>CM058234.1:96205513-96847905 GCA_030180135.1 Orychophragmus violaceus
AAGGAATGGCACAAGGAAAATTCTGATCTATCACAGGAGAGAAAGGTTTTACCAAATGCACCTGTAAGTCTTCCTACAGGCATAACATGTTTCTTTGATGCATCATGAAAACAAGGTTGTTCAGGCTGTGGTATAGGCGCGGTTGACGTTTTGTTGGAACTAATGGATATTAGTCGTGATATTTCATCAAGTCTTCAAGCTGAAACTTGGTCATTGGTTTGAAGTATGCAGGAAGCGATATCAAGAGGCTCTAAGGAGATCACTTTTTTATTCAGATTCTCAAATTCTAATCCATGTGATTAAAGCAAAAGAAGAAAGGTGGAAATCTCAAATCATTTAGCTGATATCTATTCATTAAGTGATGAGTTTGATAGGACAAAATTCCTTTATGTTCCAAGAACAGCTAATTGTCTAGCTGATTCTCTTGCAAAACAAGCTTATTCAAAGCTTGAACTCTTGTTATTTACCTTGAATAAAGTAGACTGCAGTTGACAAAAAAACATCTTTTCAATCTATCCAGCTGCTGATCGAATAACACAGAAATATTATCTAAATTAAAGCCATTAATTGATCACTAAAACACAGTTACTGGATTTTTATTTGGGGGGGGGGGGGGGGGGGGTCCAAAGTTACTGGATTTTAAACTCAATGCAAATCATAAATCTGATTTATTATAATCTTGTATAATATATTAACATTAGCTTAAAAAAAAGAAAGAATACTACTAATAACCATGCATGTAACCAGGAGAAGCCAGCATGGGGCTCACCAAATATCTTCTTATCCAATATTAATTATAATCCCCCAAGTCCCAACTATATACTATAAAGAACTTAACTCGGATCTAACAAGAGTTTACAATATGGTCAACACGAATTATCCGTTACATAATTGTATACGCATAAAAATAAAATAATGTGGTGTACCATCGACTAGATACTAGATATTTATTGCGTTCACATGTCAGTCATTTGGTATGCTATGCTAATTTTTAAAGGAAACTATTGTCTGGTAGATTAGTTGCTTGATCAATACATGTTCCTAATAATAGACTTCAACAATCACGGATCACAATATCATCATGTGATAATGAGGTTTAACAACTATACTAGTTATCTAGTTTCTTATAAGTAATATGTAAACTCTCAGTCGAGTCTTTCGAATAAAACAGTACATTTTTTCATTTTGATAAACAAAATTAAGTAAAAACTGTAAATATATAAATAGAAACCACAAAATATCTAGATTGCTTGAACGATAAAATATGATAATATTTTCGGTATTGTATTGATTCATATTGATCTCCAATATATTTTCTTCGTCGATCATTAGAGTCTTCCGGTATCTTTTTTATATGTAATAACTTCGATATCCTCACCAAATAACCTATTCAAATGATGTATCCTTCAGCTTACACATTGTCCAAATAAAGATTAATGTATTGCACTAGTAGTTGAGTTGCATAAGCAAGTGGACTTACATTTCGTCACTTTTATCGGACATGTTGTGAAGTATATCAATATTAACGAGGAGATATATGAGACGCAACGTATGATTTGCCTCGTGGACCTTGAGTTCGAATGAAGAGTCTATATTGATCAAAGGACATGGGAGGATACAAAGGAGGATTAGTAGAGGTGACAAGTTGTGGCAGTGGTTGGATAGGAATGTCACTCTTAGGGTTATAGAAGAATGCAAGTGAAACCCTTTCTCTATGTGAATTCACTATCACTCGATGCTCAGAACTCTTGTATATCGAATTGCTTAGTATCTGCATGTCATTTTACAAAATATATTTGTTTTCTTAGTATATCCATATATATAGTATTTGAACCGCATTTAGAAGTTAGTTGAGGGATCAAAAACAAAAAGATTAATACAAAAAGCTTCTATTGCATAATGAACATTGCACTTCAAATTCATCAAACGTGAGCTAGATTCATGACCATTCTCCTACTCGAATAGTTGTTATTCTTGGGTTAATGACTATTACAAACTAGCTATAACTTATTGATTTTTGTATTTAAAACTATATTAGATTTACTTTAATCTATGTATTATTTTCTTTTTTTATTAAAATTGTATTTTTTCTGTTTATGTTAACATATGCCACATGTGTAAAAATCTAATAGATTGAATGACACATGCCATGATCTAAACCCTATGTTTTATTTAATAATGTCATCTTATATAATTTGTTTGATGTTATTAAAGTGACATGGGTCATTATAATTTCTTAGAAAAAAATCGTACAATATATGTTTTCAAAACATTTGGCATAAAGTTGAAACTGATTGTCATTTTGACATGTCTAAAACGTGGGACTATAACTGGGATCCACTTTCACCAACTGACAACATTATATTCATATTCGTAGATGTTTTGGTTTACGAGTATATGAGTTTGTAAAAAAATAAAATGAAACCAATCCACCCAAAAAAATGAAGAAGAAAACTTAGACCTCACGCAATAAAAAAGGAGAAAATAGGGTTACCTGAATTTGATCGCCAAGATTGACAACAAAAGCGTGAGGGAGAGGATTGACGGTGATCCACTTGTCGCCGTGACAGACTTGAAGGCCGACCACTTGATCGTCAGGCAAGAGGATGGTAATACCACCGGGATCGGAATGAGGGGAGAGGCCGAGGGCAAGCTCCGGTCTAGGACATTTTGGATAATAATTAACCCTCATACATGCGCCTACGTCTTCTCCACCAAATGCTTCTTGAAGTTGTTCTTCTTTTAGTCCCAAGTTTGACGATAATATTCTCATAAGTCTCTTGCCTAGCTTCACTAGTTCTTCACCGTACTCATCCATCAACTCTCTACATCCATTATATACATTTTTAAACAGAAAACAAAACCCAATCTGAGAAGATGGGAGGCTTAGTTAAGTACCTAATGTTGGAAGGTAAAGAAGGCCATTTGTTGAGATCTTTGAGGACAAGAGGAAGAAAATGGAGAAAGTAATAATCATTCCAATCAAGAATTGCTCCTTTTTCCACACCCAATCTGCTTCCATATCCTTCATAGGTTCTTGGGGAGTTTGAGTAAACTTCTTTTGCCTCGACAGGCAAATTGAAGAAGCTTCTCCATTCTTCTCTAGCTGCGTCCATCAGCTCCGGCCTCACTCCATGGTTGATCACCTGAAAATATATAGGACCATGGGACCGAACAAAATCCATTAGTAATATCATTCTTATACTGAACCGAAACTGAATTTGCTGCAATAGAAATGAAAGTTCATGAGAATTGTTTTTTTGTTAGATATATATATATATATTATTTTTTTCTAACTAAATTTAGTGATTAGTATATTGCTTTATCCAAATTTAAACCGAACAATATAAAGTTGTAAAATCAAATTGAATCAAAAAGCATTTTTCAAACCGGAAAAAATCAAAAAGAAAACCAAAATATTGGAACCGAACAGAAACATCAAATGTTTATTTTACCTGGAAGAATCCAAACTCACGGCATGCCTTTGATATCTTCTCCTTGTCGTCTTCGTTGCCGGAGAAGAGGCTGTTTAGGTCTACGATTGGGATATTTATGGCGGCAGCTTCTTGTTGGTGGTTGATAGTGATGGTTTGATTAGGGCGTTGAGACGGTGGCTTGATATAACGGTCGGGGATGGTGGCGAGGTTTCTCTCGGCTAGGGACTGCACTCGGACGATTGGTTCTGGCCAGTTGTCGCCGAGGCAGTTCTTGGTATTGTCTTGGTCGCTCATGTTGTCTATTTTGACTTCTTGTTCTTGGTCGTTGAGGCCGTTCTTGTTATTGGTCTTGATCTCGATCTTGTCGATGGTCTCCTTCTCGACCGTGATCTCGTTAACGTTTTTGATCTCATCTTGGTTGTTCATGTTTTCTTCTTTGGCTTATTGATATTTCTCTTGTTTTTCTACTTGTTCATGAGGAGTTGTGAAGTATCTATATAGGGGTGTAATTATATAGTTGGAGAGAGAGACATAGAAAGCGAAAGCCATTAAGGGAAGAAAACTGTGGGTTACCGAAAAATAATAAATAAGAAAAGATGTTGAATTTATTAATATTAATTAGCCTTTATTTTAGGCTTCTTTTTAAAACATTTGATGGCATATATTTAAATAGAACAAAGGTGTTACAATAAGAAGCCTTGGTGAAAACCCATAGCTAGAGATAGACAGATAGTCCATATATAATTAACCCCATATCATACAAGCATCTTTCTTTTAGAAAGTAACTTAAGAAACCGTAACCGATCAGTGAAAAACCGAAATCGTAACCGACGAGGGAATTTTGAGTTGTCAAGTCCATAGAATTGCGGCCATGTTTTGTTTGTTAACTTATGAAACGTGTATAACATGTTAATAAATGTTTTCTACTACAAAAAGATTGAAAATGATGTGGGACGATTCCAACTAATATACACATGGATATTGTTTATTTGGAGATCTTTGTTTGGTTAGTACTTTCTAAGTGCGGGTCAAAATCTAGTTAATAAATAGTCGTGGTGAGTCCATATAGGATATGTCGAGCCTTTTTAATAGAAAGAGTAATGTCTAGCTACTTTACGAAAAACACAAGACACATATGGAGATTAAGAAATGAGAGGCTTTGATGCATTGGGTTAAACCAATATGTAGCATTGGGGTATCATCATGGTCAAATTAAAAACAAAATCTCTAATAGTTCCTACAATAGTTTATTTTATCATCTCCTAATAAGATAAACTAAGATCAGTATATAACTGCATTCCTTTTTGAATGTTGGGGTAGATTAACTACATAATCAACCTTGAAATAATTAATGACTTGGCATACCGTATAAAATTTGGGAACTCGGGGTACAGCCACACAGAAAGTTTGAATTCCAGGCCCCTAAACACAAAACTTCGACCTCTTCCTTCAGCTACACAAAAATGTTTATAAGGTCTTTGCCCACACAAAATTGGAAACAAAGTTTGAAACCACATAATCCGCTAATGTTGACGGATTCAGTTAACTCCGTCCCTAAACCAGATTAAAATCGAGTCTAAACCAGTAAGCCCAACTCAATTTTGGTATTTGTTACTGATTTCGCCATAACCAAAATTAAATGGGGATTTAATAATCCAAACCAAACCTTACCTAACCAAACCACACTTAAAAAACCCGATCCTTTTCTTCTCCATAAAATCGTCCCCCTCTGTAGAACCCTAAATTCCCAATTCACAATTCCCAGTTCACAATTCCCGTTTCCCAAATTGTTTCTTCCAATATCAAAATGAAGACCGCTTTGAATCTCCAAGGTAGTCACTCCACTGGTTCCTCGGCGAATTCATCAGGACCCGGGCGTGTTAGAGTCGTCGGCCCACCACCAAAGATTTGTTGGTGTGGTCATTCAGTTGTGGAGCTTAAGTCTAAGAGCAGTCGAAATCCCGGACGAATGTACTATCGTTGTTCATACGCTGCGGATAATCGGGTATTGTGATGGAAAGGCTATTAATGATAATTTTGTTGGTGTGAATTTTGTTGACAACAAAATTGATTCATGGCTGTTTTGTGTGATCTGTATCAGTTGATGAATGATAGCCATATTTTCAAATGGGTCGATGAAGTTTCATGTGATCTAAAGGCGAAGACAGTTGAAGAAGAATTCATGGAGATGAAGCGAATCATAAGTGAGAGTATAGAGTTTGAGAGGAAGAAGCTTGAGCAGATGGAAATTGAGGTGGAAGGTCGATTGACTGAGAGAATTGAATTAGCAATATCGGATGCAAAGAGAATAATTTGGAAGGCATTGTGTGTTGTTGTTATCGTTGGACTTGTTGTTGTTTTTGGGTTTGCTAAGCTCTTTGGTTAGTTCATGCTTGTTGTTTATTTGTTGCTGTTGAGTCTATGTATTAGTCATGAACTTTTTGACAATGTAACAAAATTAACATCAGTTGTTCTCCTGTTAAAAGCTTAGACCATAGTGATAAATTATCCAAAATAAAGTGCATTGACAAACTGTTTGAACTGAAAACACAAAAGGTCACAAGCCACAACATCCGAGTACTCTTCTAAGAAGGACAAAAAACAAAATGTTATCTTCTTAGAAGGTCTAAAACTTAGCAAAGCCGATAAAGTAACTATCTTAAGCATCATGAACTTGTGAGAGTGGCTGTGTGGAGCATTCTCCATCAGTACCCTGCAACAAACACGATAATGAGCATTTTATTAGAAAAAGCATACAACTAAAACATGAAATTTACAGATATGTTACCTTCTTTCGCCGTGAACATGATCGCTTGTTGTGACCAGCTCCTCCACAGCTAGAACAATGCATTGATCTTTTCTGCTTAGCCTGAGCATCAGTAGCAGACACGAGTTCCATAGAACTCGTGTTCTTCTTTTGTTTCTTCTTAGATGGAGACTCGTTTGCAGACTTCTTCCGCTTCTCTTTGGTGTTCTTTTTCTGTCTCTCCGGATCTTCACACACTAAGGCAATATCACCACGCATCCAAGACTCGGGTCCTCTTAATGGATTAGGCGCATTCTCATAAGTGTCTCTCCAATGAGATGTGAGAAACCAGTCGGCTACATACTCATATGGATCAGCTTTAATGTACAGAATAACACCATAAACATGGACACAAGGGATTCCGGTAATTTGCCATTTGCAACAAGTGCATTCCCTATTAACCAAGTCTACAGATTCGTACTCATATCCAATCTCGACCTCATACTTCCCTTTGCTGCCTGCATAAACCTTACTTTTCTGAGCATCTTCAAGTAGTTCATCTAGAGTTACCTTAACATACGGTGTGTGACTGGCTTTGTGCTTTTTAGCGATGGCAGACCGTGTGTGTATACGGACCATTGCAAGTCTCCGGATCATCTCCAGCATCGGCATAACTGGTCTCTCTCTTGGACCGACAATGGTGTTGTTGAATGACTCTACGGAGTTGTTCTCCACGTCCTCACAACAATTACCTTCGATTTTGTAGTAACCTATACACCATGTCATTGGATCTCTCTTCAGAACATCGTTGTAGACATCTTCGTCATACTCTTTAATCTTCTCCAGATTCTTCCGATATTGTGTCTCATTATAGCTCCAAGCCAAATTCCATATCAATGGTTTCAGCTCCATCTTTTTCCCATGGCTTGCCTTAATGTTTTGATAAATGTGTCTAACACATTTTCTGTGTTCAGCGTTTGGAAGTTCTTTGTGGACAGCATTGATCAAGCCCTGTGAGAAGTTAACACATACATTAATAAACAAAGAGACACATACATTATTGTTCTAAACATAAAATGTCAAATGCTTTAACTAAAACAGTTACCTTTTGCCTATCCGACATTATAATGAAGCCCCTACCGTCCTTTAGCTCCAAATCAGCCTGAAGCTTCTTAACAAACCATACCCAACTAATCTCATCTTCTACTTCAACTATAGCCCATGCTATGGGATATATGCAGTTGTCAGCATCTCGTCCCTGAGCCACAAGAAGCATCCCTTTCGTTGTTCCTCTGAGAAATGTACCATCAACTCCAATTAGACCCCGACAATTCCTTTTCCATGATTCTTTGAGTGCGGCAAAACAAACATAAAACCTCCCAAATATGTCTTCTCCCTCTGCCCCTCCCCCAACTGTGGTAACAACTTCTACAGTTGATCCGGGATTTGACCTAAGTATTTCTTCACGGTAGCCTCTAATATGCGCAAACTGATCATCATACTCTTGCTTGACCCACCGTATAGCCTTTTTCCTAGCCTCTTGACACTGATTTCTAGTGACTGATATCCCTTTATATTGTTCTCTAACCAGTGCTTGAATCTTCTTGGGTTTAAAGTAGTCCGGCTCTTCTCTTATCTTGTCAACAAATAAGCGTGCAATAATAGGATCGGTTAGCATCTCACAAGCACCATTAGGAGTGCAACTATGCGGCTCTATTAACCTCTTGATCTCCCATTTGTTCTTCCGCTTGTTGACAGAACAATAAACCCTCCATGGACACTCTTTAGTTCCACACATGTAACCAAGCTTGAGTTGATCCCAACGATATTGCTTGATGTTGTAGCCAGTACTCAAAGCAAAATCCAAGACATTCTCCTTAAATGCAACACCACTAGAGTAAGATTTACCTAGATATAAAGCACCACCACACCGCTTTTGAATCTGATGGGTTCTCCTCACACGCACGAATGGGGCATTAGTGCTTTCATTGTCACTGTCAGAGTCCGGACATACATTGTGACGAATCCGAGGCTCATTTTCATACCCTCCAACAGCATCTTCAATCTCCAAATGATATATGTCAGTAACATCCTCAACCTCATCCGAGCCATTGCTGCATGTACTGCCTTCCTCAGTCTCTTGAGGAGTATTGTAAGTATAATCTGATGATTCACTCTCTTCTTCATTGTGAGAACTGTAAAATCACCACGAAAACCGAACATTAAAACACTGAAGAACACGATTTCACAAACCCAGAAAATCGCTAATGTTAATTAAAATCGTGAATTTGTTTCACAAACCGAAAAATAGAAACTCACCTCATTATGGCTCTCCTCGATTTCACCTAACAAGCGACAGATTCGAAGTTCAAAGGGGATTGCGAAATTAGGGTTCTAGAGAGAGATTTGGGGATGAATCGCGAAAAGGGTTAAGATGAGATGGGTTACGATGAATTTTTATGGGTTTGTAATTCGGGCCGGTTCAGATACGGTTAGGTCGGTTTACATTCTAAATCGGGTTATCTGCTAACCATTTTAATTAAAATGGAATTAATTTGGGCTTACTGGTTTAGACTCGATTTTAATCTGGTTTAGGGACGGAGTTAACTGAATCCGTCAACATTAGCGGATTATGTGGTTTCAAACTTTGTTTCCAATTTTGTGTGGGCAAAGACCTTATAAACAGTTTTGTGTAGCTGAAGGAAGAGGTCGAAGTTTTGTGTTTAGGGGCCTGGAATTCAAACTTTCTGTGTGGCTGTACCCCGAGTTCCCTATAAAATTTAGAGGGGTGCAGTTTAATTATGAATTATAATATAATTAATGATTATATCAATGTTATTCAATCAAATAATTAATAATATCATACAGTATAATTAATGATGATTAATATAATTTAATTTACTATATATCCAATCAAAATTCAATATTATTCAACTAATGATTTTAAATTATGCCTTAAAGGTCAGTGTTATTGTATTTTATATTTTGTAATCATGTTTGATTTTTTTTATTATAAAAATCTGGTGTTATTTAATTATGATTTCAAATATTTAATTAAAAATAATGTCATAAATTCTTGTAAATATCATCAAAATGAAAAATTTACAGAATATAGAACATAGAGAATGAACTTTAAATTCCATTATGAGAATATGACTTCACATTTTGGAAGAATATTGACATGAATTTTGGAAGAAGAGTTCCCGGTTCTTCATACTACTTTTGGCTTTGTTAATCTATCAAAGCATTTCTATTTTATTCCTTTGTATTGCTTTTGGCCTTTGTCAATTTAGCTGACCAATTCTATTCTTTTCAGATGGGATTACCATTCCCTGTCACGAACGCCAAACTAGGAAGAGTTCATTACTTAACCATTGCTCACGCCAGAGTCACCATCAATCATACCCTTATCCGTTCCCTATATTGTTTCATGGTAAAGGGCCTTTTCTTTCTACCTCAGCTGAAGTTTATCTTATCTCTAAGTAAGTTGGAACAATCTCCATTTATTTTCCTTCAGCTAATATGAACTTGTTATACCGAGCTAGAGAAAATTTCTCACTTCACATTGCTTTCACAATAGAATGCATCATGCCTTTTGTCATGGTCCTCACCGCACGAGGTGCTGATTTTAAGGGTCTGAATGACTAGCACGCGACACCTTTTCATATCACATGTCGTCTCAACAACCCCTTCTATATTGTCCTTCTGTTGGGACAGGAAAGCTAACATTTGAGACTCGTGCTAAATGAGTTTGCATGTGTAATTTCCTTACATAGGTAAAAGTGGACGGTGGCTTTTGTTATGTTTTAGCAACGGACAGTGACTTTTGTCCATATTTATGGCACTATGCGATGATAATTATTGAGCTTATGACAAAATAACAACAAGCAAAACAAAATTAAACGTGTAAATGATGATTATTTTTCTGCCATGCAGTAGCAAAGTAGGCGACCGAGTAATACTCAATACCCGCTTGCTGCGTATAGTCAACAAACCAATCAAACTTTTTTAGTTTATTGCTTTGACAGCAAGAATAACATTATAGAATTTATTACTAAACATTGTTAGACAAAAAATTAAAATGACCGTATAATATATAACAAAAAAAAAGTTCTCTTGTTTGGTAATTACAATTTCAAGATTGTATACAAAAAGAGTAACATTAAGTCAGATGGAATTCAAGATAAGAGTTCTATCTTGTTTCACAAAGCATACACACATGCTAGAGCGAACCTGAAATTCTGGTTATTAACCATCTCTTCTGAAATCCTGAAGAACGTTGTTGGTGTCCCTATATTGAAGAAGATCAGTCACATTGTCATGACTATCCACACGAGCTTTGATTCCAAGAAAATCAAAGTTGTAACATTTAAGTTGTGAGACATGTCCTTATGTTGCTGAGATTTTCAAAAGACATGACATTTATATGCCAAAGGTTAGCAATGAGGAATACTATCGCTTCTTTATTCGGCACATATGATATATTTTTGTATGAACTAGAAAACTAAACATTGAGGGACAACAGATTTATATTTAGGTAGTGAATTATTATTTTACTTTTGGTAGTGAAAGGCCTTTTTATAGAGATAAATAGAAACACAACAAAACGGACCTTGAGTTTCATAACCAAATACTAAATAAAAATAAGAAATTTTTGAATTTGTGCGCATTATAGAGATTATCACAAAAGATAAAAATGACCAAATAATATATAACAAGTGAGAGTTTTATGTTTTAGTCAATTACATTTCAAATCCTAAACATAAACATCAACATTAAGTCATCAAATGCAGATATAAGATGTTTCATCAAGTATAAGCACATGTTAAACCGAAAGAACATTGTTATGTGTCTTTGTTGAAATTCTAAAGAACGTATCCAGTTATACTGAAAAAGACCAGCCACAATGCCATGGCTATTCACACAAGCTTTTACCAAGATTTTGGTATCAAAAACATGTTGATAGTCCATGCTGAGGTGGTTAGCGTTGGTAGAGCGCTCACGAGACATTTCAAGTCCAATTGCAGAGTTTATAATCGGTTTATAATAAAAAAAACTTCAACAAATCACATGCATGTGCCTACAAATCAAAACATTACAAAAATTGAGTTTAAAATCATATATTCATCCACGGTGCACTAAATCATATATCAATCACTTATGTAGTTAAAGAGACAGTAAACCCATTCTTTTCAGAGATCTAGCTTGCTCCAAAATTCATGTTTGAGAGTTTGAGCATTAACATTTAAGCAATCTTCAACACCAAGACCCCATATGTGGTTGTCAATAACTCCAGGGAAATCGAGTATATGGTTTTGAAACTAACATATGTTCGTTCTATTTGGCATTAAATAGAAAATATGATTAGCTTTTAAAACATATAAATATTGCATCTCAATCTGCATGCAAAATGAGTTATTATGATATATTTAAACAAAGTTTGAAAGCATAATTTTGGTTAAATATATGCATTTTTCATAATTTTATCGTTATTAATAAACTTAGATATTAAGTATATTAATAAAATTTAGTTTATCGAAGGTGAATATATATGTCATGTATTAGATATCTATAGAGAAATTTTCAATCCACTTTTATTTTTACCTCTAGACTCTATTTTAGACTAAAAAATTCTCCAACATTTGTACAAGAAATGTACTCATAAAGAGATTTTTCATTTCAAAGCTTATCAATTCTTCAATATACACACATTCCAGTCACTGTAACATTAAGAGGTATCAATCAATTTTGGAATAAGAAAATCAAAAGAAATGGATAAATCCAAGTTAATTCAAGCCAAATTCAATTTGAGATGAGCAAACTAAACAATTATGATATTTGCATCAAACAATCAAATTGGACCAAACAAGTAACAAAAATTCATTATGATCCAAGTTCATAAGCTAAATAAAATAAATTAATTGAAAAAAAAGTAAACAAGGCAAGACAAATCAAGGTTTTGGGTTAGGTTATTCATCGAAGGTGGTCTTATGAGTGATTTATGATATTAATACAATCACAAAAGTGCTCTTTAGGCCAAAATGGGTATACAATACTAATTATATTCATAGTTCTTAATCACTTCACTAGTTACCAATACGACAAAACAATTCATTTGTGAAAAGAGAAATCAATAGGCATTAAAAACATGATCCAAAAGCCAAAATACTTTTTAAAATATCAACTAAATCCCTATTTGAGTTCATTCAAACATTTTCACAAACAACTTATGTGCATTAAATCACCTAAGTTCTAGACAAGTTTGATCAAAGCTAATTTAGCATTAAACACATTCAAACAAGAATGATTAAAAAATATTCTATCCCTAAACATCCAAGATCCATAATAATTTCACATAAATCTACATAATCCATGATCTTTAAAGATAAATATTCACTAATCTCCAAAAACCCAACACAATCTATGAAAAGAAACTCAGATCTATGGGAAAACGCTCATCTAATTCCCTAACTATTTGCAATTATCGATTTTATTCTCCAACTATTGACTGCTTAAAAATATTCCTCAAGTAACTATTGACTTTGCGAAATCAGGATTAATGAAGTCAACTGTTGATTCATAAACTAACATCGTCATAATTAAATATAAGCCGGGAAATATAAACGGAAAATACTAATTTAATTCACGAACTATTTGCAATTAGCGATTTTATTCCCCAACTATTGACTCGTTAGGAAATATTCCTCATGTAATTGTTGACTTTGCGAAATCAGGATTAATGAAGTCAACCGTTAACTCACAAACTCACGCCGTCATAATTAAATATTTTAATGTAAGATAAAAAAAACCTTGATGTCATAATGATGGACGGATGAGGGATGCTATCTGGTTGTACAACTCTCTCTAGGAAGCCGGTGGATGATTGGATGAATTTGTGAGATGAAAAGTGATGGTAAGAAACTCTCTTGCTCAGTGGGCAATTTGATTAACTCGTGATCCAACATGAAACGAGGCTGTTCTGGCTCGACCAATGTCTTCAAGGATGGTTGTTTGAAGCAAACCATTGATGCTGGGTTGGCTGGAAGAAGTGGAATCTACATGGCTGAGTGGTTGAGCTCATGGTTGCTTATCTCCAATGGAATGGACCGGCTATTGAAATCTAGATGTCTATCAAAATCTAGATGGATTTAACAAATCTATTAAATCAACACTTGACCGGTTAGAAACATATGGGGTCTTAGGAATACTAACCCGGCTAGGATACTCGGCGTGTTAGATCTCTCTTTGTTGTTCTTAAGCTGTAGCTTTCTTTACAAACTACTCATGGATTTCAAGTTTGAAACTCTACCATTTATGAGGTGGCTCGTTGTAGTAGACTTGAACATTCTTTTCTTTCTCCCACCACTCATAAGTAGGTCCGGTGAGTATGTCAAGAGCGTATGAGAGTTTTTCTTCTAATGTTACTTGGTTGGACTGAAAACTTGGCTCCATGCATGCTTATAACCTTCAGTAATCTTTTGTATCTTGGCTATACCCTGGAAAAGTTTGATATCGTGGCGCATAATACCTCCATATTTTGTGAAACGATTGCATGTTTCTTCTTCTCCAGCCTCATGGCTATCTTCATCCTCATGGACATGGTCCGTCTTCATATTGATTTGCTTCTCCTTAGCTGATTCGTGAGTTTATGAGTTAACGGTTGACTTCATTAATCATGATTTCGCAAAGTCAACAATTATTTGAGGATTATGTCTATGCAATCAATAGTTGGGGAATAAAATTGTTAATTGCAAATAGTTCATAAATTAAATGAGTGTTTTCCATTTATATTTCCCGACTTAGATTTAATTATGACAGTGTTAGTTTGTGAGTTAACGGTTAACTTCAGTAATCATGATTTTGCAAAGTCAACAATTACTTCAGGAATATTTCTAAACGATAAATAGTTGGGAAAGAAAATTGTTAATTGCAAATAGTTCTGGAATTAAATGAGCATTTTCCCTCAGATATATTATAGAGTTTCTATAATTTAGAAACTCAGATCTAATCTCCATAAACTCAAATCTAAGTATCTAACAAGATTTTACAATATGGTCAACACGAATTAATTATCGGTTATATATACACAATAAAATAATGTGGTGTACCATCGACTAGATACTAAATATAATATTGCATTCACATGTCACTCATTTGGTATGTTATGCTAATTTTTAAAGAAAACTACTAGATTTTGACCCGCACTTCTAAGTGCGGGTATAATTTTCTTTACAAATTTTACTTTTTATTCATTTTGTTAATAATAGTTTAGATTTTTAATTATGTAATCTAATTTTGATTATAATTGTTTAACCAACATTATAAATAGTGAGTTAGCAATTTAGTTTTTTTTAAATGAATTATGTGTTATTTGGAGGAGATATATCGTAAGGATTAAGAGATTAAAATAACGATTTCGCATTATATATTTTAATCTGTGTTGTATCGTAAGATCATAGTTTGGAAAAATATATATAGGTGAAAAAAACTATTGTAAAAGTTATGTGCTATATGTTTAATTGTTATTTTATTTATCTAAAATATTATTTTATAAAATACATGTTGTAGTCGTATATATAATTTGCAAATTTGATGGAACTATCCGTTAAAAACTTCATTTAAACATAAAGCATAATTTGACACTTCAAATATTTGAATAATATAAGTATGAAATCATTTTAATATTTTATTAATTTTAAAATATATCAACTGAAATTATTTATTATATGCGATTTTTTTTTTTAGAAAATTTATAATCGAGATTGGCTAATTAATTTTTCAACCCGTTTAATTAATTAAATATTTTTCAGTTTGATGGAAAAACTTGCTAAAAAGTACAATCGTAAAAACATCAATCATAATATGTGTGTATATATATATATATTTGAAACAAAATAAAAAAAATATTAAAATATATTATAAATATATTTTGAATTAAATCATAAATTAGAGAATCTTAATTTATATATAATAGTTGATGTATAAATTATTAATTATATTTATTAATTAATTTGTTTTGATTTTAATTAGTTAAAAAAGTGGGACCCATTAGATTTTGTTTGTTTGGCTACATGTTTAATAATTGTCTTGTTTGAAAACATGGATTGTAGAGATAATAAATCAAATATAAATTGTTTTACAGTTTTACCCTTAATGAAGGTTACAAATCCTAATAATAAGGGCAAATTTCAGGAACAACATTTATGTACCATGACAAACCTTCCTGTTTTAATAGATTAGATTGTCGGGTAGATTAGCTGCTTAATCAATACATGTTACTAATAATAGACTTCAACAATCACGGTCACCATAACATCTTCATGTGATAGACTGATAGTGAGGTTTAACAATTATAGTAGCTATCTAGTTAGTTTTTTATTAAATAATACTATGTAAACTCTCAGTCAAGTCTTTCGAATATAACATACATTTGTCACTTTGATAAACAATTATTGGCCAATAAAGTACAACCTCTCGGCACTATCGTTGTTTGGACTATCAATCACGGCGGTAGTTGCTGATGCGAGAACGGATGAGGGATGGTGGCTGGATAATTCCAGGAGCCGGAATCCTATTGTTTCTCTGATGCGTGTTTGTTTATCAGGTGTGGATGTTGTCATGGAAAGGGATGGAGATGATTGCTTCAAGTGGAGAGTGGGGGATTCTCCTCCGACAGATAACTTCTTCTCCTCAGCAGTTTGGCACTACTTAAATCTGCCGGGTCCTAAGGTGGATTGGTCAGACTCGGTTTGGTTTAAGGGAAGGGTCCCGAAACACGCTTTCTTGACTTGGTTGGTGGCAAGGAACAAATTATCTACTCGGGACAGGATGCGCTCATGGGGACTGAATGTTCCAACTGTCTGCTTGCTTTGTGATAATGGCTCGGAATCGAGACAGCATTTGTTCTTTGATTGTACCTTTAGTCATGATGTTTGGTCTTTTTTTTCCTTTAAAGCTCAGGTTTCTCCTCCAAGCTTTTTTGAGGATGGGTTTAGATGGATTAAAAATCTGACGAGAGACAAAAACAGAAACCTCATTTTGAAGTTTGCTTATCAAGCTTGTATTTACCACCTATGGCGAGAAAGGAACGCGAGATTGCACAGCTCAGTCATGAAGACAGCCTCGGTTTTGATCGATGAAGCAGAACAACTCATAAGATACAGGTTCATTCCTATGTCACGAGTTCAAGGAGATGTTCTACACTCTGTTTCATTTTTGCAGACTTGGCTAATTGTCTGCTCTTTTTTGTTCTGACCATTGTGCTTGTGCATGGTTTCAGAGGCAACTTTGTGTTTCTGTTGCAGTTTTCTTGCTGCTTTTTATAAAATGTAATATTTAAGAAAAAAAATTATTGGCCAATTAAGTACAACCTCTCGGCACTATCGTTGTTGGAAGATAATAGAAAGAGAGAAAGATTAATTACAGGATAATGATAAACTATATAAAAGAAAACTAAACTTTGTTAAGCTTTTATATTACAAAGCTGTATTTTGTTAGAATTATTATTTTTCTAATTATCAATATATATTTTTCGTCTTCTCTATATATATTTATTCGCTTCTTATCTTACTATATATATATATATATTAGTTAAATATTTTTCCAACTACCGATGTGGGAATTACTTTTCATTAAAATTTCATTAAGGGTATGCTGGTAATCACTTCTCTCTTCTTCTTCTCCTTCTATTTTACTTAGTTTAGCTCTTCTTCTCGTTGTAGCTAGAGTTCTCCAACCATTGCTATTAATACTCTTCTGGTCGTAGGTAGAGCTCTCTCTCTCTCTCTCCCTCTCTCTCTCTCTCTCTCTCTCTCTCTCTGTTCTTTGATTTATCATCAGTGAATTTGTTTGTCACTTTTATCACTTTGACTTAAATATCACTCATTCCAATTTTAAAATTGAAATAGTCTATTTAGTAGAAACTAAATATATCTCTGAAGCATATTTTCTTAATGTTTTGTTAGCGATTTGAAATATTGGTTTTTTTTTTTTTTTTTTTTTTTGCGCAGGACATGGATAAGCCATCGGAGATCTCTGCAGAGATGCTAACATAAGTTTTTGCTTTTAGTAAGACCGGTGCACTTAGTATTTTCGCTTGAAGCATTGAAGAAGCTGTTAAATGTTTTGATTTTAGTTTGATCTATGTATACACTTGAATTTAGTGTTTGATTACTTTGATTTTTCATCAATAACAACGGTCGAAGTTAGTGAGTTTTCAAAATTCAAGTAATCAAAACATAGGTTTGATTTATGTATACACTTAGATGGTAAAGATGAGAGAAACCAAGTAATTAAAAGAAATAAATAGATCGTAAGAAATTATTCATGCCCATGATGTTAAAACTAAACAATTAATATTAGATAATAGATATCATATAATTTATTTTATTTAGGTATTAGATATTTAAAAAAAAAACCAAGAATGCTAAAACAAATTCAGTGATAATAGAAACTAAAAAAAGAAAACTGTAGCCAATCTTAGAATCCCATAGCTACTTGTTTTTTGGTTTCTTCTTCCTCTTCTTCCTCTTCTTCATCATTGATCATTGTCGAAAATCTAGTAGTCTGGATCCTCTGTATCAGAAATATCACATGTATCATCGCTATTATAATGCTCATCATTCTCTTGGTCACCATCTTTGGTATCATTCGTTTAATCATCTGAATACCTGTAAAAACCAGTTAACTTTGTATTAATATTCGAGATTTATATATTTGGTCACACAATAATTGATAGACTTTAAAAACTACATACCAGTATGTATATCCACTTGGTCCTTTTGTTCGATGTAATTTCTTTCCCCATGGTGTAACCTCAATCTCGATTTCACTATCAGATGTGTCATCGCTGTCACTTGTTCCACTACTATCATCGTCTGGACCACCATTCATGTAGTTTTCATAGTCTAATTCGTCAAAGATGACACAACCTGTAAAAGAGTTTAAGAAGAAGATCCATTATTTAGAGTATAACGATGAGATTGTATCTAGAAGAAGAAGTTCTTGGATATTGTAAATCATGTAGATAATAGAACTACCTGGATTATCATAGCGATTTTTGTTCTCGGCCATAACTCACGGAAGATTTTGAAGTCACGTTGATATAGAAAGCTACTTTGCTAAAAACTCTAGACGTTTTGATTGTGTGCTTAGTTTCGATTCATATGTTTTGATATATATACATGACACAAGTAATTATAGTCAGTAGGTTAATTAAGTTTTCTTTTTTTTTGTTTATTTTCTATTTATTTGTGTGTATTTTTTAGTATCATATCTTTATGGAAGTATATCGATAGTTTTTGTTAAAATCATGTTATCAAATCATAACTTTTTCGTGGAAGATAAGTTTGATAATTCCGACAAATTTACTTTTAAGATAAATCCTACATTTTCCGAAGATACATATAGATATTTGTTAAGTTTGATTATTATGTTAATTATATTGGAAGATAACTACTATTTGTTAACTTTGATAATGTTAAGTTTGATTAATTTGTGGAAAATAATTTGCATAAATCTTACATATTTACTTTTTAGATAAATCATTCTTTTTTTTGAAGATACATTCTTTCCTTCGAATCTTACATATATACTTCTTTCGAAAGATAACTACTGATTGTGAATTTTGATTATGTTAAGTTCATACGTAGTTTACTTTTCCTAGATAGGATTTAACTATGTAGTTTACTTTTCCTTCATATAAACTACGTAGTTTACTTTTCCTACATATAAACTCCAATTTACATATTTACTTTTTCCTAGATATTTACTTTTTAGTTAAATCCTACTTTTTCTCGAAGATACATTTAGAATATTTACTTTTATAATATTATTAAATATATTAAATTCAGATATTATCGAAATTAGAAAATTTCCTCAAAATATAAAGAAAATAACTACTATATATTTGATAAGTATTTTAAATTTAAATTATGATCATATTGGGAAGTTGACATTTAAATATAATGGTGATAATTACTTTATATTAAGATAATTAGAAAAATTATTGGAACTCATTTGTTCACCCTTTCTTTTTTTACCAATTAAATAATTATACAAAATTTAGTATTAAAAATAATTAACAATGAAAAAATTAATTTAAAAAAAACAAACAAAAACGATAATAAAAAATGTTTTATTTTAGACAAAAAAATTAAAAAAAAAAAATAAACGAATTTATGAAAAAACTAAAACCTAAATCCTAATTTCTAAACCTCTAAACCCTAAACCATAATTTGAAAACCGAAAAATTAAAAATAAAAATTAAACCCTAATCCCTAAACTCAATATGTAAACCTTAAAAACAAAAACCTAAATCCTAATCCTTAAACTTTAATTTAAAGACCTAAAAAAAATTAAATTATAATTTATTCTCTCTCTCTCTCTCTCTCTCTCTCTCTCTCTCTCTCTCTCTCTCTCTCTCTCTCTCTCTCTCTCTCTCTCTCTCTCTCTCCCCCTCCCCCTCCCTCTCCCTCTCCCTCTCCCTCTCCCTCTCCCTCTCTCTCGGTCTCTCTCTCTCGGTCTCTTACCCTATATATATTAGAGAATTATTCTTCCAACTATCGATGTGAGACAATTTCATTAAAATTTCATTAAGGGTATCTTCGTCATTAACCTCGTGAGGATGAATCTGGTGCGTTTTCACTTCTCAATTATATAATTAGATATAATAGAAAAACTTTAAATATATAAATAGAAACCACAATATCTCTAGATTGCATGAAGGATAAAAAATGATAATATTTTCGGTATTGTATTGACTCTTACTGGTCTCCATATACATAAATCTTCGTCGACCATTAGAGTCTTCCTGTATCTTTTTTATATTACATAACTTCTATATCCTCACCAAATAACCTATTCAAATAATACATCCTTCAGCTTACACACTTCTCAACTAAAGATGAATGTATTGCACTAGTTATGTTGAGTTGCATAAGCAAAGGAACTTACATGTCGTCTCTTTTGCCGGACATCTTGTGAAGTATATCAATATTAACGAGGAGATATATGAGACGCAACGTATGATTTGCCTCGTGGACCTTGAGTTCGAATGAAGAGTCTATATTGATCAAAGGACATGGGAGGATACAAAGGAGGATTGGTAGAGGTGACAAGTTGTGGCAGTGGTTGGATGGGAAGGTCACTCTTAGGGTTATAGAAGAATGCAAGTGAAACCCTTTCTCTCTGTGAATTCACTATCACACGATGCTCAGAACTCTTGTATATTGAATTGCTTAGTATCTGCATCATGTCATTTTACAAAATATATTTGTTTTCTTAGTATAGTCATACATATCATATTTGAACCGCATTTAGAAGTTAGTTTAGCGATCAAAAACAAAAACAAAAAGATTAATACAAAAGCTTCTATTGCATAATGAACATAGCACTTCAACTTCATCAAACGTGACTATTCTTGGGTTAATTACTTAATTCTATTCAAATACTTACAAACTATCACTTATTGATTTTTGTATTTAAAGCTATATTATATTTACTTTAATCTATGTATTATTTTCTTTTTTAATTAAAATGTAAGTTTATGTTAACATATGCCACATGTGTAAAAATCTAATAGATTGAATGACACATGTCATGATCTAAACCCTATGTTTTATTTAATAAGATGTCATCTTATATAATTTGTTTGATGTTATTAAAGTGACATGGGTCATTATAATTTCTTAGAAAAAATCGTACAATATATGTTTTCAAAAAAATTTGGCATAAAGTTGAAACTGATTGTCATTTTGACATGTCTAAAACGTGGGACTATAACTGGGATCCACTTTCACCAACTGACAACATTATATTCATATTCGTAGATGTCTTGGTTTACGAGTATATGAGTTTGTAAAAAAAAAATGAAACCAATCCACCCAAAAAAAAATGAAGAAGAAAACTTAGACCTCACGCAATAACAAAGGAGAAAATAGGGCTACCTGAATTTGATCGCCAAGATTGACAACAAAAGCGTTGGGGAGGGGATTGACGGTGATCCACCCGTCGCCATGACGAACTTGAAGACCGGCGACTTGATCGTCCGGCAAGAGAATGGTAATGCCGCCGGGATCGGAATGAGGGGAGAGGCCGAGGGCAAGCTCCGGTCGAGGGCATTTTGGGTAATAATTAACCCTCATACATGCGCCTACGTCTTCTCCACCAAATGCTTCTTGAAGTTGTTCTTCTTTTAGTCCCAAGTTTAACAACAGTATCCTCATAAGTCTCTCGCCTAGCTTCACTAGTTCTTCACCGTACTCATCCGTCAACTCTCTGTATCCATTATATACATATATGAGAGGCTTAATTAAACCAAATAAGATGAGAGGCTTAATTAATTACCTAATGTTGGAAGGTAAAGAAGGCCATTTGTTTAGATCTTTGAGGACAAGAGGAAGAAAATGGAGAAAGTAATAATCATTCCAATCAAGAATTGCTCCTTTTTCCACACCCAATCTGCTCCCATATCCTTCATAGGTTCTTGGGGAGTTTGAGTAAACTTCTTTGGCCTCGACAGGCAAATTGAAGAAGCTTCTCCATACTTCTCTAGCCGCGTCCATCAGCTCCGGCCTCACTCCATGGTTGATCACCTGAAAATATGAACATGGGTGCGTATAAACCGAACATAATCGATCAGTAATACCAATCCTTATACTGAACCGAAAATGAATTTCCCTAATAAAATGAAATTTCATGAGGATTATTTTGGTTAAAATATTCACTAAAAATTATATTTATATTCATATATATATATATATATATATATATATATATATATATATATATATATATATATATATATATAGGCGGAGCCAGTGAAAGAGTATTGGGGTTACATGACCCCAGTAAATTTTCATAAATTTTATTTTACTAAAGAAGTTTACTTGGTTTTGAAAGAAAAAATGGCAAAAACATCACTTTGACCCCATTAAAAATTCTAATTAAATGTTATATGACCCTCATTATATCATATTTTTTACTTAATTTTCCCTTTTTCAATCTCAAATAAAAACTTTTTCTCTTAATTTTAAGTGTTTGTATATATATTTTTCTAAAAAAAATACGACCCCAATAAATGTATATATTCTCATTTGTTTTAAATCTTTAATTCTTTTTGTATTATTACATGTTATAATATTATGACCCCATTAAATTTTATTCCTAGTTCCGCCACTATATATATATATATATATATATATATATATATATATATATATATATAATTCTAACTAAATTTAGTGATTATTATAAAGCTTTATCCAAATTAAAACCGAACAAAAAAATTGTAAACAAGTTGAATAAAAAACATTTTTCAAACCCGAATAAACCGAAAATCAATTAAAAACCAATATGGGAACCGAGAAGAAACATCAAATGTTATTTTTACCTGGAAGAATCCAAACTCACGGCATGCCTCTGATATCTTCTCCTTGTCTTCTTCTTTGCCGGAGAAGAGGCTGTTTAGGTCTACGATTGGGATATTTATGGCGGCAGCTTCCGGTTGGTGGTTGATAGTGGTGGTTTGATCAGGGCGTTCAGATGGCGGCTTGATGTAACGATCGGGGATGGTGGAGAGGTTGCTCTCGGCTAGGGACTGCACTCGGACGATTGGTTCTGGCCACTTATCGCTAAGGCCGTTCTTGGTATTGTCTTGGTCGCTCATGTTGTCTGTTTTGTCTTGCTCTTGGTCGTTAACGTTTTTGATCTCGTCTTGGTTGTTCATGTTTTCTGTTTTGGCTTATTGATATTTCTCCTGTTTTTCTACTTGTTCATGATGAGGAGTTGTGAAGTATTGTTATCTATATAGGTGTGTAAATATATGGTTGGAGACAGAGAAAGCGAAAGCCATAAAGGGAAGAAATCTGTGGGTTACCAAAAGATAATAAATAATAAAAGATGTTGAATTTATTAATATTAATTAGCCTTTTATTTTAGGCTTTTAGTATATTTCTTTGTATAAAGTAACTGAAGACCGTAAACTGTAGGTTTTTCTGTGTTGTTTGTTAGTTTATGAAACATGTATAACATGTTAATAAATGTGTTTCTACTAGAATATGATTGAAAATGATGTGGGACGATTCCAACTAGTATACACATGGATATTGTTTATTTGGAGTTCTTTGTTTGGTTACTGTTTGTGAAACTTTGTAGATATTTTTATCATTAAAAAGTTAAAAACAAAATCTATAATAGTTTACAAAGTTTTCTTTTATCATCTCCTAATCAGATAAACTAAGATCAGTATATCAACCTTGAAATATTTAATGACTTGGCATACCTTATTAAAATTAAGGGGGTGTTGTTTAATTATGATTTTTAATATAAGTAATGATTGTATTGTGTTATTCAATCAAATAATTAATAATATAATTAATGATGGTTAATATGATTTTAATTATAGTTTAATAAAAATCTAATCAAAATCCAATGTTATTCATCAACTAATGATTTTAAAGTTTAAACTATGCCTTAAAAAGGTCAGTGTTATTGTATCTTATATTTTTAACTATGCTTATAAAAAAAATTAAAAATGGTGTTATTTAATTAATATTTCAAATATTAAATTAAAGTCTAGTCATAAATTCTTTTAAATAACATTAAAGTTCATTTACAGATTATAGATCCTTGAGAATGAACTTTAAAATCCAAGATGGAATATGACTTCACATTTTGGAAGAACATTGACCTTGAGTTTTGGAAGAATGGTTCACGGCTATATTCTTACTAGTTATTACTTTTAGCTTTAATTGTTAATCCATCTATTATCTAACCATTTCTATTTATTTTTTTTCTTTGTATTTTGCATCTGGCTTTGTCAATTTAACTGACCAGTTCTATTTTCTTTTGATATATGGGGTTCCATCCCTTCACGAATGCTAAACTAGGAAGAGTTCTTCACATAATTCAGTACATGCTTATTGTATATTCAACAAACCGGTCAACCTTTTTTATTTACTACTTCTCAACCATATTCTTTTAAAATGTTAGATCATTTGAGTAAAACCTTTACATGGAATCTTTACGAAAGATAGTCAATTTTGATATAGTACGAGGCAAACCCATATATAAATAAATGGTCGGTTGACCATGCATGTCCCCTAAATACAAAACCGACTTCCCAATAATAGAAACATGATTTATTGATCTTGGAAGGCAATGTACGTTAGTAACACTAGTCCCAGATTTTTTCTATAAAAAGTTACTTTGAAAAGGAGTTTAAAAAAACACAATAAAACAATCTCGAAACAATATATGCATCGTCCACACCGCTGTAGTTTAATGATAAAGAGAGATTTAGGAATCTATTAGACCACGTCCATCGTGGGTTTCTTAACCAAATTTGGCCCAGTTTCTAAGAAAGTTTTCATTAATAATAAATCCGATTGGTTAATAATGCTAAGGAGCGTATCTTATTTTAGGGACTTAAGCCACCGTATCTTAAATACGTGGCAGGCTGTGGTTGGACAATTTTTTTTTTTTCGGGTCCAAACTAATTCTCGCGACTTCGCGAGTTGAGATCCGTGAGAGCTTTTGTTTTTTCTTAGAGTGCGATTGAGAGGGCGATTAGGGTTCATCTTCGATTCGTGTAAATTTCTGTGAAATTCCTTGTGATTTTTGAGTCTCGGTCGTTTATTTGTTGATTTGTTGATTTGTTACAAGGGATTTTCTTCGTTATCGTTAGCGATTTAGGGTTTTCCTGATTATGTTGTGGTCGGATCTAGGGTTCGATTCGTGTAAATTTCTGTGAAATTCCATCTGATTTTTGAGCCACAATCGTTTATTTGTTGATTTGTTACAAGGGATTTTCTTCGTTATCGTTAGTGATTTAGGGTTTTCCCGATTGTGTTGTGGTCGGATCTAGGGTTCGAATTGGGGTCGGATTTAGGGTTTTGTTAAGGGGATTTAAGTAATCGATCCAGGGTTTGCCCGTAAGTGTTTTGATTGGGGTTTGAATTTGTGATTGTCAAAGGTATCGAAAGAAATTAAACGATTTAGGGTTTCACTTTCGAGAATAGGGTTTCAGTCCGATACGTTGTTCTTAAACGTTTTTGGGTGTTGTGATTCTTTGTTCAGTACAGATTTTAGTCATTCTTTGTTCAAAACCGGATGGTGAGAAAAGTGTTTTAAACCTTGGTGAGATGAGAGTGTCTACTTGTTGTGTGTCTTCTTTGTCTCCTCTCTTAAGTCTTTTGAGTGATTTTTTTGCATCATAACAGCTTTTTAGCTCTTGTTTATTTTCCGTTGCAGGTTGTGGTGATCATTGTTCATGATGGCATATGTTCTCTTTTTATATAGCTTGTTGTGATATTCAAACTCGTGATTTTGCGTTACATCATCTTGTACTCTATTTACTTAATTAGTTAACTGATCATTAATCTTGATATATGTGGATTCTTAGATGTGGTTTGGTCTTGATCTTGATATGTTTAGTTAATTAGGTAACTTAATTATTAGCTCTTAATCTTGATATATTTGTCAAACACTTGTATGTATGTGGGTTCTCTGATTTTGATTGTGCGATTATGTTGTCATGCTCGGGGTCAGTAATAGAATGATATTGTTTTAAAACTCTTGATTAGGTTTAAATGAATACAAGGTACATGTAAAAGTGTTTGTGTGTTCTAAAAGTCTGTTACTTGAGTTGTATGTTACTTGAGATGTATGTAAATGACTCATTTGGTTTGTGTGTTACTTTAGTTGTTGTATGTAAATGATTCATTTGGTTTATGTGTTACTCTAGTTGTTGTATGTAAATGATTCTTTTGGTTTGTATGTTACTTGAGTTGTATGTTACATGAGTTTGTTCTAAAAGTGTTTCCTGTCTTTTTCATACAAAGCTTTGGTCATGGACCCGATCTTGAAGGAAGAGAGGAGAGAGATGAAGAAGCTTAAAGCACACTGTGATAGGTTGGGTTATGTTGCTGATGCGCAATATGGAATTCCGACTAATTGTCCGTGTGGGGGGAGAATAGTGAACGAGAAATCTGCAGAGGAATCTTCAGACACTCTTCCTGGGAAGAGATTCTTCACATGCAATGAATACGAGGTACATCTAACCATCTGAACATGTTCTATTTGATTCAGAAATGCCATACTAATTGTTTTTCTTTTCTGTTACAGGTAGATGGGTTGCATTTTAGGCAACCATGGGTATTTGGTGTATAAGAGGAGATTGTTAAACTTACTAGGCGGCTGGAAGAGGCTGAAAAGCTCAGATGGGAGGTGCATGACATGACTCGGGAGATTAAGAAACTGAATATTCAAGTGCAGAAACTGGAGGTAACTAGATAGGAGGTGCATGACATGACTCTTGTATTTTGGATCTTTTAGTCACGGGTTTATATTGTATTTGGTTGTAGTGTGCTACTCATCTATTTAGTCTCCCTTTACAAGTATGATCATCTACGTATTCTCTCCTTCATTGCTTCTTCTTCTTCAAAGATGTGAACATCTATGATTTCTAAACCTCCTTTGCTTCTTATCCAACATCTTAGTATCCAATATAATGTATAGTTACTTTACCAATATCTACAAAAATAATTTGCAAATATGTCTGGTTCTTCATCAAATAATATTGATGATTGGATACATGAAGCTTTCCAAGAGAGATTTGAGCAACAATTCGAGGATACGTTCAACGACATCCTAGAGGGTCATTCAAGAAACTCGAAGAAACGCGCATATATAGAACGAAATCGTGAAGAAGGTCACGACCGCTTATGGGAAGACTATTTCAGTGAAGATCCAACATATCCACCTCGCATATTCAGACGCCTTTTTCGAATGAACAAATCATTGTTCATGCGTATTGTTGAGTGCCTTTCAGACGAAGTTCCATACTTTCAACATAGAAGAGATGCAGCGGGAAGATTCGGGCTATCTGGTCTACAAAAATGTACAACAGCAATTCGTATGATGGCTTATGGTATTGCGGGTGACGCGACTGACGAATATCTAAGACTAGGTGCATCTACGGCACTTTTGTGTTTGGAAAATTTTACTGACGGGATAATACAGATGTTTGGAGACGAGTATCTAAGGAGACCCACACCAGAAGATCTTCAACGACTACTCGATATTAGAGAAGTATGCGGGTTTCCTGGTATGATAGGAAGCATCGACTGTATACATTGGGAGTGGAAAAACTGTCCAACCGCTTGGAAAGGGCAGTATACACGTGGTTCAGGAAAGCCGACAATCGTCTTAGAGGCTGTTGCATCACAAGATTTGTGGATATGGCACACATTTTTTGGACCTCCAGGTACCTTAAACGATATTAACGTTCTTGACCGGTCACCTGTTTTTGATGACATTTTACAAGGCCGAGCTCCAAAAGTGAATTACATGGTCAACGGACACAAGTATGATATGGCGTACTACCTCACAGACGGTATTTATCCAGAATGGGCAACCTTTATCCAGTCTATACCACTTCCTCAAGGCGATAAAGCAGAGTTATTTGCTAAACGACAAGAAGCCACCCGCAAAGATGTCGAACGTGCTTTTGGAGTATTGCAAGCTAGATTTGTGATTGTTAAAAAACGGCTCTTATATGGGACAAGGAAAAAATAGGTAAAATTATGAGATCTTGCATCATACTGCACAATATGATAGTAGAAGACGAACGAGAAGGATACACTCAGTACGATATATCTAATTTCGTAGAAGGCGAAGGAGATTCAACCAGATGTTCACAGGTGGATTTGTCGTATTCCACGGATATGCCTTTAAATCTCGGTAATATGCTTGGCATTCGGAATCAACTTCGTGATCAACGGATACATAATCGTCTGAAAGCTGATTTGATCGAGAATATATGGCAAAAATTTGGTCATCTTGAATGATAATTATTGTATGTTTAAGATTAAAATTAAAATAAATAAAATTTTAAATAAAACTTTTGATAATATATATTTTTATTTTAAGAAACCCAAATCGGGTAACACCAATGGAGGACTCAAATAAACTAAATCTCTTAACTATTCTTAACTAACACAAATATTAATAAAATATGATTAAGAAACCCATATTGGATAACACCAATGTGGGTGCTCTTAGTATCACTTTTTCCCAATTTGATTTTCTCTAAATACAAAAACACAATTATGCAAAAGTTTGGATTTAGATCTATGTTGGTCCAAACAATTAACATGATAATTTAGTAACATATGATTTGACTATCCTGAGCAATATGTAATTGGAATTTTTTCTAAACTTAAACAACATAGTGTGGTATTTAATCCACTTTCTAACACACGCCTGCATTCCTTTCTGAAGCTAATCAGAAAACCGATAGGGTTTAAAAAAACATCAATCAAATCCTAAAAAGAAAACTAATGCTAAAGGACGCTTCTCGGCCAAGAAAAATGACCAGGCCATTGAAAGGAGCTGACCAAGCATGTGCTTGTAACTAGGGTCTTTTGTATCTTTGATATTTTTGGGGCAAAGCTTTGAGTTAAAGGTTTAATAGCTTTAGGCTGATTAGAATAATAAAGTGTGCAAGGTTATGAAGAATTTTTTTACTATTTTGTTTTTGATAAATAAATCTTTAATGAGCCAAATATTTTATTCTGCTTAGAGTTCAGGACCAGCCATAAGATTGATAATTAGGCTTGGGCGTTCGGGTTCGGTTCAGGTCTTTTGGATTTTCGGATTTTTGGATCTAGGCATATAAGATCCATTCGGATATTTTATAATTTCGGTTCGGGTTCGGTTCGGTTCCATTCGGGTTCGGTTCGGATCCGGGTACCCGAAAAATCATAAAACAAAAATAAAATTTGGTCAATTTGAACAAAAAATTGTTAAATTAAACAAATATAGCAAGAAATTTCGTATATTTCGTTTATTTTGGATATTTTAGCTATTTTGGTTTAAAACTAACCAATATATTTGTGTTTGTAATTATAATTTTGTATAATTTTGTTATATTAAGTCTAAATATAACTAATATTTTGAATATATAATTGTAATTCGGATATTTCGGGTACCTATTCGGTTTTCGGTTCGGGTCGGGTTCGGTTCCGATTCTTTGGGTATTGAGGTTTAGGACCCATTCGGGTATTTCGCCGGTTTGGATTCGGATTCGTTTCCTCTTTTTCAGTTCGGGTTCGGTTCAATATTTTGGTTCCGAGTTTTTTGCCCATGCCTACTGATAATGATATATTGATTATTTTTTGTTCCAATTTTGAATATTTAAGAAGACCGGAGGCGTGTTACAAAACGAAGCCCGGCGGAGCATCCGAAAGAGAGAAGAGAGTGAGTTATAAAATGACGGATCTTGGATTAGTAAATTAAAGATTTTATGTTGGGTTACTAGGTTGCTTATTTAAATGGTATTAAAATTTAAACACGATCATGAATTATTAGAAAAATTGTTTTTAAAATCTTTATTAAAGTTATGTGTTATTTGTTTATGATTTTAAAATACTAATTCAGATCACCGGTTATTCAATATTAAAGATTTAAACATAGATCCGATTTTACTATGAATTTAATAAATTTGAAAGATAAAAGTGTTATTTTTAGATTTTAAGTCCCAAGTTTAACGATAATACTCTCAAAAGTCTCTCACCTAGCTTCACTAATTCTTCACCGTACTCATCCATCATGTACATTTTTAGTCTAAAGTTATACTGATCTTAGTTTATCTTCGTTTTTTTTTTAAATTTTAGTGATCTTAGTTTATCTTATTAGGATATGATAAAATAAATGGCCGGTGTTGACCGTGCACTTTTTTGTTGGGAATGTCCTGAAATCTACCGTACTATCTCTAGAAAGTATGATAAGTGTCGAGATCAGACATAAGTCATAAATACTGGGTGATCATGATGACTTGCTAGAGCCCGCTTATGATCTATAAGTTTATGACTTATTACCAGTATTGTATGATCCCAAAGGGTCACACACCATAGCTAACGGGAAAGTTAAAATGGAATTAATACAGTAAGATGCAAGGCATTTACTGTATTTGCACAGAGAATTGGGCCAGACAAAAGACAGTCTTTTGTCTGATTTGGGCCTTGGGCCCAAAAGCCTAATGAGCCATTAGTTTAATTACTTGGGCCCATATAAGGAAGAGGAAAGGCGCAGGAAGCCCGAATGCTTCATACATCTGCGATTTTCACACCAGCCGTCTTCCTCTCTCTCTGTGATTTTCCAGCTTGGTCTAGCAGCCTGATCCGTAGCTTGTAAGCGTGTGGATACCTAGGAGGAGCCGGTAATAATCAGCTCTAAGTGATCTCGACATTACCAATTAATCCGCTGCACTCTAAAAGAGGTAATGATCCTGATCTGTATGATTCAACTGCAAATCACCTAGATCCTAGTTAATTATGTGCTAGGTTGTAACCTGAGAATTACACCATGAACACACATAATCTTTCAGTGGTATCAGAGCCTAGGTCGTTAGGTTTTTGCTGTTTGGATCATATTTAGGTTGTTTTAATGTTAAGAATCGAATTTGGCTTGAGAAATTTGATTAGAATTTGTAAAACAACCTAATATGAAATCGCATGATGCCATTCGATTCATATCCAGATTCATATCGTTTTTGTCTTCTCGGTTTACTTAATGGCTTAAGGTCAAAGTGATTGTTCAATGAATTAATTATCATTGAATTGAATTAGCGATTGATGTTGTAAGAATAAGTAATTGGTTAGTGATCAATTATTGAATTAAGTTTCAATCAGAATCGCATGTTGACTTTGTTCATTAATAATCGATTAGAAAACAATAAAACAATCGCTGTTGTTTTTGCTTGATAAAGTCAAACCGAAAACTTTGTTTTATTATCGCTTGATGATCATTGTTAATTGATCGATATCTTTGCTGTTGATAATTAATTCAACTTATCGTTTAATCCCATCGATAGTTGCTGTTTGACTTTGCTTTAAGTGAATGTTGAATTTCGAATTGGAAAATTAATTATCATGCTTGATACGAATTGAAACAAGGTCAAAATCGTGTTTGTCTTGAAGTGAATGACATGATCTTTTGTCTTGTTAGCAATTATTCGATTGTTGAATTGAACATAAGGTAAACGATGTGAATAAAGGTTAAGTATCGATCATGTTTTTGTCATAAGGGAAAAGACAAAAACGTTTCAAGCTTTGATGATTATGGTTTAAGTGGTTAACCCAAATCGCGGTTTGCTGGAAATAATTTAATACAATTGGTATTATTTAATTTCTGGTTAAACCGGATTTAAATTCAAAATTGAATTTTAACCTAAACCGAAGGCTGGTCTAAGTTTGATTTGGTTGGACCAAATAATTTAGAGCTGATCTGGTTTAGTAAATAACCAGTTGGATTTAGTAGTTAATTTGGTCTTGGACCAGAATTAATGAACCGACTCAGTTATGTCAAATTATTGGGCCAATTGGAATTCTGTGGTCTTGGACCAAGAATTGGGCCTATAATTTGTGACCCAACCGAAAACTTTAATAAAATATTAAATTAGAAATTTCTATTTTTAGTATATTTCTAAATTTAGAAAGTTTCTAAAATAAGTAAGTTTCCCAAAATAGTAATCTTCTATTTTTGGAAATAAAACCTAAAATCCTCAAAACCAATATCAAGCTTGGATGTCTTGCCCAATCTTGTCAGCTACTTAACGCTTATTCAATTACAGATATGGCTTACAGTGTGAGGTGTCTGTTTTTGGGTAAGTTAAGTAGTATATAATCACTAATTTCATTGGGAGTCCCATACTTTAGTGATTATTTGGCTGTAAGAGATTGGTTTCCTTGACTGGGCCATCGGGAGTCCCGGGCCTTGAGACATCTGGTGAATTGGGCCTTGGGCCCAATCCACAACCGAGAGTTATATGGATATAACTAGCTGTGAGTATGCTTACCAAGTAAAGCTAATTCCGGGTGACGGCCAGTGGCCCACTTTGGATTTAGCTGAACATGGGTCTCGGAATCATTGCATTCTTATGAGGTTAAACAAAGAAAATTTGAATGCAATGCGAGTTTTCTTATAAGTTATTAAGATTACTCTTTTATGAACTAAATAACTAAAACTCTATTTATCTCTAAATTTCAGTTATGACTAGCACAAACAATCAAAACACTTTCTCGATCCGGTCTGTCCTTGAAATGGACAAACTGAACGGATCAAATTTCTTGACTTGGTCGCGGAACCTGAGGCTAGTCCTCAGGCAGGAGAGAAAGGACTATGTCCTTGAGAGAGCTCTCCCCGAGAGGATCGGGTCCAATGCCTCTCATGCAGTATATGATGCTTGGAATAAGCATCATAATGATGCGGTAGATGTGCGTGGTCTGATATTGGCTACCATGGACTCAGATTTGCTGAAGCAATATGAGAACATGGAGTCGCCAATAGAGATGATCAGCAGCCTGAAATTGAAATTTCAGGAGCAGGTAAGAGTGGAGAGATACCAGTTGGTTAAGTCTCTCACTAGCTGCAAGCTACCAAATGATCATCCAGTGAGTCCTCATGTCAGTAAAATGATGGGTTACATTGATAACCTGAGGAATCTGGATTATCCAGTTAGCCAAGAATTGGCAACTGAGATCATTCTGCAGTCACTGCCGTCAAGCTATGATAAGTTCAAAAGGAACTATATCAAGAAAGGCTTAACGAAGACGCTGACTGAACTGCATGATATGCTCAAGACAGTTGAGCCAAACGTGAAGAGTACCCTGTATAATCTCATAATGGAGAAGGGTAGGTTTACTAAACCTAATGCTGACAAGGGTGAAGACAAAGTTGTCCAGATTTTGAATCATGGCAAGCGTGTGTCTTCTGAGCCCGAGTCAGATACCTCTTACGTTGGTAAGTGCTGCTACTGTAAAGAGAATGGGCATTGGAAGAGAGATTGCATTAAATTCATGGAAGATTATGAGGAGTTGAAGTTGATGTATGAGACTACTTCCTCAGGTATTCATGTTATTACTTCAAGTTCTACCTTATAGGTATTGGATACTGGTTGTGGCACTGATATTTGTTATAATATGCAGAGCCTAAGCAACAGTAGAACGTTGAAGGAAGGACAAGTGGAACTGCATGTCTGGAAGGAGCTATGGAAGCTGCCTCAGCCGTAGAGTTTTCACTTGTAGATGCCTTTGAGGCTTGGTTTTGTATTAAGTAATTGCTACAATGTACCAGCTTTAAGCAGAGTTGTTTTTCATTTTCTTGTAAGAATTTGAATGTTTTTCATTTTGATAAAAGACAAGTTTTGTTCTTTTGATCTTAATGAAATATTAATTGTAGCACCCTATTCATGGAATGGGTTTTATATCTTAAACCAAAGAGTGCCTAAATGTAACATAAATACCGAATTGGTTTAAATCTGATGAATTAAACCTGATTTTTCTTGGTGTAAATGTTTTGGTCACATAGAGTGAGTCGGATTCAGAAATCCCATAGTTATGGACTTTTGGGCTCATTTGATTGGATATCTTATGAGACTTGAATTCTGCTTACTGGACCAAAAAAAAAGGGCCCATCTTAGCCGAGCTAGAGAAAGGCCCAAAGGCTTATTGGACCTTGAACATACTCATGTATGTGGCCCGATGAGCAGTAATGCCAGAGAAAATTTCCTGTACTTCATTATCGTTACTGATTACTTCAGTGAGTATGACTGTGTTCAATAAATGAGACACAAGTCGGAATTCTTTGAAATGGTCAAAGAGTTCCAGAATGAGGTATAGAATCTGAGTGACTGAAGTATTGAGACTCTGGATTAGATCACGAGTGAGAATACTTAAGTCATTGATGGTGTGATCATCTGAATGAGTGTGAAGTCATTTCACAGCTCATTTCTCCTGAAAACCTGGAGGTGTTTCTGTGAGAAAGAATCAGATCTTATTAGAAATGATTAAAGATGAGTCACACGAATCTTCCATGATATTCTTTAAGAATAAAGCTCTAGAAATATCTAAGTTTACGCTGAAATAGTTCCACCAATATCAGTTGAAAGACACCACATAAATGTGGACTGGAAATGATCCAAATTCGTCTTTACTGAGTATTTGTAGTTGTGCTACTTCGCTGGTTGTCCTAGGGAAACCAAGGCTTGTTACTTTTTACGTCCATTCCGAAAACGAAGTTAGGTTGTTCGGAATTCTGTTTTCTAAAGGGAAAGTTGCTTTCCAAGAAGAACAGTGGGAGTAAAAGTATAACTCGAAGAAATTCGAGAAATACAGGAGGCTGCTCAACCTGTTGAGGGAGAGCAGCGGATGGATTTACAGACTTCTGTAGAATCTACACCTGTAGAGCCTGAAGTTCGCAGATTTGAATCCGTCACTAATCCGAGAGTGATTTTTCGTGATTAATTGCCATGATCTGATGATCATTGAAAGTGACGAACCTGCGAAATTCACAGAAGCGAAAGTGAGCCCGGACTCCGAAAAAATTATACTGTAAGTAAGTTAGCTTCATCGATCCAATCATGGATAGAAGCAAACATATCGGAGTTGGAATCTTCGTTCTGTTGAAGTAGTCAAGGTTTTGACTTGAACAGGAACGAAGTGGAACTGTGCGTTTACTAATAGATAAGTGGGAGCAATGTTGCATTTCTCATAGTGTATGTCGATGACATACTGATTCTCGAAAATAACGTTCCAATGCTGCAGTCGGCAAAGGACTGGCTTGGGAGTTGGTTTTATGATTGACATGGGTAAAGCCACGTATGTTCTTGGATTTTGGATCTAAAGATAGAGATCCAAAATAGCTGGTAGGACAAAGTCAGGATTCTTATATTGACAAAGTCCTACACGTTTTCAGCATTCCAAGAAGGGTTTTATGCCAATGTCACATGGCATTACGTTAAGCAAGAAACAGTGTCCTACGATAACTGATGAGCTTGAATGCATGGATGAGATTCCATATGCGTCGGCAATTGGATCTATCATGTATGCCATGACACGTACTTGTTTTGATGTTGCTTTAATGTTAAGCAAGACAAGTAAAGACCAGTCAAATCCAGCAAAGAATCACTGGATTGACGTAATGAATATCCTCAAGTATTTGGAAAATACTTAGGATAAGTTCTTGAATTACAGAGAAAGTGAGGTGCTACAAGTCGATAGAGTCTGAAAGGCAAGTTTCCAACAGACAAAGATGATTTCCGGTCACAGTCCGGTTATGTCTTGTGTCTGTCTGGCAGTGCAAGGCACTGTTGCTGACTCCATGACTTAAGCTGAACATTTCGCAGCTTGGGTAGCGGCGAAAAGGGTTGTTTGGATAGAAAAGTTCATCACTGAACTTGATGTGGCTAGCTGCACATCTGAGATCCAAACACATTGAGGGTAGGTGTTACCTATTCCGTGAGATAAATGACAGAGGTGTTAAGTAGATCAGCAAGTTTCAACGAATGAGAACGTTGCTAATCTATTAACGAAGCCACTCCTTAGGCCTACGCATGAGTCGCGGACTGTAGCTGTAGGATAAGTGAAATTAAGATGTAGTCTTAATTTCAGTGGGAGTAAGTAAAGGGCTTTATTTAGTTGTTTTGAAAGGTTCATGTAAACATAATATTTTATGTTTATGAAATTTATGATTTCTGGATTATTTTAACTGTGATATAAATAATCGTTCCAAAATGATTCATGTCATTATATATGGGTCATCGAAGTACATGAGTAGACTTGATCCTGAAACCCCATATCTAACGAAATGACATAAATCATAGTGTCCATAGTCGAAGGTTGTTGAAATTGGAACACCAACAACCACTTGAGACTAGATTGTGTTGAGACTTATGACCAAGTTTCGAGGGGTCATAGATGCGCGGCATCAAAGTCGACACATAGGTATATGTAGGGGAGCATATGACCGGACATGGCCCGCTGATGAGAACTCTACAAGATATTAATATATGTGTCATAAGAGGTTCTCATATACGACTATAGAGTATAGTCCTTAGACTTGAGTTCGCATGCATGTGGCTGCACATGGAGTGATGCGCTTTGATCATTGTCTAACGCTGTTTCGTAACTGGGAGCTATAAGGACCTTGGTTGGGTGTATTATAAAGTGTGTAGTTCATAGTGATGGAACAAGATGGGATTTGTCCCTGCCGTTTAACGGAGGTAATATCTCTAGGCCAATCGGAGACTTGATAGCTGGTAAGAGAGTGGCCACTCCCAAACGGACTTGCCCAAGTCGTTTGCATTGTCAGTATCAAATCTGGTCCGATGAACATGGTCTGGCTATATAAGGATGACACGCATCTTGCCTTATGCCAGATTGAGATATTGAGACAAAAGGATTAGGGAATGTAGGATTCCAGTACAAGTGGGAGATTGTTGGGAATGTCCTGAAATCTACCGTACTATCTCTAGAAAGTATGATAAGTGTCGAGATCAGACATAAGTCATAAATACTGGGTGATCATGATGACTTGCTAGAGCCCGCTCATGATCTATAAGTTTATGACTTATTACCAGTATTGTATGATCCCAAAGGGTCACATACCATAGCTAACGGGAAAGTTAAAATGGAATTAATACAGTAAGATGCAAGGCATTTACTGTATTTGCACAGAGAATTAGGCCAGACAAAAGACAGTCTTTTGTCTGATTTGGGCCTTGGGCCCAAAAGCCTAATGAGCCATTAGTTTAATTACTTGGGCCCATATAAGGAAGAGGAAAGGCGCAGGAAGCCCGAATGCTTCATACATCTGCGATTTTCACACCAGCCGTCTTCCTCTCTCTCTGTGATTTTCCAGCTTGGTCTAGCAGCCTGATCCGTAGCTTGTAAGCGTGTGGATACCTAGGAGGAGCCGGTAATAATCAGCTCTAAGTGATCTCGACATTACCAATTAATCCGTTGCACTCTAAAAGAGGTAATGATCCTGATCTGTATGATTCAACTGCAAATCACCTAGATCCTAGTTAATTATGTGCTAGGTTGTAACCTGAGAATTACACCATGAACACACATAATCCTTCACTTTTCTACATCATAGAATGCCGACTTACCAATAATACATGGAAACATGATTCATTGAATTTGGAAGGCACATTGTACATATACAACCTTTGTAACAAAAACTAACTCCACTTTTTTAGAAATTAACTAAAAAGGTTTAACGTCATTTTTTGCTACTTTTTTTTTTTTGCTTTTCTGAAATTTTATTATTTTAGAAAATAAAATGTTTTAAACATAAGAAAAACACAAATCAATGCAACAACTCCTAAAAATAGAAAGCTAGACGCTAAAAATTAGTTGAAAAAAGGTTGACAAAAATGCTTAAAGAGACGAATGAGCCAACCATTAATAGAAGTTGACGAAGGTGTGCTTAAAAACTTTTAAATCTTCAATACTTTATGAGCTAAAATGTTTAGGTAAATGTTCAATAGCTCATGTGCTATTAGGCGGTTTAGAATAATAAATTATACAAGTTTTGCCTATCAACATACATAATGTTTTTACTATTTTGATTTTTGATAATCTTTAATGAGCCAAATATTTTGTTTTTGCTTGGAGCTATAGATATTTCAAGACTGACTATATGATCGATAATGATAATCTCTTGTTAAAAAAAAAACTAACTATGATTGTGATATTAGATTATGCAAATCATGTTGAAACCAATGGTGTAGTGTAAATCCGTTTATTTTATCTAAAAAGTACTTATTCATTTTATAAAATTTTAAGTGAATCTCTACATTAGTTGAATAGTGAATTTGAGAGTGAGATTAATGCAAAAAAACATAACCATTGATCAAATATCTAGTTTCATTAGGTCATAGCTCCAGTTTTCAAATCATGGACAACATATTGTTAGGAGGTTAGATATACATCATTAGTGTAGTAGTATACATTTCTATCATAAAACAAATGTTTTAGTTCCTATGTCCATGTTTTTTTGTACAATTAGTGAACAATTTTTTGTCAGAGGGACGAACGGTAGCAAGGAACAAGGGTAGCCGAGAAAGAATGGAAAATCTAAACCCTAAAATCCAGCCCATTCTTAACAAATAATAGATCATATCAAATAATATGATGTCAATAAAATGATATTATCATATAAATCACTAACAGAAATGAACACATTTGACTTTTAAATGAAAATAAAAGGCAATAGACTGAAACCCAATACACTAGAATAAAAACTAGAAACGTAAATAAGAAACTTGGATCCGTAATGATCAGAGTAAATTGTATTGCAGAGATCAATACAGATAATCACTCAGAAGATCATAAAAACACGATTACTATGTTCAAAGAACTCCCTACAGCGTATTGTCGATATGCAAATATTAGATACAAATAAATCAAAAGGATCAGATGATACATCATATCATAAAACAAGCAAACTTTGAAGAAAAACATAAATCAAGAACTTGAATCCCTAATAATCTAAGTAACTTATATCAATCATGTAGAGATCAATAGAGATAATCACTCAGAAATTAGCAAAAAAAATATTTCAAAAGATCCTAAAATGGGAAATCTATGTACAAAGAAATCATTCAGCATATTGTCAAAAGGATCTATGCAAATATTAGATCAATACAAATTCAAAACGATCAGATATCTGAAATAAACATAAACAAGCTAACCTTGAATAGTTCCAAAAACCCTTCAAGAACAACATATGGTTGTAGATATGTGAGGGGAAAAAGCAAATAAACAGTGTTTTGTTACAAAGAAAACATGTTTTCAAAGAGTAGAACTATCAATAGAAGAGGAAACAATATGCTATAAGAGTTCTGATAAATGACAAGTTTTAATGTAAAAATGGACAGATTTGACTTTAAATTTTTTTAAGAAGAAACTAGATCTCATCTCAGAGATGCATAGAAAGCGAGAAGAAATGTGAATCTATAATATAATTGGAGAATTGTCTTCCAAATTAGACTGTCCATGTATCCTCAAATCCTCATGAAAAAAGCTGTGGTTTCAATGGGGAATTTGGCACATTAACTGAATTGACACACTAAGCAAAAGTTTGATCAATTGAATACTCCACGCGGAAACCCTCAACAAATGTTTTCTTTCTCCTCCTTCGTCTTCATCTACATCACGATCCGCCTCCTCCTAATTAATTCCTAGATTGATTACACCTCCCTCCCTTTCACATTACTATCATCATCATCGTTTTTTAGAGCATCTCCAACTTCACTTTATTTCTTATTTTAAACTCTATTTTAGAGTAAATTTTCTCTAACTCTACTTTATTTTTCACTCTAAAATAGTGTAAACATATTTTTGACTCTATATTTGGAGTAAACCTATTTTCACTCTATTTTAGTGTTAAAAAATTTTATTTGTATATTAGTTTTTTTAACTTTTAAATATTTTATTTATATCTAAAATAAATAATTGTAAGAATAATTTATATTTAATTTTTTTTTATGAAAAGATCATTTAACTTTTAAACTTTATTTTAAAATAAAATTTCAAAATTTTTATGTATAATTTAAAATTTAGTTAAATAATAATTTGTAAAAAAATAGAATAATAATGATATTTAAACTAAAATCTACTATGTTTTACTATTATATAATATATTATTGTTTTCTTATGATTAATTTAAATAATATTATAATTTGTTGAAAGTTTTGTAAAAAATAAAATAAATAAGGTTAAATTGTAAAATTTATAAATAAAAAGTATTAGTAGTAAAATAAAATAAAATATATTTAGAGTATTCTATTTTTAGTGAAAAATAAAGTGATATGCTGGAGAGAAACTAAACTCTATTATAGAGTTTTACAAGCCACTTTCACAAATATTATCTCTATACTCAAACGCCTCCGACCTCATGTTTTGGGCTCTCTTCCATGGCTAACCACGACGTTGTTACTCTTCCCGGATCGGCTAATTACGTCACTTTAGACGACCTACACCTCGGCCGATCATCGCAACAGATAGTAGGTCGCCCCCTCCGCTTCTGGAATGCACGGAACATGAAGAAGGACAGAGAGTTTATGGGTATTGTGTTTTCGTCTTGATGAGAAGGTATTGCTTAACCCTCACCAAGCATTTCACTTATAATTTATGGTTGTCCTGAGTGGCTAATAAACGCTTTCATTTTGCCCTTTCAGAATACTGTCATCACAATTTCATCCTATCCTCAAAGGCAGACCATCACCGGTCTATGTTACAAGAAGGCGCAATTGGTGATATGTACTCCTTGTCGTGGTAGACTTATTATACCTCTTCTTTTTTTTTTTGGGGGTCAAATCTTATACCTCTTCTACCTGCTAAAAAACAAGCAAATTTGACATCAAAATACTAATTTGGATTAATATTTGAATATTTTTACCTTAGAGAGAATGCAAGTGAGGGATTGGACATGGTTACGAGAGATTAAATCACCGATGAAAGCCTACATTTGTTCCACATTCTGTCAAGAAATTGCTCAGGATTAAACATAGGGACATCGCAATCGCGAGGCGTCCATTTCCATAGAAGGTAATTCGCATCTGGCCGTCGTTCTTCAAGCAATTCTGTTGTTCTTCAATATGACCACAAAAGACATTTGTATAGACCGGACCATATGGGTCTGGTACCCAATTCAAAGGAAAGGTATCACACTTGGTGGAGGCTACAATTGTTCACACAAAGGTTCAATCAATCATTGGAGAGTATAATCGGAAACATCAGAGGAATTTTAGGTTTTTGATAAGATTGGATGAGAAAAAGGCAGAATTTTCATTACGTTGCTTGGATCTTCCCTTTTGTATGGATTCCTCGAATAATTTTTACTGATGATTGACAAAGAAAGATCTCTTACCATTTCGTGAAGCAATGGTGATGTTCATGTGGAATCAACGGAGGGTAGAGCTTTAGCAACAAGGCATTGAGACCGGAAGAGATTCCGTTGAAGATACGTCAGAATCGGTGACGATGAAGCGGTACGTGAGACCGATGAAGGGGAAGAAAGCGATGAATTTGAAAGAAAATTTGATTGGTGAGAGGAACCAAATGGGCTTCCTTTAATCTTCATGTTCTTAAACATTAATCTCAATGTATCCATGGTAATGAGATGAATAGATCAGTGAGTTTTCCCCGGAAGGTATTGAATTGATTCTTTCTTGGAGTCCACGGTAATAGGTCAACGTTTTAGATACGTAACTAAGGCCAATATGTTTTTCCTTCTGCAAATTTCTAATTTCTTTGTTTCCAGTACTACAATATAATATTAAGCTCCAACTCTTGTTTGATCTGTGAACCCGTGCCTATCACTTAATCCACCGTTGTTCATCCTCAACACTAATGCTTATGAAACAAAAAAAAACTTCATACTAGACCAGTCCACCAATCAAACAGCATATATGAGCCGCAACTGAAAATAAGGCTAAAATCAGCACACACATTAAACCAACTAAGATTGTCGAGACGGAATCAAGATTGTGTCTGGTAATTTATTTTAACATATATTGATTGTGTTTTAATCATATGAATTGAATGGCGCAAATACACTTGCTATCAAATAATGCTTTACACCACGGAACATGTGAATAAATGAGTGATGCATACAAACCTACCGAGAGTTGTGTGAATGCAACATGAGAATGGTGGTTTACTATGGAGTAAAATATATCACAGGCTGCATCGAATGATGTTATCCACAGCGAAATAGATTTAGTTAAAGAAAACACCGAAGGAAGGATGCCATTACCGGGAAGAACCCCTACTCAAGGCACACCTCCAATATCCTCTCCTTGTTTTCTTTCTTGCCAGAAAAGAGACTGTCTGGGATATTTATGGCGGATGATAGTGATTCATCGTTCTCAACAATCAACATGTCCATGGTTCTGGTGGTGAGTTCTTTGACTAATTCTCATGCAGACGAATCAAAGTCATATGTTGATTTAGTTTATGCAACTGGTATTTGAGATAATGGCTTGAAGGCAAAGACGAAGATGACCCACTACACTGCTGATCATTTGAGAAGCTACCGTGCGCACTGCAATGTAATCAACAGAAATTAATAATTTGTTTGATAATTAGAAAGACTTAAACATCTGAAAGAAGAAGAAAAAATAACAATTACTAGTTGCGACAAGATTGTAATAATGACAGCCAGTTACCTCGGAAATCATGTGTCCAAGAGCTATTAAAGATCTAAATTGAGATTTTGTTCAACTGGATCTTTGTAGCCCTTGACCGAAGAAATCTCTGCATCATCATCATCATCATCATTCACACCAAGAATCTACCAGCTTAACAACTCCTAGAGACATGTTTAATTGAGTGGGATTTGCTTGAAAGTCTTGTTAATGTAAGCAAAAGTTAGATGACAATTGTTTGTCGACTAATCCAGCTTCTAAAGCTGCTTAAATATTTGATAGAACCAAGCACATCGTTACCGGCACGTTGCGGCTGATCAAGCTCAAAGATTCGCCTAGCACAACAATCTCAGTAGTCCATATTTTTCACAACAACCACCCAGAAAGCGAACAACATGTACTACATGCATGAGTTTTCACTTCCAAAGATATGTCTGTAATCACCTCTTATGCCTCTTTAAACTTTCCTGACCGACTAAGAAGATTCAAAATATATAATAACATTTTTCAGAAATTATTATTGAAACTAACCTTAAAATACAAAACTAACCAAACTCAAAAATGTTTGGTTTAATCATCCAAATACAATATATATATATATATATATATATATATATATAACCTTAAGAATGGTGTATCTAAAGACAATGCATTTAATTGTATCTTATACATATAGCTTCAGTACTGAAAACAAATTTGTTGTTTCCATCTGATTGTATTCAGAGATACTAACCCTGTGGTGGTAACACAATAAATTGACATTACTAAGCAAATAATTAAGCTGGTCAGAAATAGATGAATTTGACAGTTTTCTCTCTTTGTCTCTCTGCTTGCTTCATTTCAATCTGATGTTATCTTGATCTCTCCATAGAGATTATGATCTGCTTCATAGTATACAACATCTCCTTGGTAATACTTTTTGCTAAGTTTTCCAGTAAATGTAATGGCAAAGGTCTAGACTTATTAGGCTCCCTAATATTGGTTTAGTTGATTCTGTCTGCAAAGGAGAAAAGAGCAACCAAATACAAACATAATAGAAGCACAAAGCAATGCATCAGCTCCTAAAAAAGGAAAGCTATATGCTAAAAAATAAGTTGTCAACAAAAAAAAAAGTTGACAAAGAATGCTAAAAGAGAGGAATGAGCCAATGATTAATAGAAGCTGACCAAGACGTGCTTAATTTTTTAAAAATCCTCAATATTTTAGGAGCTAAAAGGTTTAGGAAAATGTTCAATAGCTCTTGTGGTATTGGGCGGTTTAGAAAAATAAAATATGCAAGGTTCATCTATCAACATACATGATGTTTTTACTATTTGGAATTTTTGATAATCTTTAATGAGCCAAATGTTTTTTTTTTGCTTGAAGCTATAGATATTTCAGGACTGACTATATGGCCGATAATGATAATCTCTTGTTAAAAAATCTAACTATGATTGTGATATTAGATGATGAAAATCATGTTGAAACCAATGGTGTAGTGTAGATATTCATTTATTTTATCTAAAAGTACTTATTCATTTAATAAAATTTCAAGTGAATCTCTACATTAATTGAATAATGAAATTGAGAGTGTGTTTAATGTAACAAATGCATAATCATTGATCAAAAATCCAGTTTCATTGGGTCATAGCACGAGTTTTCAAATCATGGACAACATATTGGTAGGAGGTTAGATATATATCATTAGTGTAGTAGTATACATGTCTACCTTAAAACAAATGTTTTAGTTCCTATGTCTTTTTTTTTGCACAATTTGTGCATGTGACTTAAAAAAAAAATTAGTTAGAGAGAAAAACTCCAAGTGATGGAACAATGTGTTCAAGTTAGTTAAGTTCATTCATGATATCACTGATTCATTGATGATGTCCATCAACTATGGATTCACGTCATTGGTGATCAAATCAATTTGATGAATGTTGTTGTTCGCCATTGGATTTTCTGTTGTAGCTGTTTGGGGTAATGTTGAGATCATCCGTATATTACTTTTTGAGTTTATTGATTTTCTTTGTATTAGAGATTGAGGATTTCCTGATTACCTTTTTATTGAGTACCTCAAAAACAATCCAGATTATAGAATACGTTCGAACGATGCAGAGATCTATGGATGAACATGCCAGATTAGTATGTATTTTTATTTTCTTTTTAACATTTAAAACATTTTGGGTTTTAAACATTTGTGTCTTCTCTAATTTCACGGTTTCAGGTTTCAAAAGCGCCACTGCGTGATGGCCTGTTTGCAATGCTGCGTGAATTGCGATGTAGGGTCTTCCGTGAATGAATTCAGAAGAAAATTCTTTAGTTTTTGTTTCAGTTATGTGAACCAAAATAATATATAGTAATTTGTGGTTGTCAATGTTGCATGTTAGTGTGTTTAGTTTTCTATTGCGTTCAGTGTGAATTTGACACATGTATGATCATTATCAGTTTTTTTGTCAACTTTTGCATTAATAAAGAATCAAAATTTATACAATCCATGAGATAATGAAAAGTGAACGGGTAATGGTCAGCAAGAGTGTTAGCCTCACGTTAAATATGAAGAAAACCATAAAATGGATCAGCAATCTTGAGAATGTCTATCACATTGAATCAACATAGTATATATTATACTTATATCATATAACATTTTTATTGACTTTTTATTAAAAGTGTTATAAAATTATTTTCAAATATAAAAAAATTTCCAACAAAATCAATTGGTTCAAAAATTATCTAGTTAAAAAATATATATATATGCGCTTCTTTAGCATGGGTCAAAATCTAGTTATATTTAATATTTATAATCATGTTTGGTTTTTTTATTTGGAAAATCTTGTGTTATTCAATTAGGATTTCAAATATTTAATCAAAATATAATGTCTTAAATTCTTGTAAATAACATCAAAATTTAAAAAATTACAAAATATAGAACCTAGATAGTGAACTTTAAATTCCATTATGAGAATATGACTTCACATTTTGGAAGAATGTTGACCTTGAATTTTGGAAGATGAGTTCCCAGTTCTTCATACTACTTTGGCTTTGTTAATCTATCAAACTGTTTCTATTTTATTACTTTGTATTGCTTTTGGCTTTGTCAATTTAGCTGGCCAATTCTATTCTTTCCAGAAGGGATTACTATTCCCTTTCACGAACACCAAGTATAGACACATGCTAAACCGAAGGAACTCTGTTTGTTAAAAGTCTATGCGGAAATTCTGAAGAACATTGCAAGAGTCCAACTATACCGAAGAAGACCGGTCACGGTACCATGACTATCCACACAAGCTTTTACAAAGATTCTGGTATCAAATACATGTTGATAGCCCATGCTGAGGTGGTTGGTGTTGGTAGAGCGCTCACGGACATTTCAAGTCCAATTGCAGAGTTGAGAAGTGGTTTATAATAAGAGAACTTCTATAAATCACATGTGTTGTGCCTACATAACAAAACATCACAATATTTCAGTTTTAACTCATATATTCATCCAATCGGTGTATCAAATCATATATCAATCATTTACGTAGTTAAAGAGTCAGTAAGCTCCTTTTAGAGTTTCAACTTGCTCCAAAATCCATGCTTGAAAGAGTTTGAGCATTAACATTCAAGCAACCTTCATCACCAAGACTCCATATGTGGTTGCCAATAACTCCAAAGAAACTGAGTATAAGGTTCTGAAACGCATCTATACTCGTTCTGAAATTGGCATTATCATTTTGATGCAAGTACTGCATCATAATCTGCATGCAAAAGGAAATAAATTAGTTTTCCAAACATATAAACAATGTGAACGGTTAAAAACAATATTGTGAAATTTTTATACCTTGGCAGATTGTTGGTCAGGAACAGCGACACTGAAACCAGAACTTAGGCCACGTGAAAATCCAGGAGCAAGTGAAACAATCGTTGATCGAATGTAACAACCAACAATTAAACATAAAAAAAAATCAGTAGTTAAAAGCAAATGTGCCAAAAATTTAAAGCTTAAACAAAAAGAAACGAAATCTTCAAACAACCAATTTATCAAGCTTCAATCCAAAATTAGAATGCCAAACCAAATAAACTGACATTAGTATCTAGGCCATATTTGATCTCAGAAGTTAGAGTCTTGTGCTTCAATCGAGCAGAAATATGTCCCATTAGAGGCTAATCATTCCGTGTAGCGAGATTTTCAAAAAAAAGGGGTCAAAGTAGTTATTTGATCTCATAAGTTAGAGTCTTGTGCTTCAATATTGAGCACAAAAATGTCCCATCAGAGGCTAATCATTTCGCATAGCGAGATTTTCAAAAAGGGGGTCAAAGTGAATATAACTACTTTGACCCCTATGTTGTAGCACGAGTATAGAACATCTACAAAACACAGAGATGAACAACTCAGTTAGAAGCACAAAATATCACAATAATAAAACAAAAAACATAGAGGTAGAACAAGCTCAGTTAAAAGCACAAAGTATCACAATAATAAAATGCAAGACATAGAAATGAAAACCTATGACTTGTTCCTCTTGAAAAGAAATTAATCAGTTCCGTTGGATAATAAGAGAGTAACAACTTGTTCATCCGATTGTAAAATTCATATGAAGGTATATCAACATATGGAGCATAGTTAACCCATTTCAGAAATGGATTAGTCTTCAATTTACCCTTTTGCATGCAAGAGGTAATATGATTAGCTTTCCAAACATATAAACAATGTGAACTATTAAAAAAATATTGTGAAATTTTATACTTTGGTATTTTGTATATACTTTGTTATTAAGTTATATTTAAACAAAGTTAGGAGATATATTTTTTGTTAAATACATAAGGCTTTTAACAATGCTTATGATATATCTTACTAATAAAAGTTAGTTAATGAATGGTGAATCTATCATGTATTAGATATCTATAAATACATTTTCAGTTCACCTCTATTTTTACCTCTAAACTTTATTTTAAATTAAAATTTTCTCCATTTTTATACTAGAAGTGTACTAACAAAAAAAAAATTGTTTTGAAGCTTATCAATTCCTTAAATACACACATTTAAGTTATTGTAGCATTAATAGGTGTCAATTCATTTTGGAATAATAACAGTCAAAAGGAATGCACAAATTCAAGTTAATCCAATCAAAATTCAATTTGTTAATACACTTGTTTCATGATTCAACTAGTCTCGTATATGGAGATTGCGTAGCTTCACTTGAAAAGAATCGGCAAAAGGTATCAACATAATCAAGAAAATCAATTTGAATTAGATTGTTGTGACCAATATTTTGCTATTTTATTTCAATTTCATAATCTATCTTTTTGTTTTTTGTTCCAAAGTACGATGGAATACTTTTGGTTTCCTCCGAAAACTAAAGACCTAAGGGAAAAGATGTGACATGAAGTAAAGGAATTAAGTGAGCAGATTTGGTTTAAAAATATAAAAAGGATGTGGTCTGATTTAAGGGACAAGATGTTATCGGAAAACCTAACTATTATCTTCAAGCTTTGTAGTAAACGGTTTTTATTGTAAGAGAATCTCTGCTTATGTGAATGAATATGAAGCTTGACCTTATGGTTAACACTCTCAAATACCTTGTTTTGATCCATTAAATATAATAAACTAATGTGTTTTTTTATCAAAAATTAATGTACTTTCATTAATAAGTTTAACAGTCTCCCAAAGAGTAATAACAGAATAATTGGGGACATATAGTATTTCATCATGACCATAGTTGAATTGGCTTTTTACCCATCATTGTGCCAATTGTCCAAAGAAATCTTATGCCTCTTAGAACTTTCCTGACCAGATAAGATGATCCAAAATATATAATCACATTCTTCAGAAATTATTCTTGAAACTGACCTTAAAATGCAAAACTAACCAAACTCAAAGTGTTTGGTTTAATCATCCAAATACAATATTTATAAACCTTAAGAATGGTGAATCTAAAGACAATGCAATTGTATCTTATACATATAGATTCAGTATTGAAAACAAAATTTGTTGTTTCCATCTGATTGTATTCAGAGATACTAACTCTCTGGTAATAAGCAAAAAATCAGCTTCTCTCTCTGTCACTCTGCCTGCTTCATTTCAATCGGTTGTTACCTTGATCTCTCCATAGAGATTAGGATCTGCTTCATAGTATACAACATCTCCTTCGTAGCTCACAAAATGATCTTCTTTAATACTTTTTGCTAAGTTTCCGAGTAAATGCAATGGCAAAGGTCCAGACTTATCAGGTTCCCTATAATACTTCCCTAATACTGGTTTAGCTGCTTCTGTCTGCAAAGGAGAAAAGAGCAACCAAATACAAAAAAAAAAAAAAAGTTTAAAGCTTTGTAGCATGAACACCAAAATAACCAATAATCCAAACAATCTTTTAGTCTTTTGTTTCAACTACTTACTGCTTCTACAAGATGATAATGTGGAATCTGCGGGAAAAGAAGATGTATCACATGAGTTCCAATGTCGTGATGAATGTTATTGATCAATCCGTAGTCACGATCCAATGTTGTAAGTCCTCCTCTCAAGTAACTCCATTCCTGTTTTGAGAGAAACATGAGATTTTACACAACAGTGGCTTTAAACCTTCAAGAGAAAGATAGCATGGCGTTGACTCCAAAGAACAGTGAAAGGCCAGAGACTATGGATTTTTACCTTCCCACGGTACCAAGGAAGCTTATCTTCATGACCATGGTGATGCAGGTAAGTCACAAAGTCTAACCACATTACATTTATTTGTATTTGACATAAAGAAAATTGTCGGGTTTAAAGGGTTGCCTGTTTTCGGGTTTTGGCGGTCTGATTTGGTTATTAACCGGTTTAATGGATTTTGTGGTCAAACCAAATCTGGGAAAATCTCCGGTTTACTGTTCAATTCGAGCCGACCTTACGCAGGGAAATCAGTAAATCGACGAACCCTAGAGCTAATTACCGATCATGCCGCTGAACAACCTGAGATCCGTCCTTGCGCAGGTAAATCGAAGATCTGATTATGATTGCTACTTTCTTAAGGAATTAGTCTGAATCCCGTAAACTGGTCGCAGGTAACTGGCGGAGGGAGATCGGTTCTGTCTCGTCGCAACTTATCGACGAGGTCTCGCTGCAATTTATGTGCAAGGTGTCGCCACAATTTATCTACAAGGTCTCGCCACAATTCATCTTCTTTCCGAAATAGCTATGGTAACGTTCTCTGATCCAGCGTGAAAGCGTCTCAATCATTTGGGTTTCGATTTGTATTTGTGATTATTCTTTAAATTGCAGAATCCGACATTTCTTATCCAACGTTGTTTGGGTATTCGTTAAAGTTTGGATTTTCTGTTGGAGCTGTTTGGGGTAATGTTGATATCATCAGTATATTACTTTTCTGAGTTTATCGATTTTCTTTGTATTAGAGATTGAGGAGTTCCTGATTGCCTTCCTTTTTATTGCCTACCTCAGAAATAATCCAGATGATTGAATACGTTCGAACGATCCAGAGATCTCTGGATGAACATGCCGGATTAGTATGTAGTTTTTTTTTTTTTTTACTTTTGAACACACAACATTTTTGGATTTTAACATTCGTGTCTTCTCTAATTTTACGGTTTCAGGTATCAGAGGCGCCCTTGCGTGATGGCCTGCTTTCAGTGCTGCGTGATTTGCAACGTAGGGTCTCCGGTGGATGAACTCCGAAGAAAATTCTTCAGTTTTTGTTTCACGTTGTGAACAAAAAATATATATATAGTAATCTATGGTTGTCAATGTTGCATGCTAGTGTGTTTAGTTTTTCTATTGCGTTGAATGTGAATTTGACACATTTAAGATCATTATAGTTTTTTTGTTGGGTCAACTTTTGCATTAATAAAGAACCAAAGTTTATACAATCCATGAGATAATGAAAAGTGAACGAGATATGGTCAGCAAGAGTGTTGGCCTCACGGTAAATATGAAGAAAACTAGAAAATGGACCAGCAATCTTGAGGATGTTTATCACATACCTCTGAATCTCGTGAAGCACAATGTGGGAGGCAGAAGGAGAAGCTCCTTGTTGGAGAGATTGAAAGAGAGGTGCTGCATCTCCAACAAATGTGACGTTGTGGTATCCTAGCCTTTTAAGATGAAGCACTGCTTTACGAAGGGCCATTCTCTCAGCTTCTAAATTTGAGGAGATAGGGTCAATCGATGCAGAGGCTCGGTGAATATATTGTCCCTAAGATGTATGAAGGGTCCAAGAGATCCCAACTGTGGAGGGAAAATCTCTCCAGGAGACATCCGTACAACCAATAAGAAGAAGAATGCTGAAGAACCTAAGGAAATGTTGACAACAAGAGTTCACTAGATGACATTTGCTATTGTTTATTAAGATTATGAATGTGTTATTGTAATAATATAAAACTATATTTTTTATCAATTAATGTGAGCAGAAATATTATTAAACATAAATTTTCTTTTTAAAAAAATCAAATTAATTTAATAACAATAATAATATTATAAAAATATATCTAAGACTATTTATAACTAAACATACTTATATTGTTATATTTAATAAAATATTTTATAATTTATTATAAACAAAATTAGTAGTAATAAATTAATTGTAATTATATATTTTTATGTATAAATAATACATAAATATCTAATTTAAAATATTTTATCATATATATATAAATTAAAAATATATATAAATAATATAAATTTACTATATAAAATCTCAAAACAATATTTATTAATATTTTAAAATATTTATTAAAGTTTTCATATTATCATCTTGTTTTTATTTTTTATTGATGATTATATATATCTCTAAAATAAAATTAAAAAATCTTTATATTTTTTTTTATATTTATCATCTCATCTTACTTTTTTATTTTTTATTCAAGTTTATGTATATCTCCAAAATAAAATTTAAAAAATCTTCATAAATATTTCATATTTATCATCTCATTTTTGTCTAGAATTATGTATCCATAGTAAATTTTTTAAAATATAATAAATTACCAATATAAATTAAGTTTAACATAGTAATTAGCCTAATTTCATTAAAGGTAAATTAGCAATTAGTCATTTGAAAGTGAATATAAAGCCAAACATATACTTGACACACCATCTCTAAAGTAAAATTAACAATTTTTGTATTTTATCATCGCATTTTTATCAAAGGTTATGTATATCTCTATAATAAAATTAAAAACATAATAAAATTATTCATATAAATTATGGTTAATATAGTAATAAGCTTAATTTCATTACTGGTAAATTAATAATCATCCATTTTAAAAGTGAATATAAGGCCAAAAGCACTTCTCAATTAATATAAAAATTTATATCTTTTTAAAAAATTACTAAGAGAAATTAAGTTGACAAAAAAACTAAATAAAAGCTAAATAATGTTTTCTATAACAGAATTATACAATCAAATAGGACTCGACAAAATACATAGATCCAACTGAACCATCCCTGAAAATAATATCGAACCAAACATAGAACTGACAAAATACGCAAATCGGTCTTAAACATTTGAAAACCCGAACTGATAACCGAATGGATAACCAAAACACAATTATGTTATCCAAAAATATTAATTATATTTATATTTAGAATAACTTTAATTTCCAAAATTACATTTATAAATCTGAAGTTATTAGTTATCTATAGACTAAAATATTCTAAAATATTTCATTATAATCATCAAAGTTTAACTAATTTTTATTCAAACAAATTTTATTTTTTATATTTTGATATCCAACCCAGATGAAACAAAGGGCGAATCTAGAAGATTTGTTTAATGTTGCACTATATATTGATAATATAAAAAAGGCTTAAGGGAGGATTGAACTTGAGATATTATGGATGCACTAGCTTATTTTTACCATGTGATCTAAGGAAGTTTTTGATGTTTTATACACAAACTTTTAAATATGAATAAAATTATAGGTGCATATGCCACCACACTTAACAAGCTGGCTTCGCCCATGAAACCGAAGTAAACTTGAACTGAAACTCAAAAATATTTAAATAGGTTTTATATCTTCAATTTCAAAATCCCGGAAAATACAAACTGAATCTAAACGAATATCTAAAAGTCCATGCCTACATTCAAAAATATAAATTAAGAGATATATAAACTAAATAAAAATACAATCTGCATGCAAAAGGAAATGTGATTAGCTTTCCAAACATATAAACAAAGTGAACTATTAAAAAGTATTGTGAAATTTTGTACCTTGTGAGATTGTTGGTTAGGGACACTGATACTGACAATGCAAATTAGGCCATATGAAATTCCAGGAGAAAGTGCATCAATGGTTGATCTTATTCACAGCTTCAAACCAATAACTAAACACTAACAAAAATCAGTAGCTAAAGAACCAATTAATCAAGCTTCAATCCAAAACAAGAACACAAAACAAAAAGAAACTTACGACAGTATCTAGGCCATATTTGATTTCAGAAATTACAATAACAGAAACAGTAGAAATGCCATGTTTGATTTCAGAAGTTACAATAACATAAACAATATCTATGCCATATTTGATTTCAGAAGTTACAGTAATCAGAAACACTATCTAGGCCATATTTGATTTCATAAGTTATGGTAATCATAAACAATGAGAGAAGGGTATCTGAGTATGGACAAAAAGAAAACTTACGACAATATCTAGGTCATATTTGATTTTAGAAGTTACATAAACAATATTTATGCCATATTTGATTTCAGAAGGTACCGTAATCGGAAACACTATCTAGGCCATATTGATTTCAGAAGTTACAGTAATCAGAAATAGTGAGAGAATGGTATTTGAGTATGAACAAAAAGAAAACTTACGACAATATATAGGCCATATTTGATTTCAGAAGTTACGGTAACAGAAACAGTAGAAAGGCCATGTTTGATTTCAAAAGTTACAGTAACATAAACAATATCTAGGCCATATTTGATTTCAAAAATTACAAACTGAAACAATGAGAGAAGGGTACTTACGACAGTAGTTAGGCCATATTTGATTTCAGAAGTTACGGTCTTGTATTTCAATTGTGTAGAAACATGTCCCATCAATGGCTCATCATTTCCCATAGTATAATTGCACCAAAACAATCATACTAGATTTCAATCCTCTGTTGTAATCTGAGTATAAAATATCTATAAAATATCAATAATAAAATGGAAAACCAAGAGATGAACAACCTCGATTAAAAGCACATAATATCACAATAATAAAAAGGTAAAACCTATAGATGAACAACCTCAGCTAAAAGCGCAGAATATCACAAAAATAAAATGCAATGTATAAAGATGAACAACCTCGAGCCTGTTTCCCAATTTCAGAGTATTGGGAAAGACATGTTCCTCTTGAGAAAAATCTAACCAAATCTCTTAGATAATATGATGAAAAACGGGTCAGCATAGAATAGGCTCCAAATGTTGGTACAACAACGTGTTCGATTTGATGTTTGCTCTCATCTTCTTGTCTCTAAGAGTAGACATAGATAAATGTTGTCGAAGTATAAACGTGGAAGTATTCAAAGAAAAAAGCTATGTATATAGAATTCAAAGTTCTCTAAAGTTAAACAAAGTTAGGAGGCATAATTTTGGTTAAAACATAGGGCTTTTAATAATGTTTATGAAACATCTTATTAATAAATTTATTTATTAAATATATTAATTAAAGTTAGTTAATGAATGATGAATCTATCATGTATTAGAAATCAATAAAGACATCTTCAATTGACCTCTATTTTTATTTCTAAACTTTATTTTAAAGTAAAATTTTCTCCAACTTTTGTACAAGAAGTGTTCTAATAAAGTAAATTTTTGTTTTGACAGTTATCAATTCCTCAAAATACACACATTCGAGTTATTATAGCATTAATAGGTGTCAATCCATTTTGGAATAAAAGACAATCAAAAGGAATGCACAAATCTAATTGATCCAAGCCAAATTCAATTTGAGATAAGCAATCTAAACAATCATATGTGATATTTGAATCAAGCAATAAATTAGGACCAAACAAGTAATAAACAGTCATAATCAAAAGCATTATGATATAAGTTCATAATCTAAACAAGAGAAATTAAGAGAGAAAAAAGTAAACAAGGCAAGGAACTAAGGGAGAAGATATGGTATTGTCTGGTCGGAAAACCTAACTATTATCTTCAAGCTTTGTAGTAAATGGTTTTTATTGGAAGAGAATATCTGCTTATGTGAATGAATATGAAGCATGGTATACGGTTAATACTCTCAAGTATCATGTTTTGATCTATTAAATATAGTAAAATAATGTACATCATTAACAAGTTTAATAGTCCCAAATAGTAACAGAACTGAGGGCAAGTAATGTTTTATCATCGCCATAATTTGATTGTTTTTGACCCCTCACTGTGCCAATAGAACCACCACAAGTTCTTTGTAGCCATTGACCAAAGAAATCTCTGCATCATCATCATCATTCACACCAAGAATCTACGAGCTTAACAACTTTTGGAGACATGTTTAAGTGAGTGATATTTGCTTGAAAGTCTTGTTAAGTTCATCAAAAGAGATGAAAATTGTTTGTCGACTAATCCAACTTCTAAAGCTGCATAAGTATTTGATATAAGCAAGCACAACGTTACCGGCACTTTGGGGCTTATCAAGCTCAAAGATTCGCCTAGAACCTAATGGTATAATCTCAGTAGTCCCATGTTTTTCACTTCAACACCCAAAAGCAAACCACATGTACTATACTAGCATGAGTTTCCACTTCCAAAGGTATGGAACCTCTCATGCCTCTTTAAACTTTCCTGACCGACTAAGAAGATTCAAAATATATAATAACATTCTTCAGAAAATATTATTGAAACTAACCTTAAAATACAGAACTAACCAAACTCAAAATGTTTGGTTTAATCATCCAAATACACAATATATATATATATATAAACCTTAAGAATGGTGAATCTAAAGACAATGAAATGTATCTTATATATATTCTTCAGTATTGAAAACAAATGTGTTGTTTCCATCTGATTGTATTCCGAGATACTAACTCTCTGGTGGTAACACAATAAATTGACACAATAAATCAGCTGGTCTGAAATAGATGAATTTGACAGCTTCTCTCGGTCTCTCTGTCTGCTTCATTTCAACTTGTTGTTACCTTGATCTCTCCATAGAGATTAGGATCTGCTTCATAGTATACAACATATCCTTCGTCGCTCACAAAATGATCTTCTTTAATACTTTTTGCTAAGTTTACCAGTAAATGTAATGGCAAAGGTCCAGACTTATCAGGCTCCTATAATACTTCCCTAATACTGGTTTAGCTGCTTCTGTCTGCAAAGGAGAAAATAGCAACCAAATACAAAAAAGAAAAGTTTTAAGCTTTTGTAGCATCAACACCAAAATCCAAACACACTTTTAGTCTTTCGTTTCAACTACGTACTGCTTCTACTAGATGATAATGTGGGATCTGCGGGAAAAAATGATGTATCACATGAGTTCCAATGTCGTGATGAATGTTATTTGATTAATCCGTAGTCACGACCAATGTTTTAAGTCCTCCTCTCAAGTAACTCCATTCCTGTTTTGAGAGAAACATGAGATTTTACACAACAAAATCTTCAAGAGAAAGATAGCATGGCGTTGACTCCAAAGAACAGTGAAAGGCCAGAGATATGGATTTTTACTTTCCCACGGTACCGCCTAGAACCGTTTAAATCCGCTTAAAATCATAAACGTCTAATACTAAGGCCTAGGAGAAAATCGCCACGGTCAAAAACCGCCTATCGCCTAGGCCCTGCTTAGACGGCCGACTAGACCGCTTTTTAAAACATTGCTTGTGCGTAGCACGGATAATTTCAAAACTACTTTGAAATCTTTTGTTACAACTATTATTTGTGGTAATCATGAAAAAGGATTATAATTTCTCAGTTATATATAAACAACTCGCCTCTCTCTCTCAAATTTCTACCAAACAAAGTTAAAGTCTTTGATTCTCTTCCTACATTTCAAGAAAGGTACTATATTAGTATTTTTGTTTATAATTGACTAACTAAGTCCATATTAGCCAAATTCCAATCATCTGTTGTTTCTTAGTTTCTTATATTCGTATTTTTTTTTTTATTAATTAAGGTCATATATTCATATTTTTTTTTATTAATTAAGGTCGTATATTCGTAATATGATCCCAATCGTATTTTACTAAATTCCAATGATCGTTTGATTAGTTGTTCATATATTCGATTGATGTTCCTTAGTTTCTCATATGTTTCTAGTTTAATAAACATATTTATTATTGTATTCCAATAGTCTTAAATATGTTTTTGTTACTTAATTTAGTTACGTTCTAAATTTAATTAACTAATATTCCAATAGCTTAAAATACAATGGTGATTACTAATCTGTTATCAAGTTTCATCTAACATTATCAAAAGTTTTTGCTATGTCAACTTTAATCACCATTCTTTTTGACCCTTTATTTATGTGGTAACCTTGACGAACTTTGTTACTAGAATATTGTTCTCCATCAGTAATTCCCTTTAACGAACACCGTTTGGTCTGGTAAAATAATATCTGGGAGAATAGGCTTCAACCTCGCGACGAGAAGTTTAGGAGCTCAGACCATTTAATCATCACTGTATCGAAAGGCATGTAAGATTCATACATCTGACTTTTGTGTCTCTCACGCATCATTATTACATTTGCAAAGATTTCATAGTTTTGTTTTTTCCTGTACCTCTCTCTCCACACTGCAAAGCCTCCTGTTGTTTTGTTCTTTAAAATAATTCTTTTTACCATAAACAATTTAAAATTCCTTGATAACATATTTAGCAACTTCTTTTTTGTTCTTTTGCATCTTACCCACTATGCAAACAAAAGGGACTTTACTCGATACTGAATACCCTATCAACTAAACTATTCTAAGACACAGTTATGTGATTTTAATCATCTCTTAATCTTAGTATTGCTTGTTGTGGTTGATTTCCAACCTCTGACCTCTTTCACTGAACCTATCCGACCCACATCGATCATTCATTAGTTGACTGTTGTAACGATCCGACCAGAACCGCCCGCTTCTGTTCCCGGCCTCTGAACATGCATAGTTCCCATCCATTATCATATCTCCTTCCAGTATACGCAACACCTTCATTATTGACGAGACAGTTTTTAGTATATTATCAGAAAGATTGTATCATCCTGAGAATCAATAATGATTTCAGGGGAACTTTTGATTACCTGAGACATGCGTGGCCTCAAATGTGGGTCTCTATACGAAGCCGCATGAAGCATACAAATGACCTCACTTTCTACAAAACGGTCCCCAAGCCTTGGATCGATAAGTTCAACCACAGCATATTCTTCCAGTAGCGGATGTGCCTGAGATCACAACAACGAGCATCAGTACTATTACTTTGCTGAAAGTTTAAAAACATGATATTCATTACCCATTCAGTGAGGCATTGCTGGCCCTTCGGCCTTGTAATATGAATGGCTTTGCGGCCAGTGACTAGCTCAGCTAGAACGAGTAGACATCTGCTTTTTCTGTGATCTGGCCGCTTTGAGCATATTCTGGAGCTAAATAGCTGCTGCACATCCACAAAAGAACTTTCTTTTAGCAGTAGAAATATTGTTCGGAAAATGACAGCTTTAGTTGATGTCTCACCCGAACGTTCCTATCAATCGTGTCTCTACACCCAGTTCCCCATCAGGCTGCCATCTCGCTAGACCAAAATCTCCAACCTGGATAAGAGCTTGATACTGAGCAAACATTCTCTACCACAAAGAGCTCAACTGTGAATTTTAGGCAACATTACCGTATAGATGGGAGTCAAGCGAACCATTGCATATGTATTCATAGAGCAAGGGCCGCCTGCTGTCTTCAATGCAGAAACCAATTAGCATGACGCCGTTCCTGTGCTGAGCACAGCTGAGAACTTCCACTTCGGAACTCTAACTCGTCCAACCATCTAAAAAGTAAAAACCTAAGATGAGGTCAACAGAGTCTAGAAATCACTTGAACACAGAATATACACACAAGTGCACACAAAAAATGCTCCAGTCTTATTGAAATCAAACCCTCTAAAAGTTTGTGTGGTGGTACATAACAGAAAAGAGAAACTTATTGGATTCGGTGATGTAATATAGATAGATTATTATGTAAATAAAAGATGTAAAACAAGGAATACTAGCGTGTTTCAGAGAGTGACAGAAACGGAATGTAAAACCTTGTAGTGATGTAGGAACGGATCAACGGTCATGACAGCGTTAGACCACTCCGTATTACCCCAAATCTCTGCTCCTTGGCAACGTCTCTCCAAGGAAATCTCCGCACACCAAATCTCAAGACGACTCCCGACGATAACATCCCAGAAGAGCACAATGTTCGAACCAGCAGAAATGCTACTAAGTCTGGCTCCGGGAAGTAGTTCTGCAAGCTTTTTTGTACTACCATACTTGAACTTGTTCGTCTCCCACGCAGCCTCTACCATCATATCAAACTGGACCAGTCTAGAGCTACGCAGAGTTTCATTTAGAGACCCCAAACCCTTCACTTCCTTCCAAAATTCTGTCCCCTCGCATTCCAACTTGTCTGTCTCAGACCAACACAAATTCCCATACATATCAATACAAAGGATCAATTTTTCATCAACCACACACCAATCCCTTCTGTTTCCTATCAGTGGCGGAGTAATCCCTCTTCCCCATTTACCTTCACTCGGCGAGTAGTAGAAGGTATCATCTGCTTTACCCACTCCGTAAACTTTCTCCTCCTTCACGACCACACTGTCGTGGATAAACTGCTTCCGCATCGTCCGATCCGCTATTGGCGGCAAGGTATCCCAAGTTTCTGTCTTCGGGTCGAATACCTCTGCCCAATTCGACGAATCTACATCTGCACCCCGGCAGGTGCCGAAGACGTAAATCTTCCCGCCTACGATTCCAGCCGCGAAGGAAGATCGAGCGACTCCCATGGAAGGGAGTTTACGCCACGTGTGTGTCCGGCAATCCATAAGTTGGACAGCCCGAGTGGGATACCCGTTTACACGTCCACCTATTACATAGATCTTCCCATCCAGCGCCACCACAGAAGATCCATTCGACGGCTGAAAACGCACCCAAGGGATCGGTCTCAGAAGCCGATTAGCGGTTTTACCTTTGTGGAGGATGAACCAGCGTGGAGTTGGATCTAGAGGAGTGAGTAAACATACATAGAGGCAATTCTCGTTGCAACCTAATAGAGATCTCGTCTTGTAGAGCTCAGGGGAAGCCATTAGAGATCGATAATTCTTGGAGACCACAGATAAGGCCAATTGGTCCGATCTCGAGACTCGAGCAAGGCAATTCAGAACCATGTCATCTGGCAGAGACGATAACGGAGAAGACGATGAAGATGGCGGAGGCGGAGAAGTCTTCGGTTTCTTATGCGGTGGTGTTTCGGCAGCTGCTGAATTCGACATCGCCAAAACTAGGGTTTTTTTCCTCTGTGTTTTTTTGGGATGACTAACAGGATATTAGTTCAGAACCTTTGCTTGTACTTTCCTTTTATGTCGGCTAAAGTACTTGTTTAAAAGTCGAGCGATCTACTTTTATACTCCCTCTGTTTCATAATATAAGTAGTTTTGGATGTTTTTTTATGTTTCAAAATATAAGTTGTTTTCATATTTCTATGCAACTTTTACTTTATTGAATAGTGTGTAGCCAATTAAACTCTTCAATTTTTTTTTAAACTTTTTTGATGATTGGTTAGATTATATTTACTCAATAATATTTATTAAAAAAATACATTTCTTAATATCCGCGCTTTTAGCTAAAACTACTAATAATTTGAAACAGAAGGAGTATAGAAAACTAGTAGTATTGTGGTTTTTTTTTTTTTTTTTTGTCAACAGCGGGATTGGATTCAGATTGAAGGCCTACTACGTTTAACTTACAGACGGCCCATAAGGCCCGATACGAGAAACGACAAAATACAGCAAAAAACACGTGTTCCTATTGCCCAGTCGAAGAAGACACGCGTCGATCGCCGAGGAGCACCGGCATGCAGAACCAACGAAGCGGCGAGGAATCATCGCCGGAATCGCACACCCCAAGTCGCAAGCTCGTTACCATGGCAGCCATCTGCCGATCTTCAAACGCCGTAGAGAGATGCCGAAGCCTCAGTCCCACCGGAAACCCTAACCGTCTTGGAAGCTCCCACGCCGGACAGATCATAGATCCGACCATAACCCACCGAAAGTGCTCATCTTCCATGAGCCGGCAGAAACGGAGAGATATTACTCCACAAACTGTTGAGGCACGATAGGAACCTGTACAAGAAACCACAGCCAAAGAAAGCGTCGGACGGGAGAAGATCGTTACCTGGAAAAGCACCGGAAAACAAGAGGGGCGATATGTCCCGAGATTTGGTAGCAGCCAGCTTCTCCGATTACCATCCAGCAGAAGACAAGAGAAAGAAATCCGGCAAACTGAACCGGAATCAAAATCGGATCAAGAGATCCGAATTTATTCAACCCAAAAGCATAGAAAACACAGAACATATAAACACGCAAAAGAGGCGAATAGATTCCCATCTTTCTGAAAGATCGAACAGAGTGAAGAAGGAGGAGAAGAGAACTCTCTCGAAAGAGAGAGAAAGCCTCTCAGAGAGAGTACGCTTTTGTGGTTTATTTACTATTTTATCTAGTTCAATACATTGTGCATCATAAAATAAATTAAAAATATAATAACATATTGAATTGTTTTTTTGTGACAGAAGATAAATAAATAAAAAACAAAATCTAACTTCTCTGGATTGAGCTAAAAATAAAAGGTAACGGTGTGTGGTTTGACAAAAAAATTTGATAGAGCCTTAATTAATTTGAGCTTATCCTTTCTGCAACAAATATCAATAATGTTCATTATCAATACCTTCGTTGAAGACCATTTTCATCTCTGACTTCGAGTATGTTGAATCATTCGCCAGTCATTCCGACATTCTTCTTTTTCATCACACAGTTTTGAAGACTCTCACTCTGTAATTTTTTTTCTATCTCTCAATATATCGTGATTTATAGGATTTGGAATCTCGGATTGATCTTGATCTAGATTTCTTGTAAAGAATTTAAGATTTTTATATTCAATAATGGTTTTATTCAATGCATAATGCTTATCAGCTGTTTTTTTAAATGATTTTTGTTCTACCATTTATATATATCTACGTTTTGGTTATTTAGATATTTTTATTCGATTTTTTTTTTTTAAAATATTTTCATTATATCTACATATTATAACTTTAAATTGACTATTTAATTTATTTTTAGTTTAGTGAGCTTTTGTATTGGAAATAATTTATGTCTATAATTTATTACGTTGTTGTAAAAATATATCTTTCTATATTTGATATCAAAAATTAAATATGATAACAGACGTGGTCCAAAAATTTTATAACTTTGATAAAGTATAATTTATTAGATATGTTATTTTTTATTCTTTATATCTATAGTTTAAAAACATATTTTTGAAAATTTAGCCTTAAGAAATCAAATGTATTAAAATAGGTAACTATGATAATTACAGTTATAAGTGAGTCTTTTTAAGTCCAACTTATTCAGTAAAAATGTTAGTTTATTTATATATTAGATTTCAATCCTCTGTTGTAATCTGAGTATAAAATATCTGTAAAGTATACATGTCTAACCAGGCTGAAATTACAAAGAGAAAACTAAATTACAAGGGAAATTCAAAACGTAAATGGGCTAACAAATGGGCCAAATCTCTAGTCCAGTCAGCTCGAGATGAGGGAGAAGCTGCCACGCGGTGAAGAAAAGGACACACGTCTTCAACGCCGTTGATACAGCCATGCAACTCCGGTGTCGGAATTTTTCGCCGGTCAACGACAACAAAGCATGAACCCGAGTAACCGCTTACCCTTTGTCGATTATCTGCCCACAGAACATGATGTCAGAAAGCGCTGCATATCGAGAAAATCGAGCTTCAAAGCAACGCCGAGCATTGTCAAATCCAAGGAGATCCATCGCCGGTCGGATCCAGCAAGCGGTCCGCCTATTACACCTTGACATCACAGCGAAATTCGAGCAAGGAGATGAGGTTAACGGATATTTAATCCTTCCATCCTGAAAGATACACAACAAAGATCAAAGAAATCAGCGATGACTGACAGAAAAACATAGGGGAAATAATCGAAACCGGAAAAAAAAAACTAGAGAAAATCCGACATAGGGTCGGAATCCTAACCGGACAAGATCCTGAAATTTATTCAAAACACAAAAAACGAAATCCGACACAAAAAGTAAACAAAAGTAATCCGACCTTCCGGCGAATTGGCGGCCGGAAATGGAGAGAAAGTGGTCGAAGACTTTAGAGAGAAGTCAGAGAAAAAACTATAGAGAGGATTGTTGCTTGGTTGATTTATTATTGTAGTCATGAATTTAATTTAGGTCCGATTTTATGCCATGAACCTCAATTTCTTAAGATTAAATTTCATTGTTGACACACACAAAAAAAAAACTCATTACAAACAAAAATAATTTTTTAATCAAATCCAGTTCAAAATGGTTTAATGGGTTGCCTGTTTTCGGGTTTTGGCGGTCTCATTTGGTTATTAACCGGTTTAATGGATTTTGTGGTCAACCAAATCTGGGAAAATCTCCGGTTTACTGTTCAATTCGAGCCGACCTTACGCAGGTAAATCCGTAAATCGACGAACCCTAGAGCTAATTACCGATCATGCCGCTGAACAATCTGTGATCCGTCCTTGCGCAGGTAAATCGAAGATCTGATTATGATTGCTACTTTCCTACGCCACTAGTCTCTGAGTCCCGTAAACTGGGCATAGGTTACTCGCGGAGGTAGATCGGTTGTGTGTCGCCGCAATTTATCTACGAGGTCTCGCAGCAATTTTCCGGCAAGGTCTCGCCGAAATCGCTATGGTAACGTTCTCTGATTCAGCGTGAAATAGCTATAAAGCGTCTCAATCATGTGGGTTTCGATTTGTAATTGCGATTATTCTTTAAATTGCAGAATCCGGCATTTCTTATCCAACGTTGTTTGGGTTACCTTTAAGACTTGGATTTTCTGTTGTCGTTGTTTGGGGTAATGTTGATATCATCCGTATATTACTTTTTGAGTTTATCGATTTTCTTTGTATTAGAGATTGAGGAGTTCCTGATTACCTTTATATTGCGTACCTCAGAAACAATCCAGATGATAGAATACCTTCGAACGAGGCAGAGATCTCTGGATGAACAGGCCGGATTAGTATGTAGTTTTCTTTTTCTTTTTACTTTCGAACACTTAACATTTTTGGATTTTAACATTCGTGTCTTCTGTATTTTCACGGTTTCTGGTTTCAGAGGCGCCACTGCGTGATGGCCTGCTTGTATTGCTGCGTGAATTGCGACGTCAGGTCTTCCGTGAATGAATTCAGAAGACAATTCTTTAGTTTTTGTTTTATCTTGTGAACCAAAAAAAATATATAGTAATCTATGGTTGTCAATGTTGCATGTTAGTGTGATTACTTTTCTATTGCGTTCAATGTGAATTTGACACATGTAGGATCACTATGGTTTTAAAATGGATCAGCAGTCTTGAGGATGTCTGTCACATACACCTGAATCTCATGAGACACAATGTTGGAGGCACAAGGAGAAGCTGGTTGTTGGAGAGATTGAAAGAGAGGTGCTGCATCTCCAACAAATGTGACGGTGCAGTAACCTAGCCTTTTAAGATGAAGCACTGCTTCACAAAGGACCATTGTCTCAGCTTCTAAACTTGAGGAGATAGGGTTAAATCGATGCAGAGGCTCGGTGAATATACTGTCCCTGAGATGTATGAAGGGTCCAAGAGATCCCAGCTGTGGAAGAGGAATCCTTCTGGGAGGCATCCAGACGGCAGCAATAAGAAGAAGAATGCTAAAGAACCTCAGCAAATGCGGACAACAAGAGCGGCTTTACCATTATAGTTCACTAAATGAAGTTGGTCAAAAAAAAAAAAGTTCACTAAATGACATTTTTTATTGTTTATTAAGATTATGAATATGTTAGTGTAATAATATAAAATAATATAATTTTATCAATTATTTAGATCTTTAAAAAATTACTAAGAGAAATTAAGCTAAAAAAAAACCCAAATAATTGTTTTCTATAACAGAAATTATACAATCAAATAGGACTCGATAAATACATAGATCCAACTAAACCCAACCAAAAAAATAATATCGAACCAAACATAGTACTGAAAAATACTTGAATTGGTCTTACACATTTTTATAACCAAATTAAAAACCGAATGAATAACCAAAATATAATTATATATCCAAAAAATATTAATTATATATGTACTTAAAATAATTTTAATATCTAAAATTACATTATAAACCCAAATTTATTAGTTATTTAAAGACTAAAATATTCTAAAATATTTTGTTATGATAATCAAAGTTTAAAAAAAATTATCCAAATAATCAACTTTAATTTTTTTTATATTTTGGATATCTAAACCTAAATAAAACCGAAGCAAACTCAAATTGAAACTCTAAAATATCTAAATATGTTTTATATCTTTAAATTCAAAAATCCAAAAAAATACAAACCGAATCTGAACGAATTCAAAACTCATGCTTACAATAAAAATATAAATTAAGAGAAAAAACTAAAAAAACCATTATTTAATTACTACAATGGTGGCAAGGAGCTGCTCTGTAAAGGTCTTCGAAATCGGTGGGCAATGGTAATAATACTATGGTGTGGTCGGATAAATGGATTATGGACAAGTCACCTCGTCGACCTTTCTCAAAGCAGAGCTTATATAACATTGACTTGCGTGTAAGTGATCTGAGAAGAGCGAATGGTGAGTGGAATCTCGAAATGTTGAAGGAACTGTTTCCTAATAATGATGTGAGCTATATTCAGCACTTACAGGTGGGTCGAGCTGAGGATAGATTCATTTGGGCTTATACACAAAATGGCTCGTATACTGTTAAGAGTGGATAATGGCTTTGGTCGAATTGTACCATTGTCGAGACTCCATTAAACCAAGAGCAGCTTCGACTGAAGAAGAACATATGGCAGCTCAAAGCATCTCCTAAAGTGAAAGTTTTTTTGTGGAGAGCTGTTTCGGGTGCTTTAGCAATTGCAGAAAGGCTGAGAACAAGGGGTATTCCAATTGTATCAATATGCAAATGTTGTCAACAAGAAGAAGAGTCTATCGCATATGCCCTGTTTCATTGCCCAGTTGCGAAGGAGATATTTGCTCTTGCTGAGATCCCTACGCCATCGTCGGGTTTCGGATTATCAGTTGAAGAGAACATGAAGTTTTACTACAGTGTATAGATAACATGGCCCTCGACTCTTCTACTCGATCGTCGATTCCTTGGGTGTTATGGAACATTTGGAAAAACAGGAACAAGATCACTATGGCCAATACAAAAGAAGCTCTACATATTGTTTTACAGGGAATTTAAGATGAAGCAACAAACTGGCTAGAAGCAAACAAGGATCCTGATGTTATGATTCATGAGCACGGTTCAAATTCTGGTCTCTAACAAAGATGGTTACCTCCGGCTCCAGGGATTATCAAGCGCAATGTGCACGCATCCTGGAGGAATGTTTCTATGCACAGCGGAGGGTTCTTGGGTGGCTCGTGATGATAAGGGGGAGGTTCTGTTTCATGCTAGGGAAGCTTTCACAGGTTCTCCCAATCACATTGTTGCAAAATTGAGATGTATTTTATGGACTTTGGAAGCTCTGTGTAACCTTAGGATGCAAGAAGTGTTCATTGCTTCTGATTGTAATATGGCGATTGAAGCTCTCATCTCCTGTTTCCTGGCCAAGGTACAAAGTGCTCATTGATCAGGTGCTTGAAGCAAAACTAGGATTTGCTAGCTGTACTTTTGAGGAAGAAGCAACGCTTTGCAACTCGATTTCCAGAGATATTGCAAGAAGCGTAACGAAGGAATAGACGATTTCGATCATACTTAGCGTTGGGTGGTCCAGCTTGGCTCATGACCGCCTGCGATGGGAAGCAATGCAGAGCAAGTAACTCATCCTTATCTTAGGACTTGGTGTGTTTGCATTGTGTTTATGTTTCATTTTCTTGCTGTTTTTGTTTACAACTATTTTCCAATCTCCAAACAGGAGTTAGGTGCTGTTTACAACTGTTTGCTAGGTCTGGGATTATTATCCGGGATCCGGATAGTAAAATCATAGATCCGACGGAACCGGATTCGGATAATAGAAAATTTCAAAACCGGATATCCGTTATCCGTTACATATAATAATATAATATTTTTAATTATATATGTTATAGTAAACATCTTAAATTTATTTGTATTAACCATAAATTATGAAAACGTGGAATTATATATGTTCATAATGATATTTTTTAAATTGGAAATGTGGTACTTATGAAGTATAGCAGACTTTTTTAATTTACGTGGAATTATATATGTCCGTAATGCAGAAGATGGACATGGATTTGAAGATACAACTTCTTTTGCTATTTTATCTTATGTTACTTGATTTTTTGTTAGTTAAACTATTTCTTTTTATCTCTTTCACAATGATCTTTTGCTACTATATAATCACACATGATCTTTTGCTATTATATTTTTGTGTCAAAAATGTAAAATCTAAAAATTTAATTAAATTTCAGTTCGGATCCGGATATCCGTGGATATCCGCGGATATCCGGTATTATTACGGATACCCGAAAATCGGATATCCGGAACAAGCGGATCCGGAACAAGCGGATCCGGATCCGAATAGTCATATTACATATCCGGTGGAACCGGATCCGGATACCTTAAAAAAGCCGGATATCCGGATCCGTCCCAATGAAATTGATATTTTACAAAACCGAGAAAAACTCGGGTTAGGGCCCAACAGCATAGACGGATAAAAAAAAAACCTTTCGAAGAAAAAAAAATCATACAAATCAGAGACACCCTAATTCCCGATCATATCCTTTTGATTTTTCTCCTTTCTTTGTACGATCTATTGAAACAAGCTGAAAACTTTACAGTATCGCAGTTTCTCTATGGGTCGCTGCAATTCTTATTCATGCCGTAGTAGCTATGGTAACGTTCTTCAATTCCGCATGAGTTCTATCAAATTCTCGAGCAATCATGGGGTTTCGATGTATAATTTCTTTGTGTGTGTGATTGTAGTGACTAACGCAGCGAGGTTCTTAACTGTAGCTTCAGGAGTGACTCTTGGAGCGGGCATAGGTATGGAAAACAGATACAAGATTTTGTTCTTATTCGAATTAATCAGCTTTGTTAATTCCCATGTTTCAGGATTCGGCTAGTCTCTTGGATCTTAATCTGTCTTGGCCCTCTTCTCTCTAAAAAATTCTCAAAAAATCCATCCAATTTTGATTTATTTTTTAAAATTAAAAAACGTGGTTAATGTCTATTTTAACCATAAAATTTTAAGTTATTTACGACACAAAAGAAATAAACCGACCCGGATCCAAATTAAATGGATCCAACCCACCCGAATTTACCAATCCCTAAAATCTATTCATCGTCTCCTTCTCTTCTTCGTTTCTTTTTGTTTGTCACCACCCAAAGTCAAAAATCCAGTCAAAATCCCTAAAATCTTCCCTTCCACAGATCGAATTAAATACGACGGCCACAGATAATAACGACGACGGCGGAGGTTAAAAATACTCGATTTCATCCCAACCAGCTCTCATCTCTCGCTTTTGCTTCTCCTCTTTGCAGTCGTAAGTTTTCTTTCTGAAATCTTCTCTCAAACTAGATTTGGGACCTCCTCACTACATATGATTAGTTGATAGTCGTTAGTTAAGCAAATATGCTGGACTATTGAAAATTTCTACATGTGAGCAAAAAAATTTTTGTTCTTGATATGCTCAATTTGTGCAGATTCTCAGACGTGTTGGAGAGCTTGGAGATTTGCTCCTTGTTGAAATAAATAACCACCTGATTATCAGGTTAAAAAAGCTCAATATTGATTGTCTGGTTTACTATCTAGTTGTCTCAGATTTTAATATATAATGATGTTACATATAACTTTCAATGAAATCTGTCTTGAACAAGTGTAACATAATGAAATCAGATTTTAATATGTAACACTACTTGAGTCTCTTATTGGATATTGAATGTTGATATATTAAGTGTTATGTGTAATAGTGTTACATGTGTTTTGGATATTGATGTATTGAGATTTTTTGTGGTGTTGACTTTATTGAAAGAGATGTCATCGTTAATTTAAACACATATTAGTATCTATCTTTAGTCACACACCATTACTTGAATGGCTTTTGTTTCAATGGAAAAGTTATCGTGTGTTTCTATTAAAAGTCCATTGTTAATAATTTTGTTGTTTGTAAGGTTCTAACATGTATTGTGTGTTTTCTTTGAAATCTGTAGCACAAACATCCTCAACATCTCAATGGCACATGTTACATGAAAAAGAGGAGATAAGAAGAAAATGCAATCTAAGATATTGTATTAAGATTTATTTATTTTATTTTATGATATCAAATGGTAACATGAAAATACTATGTATATTTCTTATAAATTTTATGTATTTCAAACTTGGATTCTTGGCATTTATTTTTATGTGTCTTATAAGTCAGAGGTAAGACACATTGACTTATGTATTTAGTTTGGTTCAGATTTTTTATCTTGAGTACAACTAGCACAACTGGTACAACTCTTAATCAGAAAAAAATAATTTGGTATAACTAGCACAACTAAAACAACTCGTTCACAAAAATAAACGTGTAAAACATGCAAAATGTGCGCTGTCATAAGAGTTTTTTTTTAACAAAGAGTTGTACCAGTTGTCCATTTGTACCAAATTAATTTTTGTTAACAAAGAGTTGTACTTTTATAAATTTAATTTTTAATTAGTAATACCATGGTTTATAATAATTATTTTTAGTTGTACTTATTAAATTAAGTAAATAAACTAGATTTATAATACTCTCAAATCATAACATTTCGAAAACACTATGTTAATTATCTCTCATCTTAGTAATCTAAGGATTTCAATACTAATCTTAAAAGTATAAGGTTTATTATCCACAAATGTGATGTTCATGCAACAAATAACAAAAAACTGATATTTCTTAGTTACTACAAATGTGTAAATATATTTACTAATGTTTTAGTGACATTTTAAAACTAACATCGGCTCTGTATGTGCTCATAAATAATTTTTTATGTTTTGTTTTAACAAAAAGTTGTACCAGTTGTACCAAACGTATAAGAAGTATAAAATCATATTAAACTCCATGCAATCATACAAAGTCTTATACAAATGAAAAAGACTGAAGCTTTGTTTCAGCTTCATCTACCACAATCTTCATGTGTATTCTACAAAAAAAAACGATAATAAGTGACATAATCCAAAGTTTCTCCCATCACAAAACTTGAAATATGACGGTCTTTCTGATTCTATCGCACTTCATCTCCCCGTTAGAATGGTATCCCCTATAATCAAAATGTATGACTATGCCACATATATTATTCACTGTCTAAAAAAGAACAACATCCAAAATTAAAACACATAAGTCGTACCAGTCGTACTAGTCATATCAGTTGTACCAGTCATATCAGTTGTACTAGTTGTCTTAGTTATACCAGTTTTACTAGTCATATTAGTTGTACGAGTTATACCTCCGATGGTGGGACCCGGTGAAAAGTGAAGATGAATGGGTTAAATGTCTGCATTTATTTTTTTTTTTAATTGAAAATAAAAGATTTTCATTAAGGTTAGTATAGGTATTTCATCTATTAGAAGGCCACATGAGATTAAAAAAGCCACATTGGAATTTTTTGTGCCCTTGAGGGCCAAATGAGATTAACTTGTTCAATTGACATTATTATTATTATTTTGTATTAAGGTTTTGCTGTATATGGAGATTGCGTAGGTTCACTTGAGCAGAACCGACAAAAGGTATAAACATAAGCAATTTGAATTGAGATTGTTTATGACCGTTATTATTGCTATTTTATTTCAATCTTCATCATCCATCTCTTTGTTTTCTTTTCTTTTTCAGGCTATGAGGGAGCGTTTTTGGTTTTTTCCTCCGAAAAACGAAGACCTAAGAGAAAAGATGTGGCCTGAAATAAAGGAACTAAAGGAGAAGATGTGGTTTCATAATATGAAAAGGATGTGGTCTGATTTAAAGGACAAGATGTTGTCTGGTCGGAAAAACTAATTATTATCTTCAAGCTTTGTAGTAAATGGTTTTTATTTTTAGAGAATCTCTGCTTATGTATGAATATGAAGACATGGCCTAAGGTTTAACACTTTTAAGTATCATGTTCCGAGTAATGGAAATGAGTACAAGTAATGTTTCATCATCACACCTTAACCGGATTATGTTTTGATCCCCCCCACTGTGCCAATAGAACCAGCAAAAGTTCTTTGTAGCACTTGACCAAAGAAATCTCTGCATCATCATCATCATTCACACCAAGAATCTATCAGCTTAAGAACTAGTAGAGACCTGTTTGAGTGAGAAGTGAAACAGACTTGCAATGAAAGAACTACCTTTAAGATGACAATTGTTTGTGGACTAATCCAGCTTCTAAAGCTGCATATATATCTGATACGACCGGCACTTTGCGGCTGATCAAGCTCAAAGATTTGCCTAGCAACTACTGGTGCAATCTCAGTAGTCCCATATTTTCACTATCCAGAAAGCGAACCACATGTACTACTAGAATGATGTTCCACTTCCACAGCCACAGGTATGGCAGTAATAACCTCTTAAGACTTTCTTGACCGGCTAAGATCATTCAAAATATATAATAACATTCTTCAGAAATTATTGTTGAATCTAACCTTAAAATACAAAACTAACCAAACTCAAAATGTTTGGTTTAATCATCCAAATACAAAATATATATATATATATATAAAAAACTTAAGAATGGTGAGTCTAAAGACAATGCAATGTATCTTATACATATAGCTTCAGTACTGAAAACAAATTTGTTGTTTCCATCTGATTATATTCAGAGATACTAACTTTGTAGTTGTAACACAATAAATGGACATTAATAAGCAAAAATTCAGCTGGTCAGAAATAGATGAATTTGACAGCTTCTCTCTGTCTCTTTGCCTGCTTCATTTCAACTTGTTGTTACCTTGATCTCTCCATAGAGATTAGGATCAGCTTCGTAGTATACAACATCTCCTTCGTCGCTCACAAAATGATCTTCTTTAATACTTTTTGCTAAGTTTCCCAGTAAATGTAATGGCAAAGGTCCAGACTTATCAGGTTCCCTATAATACTTCCCTAATACTGGTTTAGCTGCTTCTGTCTGCAAAGGAGAAAAGATTAACCAAATACAAAAAAAGTTTTAAGCTTTTGTAGCAATGAACACCAAAATCCAAACACTCTTTTAGTCTTTTGTACAACTACTTACTGCTTCTACTAGATGATAATGTGGGATCTGCGGGAAAAGATGATGTATCACATGAGTTCCAATATCGTGATGAATGTTATTGATCAATCCATAGTCACGATCCAATGTTGTAAGTCCTCCTCTCAAGTAACTCCATTCCTGTTTTGAGAGAAACAAGAGATTTTACACAACATTGGCTTTAAACCTTAAAGAGAAAGATAGCATGGCATTGTTTCGAAAGAACAGTGAAAGGCCAGAGACAATGCATTTTTACCTTCCCACGGTACCAAGGGAGCTTATCTTCATGACCATGGTGATGCAGGTAAGTCACAAAGTCCAACCACATTACATTTATCTGTATTTGACATAAAAAACAATTGTCAGGTAAGGAAAATGAAATAATACACAAATTGCTTAGTCCGAAACAGGGGAATACCCAGTAAGGGATTGCATAGAGTTTGAGCATTTGCATTGGACCCATCACAAAGTTGAGACAGATAAGCAGAGCAGCCATTGCAGTCCAACAAGCAGTAGAAGTAAGAACATCATTTTTCTCTTTAGGGAGGAACAAGTCGCTGTCCGGATGGTAATGAGAACCCTTTTTCCCCGGACTTCGAGCCCACTGAAACAGATGAAGAAAACATGAGCTTTTTTGTTACTAGATGTGTCATCTTAAGTTATTACAGCAACAAACAGACGAGTCTTTTTTACCAAGTAGAAAGGGTAAGCGAGCATCACGAGAGGCAATGTAAATCTAAAGAAACGTGTAGGTTTGTCCAAACTCTTGTAGATTTTCTCAGACATCTGCAGTTACAGAAACAGTACACAAACTTCATCTAAGAAACACCACGGGATTGAAACAGGATAACGAAAAGGCCATGTTAATAACTTACAGGATGCCAAGATTCGTCGTTCTCAACATGTCCATGGTTCTGGTGGTGAGTTCTGTGGCTAATCCTCCTGCAGATTAATCAAAAGTCATATATTTAAATGAAGAAGATAAATTATGCAAGTTGTCTCTGAGAGAATGGTTTAAAAGCAAAACTAACCAGCCATGGTAAGGTACTAGAATTGAGGAATGAAGAAGATGACCCACCACACTATTCAACCTCGGATCATTTGAGAAGCTACCATGTCCACTGAAATCAACAGAGTAATTTGTTTGACAATTAGAAGAAGAGTAAGAACATCTACAAAACCAATAACTAGTTGCCAGTTGGGTTGATCTACAAGCAACATGATGATGATGACAGTTTGATACTCAGAAACTCAATTATGTCCAAGAGAGCTATTGAAGTCAAAGAGATAGTGATAAAGATGTAAAGCCAAGATTTTGTTTCAATTGGTTCCAAAATTAAAAGTGGGAATCATCCAAAATTGACCAAATCAGAGGCTAAACAGGAGGAATCAACTTGGGGACAAAGAAAAAGAAAGGGTTTTTAATATTATTACCAGTCATGGCCAAGAACAAAGAGAGCCCAGAACATAGTTCCTTGAGCTAGCCAATAAAGAGGCCAAACAAGCCAATTGTTGAGGTAAGCAGCTCCCGCAGCCAATGCGAATACAATCGCGACGTCTCTGACGACATAACTCATAGACTTCCATGGATTCTTAACCCAACAATGCTTAGGTATAGCTGCTCTGATATCCGCTAAATTGAAAGGAGGAGGCGCACCTGGGTCGAATCTCTGCGTTTCGTGTTCTTCCTCGATTGGAGACGACTCGACTGTTAAAGGTATGCTAACATTCAAGGCCCAATTCTTAGTGGAGAACCCATCTCGAGAATTCAGACGAAACCTGAGAGAAGGGGATGATGGTCTGAATTTGAAGGTGGTGGGTTTGTTGTTAGAGAGGAAACTGGATCTGGGTGTGGTGTAGATTCTGGGGAGAGGTCTTATACCACATTCTGATAAGACCAAGTTCGCCATTGTTAGAGCTCCCTCTCTCTCCGAGAAGAAGAAGAGAAAAGTCTCTCTCTCTCTTTTTATCTGTTATTAAATGAGAGGTTAAGAGAGAGAGAGAGCAAGGAGGAGATAATGTGATGAGAGAGTATTATATACTCCTATCAATCTTTCACTTGAGAAAGATGTAAACTTGTGCTTCTTGTTGCTTGTAGTCTCTCAGTTTCTCTGGTTCACACACTGTTTTCCTTTCTGAGGTTGAGAATTAGATTGCGAAGATCTGCAAGCAAGCAGAAACAAGAAGGAAAGTTAATGCTGAGAGGTTTTAAGTGGTTTTGTTTCGTGGAAATTTTGTGGCGGTCAATTTTGACCACAATTTTGACATATATTATTCAACACGTATTTAGTTGATGTTTTTTTCTTCTTCCCAATGTTTTTAAATCCGATCCGGACATCGAACCGGATTATCTTCCGAATCACTGGATCAACTCCGGATCGACCGCTGATCATAAATAAATAAGATTTGGATATATAACTATACATAAACATATATTTCTAAAATTATTCAATCTTTTTAAAAATAATTTATAAAAATATATACATCATTTGCATTTTTCTAATTATAACTTAAAATTGTTAACAAAATATAAATTTAGAAATTTGAAATGAAATCAATAATTTAAGTAAAAAACTATGCAATGATTTAGAAAAAACGAAAGTTTGTGAGGGTGAAAGATAAAACATCTCACGAGAAAAATTTCTAATAATGTTTCAACTATTAAAACCTTATATTTATCACAATCAAACATTCGTTTTGATTTAAAAGTTTTAAAATATTTATTATCCGGGTCAATCGGTTTGATCGATCCATTGGATAGCAAATAAACCGCGGTGTCCGGGTTTTTCTGAATTTTTAATTTAAATGGTTTTTACATATGATCCGATCCGGAATGTTTGCCGGGTCGCCAGATTTTTTCGGTCCGACCGCGGATCCGGATCGGGTTTCAAAACATTGGTTCTTCCTTTTTTCGTTTGGTGTGTATCTCATTTTCTTCATAGTATTATGATATGACTGAAACATTGGAATGATACAGAGACGACTAAATATGATTATTTTTCTGGAACCAAACCTTTTTGTAGCAACCATGGGTGTGGATCTCATTAGCTAAGATAAAGTGAAAGAAAGAAAGACAATGAAGCATATGTTTCATGACCCATAAAAAAATATATAATAAAAATAAATAATTCTGTGAATTGATGCACGTTATTTAAATGACTAAACATCGTTAGCCAAAAAAAAAAAAGTAAGAGGTGTTTCGGCGAAGAAGCAATTTTTGAGAATTTGAGCCAATTACGTTTCAATGTTTCTAATTTTACACCAATTGCTGCTTTATTTTGGCGATGTTCAACTATTTAGGTTTCTTGGTTTAGTATGAAAGAAAACGGTTCAGTGATTGCCTAATGGAATCAGTGACTTGGCTCTATCTATATTGAGATCTTTGTTCTTGTCTACTTGTTTCCAGGATCACTATAAAAAAAAAAACTGGGATTTAAAGACTGTTTTGCGACTGAAATTGTAGTCACAATATTAAAAACTAATGTGCGGCTGTTTAGCGATTGATTAAAGATGACGTAAAAACAGTCGCACATCAGTTGCTAATAAACCACCAAATAAATCAGTCATAAAAAGATCGTAAATGTTCAGTCGCCATTCAGTCGCTATTTTGCTATGCGATTCGTTGTACCAAATTTTTAGGACATACACATTTAGTTGCAGATCAGTCGCAAAAAAACTTCTATATCAAACATCAATCATTGAACCAAATCATTTTCTACACGATTCATACAAAAAACAAAGAAACGGAAAAAAACAAAGAAACAAAGAAAATCTGTTTTTTATAAAATGACGGGTTATTACAATCATCGGGAATGGATGCATAAGAGGATAAATCCGAAGACGCAAAAAAATTCAGCGGAGTTCGAAATGGAGGTCAAACAATTTATTGATTTTGCAAGTAATCAGCAATTTGCGCTAATTAATATGAATAAATGGTATACCATTAATCACCATTGTTTATTTGGGTTTTTTTTCCCCCTCACACATCTACAACCATATGTTTTTCTTCATGGTTGTCTTGTTTATGTTTAATTTGGATATGATGTATCATCTAATCCCTTTTGAGTTATTTTTTTCTTATCTAATATTTGCATATATCCTTGGAAAAAATTCTTGTTTCGACATATATACAAACATAGGCAATTTCTGATGTTTTTTGTATTATAATTTGATAGTCAGATATGTCTGTTTTATGTCAAATCTTCTGCTATTTATCTACAATTCTTATAAAACAAATTGTTTCCTCTTCTGTTGATAGTTCTACTTTGTCAAAACATGATTTTCTTTGTAATAAAAATACTGATTATTTGCTTTTTCTCTCACACATCTACAACCATATGTTGTTCTTCAGGGTTTTCTTGTTTATGTTTAATTTGGACATGATGTATCATCTGATCCCTTTTGAATGATCAAATGATACATAGAATTATATGTAGTTATCTCTACATAGATCAATACATATAATTCTTACGATCCTTGTAATATTTTTTTAATCTAATAATTTTTTTTTTGTTAATCCAAGGGTAGATCCCAGACCCAATTGATCCAGTCCAGACTAATCTCCTGGGCCCAGTCAGACCGCGAGCAGCTTCACCTGGGAGGGTTGTGATGGGCCTTAGGCCCACCGCTCGCGTTGTGATCAGAAGAGGCATTTTTGTTTCCGCCTGGAGTCGAACCCGAATGGTATTTGCCACCACGGACCCTTCTACCACTTGAACTACCTCGACCGTTCGAATCTAATAATTGCATATACAAACATTATTTTTTTAATCTAGTATTTGCATATACGTAGAAATATCTTTTTTATGATCCTTTCAAATAGTCTGTTCTAAGTGATTAAATGTATTGATCATTTACATATATTTATGTTTTCCATTTCTAATTCCTAGAGCTACTGTACATAATTAATTTATGATGTTAGTGTATATGATAATTTAGGTTGGAGCAACAATTATTTTGGGCATACAAGTCCCTTGGGCTCAGACTTTCTTTCCAAGCCCTAGTTTCGAAATCAGCTTCTTCTAGTCTACAGTAGTCTACAATACTTTAGAGTCAGTTTTTTGACAGTGTCGGTTTAACATTTTCGAATGTCCTACACAAATCTAGAAAATATGTCATTTATATTTTTTATAAAATCACAAATAAGAGTACAAAAATAAGATTAAGACTTCAAAAAACAATACAAACAATAAAAGGTTTTGTATGAAAAAATTATGTTTCAGTATGGCTCTCTCAACAGTTTTATCTGTAAAATTGTTCATTAAAGTTGGGTAAAATTTCGTTCAATCATTCATGTGATATAGTATACTGCAAATAATTATTTATCAATTTTAACTTCGAAAAACTTCTCTAAGTAATGCAACCAATATTGGAATGATCAACAATATATGATAATCAATTTATGTTTTATGATAATAATCATCAATTTTTAAAAAATCAACCATTCGATAGGTTTGTGAACTTCATTGGTTATTGATTCTCTAAATATTTTAAATTCCATAAACAAGTTTTCATCCTAACGTTTTTGTGTGGCTTAATAATAGATTTTATACCGCATTTTTATCTTATACCATCTCCAACGTGTTTATCTATTTTTTCTCTAAAGTAGAAAACATTATAATAGAGGTGACTTTTCCTCCAATGTATTATATTTTTCCTCTAAAATGAATATTCAATTTAAGATTCAAATTTTATTTTAGTATTAGTACAATTCATGTACAAAAATTGGATAAATTTTTACTTTAAAATAGATTTTGAAACTAGGCTTGGAAAAAAGACTCTGATTTGGGATAAAATTAAATGAAAAGAAAGCCCAGCCCAAAAGAGTTGTATGCCCAAAATAATTTTTGGTCCAACCGAAATTATCATATACACTACCATCATAAATTAATTTGGAGCAAGTTTTTCCTCTGAAAAGAATGAGTTTATTGTCTCTCTAACTACGTAACTACCTAAGTGGTTATGATTTGATACACTAATTAAATCTATAATGTTTACTCCCGCTGAAATTCTATAATGGTTTGTTTTGTAGGCACAATGTAAGTGATTTTTGGAAGTTCTCTTATTACATGCCGGTTCTCAATTCTGCATTTGGACTTGAAATGTCCCGCGAGCATTCTACCAACACCAACCATCTCAGTATGGGCTGTCAGCATGTATTTGATACCAGAATGTTGGTAAAAGCTCGTGTTGATAGCCATGGAACTGTAGCTGGTGTTTTTCAGTATAGCTGGACTACTGCAACCTTCTACACATTTTCAGCAGAGATTCTCAACAACCAGACTTCCATTGGTTTAGCATGTGCTTATGTTTGGTGAAACATCTTATCTCTTACGTATGATGACTTGATGTTATTGTTTAGCATTTGCTTATGTTTGGTGGAAATCTTTTGCTTTTGATGACTTGTTATTGTTTATGTTTAGGATTTGAAATGTAATTGACCAAAACACTCCTTTGTTATATATTATTTGGTCATTTCAATCTTTGTAAACATTTCTATAATGCCAACGAATTCCAAAGTTTTCTTATTTTTATATAGTATTTGGTCAAAAAATGCAGTTCACTTTTGCTGTTTTTTTTTGCTTATCTCTGTAAAAAAGCCACTACCAAAGGCAACATAAGGTTCACTACCTGATTCTAAAGTCGGTTGTCTTCAGTGTTTGTAGTTCTTACAAAAGTATTTTATATGTGCACAATACATAAGCGATAGTATTCCTTTTTGGCATATAGTGTCATGTCTTTCGAAAATCTCAGCAATAGGAAACAGGTCTCACGGCTTACATGTTACAATTTTGATTTTCTTGAGATCAAAGGTCATCATAAACTCAGCAAGCAACAACCATAAACTCAGCAATTATCTAGTTTTTTTGTTTGATAAATGTATTGACATGTCAATTATTGATTAAGTGCTAATATAACATTACCCTCATCGAAAAGTTTAACATTCAAGATTCCTGGTAACTAACATCAACATCAAGGAAGGTTCTAAGTATCGAACTAAATTGTTCAAAAAAAAAGTATCGAACTTAGAGAACAAAACCTCAATACTCCTTACCACGACTACAGAAACTGACCCTTTCGAGCTTTAATGGTTCAACGCCTGTGCTAGCTATATATGTTTTAAGTATAAATAGTGGACATATAGATAAATAGTTTTATATATATTTTATATACAAACTAAGTAAATGAAACTTAAATGAAGGAAAATAAGTGTGGGAAAAGTGAGGAAACGAGAATTATGCAATTAGTCTGGCTCAGAACCATAGACAAACATAAACAACTCCCATAAAGTAAGGAACATTTGAGAATGATAATGCAAAAGGTAGGGAATATTTTGGACAACGAACCAAAACTTTATAAGGTATTATTTTATACGTATATATGGGCATGCGTTTAACTGTATTACAAACTCATTTATACTGACATCATCCCTTATACCCTAGTTTATCTGGTTATTTGACTAGTTTTATCAGATAATCTTGATTTTTAATTCATATGAACCAACTAAATCAGATGAGTTACACAATATATATGAAAAAGTAGCAAAATATATTTTATGGTAAATGTTAAAATCAGATATTATTTTCTAAGTTAATAAAAATATATTAAATGTCATATATTCTCCTCATTTTAGACAAATACATAGTAAATTCAACGAACAATAATATTATACAGTTTCTTATATTGATATATTTAATAGCCGATAGTACTGTACATTTTTTATTTAATGATCCCACAAAATTAATAACAAATATGGTTAAAAATCTCAGCAAAATATAAATATGAAAATGTTCCTTTTTTCTTACAAGTTACAACGAATGTGTAAAAGAATTAGGTTCCCAAAATATAAATATGAAAATGTTCCTTTTTCGGTTTTTCCAGTTATATTCAACATATTAATATTTTATTTACAACAATCTTGAAAATTTAGGTTCCCACATGTGTGAGTAAAGCCTTATATATTCCATGCGTACACGCAAGTTATACATATGTTTTGACAAATACTCATGCTCTTCTCTTGTAGTCACTTGTATCATCATATAAGCTGCCTCCATTACAACGTCGCATCGATCTTTTAAATGGCTTCCTCTTCGGCTCACCTCAACCACCACCAACTTCCGAACGTCAATGGTGGAGCCACGGCGGCGCCTCCACCAACTCCGTCATGCACCAACACCACCAGCAAGTCGGAGACAGCGGCTGATGCTCTCTCCCGCCTCTTCAACCGTCTGCCTCCTAATCTCTCACTACCCAACCGCCGCTCCTCCGTCGTATCCTCCACCGCCGCATCTCTGCCGACAGTAACTTTCTCATCCGAAAGCTCGGACGATCTAATCTCCGCCGCTACGGAGTTCGGCTATTTCCAACTTGTCTCCGATACTATCATCCCTTCTGGACTCGCTGAAGCGGCCGAGTCTGAATCTCTGTCACTCTTAGAGCTCAGTGAAGAGGAAAAAGAATCGTCGTTTCCAAAAAATTGGCCGCTTGGTTACGAACCCGATGCTGAATCGCCGTTCTTTTGTCTAGACGCCGATTGTACTACTGAGTCGAGCGAGTTAAATCTGAGTTCACTGCACGAGTTCACTAAAAGTCTAGAGAAAGTTGGACTGAAGACGGTGGAGATGCTGGCGAGCGCACTCGGTTTCAAGAACCCCTTCGGAAATGACTCGAACCGGTTTAGTACTTTGATGTGGATCAACCAAAGCGTTCCGGATGATAAACCGGCGATAACCAATGGATTTTATCCATTCGTTGTCTGTTTACAGTATCAGATAAGGGAACAGAAGTATTGTTTGCTGTCTGAGTCTGGATGGGTGTCTGTATCGCCCCGAGTTGACTCGGTTCTTGTGACGCTTGGTGACATTGCTCAGGTACTATCCCTCTCTATTTTAGTGATCATTATTAATTGGTTAGTAATTTGTAATTAGTTTAATTATCGCATTATCATCTTTATGATGGAATGGAACTTTATTCCACGATGGCGTTTTTCTCGCTGCGTTGTCATCATTATCAATTATTTAAATACATAATACACATGCATGTCCTTTTCAAAATAAATGTTTTTTTCCACGCACTAATCAAAAGAAGAACAGAAAATTAGATATTTTCGATATTTCCGATATTTGCTGTTGACAAAATAGTAAAAATTGTGTACCAAATCTTTAATGGTATTATTGGGAAAGAAGATATGAATTTGGAAATTCTAGATTTTAAATAAAAACACATTCATTCCCTATGTTGCGTTAGTAATTGTCGAATAAAAAAGATAACAAGATTCGACAATTGTCCGATAAAATTTGACAATTTCTTCTTGTAATATTTCCACAAATTCCTCACAATTTAAAATTAAATACTAAAAAGAGTTTTTACTTCTAGGTTAACTATTAGTTAATTTAGGTTTTAATGGTAACAACTTCCTGTGAATCCTGTGATTCTTGATAGGACTATTGAGTTTTTGTGGTCCGAAAGTTTTCTATGCTATCTATAGTCAAGCTATATTTAACTTTAAACATTGTACAAAACAATTTGAAAATTTGTAGGTTTGGAGAAATGGAGAGCTCAAAAGAGTGAGATATCGACCAGTGTTGTGTTCGGAACAACTTGACGGTCCAAGAAAGTGTGTAACAATGACATTGATGCTTACACTTCCCATGGACACTATGGTTTCTCCATTGAAAGATATTAGTGACAGCGACAAAGAAGAAGAAGAGTACTCAGAGGTTGATGATGAGGAAGGAGGAGAAAGAAGTGATGAGAGAATGGCATTTAAGTCTTTTTATTTTGAGGATTACGCATGGAGAGTATACCATGAACGTCTCTTCTTCAAGGATCCACTTGACAGATATAGAATCAAATCTTAGAATGATTTAAGATTTGTTGTTTAATTTGTTTGTTTCCTGGATTGAAATGGGATTAGGGCCCAGTCTTGTTGTTACATTTATTATTCCACACAAATCGTCTGATTTTTTTATTAAAAATTTTCATCGGATTATTAGCCACAATTTCAGTTTTTTTTTTGGGGGCTACACCAATGACTCGATCATATCTAAGTTAATTAAATCGAGATTATATATAATAATCTCTTAGTATATACACCCGAGTCATTTGATGATGTGAAAACAACTAGACTACTGGAACTATCTTGGAAAATGGTAGGCACAACATGTCAACGAAATCTGAAAAGTGAGAACTGACACTTCAAATATCTCATATGTCTACTTTAGTATGTTGAGGATGGCTTTTGGTATTTCGAGTCTGACACTTCAAGTGTCTCATATGTCTACTTTAGTATGTTGAGGATGGGTTAAGGTATTTCGTGTTAGTGGGAAATGTTAGCCATGGACGAAAACATTTTTGTGCCTAGAGTAGAGCGCGTGTGTGTACGCGCTTCTTTAAAATAAACCCCCTCAATTTCTCCATCTTCACTTTGCTTATGAGATCTCATATGGCTTCAGCCTCTCTAGCAGTTCCGTGAATATATTTTCCTGGTATCGGTAACCTAGTTGGAAGCCCGATTTAATTTCTGCGGTATTTATTTTAATCTAATTTTTTTAATTGAAAAAAATGTTAGTCATTAGTGGCAAATAAAGGGTTGAATATATACAGTTGGGGTATGATTTTGTTCTCCACCAATGATCCGGTGTTGGGGTATGATTTTGTTTATACGGTTGATCCGGTGGGCACTTGTGGTGGTTTGGCTTTGTTTTAGAAAAAAAGTTTTGAGATCGTGTTTAACTATGCGGACAAGAACCTTTTGGATTTTCATGTACAGTTTGGCAACTTTAGTTTTTTTCTTTTCTTGTGTATATGGAGAACCTAATGGAAGTAAGCGTGACAAAGTGTGGGAAAAGCTTACGAGGATATGAATCCAACGTCAACAAAGTTGGGCTATGATAGGTGATTTCAACGAACTCTTGGCTAATAATGAAAAGATTGGAGGACCTCGTCGTAGTGAATCTTCATTCCTGCCGTTTGCTTCCATGCTTTAAGGCGTGTGGAATGATAGAGCTTGAGAGTACAGGAAATAGTTTCACTTGGAGTGGATGGCGAGCTAAACAATGGATTTAGTGCAAGCTAGATCGCAGTTTCGGGAATAAGGAATGGTCATTAGTGTTTCCTGCGGCAAGCCAAAAATTTATGGAGACGCGCGGTTCAGATCATAGACTCGTTATCTTGAGTCTAATGGCTTCCCAACATTCATACAGGGGTTCCTTCAGGTTTGATAAGCGGATGTTACATGTTCCTGATGTCAAACGTGCAGTCATTAAAGCGTGGTCTACGCCTGGTGGATACGCATGTTCGACTGTCTCGGATCGTATATGGGATTGCAGAAAGGAACTAAGTAGATGGAAAAGGGAGAATGAGGATAACTCGAAGATGCGGATCAGGAAGATTCAGCTTGAGTTTGATGTTGAGCAACTGATAAACCCTAGCTTCCTCAGGATGCAGAATCTGAAGCAGCAATTAACTCAAGCATACAAGGATGAAGATACTTTTTGGAAGCAGAAATGTCATGCTAAATGGAAAGTCAAGGGGGATCGTAACACCAAGGTTTTTCATGTTGCGGTTAAAGCGGAGAGGAACCAGAATGGGGTGGACATTCTCTTGGATAACAATGGTATGCATCATCGGTTGAATGCAGCCAAAGGGGATGTTGCAGCTGCTTATTTCAGGAACCTGTTTCAAGCGTCCCACCCGGTTGATCTGGATAATCTTTTTGATGGGTTTGAGCCTCGAGTTTCATCGGCTATGAATTCGGATTTGACCAGAACAGTATCAAGAGATGAAATCAGAAGGGCCGTTTTCTCTATCAAACTGGAGAGTGCTCCGGGGTCGGATGGCATGACATGATTGTTTTTCCAAAGGTATTGGGATGTGATTGGGCCAAGGGTTGTAATGGAGGTTCAAGGTTTCTTTACGTCAGGCAGATTTCCCCTTGAGTGGAACTACACGCAAATATGCCTCCTCTCTAAGGTGGTGAAAGCCACGATCATGACGGACTTTTCGTCCGATCAGTTTATGCTCGGTCCTCTATAAGGTGGTGTCGAAGATCATTGTGTCTAGACTTAAACCTTTCCTTCCTGATTTGGTCTCTCCTAATCAGTCCGCTTTTATGGCGGAAAGGTTGATCTCTGACAACATTTTGATTGCGCACGAATCTATCCACGCTTTGAAAACTCACAAATCTATATCGGAGAAATTCATGGCAGTGGAAACGGACATGTCCAAGGCTTATGATAGAGTGGAATGGAAGTACATCGAAGTCTTGCTAAATGCTTTAGGATTTGATCAGAAATGGATCACGTGGGTGATGTTTTGCATCACATCTGTCACTTTCACGGTCTTGATTAACGGCGAGCCTCATGGTCTTATCAAACCGGAGCATGGAATCCGTCGAGGTGATCCACTTTCGCCCTTTCTCTTTGTACTCTGTACGGAAGGTCTCACCCACCTCATGAACCAAGCGGAGCGGGCATGTCTGATTAATGGGATCCAATTCTCTCCGGAGGGACCTACGATCCATCATTTACTGTTTGTGGACGATAATCTTTTTCTGTTCAAGGCTGATCTTGACCAATGCGATGTGGATCTACGGATTCTAGAGCAATATGGACGGTTCACCGGTCAGGTGATAAATGTGGCTAAATCGTCTATATCCTTTGGTGAGCGGATTGATAGTGAAGCTCGAGTAGCGATTCAAGAAAGGATGGGAATCTGTGGTGAGGGGGGAGAAAGAAAATACCTCGGTTTACCGGAATGTTTCAGCGGATCCAAGGTTGAGCTTCTTTAGTATATCAAAAACAAGATGCAAGAAGGATTCTCAGGCTATCATGCGAGACTGCTATCTCCAGGTGGTAAAGAAGTAACCATCAAGTCAATAGCGATGGCGATGTCGGTGTTTGCAATGTCTTGTTTTAAACTTCCCAAAACAACTTGTGATAATCTGGCGGCAGCAATGGCTGCATTTTGGTGGAATGCATCAGAAAATGAGAGAAAAATGCTGTGGGTTAGCTGGAAAAGAATGTGCTTGTCGAAGGATGACGGAGGCCTCGGTTTCAAAGACATACAACTATTCAACCAATCTCTCTTGGCAAAACAAGCTTGGAAGTTGCATTTGGACAATGCTTGTCTGTTGTCGAGATTTTTGAAGAGACGATACTACCAAGATGATGAGTTCTTAGAAGCGGAACTTGGAACAAGACCGTCATATGGGTGGAGAAGCATTCTTTTTGGGAGAGATTTGTTGGTTAAAGGATTAGAACTCAAAGTGGGCGATGGAGGAGATCTTCGGGTATGGACGTCGTGTTGGTTGAACGATGGAAGACTACGCGCGCCGTTCATGAAACATACACTTGTAGACCTGGAATTAATGGTCTCGGACCTTATTGATCCGCCGACCAACGAGTGGATCCGAGACTTGTTAGATGAGCTGTTCTTTCCTGGTGACATTGAGCTGATTCTAAAAATCTCTCCTATTGCCAATACGAAAGACTTCTACTATTGGCAGCATAATAAGAGTGGTGAATATACGGTTACATCGGGATATTGGATGGGATCTCTGTCACTTAACCCAGAGGTGAGGATAATAGCGGAGGCTCAGCCATCTATAAACCCGCTGAAACAAATGGTTTGGAAGCTGAACACACCGTCGAAGATTAAAGTGTTTCTTTGGAAGGTTCTAAGTGGAGCAATGACGGTGGCAGCGAATGTTGCTGCTCAAGGAATGAAAGTTGACGAGCGGTGCCAGAAATGTGGTGAGGAACCTGAGACTACGAATCATGTATTATTCAGATGTCCTTATGCGAGACAAGTATGGGCCCTTTCAGGCATACCTTGTCCGGAATATGGTTTAAGTGCCTCCTCTGTTTTTTGGAACATGCATTACCTGTTATCTCTAAAAGTATCGCGAGCTGTATCTGTGGTAACAAGGAACATATTCCCATGGTTGTTATGGCGGATATGGAAAGACAGAAACTCTCTTATTTTCGATGGAATGGTTGGATGCCCTCCTTCAACTGGCCGTATTGCGCGAGAAGACTCTGAGGCTTGGACCAGAGCACACTTACTAGATATAAGAGAAGCTAACGATGACATCGAGGTCAATCGTGGTCAGACCAAAGGCTGGGAAGCACCTCCAAATCAATGGTTAAAATGTGACATTGGAATCTATTGGGACAGACTTAACAAGACAAGTGGTGCGTCTTGGGTTTTGCGGAACCAACTAGGGGTAATGATCAAACACGGTCGGCGATCATTTACCACTGTCAAAAATGAAGTAGATGCAAAATTTAAGTCTTGGATGTGGGCAGCAGAGAGCATGACAAGTTTAAGGGTCAAACGAGTGGTCTTTGCGGCTGAGTCGCGAGATCATATCGGAGCTGTGACCCGTCCTCTTGCTTGGCCAGTTTACAAGTGGTTTTACAGTCCCATTTTTGTGCATTTGCAGGGTGTAGAGCTCTGGAAATTTATTGGAGTTAACAAGAGCCAACTATTAGGTGCTCATCTAATTGCTAGAAGTGTCACCGAAGATGATCATTTCCAATCATATGTTGCAGTCAATGGACCGTTGTGGTTGAAGGAACTTTTTGAGAATGAGAGAGCTCTTGTTTGCTCTTGAAATTCATCCTTTCCTTTGTTCTATGATTAGTCCGGATCCTCCTTTTGTAATCTGGTGATGAAACTTCTTGGTTTATGGTGAGCAATATAATCATATTTTCAGTGAAAAAAGGGTTGAATAATAAACATAAAACCAATTAAGAACATCATTGGTGTAATATTATTTTTTAGTGTAATGTAAGTAGAGAAAATCATATAAATTATTGGTTCAATTGGTGAAACACTCATTAAATATCTCATCAATATAAAAATTGAGTTTTATTTTGTAGTTTATTTAAATATAATTTAATTTAAAACACATAGTTGATTTTTAAAAATTTAAAATAGTTCAATAATGGTTTTTAACATACCAAATTACATCTTAAATATGCTCAACTAAATAAGAAATGCTATGGTGTTTGATTAGCCAAGATATAAAATGTATATATGAAGAAGAAAATGTTAAAACTATACATAATTTTTATACAATACAGTAAAAATTCCATAAATAATAAAGTTGAGATATTGATATTTATTCATTTATAAAATTTTATTTTTAAAATAATTAATAATTTAAGATCAATAATTTATTGATTAATTAAGCTATTAATTAATTAATTATTAATTTATAGAGTTTTTATTGTATTTAAATATAATTTTTGATTGTTCAAATCTAGGATTTTATTCGAATATTGATATGGAAGTATTGATTAAAAAAATATTATCGTATTAGGAAAGGCCAAGGATTATATTATGATCTCCAAATACATAATACTTTCCTTTTTTCCCAATGGTAATGTGTAATATAACCATCTGAGTATATAACCATATGTTCAATATTATCGTTTTGTGTTAGAACCCGACCCATTGATTGGCTCGGATCAAACTCGACCTGAACCGACCCGGTTATGCACGTCGTCTCCTTTGGCTCTCCCCTTATATTCGACGAGTGACTCCGATTGGATCGAAGGTACGTCATTTCTCACTACCTAAAAGAAAAAAGTCTCTCTATCTCTCTCCCTTTCATCACCTTTATCTTTCACTTGCCTTAGATCTGGCAGCGATTTCAAATCTTCTCCAGATTCTCTCGCATCGTTCCTCTCTCTCCTGGCCGTTGACGGTCCCGTCCCGGCCGTTGATCTGATTCTGGCCCCAGATTCTCTTGCGGCGATCTGAGGTCAAACATGGCGGCAGCTAACGCCCCCATCACGATGAAGGAGGTCCTAACGGTGAGTCTTCTCTCTTCCGTCTTCATTTTTAGAAATATATGCATATCTATTGAAATCGAGCTAAATTTTGGACGATTAACATGTTTCTGTAGCTGCAGTCTCTGATTTCTGACTATTTGATTATGCTCAGACTATTATATGATTGATTCAATTTTATTGCTGTTTTGAATTTCTGCTCGATCGTTGCGGTATCAGTGTAATGCATGTCTCTGATCAGATTTCCCTAACATACGCTCAGATCTGTGTTACCTCAATGTATCGAGGCCGAATTTCAACTGTTTCTGTAGTCCAATGTGCTGATTCACTCGGATCTCGTAACTAAGTTCATGAACTATACGACATGACGCTTTGTTTTGATATTTTACAGCTTCCGAGCATTGGGATCAATCAGCAATTCATCACGTTTACAAACGTTACTATGGAGTCTGACAAGTACATATGTGTACGAGAGACGGCACCGCAGAACAGCGTTGTAATTATTGATATGAACATGCCGATGCAGCCTCTAAGGAGACCAATAACTGCAGATTCTGCTCTTATGAACCCAAACTCGAGGATCCTTGCCTTAAAAGGTATTTTCCGTTTCCTTCTGTTACTAAATCGTGCACCTTGAATAGTTTCCTTTTCACGTTTTTTCTTGGAACCATCATTGATAACTCTTACTACGCTTTGTTAACAACATATGCTGTCTATTACGGATTGGATGCTTTTCTTGCTGTCAACTTTAATTCATATCTTCATATTGGACAAAATCATAAACCACTTGATTCATAAGTTTAAATGAATACGTGCCCGTTGTGATGCATCATTTGGTAAAAAACGTATTATATTAGAGCAGTATGGAAAAGTAACTACACTCATATGTTTCGGTCCTATGCTCTTGTTCTGGACTTGGGTAAGATAGTATGTTTAATGCAGATTTCGGTGTAGAGTTCTATGTTTTCTGACATGTGCTATATCTCTCAAGGTTGTGTTGTGTCAGTTAGGTCTGTAGTGGACGTTTCCTTACGTTGGCCATTACTTATTTCTTCCTTTGTTGCTCACTTTTTCCCCTTAATTTGTATATAGCTCAAGTTCCAGGAACTACTCAGGATCATCTACAGATATTTAACATCGAAGCAAAAGCAAAGTTGAAATCACATCAGATGCCTGAGCAGGTGAGCATTGAAACAACCTCGTTGTTACTCGATTATCTTTCATGCTCTACATTTTCTCAGAATCTGATTTTACTGGTCTGAAATTTATTTTTGGATATTAACCACCCATGTTTTATAGGTTGCTTTTTGGAAATGGATTACACCAAAGATGTTAGGGCTGGTCACACAAACTTCCGTGCATCATTGGTCAATTGAAGGTTATATTTCTTTAACTTACTGGCAGCTTCTTCATATCATCTGTATGTTGTTTCTCATTTTGCTCCTATATTTCCAGGTGATTCTGAGCCAGTTAAGATGTTTGATAGAACGGCCAATTTGGCAAACAATCAAATTATTAACTATAAGTGCTCTCCTAATGAGAAGTGGTTGGTGTTGATTGGAATTGCTCCTGGCTCTCCGGAGGTAGGTTTACTGTGCCACATATTAGGTTGGATGAAGACATAATAATGGCAGTCATTGTATATATTCTTGACTGGGTCTTTTCATTATTATTTTCTGTAGAGACCACAATTGGTAAAAGGGAATATGCAGCTTTTCTCTGTGGATCAGCAGCGGAGCCAGGCTCTTGAAGCACATGCTGCTTCATATGCCCAGTTTAAGGTGAACTATGTGGTTCATTTGTGAGTTCATTCCGAGGTCTGTTATTGAACTGTAGTATGACAAGCAACATTATTAATGATAGGTCCCTGGGAATGTAAATACTTCTATTCTTATATCCTTTGCAAGCAAGAGCTTTAATGCTGGACAGATAACATCAAAATTGCATGTCATTGAGCTTGGTGCCCAACCAGGTTAGCTTCCTCAGTTGCTCTATATTTTTATGGTTATTTAGCGTATTTGGTTAGAATTTTAGTTGGTAATCATTTGATGTCAAAGTTGGGCAACTTTTTTTTTTTGCAGGAAAACCATCATTTACAAAGAAGCAGGCAGATCTCTTTTTCCCCCCAGATTTTGCTGATGATTTTCCTGTAGCCATGCAGGTTTGTAGTTGCGTTAGAAGTTCAATTAACTTTAGTAAGTTTCTGGTGAAAGTTTCATGACTTTTTCTCTCTCTCTTTTTTTTTTCCCCGACAGGTCTCTCACAAATTTAACTTGATATATGTCATCACCAAGCTTGGCCTGTTGTTTGTATACGATTTAGAGACGGCTTCTGCCATCTACAGAAATCGGATAAGTCCGGACCCAATTTTCTTGACTTCTGAAGCTTCCTCAGTTGGGGGTTTCTATGCCATTAATAGGCGAGGACAAGTTCTTTTGGCTACAGTAAATGAGGCTACGATAATACCTTTTATCAGCGGTCAAGTATGTTTAACTCTCTTTTTTTTCTCGATACAATCTATCTATTTCATCATGACATGTTAAGAATTCAATGCTTTTGTATTACAGTTGAACAATTTGGAACTTGCTGTCAATCTGGCTAAAAGAGGAAACCTCCCTGGTGCAGAAAATCTGGTATGTGATGTTTCCCTTGATTCAGATGTGTGGATCTGTTCTGTTACTGAAGTAATTATAGTTGACGTGAAAGTTCTCATATTCAGTTTGAACGTTGCAGGTTGTCCAGCGGTTCCAAGAGTTATTTGCTCAAACAAAGTACAAGGAGGCTGCAGAGCTTGCTGCTGAATCTCCACAGGGGATTCTACGGACACCTGATACGGTGGCTAAATTCCAGGTATTTGTTCCATATTCAAGCAAGTAATCCTCTGCGGACATGCTAGCTGCTATTAGATGTAGGTAGCACCAATCTAAAACTACAACATCACATTATAATTTTGCAGAGTGTCCCAGTACAAGCAGGGCAAACTCCTCCATTGTTACAATATTTTGGGACCCTTTTGACTAGAGGGAAGCTCAATTCGTATGAGTCTTTGGAACTGTCTCGGCTTGTTGTGAATCAAAACAAGAAGAACCTCTTGGAAAACTGGTTGGCAGAGGATAAGTTAGAATGCAGTGAAGAACTTGGAGACCTTGTCAAGGTAATCATAAAATTGACCTTTGTCCTTTAATGTCTCCTTTAGCATGTTGTAAAGATAACCTTTTCTGTTCCAGACTGTGGATAATGACCTTGCTCTGAAAATATACATCAAAGCTCGAGCTACTCCAAAAGTTGTAGCAGCTTTTGCAGAGCGAAGGGAGTTTGACAAAATACTGATTTACTCAAAGCAGGTAAGGAATATGTTTAAAAGTTTCCCCTCCCCTGTTACGGTTACCTGGAAGTTTGTGCTAACCATTGCTTCATATTGTCTTTAGGTTGGGTACACACCTGATTACATGTTTCTTCTGCAAACCATACTCCGTACAGATCCTCAGGTTACTATGGTGCATTTTTGATATTTGCAACATATTAAACGTTGGAAAACAGGTTTACTGGATGCTTGCTGCCTAAGCACATGAAGAGTCATGAATCGAGTAATTTCTAGTGTATAATTTTAACCTGACGTTTTTTATTATGCAGGGAGCAGTAAATTTTGCTTTAATGATGTCCCAAATGGAAGGAGGTTGTCCAGTTGACTACAACACCATCACTGATCTTTTCCTTCAGGTCGGTAAATAAGTATAAAATAGTGTATACAACAATATTCATAGCTCGTTACAAGAGAGTTATCATGTACTCATTTACTTGTGCGTATACAGAGAAATCTGATCCGTGAAGCGACTGCTTTCCTTCTGGATGTTCTGAAGCCAAATTTACCTGAGCATGCTTTTCTGCAAACTAAGGTTGAAAAGAGTTGCCACCTTGTATCTGTCTGTCCTTCCCCTATTCATCTTCCTTTCTCAGAGCTTTTACTCCACTGTCAACTCAGGTTCTGGAGATCAATTTGGTAACCTTTCCCAATGTTGCTGATGCAATTTTAGCTAATGGGATGTTCAGCCACTATGACCGCCCTCGTGTTGCTCAGCTTTGTGAAAAAGCTGGACTTTATATCCAATCTTTAAAGGTTGTTGCTCGATGTTTACTCTATTTTTGTTGTTGTTGGCCTAATAGTTGTATTCTCTATTTTTTATATCCCTAACTTCTTTTCCTTTTGCTTTGTGCAGCATTACTCAGAGTTACCTGATATTAAACGTGTAATTGTGAACACACATGCTATTGAGCCACAGGTAATACCTCTGAACTAAATTTTGGTTGCTAAACTCCTGGATGCGAGTTGTTGAAAATATCTCTGCTCCAAATGCAGGCTCTTGTCGAGTTTTTCGGTACTCTTTCTAGCGAGTGGGCTATGGAGTGCATGAAGGATCTTCTGCTGGTCAACCTGAGAGGCAACCTTCAGATAATAGTTCAGGTAAGTGCTGTGCTGTGGTATGATATGATTTTTTTTTTTAATAGTTTAATGGGATACTGACGTGTCCATATCATTGTAGGCTTGCAAGGAGTACTGTGAGCAACTTGGTGTTGATTCATGCATTAAACTCTTTGAACAGTTCAAGTCTTATGAAGGGCTATACTTTTTCCTAGGTTCATATTTGAGTATGAGGTAATTTATCAGATACTGTCATTCCTTTAAATAAGCACAATCCTTGTGTTTGTATTCTGATGATAAACAATGTTTTCCATCTGTGCGATAGTGAGGATCCTGAGATTCACTTCAAGTACATTGAAGCAGCTGCTAAGACTGGTCAAATAAAGGAGGTTGAGCGTGTCACTAGAGAGTCTAACTTTTATGATGCTGAGAAGACGAAGAACTTTTTGATGGAAGCTAAGCTTCCTGATGCCCGACCTTTGATAAATGTCTGCGACCGTTTTGGCTTTGTGCCTGATCTTACTCATTACCTGTACACAAACAACATGCTTCGTTACATTGAAGGTTACGTGCAGAAGGTATGAAGTTTCTTGAGACTACCGTTAATGTGTGCAAGTTTGGTATTTTATGCATTAAATAATTATAATGTGATTCTTTTTGCAGGTGAACCCTGGGAATGCTCCCTTAGTTGTGGGGCAGTTGCTTGATGACGAATGCCCTGAAGATTTCATAAAAGGCCTCATTCTTTCTGTTCGTTCATTGCTTCCTGTTGAACCCCTTGTTGAGGAATGTGAGAAGAGGTGTGAATCTCTTTAGTCATCTTCATTTCCATTCACATTCCCCTTTGTTCTTAAAGCTAATATGCATTTGTCTTTTCAGAAATCGACTTCGTCTCCTCACTCAGTTCTTAGAGCATCTAGTTAGTGAGGGAAGCCAAGATGTGCATGTCCATAATGCCTTGGGTAAAATTATCATAGACAGTAACAACAACCCTGAGCATTTCCTGACCACCAACCCTTACTACGACTCTAAGGTTGTGGGTAAGTACTGCGAGAAACGTGATCCCACCTTGGCTGTTGTGGCATACAGAAGAGGACAATGTGACGAGGAACTCATCAATGTCACCAACAAGAACTCTTTGTTCAAGTTACAAGCGAGGTATTTGACTGCTAACCAAACTTCTTACTTATTCCACAGTGGTTCCTCTGTAGTTTGCTTATTTACGATTTTCCAACTGCAGGTATGTAGTGGAGAGGATGGATGGTGACCTCTGGGATAAGGTTCTTACTGAAGAAAATGAATATAGAAGACAACTTATTGACCAAGTTGTGTCTACTGCTTTACCCGAAAGCAAGAGCCCAGAGCAAGTTTCTGCAGCTGTTAAAGCATTCATGACTGCTGATCTGCCACATGAGCTTATCGAGCTTCTTGAAAAGATTGTGCTTCAAAACTCTGCCTTCAGTGGAAACTTCAATCTACAAAATCTGCTTATACTGACAGCCATCAAGGCAGATCCGTCTAGAGTTATGGATTACATTAACAGGCTGGATAACTTTGATGGTCCGGCTGTTGGAGAAGTGGCGGTTGATGCCCAATTATACGAGGAAGCATTTGCGATTTTCAAGAAGTTTAACTTAAATGTTCAGGCTGTCAACGTATTGTTGGATAACGTCAGAAGCATTGAGCGTGCTGTTGAGTTTGCTTTCCGAGTCGAAGAAGATTCTGTTTGGACCCAAGTCGCCAAGGCTCAACTCAGGGACGGGCTAGTCAGTGATGCAATTGAGTCCTTTATTCGAGCTGATGATGCCACTCATTTCCTGGAGGTCATCCGCGCCTCTGAAGATACTGATGTTTATGATGACTTGGTCAGATACCTTCTTATGGTTAGACAGAAGGTGAAGGAACCCAAGGTTGATAGTGAGCTCATATATGCTTATGCAAAGATTGAAAGGTTGGGTGAGATAGAAGAATTTATTCTGATGCCAAACGTTGCGAACCTACAACATGTGGGCGATCGCCTGTATGATGAAGCGCTGTATGAGGCTGCAAAAATAATTTATGCGTTCATATCGAACTGGGCCAAGTTAGCCGTTACACTTGTGAAGTTGCAACAGTTCCAAGGTGCTGTTGATGCCGCAAGGAAAGCAAACAGTGCAAAAACATGGAAGGAAGTCTGCTTTGCTTGTGTTGATGCAGAAGAATTCCGGCTGGCTCAAATATGTGGACTTAACATTATCATACAGGTGAATAAATACCTGATCTTGGTGAAAGTTTTCTTCAATTTTGCATGATATTGTTATCTCACGGGTTAATCTTTTTGTCCTCCAACAGGTGGATGACCTGGAAGAAGTAAGCGAGTACTACCAGAACAGAGGATGTTTCAATGAATTAATCTCACTTATGGAGAGTGGACTTGGTCTGGAACGGGCTCACATGGGGATCTTCACCGAGTTGGGTGTACTGTACGCCAGATATCGTTATGAGAAGCTTATGGAACACATCAAGTTGTTCTCGACTCGTCTCAATATTCCCAAGCTTATACGGGCCTGTGATGAGCAACAGCATTGGCAGGAACTTACCTATCTTTACATTCAGTATGATGAGTTTGATAATGCTGCAACTACTGTCATGAACCATTCTCCTGAAGCATGGGAGCACATGCAATTTAAAGACATTGTCGCCAAGGTTGCGAATGTAGAACTTTACTACAAGGCTGTTCACTTCTACTTGCAAGAGCACCCTGATATAATCAACGATCTTCTCAATGTGCTTGCTCTGCGGTTAGATCACACGCGTGTAGTGGATATTATGCGCAAGGTTCGAGGCTGACCCTTGATTTTATTTTTATATTTGCCCTTTTTTTTTGTGCGAATTATATTTGCCCTTTAAAATTTATCAGCAGTGGGTTAATAATGATTGATTTCTGATGATATTTTTCTTCCTGATATCAGGCTGGTCACTTGCGCCTTATCAAGCCCTACATGGTTGCAGTTCAGAGCAACAATGTTTCTGCTGTAAATGAAGCTCTGAATGAGATATACGTAGAAGAAGAAGACTATGACAGGTTGCGGGAGTCTATTGATTTGCATGACAGCTTTGACCAGATAGGCCTCGCTCAGAAGGTAAGACTCTAAATCTATCTATATCGAGTGTACGTTTTACATCTTCCCTTATATCATTTCTTATTAATATTCACGTGAATGGTGCGAACAGATTGAGAAACACGAGCTAGTGGAAATGAGACGTGTGGCTGCGTATATCTACAAGAAAGCTGGTAGATGGAAGCAATCAATTGCTTTGTCGAAGAAAGATAACATGTACAAGGACTGTATGGAAACTGCTTCACAATCCGGCGACCATGACCTTGCAGAACAACTTCTGGTTTACTTCATTGAACAGGTATATAAATAGATGTGTTCAAGCACGATTACATCAAAAGCAATTTATTTATTTATTAAGAATCCTTTTTAATTTATTGTACAGGGGAAGAAGGAATGCTTTGCGACATGTCTATTTGTCTGTTATGACTTAATCCGGCCAGATGTTGCTCTGGAGCTTGCTTGGATCAACAATATGATTGACTTTGCCTTCCCGTATCTCCTCCAGGTGATTTATCATCTTCCAAATCACTTAAACGAGATAGGAACCATGTAAACGCTACTATATATGATCAATTCTCTTTGTCCTTTTTTTTTGTATGGCAGTTTATCCGAGAATACTCTGGCAAAGTAGACGAACTAATCAAGGACAAGCTAGAGGCACAGAAAGAAGTGAAGGCCAAAGAGCAGGAAGAGAAGGATGTCATGTCCCAACAGGTACTACTTTTTTCCCAGCTACTTCATACATTATATCCCAAACGTGCTGAATATGTATTCATTTTGTTACGAAAACAGAACATGTACGCCCAGTTATTGCCATTGGCTCTACCTGCCCCACCGATGCCAGGAATGGGAGGAGGTCCAGGGATGGGAGGCGGTTATGGTCCGCCACCACCGATGGGAGGAATGCCTGGAATGCCTCCAATGCCACCATTTGGAATGCCACCGATGGGAGGCTACTAAGACTATCGGAAACAAAAACTCAGTCATGCGCAATCTCTACCATGGTGGTACTCGTCTACTACAGGACTGACTGTTCATCGTCGGAATGTTTTTTTCTGTTTGATTTTATAGGTATGTGTGTGGATAATAATCTCGTACTTCCGTCTGTAATATTCTTTGGGAAGTGGGTCTTTAGGAGAGTCATTTTTGGTTGAAGGCCATTTTACTATTTTTCTTTGCAGGGGGAGAGAGGTGACTCTTTAATAGTCTTACTTACCATTTTACTTTGATTTTCTCTCATTATGAATTGGTCTTTCTTTTATCTTCGTTTTCAACATTAGCTATGTTCATTTGCCGACGACAGCGGCAAGATATTGTTCGTTTAGCGGCAGTTGTCAATTCCTACGTTTGACATATAGAAAAAATCAGCTATCAGAAATTTACATTAAAATTGGATGTTGGCAACATGCAAACGAAGAGCTTATTTTATCTTTTTGAGTTTTATGAAATTTGCATATTAATTTTGTTGAAAAGGATAAAAGCCATCGCCCTAAATACCCAAAATTATATGAAAGATTCGCTCGTCTGAGGGTTAGGTGTAGTAGAGAGGAGATAATGGTCGACGAGCATGTGTCAGCCATTGTGTAGACTCTTTACGAGCATTAAATAATAGAATTTGTGTGGTTAAAATTTTTACAGCCGTTACTAGACTCTTTAAGAGCATTAAATCATAGAATTTGTGGTTGAAAATTTTACAGCCGTTGGTAGACACTTATGCAATTTTGGAGGACCATCTCAATTCTCATCAATACAAGCTTTTTTCTCTCTTTTTGACATCTTTTAGATTTATATCAAGGAAAAGTTCATGAATATACAACCAACAAGAAATACTATCCCGAGTTAACCATATCCTAAGCCTCGACAAGAGACTCCAAAACATTGAGGTCCAAAGTACAGACCTATGGCAACGAGATACAACATCTCTGACCTAGAATATTAAAACAACCATCAACCCAAAAAGTGAGTGAGTCTAATACTAAACAGAGAATAGAGCAATACCAAGCTCAAATGTTTCTTTAAGCCAAAAAGAGTAACCTCTCGAAACATAAAACTGGAGGAAGTTGCCTATTGAAACGCTTTGAAGTCATCAAATACAAGCTTAATTGCGTGTGTTTCCTCGACGTTCATTTATGATCAAGCAAGTAGTCAATCATAGAATGATGCAAATATGTGATTTTAAATGTGCTCATAAGTACCTCTATACATTAATAGCTTAATACTAACATTTAAATATTTTAGCATTAAAGTGACGAGAAAATGGAAAATTAGTACTTTAAGAAATTCCTTTATTATTCAAGGAAAAAAGAAAAGGAAATGAACTCTCAAAATGTTGTAAAGCTACAATAAGTATTGTGGTGGTTGTTGGTGCTAGATTTTCCTCTAAAGAAATCTGGCCCATTAACAAACAAAACAAAAGCCCATAATTACATGTCCGATTCATAATTGTGAACGCAAGCCCGGTTATTGCAAACTATGGGTCATACGATTGTAAGCTAGCCAAGGCCCAAATAGCATGGACCGTGAAGTGATCGAGCTCGAGCTCGATTGAAGGAAATGCTGAGGAAGCCAGACCAAGTCTTCACCAGTAGAAGCGACTTCCGCGAATCTCGGAGATCGTTGCAACTACGAAGCCGAAAGATCGGAACGAGAAGATCAAAGTCGAAGACTATTTAAAGAAGAAGTGAAGATTCATTCGTAATATTCCAACCCTAATCAAGAACACTTCGACTAGATAGCTCGACTTTCGTGCTTTATAGTCTCTTTTCGATTGTGTTTGTTTTATCTCGACGTTCAATCTCAATAAAGTCTTTGATTCATAGGAAATCTATATCATCTTTATATCCAAAGTCCAAATCCACGATTACAAATCCTTAGTGTGAATCTTCGATCTCACAGTGGTGAATTGTAGAAGAAAGTAGTATTAATAAGCAAGTCTAGTTTCATCACCATTTCATCAAATACAAGCTTCTAATTAATAATTAGTGTTCCCTCTACGTTCATTTTGTGGAACAAAACACGTCAATCAATAAGAAAGATGGAAGGCAAAACTGTGATTTTATGTGTGCTCATAATTACTCTGGTCGTCATGGTGCAAGTTCAAGTTGAAGCAACGGTCTGCTGCCCATCCAAGTCGGCTAGACGCTCCTACGATGTATGCACTATTGGATCAACCCAAGTAGGGATTTGTATAGCTATCAGTGGATGCAGATATGTTGTTCCTGAGAGTAGCTGCCCTGGGGGGGGGGGGGGGGGGGGGTATCCAATCATGACATTCTCGAAAACTCTGGTATATTTAACTCCACTATTGTATTGTATTAAGACCATATACATTGTAGGTTTTAGAAGGTTCCTTAGCACAAGTTCTTAGGAAAATCTATTAAAAAACTATTATTTTTAAAAACTTTTTTAGGAACAGATCCTTAGTTAAGAACCTCTGCTTAACTGTTTATGTTGACGTGGCAACTTTTTATTGGTTCCTTTTTTTTTTTGATTTTTTTTTCAATCTGTCAAAAAAAAAAAAATAATAATAAATAAATTAAGAACCCCAAAAGAGAGGTTTATAGATGTACATGCTCTAATGTTGTGTATCAATTTGTTGACAAGATGGAACAAGATTTCTTTTCTTTTTTTGGGTCTTAAGGTAATGATGTCAATCAGTGCTGTAAGTTGGGGTGTGCATCCTCTGTGTGTGGTGCGTTCCAGAACTCTGGTAAGGAAAACTACCCATGCAAGCTCGTTATTATAAATATTATTATTGTTTTTTTTTTGGAACAATAAACAAGAGAATAATCATTTCTGAAATTTTTGTTTCGGTGACTATAGACGCAAATGAAATTGTGAACGGAGCTGTTGAAGAATGCACCAAGGCATGTTCCATTATCTGCACCAATGGCTCTATGGCTGCAGTTGGAAGAACTGCCTAAACAAGCTATATCTACGAAGATACGACATCTAGACTATGGTTGGTTTCCAAGTTTTCAATAATTGTCGTGTCTGTAACCAATAATGCTAGACTATGGTTCTAGCATTTTAATAAGAGTTGTTTCCACTTTGTTTATGTATCGTATAAGGTTTTCAATCCTAGCTAGATTGTATATGCCTTTCCATCTTCTGCTATCATCTAAATAAAGAGTTCTGTGTTTTTCTTCTCGACTGCTTAAATTTGTTTTCCATTTATATTATTATTCCACACGTGAAACGTAACTGTCTTATCATGACCAGTGACAACGTATGCCGACATGCATAGTCTATATATTTGTGGTCACGTGGTTATATTTATTTATCTTTACTGATAAAGATTCTTTTTAAAATTAGGGTTAAGTCCAAGTTCCGAGGCTTAAAGATATCCAAGTTTTTTAATCATTAATGACGTCTATATTTGAGGAGAATTAATCTCTGGTCTAATAGTCCAACATGGCAAATTCTCCAATAAATGAAAACTATTAAACCACAACCACTTGGTTTATTGATTTAAAAATAAAGAAGATTTCTTTTAGCTTCCAATTTGTTACGGATATATATTTTTATGCCCTTGTTCTTGGCTTCTATTTAAAAAGTATGTAATTTCACCTTCATTTTGTAAAATTCAAAAATACAATTCCCTTACCAAGAATTCTGTAGATTAAATTCCCCTACTGCAGCCCCTATAGCTAAGGTGTGATCACCAATAATCTGCCGCTTTGCTTATATAAGATGATCATTGTAATTATAATCAAGCAGAATATTGCATAGCTTAAACATATATATATATATATATATATATATATATATATGACATCATGCATTAACACAAACTTAAAAGAACACTATAATGTAGAACCCGTATTATGTGGATGTGTCCATGTACTATATATAGTTCTTAATAGAAACATAACGTCCATCAATTTGGTCTAACAAAAGATTCAAATTGAATCTCAAAGCTCCCGCAATGGCACAACCACAAAAAAATTGGTAGATGGAAGCTCGTAAAGCTCCCGCAACGGCACAACCAAAAGTTTAAATAGCTCAATTATATGTATTAGGGATGCATGAGCTCGTAAAACGTAAAAAACGATTTGGAGTGAATCGCCTTTTTAGGGTTTCGTTTTACAAAACTTGTAAACCAGTCACTACAACACTAAGACAATCTTTTTCATTCTCCAGACTGTTGTAGCGGAGCGACATGTATGATCCACAACGAAACAAAATGATTCGAATGTACACACATACTAGAAATGAATGTTGAATTTACTAGAATATATAAACTATCAAAATCCAGCTAAACATTTGAATGACAAGATTTCTAATTCTTTTTTATTCAAAAATATATAAATTGGAAAAAGACAATTCCCTAGATAAGCGCCATTAATTACTTTGAACAGGTTAATTAATATACTAGGAGGGGTCAGGTGTAGTAGTTTGTGGTTGCCAGTGTGTAGACTCTATAAATCACTATTGAAATAAAATTTGTGGTGGGAAATCGTAGAACAACTAGTATTTAAGTAAGTCTAGTTTCATCAACATTTCATCACTACAAGTTTTAAGTATTTCCTCTGCGTTCATTTAAGTGTGCTCGTAATGAGTCTGGTCATGGGGCAAGTTCAAGTAAAAAAACAAATATCTGCTGCCCATCCACGACGTCTAGAAATGCCTATGAGGCTCCCTCTTTGCTTCCGCATCAAGCAGTGGATGCATAAGATACTTCCTGGGTCTCTATGCCTTACAAATGATGACATTCTCCAAAATTCTGGTATTTTGAATTTTCTATTAAGTTAATATATTAATTTATTACAAGATGGAGATTTCTATTGGCAAGTAATAATAGTTAATTATCATAATAATAATGTGCTTAGAGAGCTAGAGTTCTGGAGAATGGTCATGGCACTGCACAGATAGGATGCACACCCCAACTTGCAGTATTCATTGCCAACACCTTGCAGTCAGAGCCTTTGGTGCAGAAAGTAGAACATGCATGCCTTGGTACATTGTTCAACTGCTCCATTCACTATTTCACCAAAACAATATTAGAATGGATTATTCTTTTTTTTGTCTTTTTTTTTTTTTTGGTAAATAGTAATAATAATAACGTGCTTAGAGAGTTTGCATTACCAGAGTTCAAGAGAGTGGTCATGGCACCATACGCATAGGATGCATGCTTTCAATGAATATTGCAAGTTGGGGTGTGCATACTATGTGTGCAGTCCCATGACAACTCTCCTGTAATGCAAGTAGTCTAAGCAAATTTTTACTACTTATGCTGCGAACAAAAAGAATAGACAAGAGAATAATAATCCATTCTAATATTGTTTTGGTGAGCTAGCAAGTGAAGTAGTGAATGGAGCGGTTGAATAATGTACACAGACATGCATGTTCTACATTCTGCACCAAAGGCTCTATGACTGCAAATAAAACTGCCTTAACAAGCATATCTACGAAGATACCATATCTAAGTGTTGGTTTCCATGTTTTCAATAATTGTCGTATGTGTGACAAAAATGCTAGACTTCGCTAGTATTTTAAGTTGTTTGTGGTATGTGTATGTATTGTAGAAGGTTGTCGATCCCAGATGCCTTCTACTTGCTATGATCTAAATAAATAATAAATATGCCTCAATAATAATCTTCTTCTCACAACTATTTAAGTTTTTCCATTTATATTAAGGGCGGACATGACTTCGGTTTAACTATGGGTTCGGTTCGGTTTTGGTTTGATTAATTTGAGTTTAATAAATTTTTAGCCAAACTAAATATGACTTGGTTTGTATTCGATTTGAGTTTAAGTTGGAGTTTTTCAGTTCGGTTTGATTTTAGTTCGATTTGGTTATTAAATATTTAGTTCATAAAACTTGTAAATAAAGGACCATTAGCAATTTAGCATCAGTTTTTTTCTTTTATTGATAATAAAATAAACATTATAATACTTTATCTTCAAACTATTGAAATTTAAAGAAGAATGAAGAGAAGGCGAGATTTAAGCTATTTTTGTCAACCGAAACTACATAAATTAAACTAATGTTGTTCGGATCGGGTTATTACTCCGTAGACTAAACTAATCCGACTATTCATGATTTATATAAGAAAAAATAATACTGCGTGATCTCACCTTTTTTGCAAGAGTATTAACACGTATATTAGCATTTCTAAGAATAAAGCTAAAATTAAAAAAAAAAAAAATCTAAACAATTCAAAGCATGGATATATAGTTCAACAAACAAATCAAAGAATGGACTTAAAAAAAAAAGAATGGACAAAAAATACTTGACCTGTTGTAAAAACACCCAAAAGAATGATGAAAGACTCAGAAAATCTAAGAACCGGATTTTACTGGTTCATTGGTCGAACCGGTTCACCAGTTTTTAAATGGATTTCACGGTTTTATTTCGGTTTTTGTGGTAATCTGAATTGGATAGTTTGACGAGTCACAGTTAAACCGGTTCGATTGGTCGGTCTGATCCGGTTTTCAAAACACTGAAGATAATGGTCAACGAGGCATGTGACAGCCATTATGTACTCTTACGAGCATTAAACAATAGAATTTGTGGTTGCAAATTTTACAGCCGTTGGGTAGACTCTTACAAGCATTAAACAATTGAATTTGTCGTGGCAAAGAACTGGTATTAATGCAATTTTGGAGGACCATCTCATCAATGCAAGCTTAACTGCGTGTGTTTTCTCTCACGACGTTAATTTTATGATCAAACAAGTAGTCAATCAAAGAAGGAAAATATGTGATTTGAAATGTGTTCATAATGAGCCTACTTGGCAAAAATTCAAGTATATTAATATTCCACAAATTAATATTTTAACATTGGAGTAACATATAGAAAATGGATAATAAGTATTTTTTATAGAACTAACCAGTACATTTTTTTTAAAAAAATATTTCCTTTATATTTCAAAGGAAAAAAAAGGAAAAGGATATGAATTATCAAGATAAACCCCATTAGTTAATTTGAAAGATTGAGTCTGACGGGTTTAGGTGAGGAGATAATGTCGTCGGCAAAGCGTGGGGTATATGCTATTATGTACATCGTGTCGTGGCGAATTGTAGAAGAAATTAGTATTTAAACAAGTCTGGTTTCATCACCATTTCATCACTACAATAAGCTTTTAATTATTAGTATTCCCTCAACGTTCATCTTGTGATCAATCAAACACGTAATCAATAAAAAAGATGGAAGGAAAAACTGTGATTTTAAGTGTGCTCATAATGAGTCTGGCCATTGCGCAAGTTCAAGTTGAAGCAGAGGTCCGCTGCCCATCCGTATCGGCTAAATACACCTACGATGTATGCAGTATTGGAGCAGCCAATCCAGGAGTTTGTACATCTTTTAGTGGATGCACAAAGGTTCCTGATCATGACATTCTCAAAAACTCTGGTAAATTGAACTACACTATTATATTGTATTATTGTGCATCAGTTTGTTGACACTTAAGATGGATCAAGATTTCAATTTTTTGATGCAAGTTTCATGTATTTTTTTGGTTTTTGGCTTAAGGCGATGCTGTCAATGAATACTGCAAGGTGGAGTGTGCATCCTCTGTGTGTGGTGCCTTAACCAGTCTCCAGAACTCCGGTAAGGCCAACGTCTCATGCATGCAAAGCTCATTATTAATCAATATAGGGGTGAACAAAAGCGGAACGGTTATATTAGCGGTTAGCGGAAGTGGTAAGCGGTCGAATAGTATAAAACTGTAAGTGAAAGCTGTTAACTAAAGCGATAACAAAAAAAACTGAGAGTAACCGTTTTACTGTAGCTTATAATAACGTTTTCGTGATTGGTAACAAAGAAAGCGGTATACTTCTAACGTTTTTACTGTAGCTACACCAATCAAACCCATAATCATTGTTTTTGTTAGAACAATAGACATGCAAGAGAACAATATATCATTTCTGAAATTTTTGTTTGGGTGACTAGACACAAATGAAATTGTGAATGGAGCGGTTGTTGAACAATGCACCAAGGGATGTTCCACTTTCTGCACAAAAGGCTCTATGGCTGCATTTGGAGGAACTGCCTAAACAAGCATATATACCATATCTAAGTGTGTTGGTTTCCATGCATGTTTTCAATAATTGTCGTACGTGTTCGCATGTGAATAAAAATGGTTGCTAGACTATGGTGCTAGCATTTTAATAAAAGTTGTTAATTTCCAGTTTGTTTTATGTCTGGTAGAAGGGTTTCAACTCTAGATTGTATATGCCTTTCTATCTGCTATCATATAAATAAAGAATTATGCGTCTCCTTCTTCTCGACTGCTTAGATTTGTTTTCCGCACTTGAAACTTAAATGTCTTCTTATCATGACCAGTAACAACGTATGCAAGTACTTGCTAACAGTGTTTTGTAATATCAAATTCTGATTAAATAATATTCCAAAAAAAACAAAATACTATTAGCAGATGAACCATATTAGAATGTACTAACATGGATCCGGCCGAGTATTGGAAAGCTATCCGTTCAAGTAATCGGAAACTCGTACGTGCGGTGGTATTTGTCGGAATAATGTATCCTTCTCAAATTAACTCTGACAACGCACTACATCCCTAGCTAGGTGTGATCACCAATAATCGTAAATTCGTAATTATAAATATCAAGCAGAATATATTGCATAGCTTCAACATATGAACTTAAGAGAACACTGTACTACGTATTATGTGGATTTGTCCATGTACTTGATAAATAAAGCCCAATGCGTGTGGGCCAGAAGCCTTAACGAGAACCTGCAACATTGGAGCCTGCAAGTCTGTTTCAAGTTATTGTTAGAGTTGAATAAGTCCTCCTGAACATTAGGAAGACTGAGTAGTTGTAGCATGTTTAATTTCCATTCGAGTAGTAGCTTAATAGTAGGAGTAGTTGTTGTACAAGTCTGATCTTTATAGACAGACGTTTTCATCATTTTTAATCAAGCAAGCATTTCAGTTTCCTTTCGTTCTGAGAGTTCTTACAAGCTAAAACAACAAGTGGTATCAGAGCTTGATACGAACCTGTTCAAGAGCGAGAGAAATCATGAGTGAGAAGGATAGGCTGGTGATCCCTAAATTCGATGGTGACTACGAGCATTGGGCAATGCTCATGGAGAACTTGCTAAAGAGCAAGAAATGGTGGGATGTCGTCGTGAGGGGAATCGTCCAACCTGAGGCAAATGCAACTCTTACCGAAGCTCAGAGAACGGAGCATGAGGAGAGGGAGGTGAAGGATTTTAAGGTGAAGAACTATCTATTCGCTTCAATAGATAAGTCAATCCTAAAAACAATGATGAAGAAGGATACCACAAAGGATTTGTGGGATTCAATGAAGAAGAAGTACCAAGGAAATGATCGCGTAAAGAGTGCGCAGTTGCAAAGGGTGAGACGAAACTTCGAGATCCTCGAGATGGCAATAGGAGAATCGATTTCTGAGTACTTTTCAAGGGTCATGGAGGTGACGAACGATATGAGGAACCTCGGAGAAGATGTACCAGATTCGAAGGTTGTTGAAAAAATCCTGAGAACATTGGCTGAACGGTTCACCTATGTTGTGTGTGCCATCGAGGAGTCCAAAGATATCAGAGTAATGACGGTTGACGAACTCCAGAGCTCATTGATGGTCCATGAGCAGAAGATGACAAGGCACGAAGATGAAGAGAAGGTGCTGAAGGTGGAAGAACAATGGCGATCTAATGCCGGAAGAGGACGCGGCAATCACCCAAGTAGAGGAAGAGGACGAGGTGGATATTATGGTAGAGGAGGAAGAGGTCGCGGCATCAACAAGGAAACGATCGAATGCTTCAAGTGCAGAAAGCTCGGACACTACAAATCCGAGTGTCCCGAGTGGGATAAAGAGGCCAATTACGCCGAGATGGAAGAAGATCTTCTCTTAATGGCTCGCACAGACAATGTGAAGGAAGCAGAGGAACATGTATGGTTTCTTGACTCCGGATGTAGTAACCACATGTGTGGAACAAAAGATTGGTTTGTCGAGATGGATCTAAGCTTTAAGCAAAGCGTCAGACTGGGAGATGATAGAAGAATGTCTGTGGAAGGGAAAGGAAAGCTGCGACTTGAGATCGGTGGAAGGATTCAGGTGATCTCTGAGGTATACTTTGTACCTGGACTGAAGAACAACCTGTTAAGTGTGGGACAGCTTCAGCAAAAGGGACTTCGGATCATAATCGAAGACGACAGTTGCGAGGTATGGCACAAACAAGAACAGAAAATGGTGATGCACTCGACCATGACAAGGAACCGCATGTTTGTGATTATCGCAAATGTCAGGATGACGAGAGAAAAGGAAGAAGCTCAGTACCTGCAAGTTACACAAGCGGATAACCTGTGGCACAGGCGCTTTGGTCATTTGAGTTACACAGGCCTGAGACTGTTAGCTGAAAAAGGAATGGTTAACGGCTTGCCAAAGACCATCCAGAAGGACGAGGGAACGGTTTGTGATGTGTGCATGAGAGGAAAACAAATCCGAGATGCAATACCGAAGGAAAGCCAATGGAAGTCAACACACGGACTGCAATTGGTACATACAGACATTTGTGGGCCTATCTCTCCTACATCTGAGAGTGGAAAACGCTATATCATCAATTTCATTGATGATTATAGCAGGAAGTGCTGGACTTTCTTCCTGTCCGAAAAATCTGAAGCTCTAAAGGTCTTTAAAGAGTTCAAGACAGCAGCAGAAAGAGAGCTGGGACGAATGTTGCAATGTCTGAGATCAGACCGAGGAGGTGAATACAACTCAAAGGAGTTTGAAGAGTACTGCAAAGGTCAAGGAATCAAGCGTCAACTCACTGCCGCTTACACACCGCAGCAGAATGGAATCGCGGAGAGGAAAAATCGGAGCGTTCTAAACATGACTCGCTGCATGTTACTTGAGAAAGGTGTACCGAGGAAATATTGGCCAGAAGCGGTGCAGTATGCAGTCTATGTTTTGAACAGAAGCCCATCCAAAGCTCTGGATGACGTGACACCGGAAGAAAGATGGAACGGTCATAAACCATCGGTCGAACATCTCAGGGTATTTGGATCCGTTGCGTATGCACTCGTCCCATACCAAAGGCGGATCAAACTTGATGAGCGAAGTATCAAGTGCATATTCTTCGGAGTGAGCAGGGAGTCCAAAGCATATCGCTTATACGATCCAAAGGCGAACAGAATTCTAATCAGTCGAGATGTTCACCTTGACGAAAATCAGCAGTGGGAGTGGGAAGAAACAACACAAGGAAGTGAATTGATGTGGGAAGGTGATCTGAGTACTGAAGAAGAGGACACAAGAGATGCTCAGCATGAGCATGAAACAGAAAATGGAGAGGCAGGAGAAGATGCACCTGAAGTCGCTGAAGAGACTGACGCGACAAGTTCTGGTGTGCGAGAAGTACCTGCAAGACAAAGACAAAAACCGATTTGGATGAAGGATTACATAAGTGGGAATGCAGGGTTCCTGGTGACAGAGAATGAAGAAGAAATTTTGGCTCTATTCATCGCACCCGATGACCCAGAAAGCTATGAAGATGCAGTGCAATTGGATGTGTGGAGGAAAGCAATGGAAGCTGAGATTCGATCGATTGAGGAAAACAACACCTGGGAATTAGTTCATCTGCCGACAAAAGCTAAGGTGATTGGGGTAAAATGGATCTTCAAAACCAAATTCAATGAGAAAGGTGAAATTGATAAATTCAAAGCGAGACTGGTTGCGAAGGGTTATCATCAGAAGCAAGGAGTAGACTTCTATGAGGTATTTGCTCCAGTAGCAAAGTGGGACACCATTCGTCTGATTTTGGCTCTGGCAGCGGGAAGGAAGTGGAGAGTGTATCAGCTTGACGTCAAAAGTGCGTTCCTGCAGGGAGATTTGGAAGAAGATGTGTACATCGAACAACCTATAGGATTTGTGGTGAAAGGTGAAGAAGATAAGGTACTCAAGCTGAGAAAGGCTCTATATGGATTGAGACAAGCTCCGAGGGCTTGGTACAGTCGCATCGAAGGTTATTTCCAAAAGGAGGGATTTGAGAAGTGTTACTGCGAACACACTCTCTTCGTGAAGAAGGTAAACACTAATGTATTACTGGTGAGCTTGTATGTCGATGACCTGATTTACACAGGAAGCTCAGAGATGATGATGACAGAGTTTAAGAACTCCATGATGAAGGAGTTCTCAATGACTGATTTGGGACAGATGAAATATTTTCTGGGAGTCGAGGTCATCCAAGACGAACATGGGATCTTCATCAGGCAACAAAAATACGCAGAAGAGATACTTGAGAAATATGGGATGAAGGAGAGTAACGCTGTGAAAAATCCCCTAGTTCCTGGCCAGAAATTGTCAAAGGTAGCAGCAGGAGAAGAGGTGGACGCGACCACATTCAAACAGATCATCGGCAGTCTAAGGTATCTTACCGCGACTAGACCTGATCTGATATATTGCGTGAACCTTGTGAGTAGGTTTATGGAGAAACCGAGAGAGCAGCATATGCTCGCTGCCAAGAGAATCATGCGGTACATACAGGGCACACTCGGTCTCGGGATTCAGTACAGAGCAGACGGAGAGGAGAATTTGGTTGGGTACGTCGATAGTGATTACGCGGGAGACATGGATGATAGGAGAAGTACCTCTGGTTACGTATTCATGCTGGGAGGAGGAGCAGTCTCATGGTCAAGTAAGAAGCAACCGATCGTTACCTTATCCACCACGGAAGCTGAGTTCGTGGCTGCGTCGTACGGTGCGTGCCAGGCAGTTTGGCTTAGGAACGTATTGGAAGAGATAGGAGCAGTACAACAGGAAGGTACAAACATATTCTGTGACAATAGCTCTACCATCAAGCTTGCAAAGAACCCTGTTTTACATGGTAGAAGCAAGCACATACACGTGCGCTATCACTTCCTGCGTGAACTAGTTAGCGATGGGATCATACAACTGGAGTATTGCTCAACACAAGATCAATTGGCAGATGGTATGACGAAGGCTATCAAGCTCGAAATGTTTGAGAAGGTAAGGAGAAGAATGGGAGTGTGTTTGAAGCTGGAGTAAACTGAAAAGGAAGAAGTTTCAGTTTAAGGGAGGGAATGATAAATAAAGCCCAATGCGTCTGGGCCAGAAGCCTTAACGAGAACCTGCAACATTGGAGCCTGCAAGTCTGTTTCAAGTTATTGTTAGAGTTGAATAAGTCCTCCTGAACATTAGGAAGACTGAGTAGTTATAGCATGTTTAATTTCCATTCGAGTAGTAGCTTAATAGTAGGAGTAGTTGTTGTACAAGTCTGATCTTTATAGACAGACGTTTTCATCATTTTTAATCAAGCAAGCATTTCAGTTTCCTTTCGTTCTGAGAGTTCTTACAAGCTAAAACAACAGTACTATATAGATAGAATTCTTAATAGAAACATAACGTCCATCAATTTGGTCCAACGAAATATTTAAATTGCTTTGAATGGTAATGCAGATTAGATTAAACAGGATGACCAATGTATATAAAATAAAATAAAACAGATTAATTAATGCATATAAAAAGATAAAATTAGAACATGCAAATGTGAGTGAAATACAACTTTTAAGAGCTTTGTGCAATTTTTCATATACATCCAGATCAGAACTTTTGATTATTATTTTTATGTTCTTCATTTAATCTCAAATCTGCCACATGCTGACATGCATGGTCTATATATTTATTTAGCCACTTAATTATATTTATTTATCCTTATTGATAAATTTTTTTTTTTAAAAAAGGTTTTTTATATTAACTATATTTTATTTTATTTTATTCACAAGCAAGCTAAAAAAATACAAAATGAGTAGACCAACTAAAAGAGTCTCAAAATGGGTCTGGCTAACAGAACATAGGCCAAATTTTACTTTTAAAAACAGGTCGAGACAAATGGAAACCCTAAGAGCATGTGCAATAGGACTTCTTAACAAGTCCTTAGCTCAGTTTTCAAGGGTAATATATAAAAAAATAAATGAAAAACTTGTTTAATGTTAAGAACCGAGTTGTTAGATAACAGACTTTAGGACTCGGTTCTTAGCCACGTGTCTTGGCCTCATTGGCTATTTTTTGACCGTGTTTTCACACCAAACACTCTGCCTCAACCCGAGTATTCCTTTTATCGGGTTTTTGTTTTTGTTTTTTGGTCATTTGCGTTTCAACAGAAAAAAAAACCTAGAGGAGACGACAGAGGCGATATTTCTTGCGATAGCGAGAAGAGAGATTTCGGTGTGAATCGTATCTGTGAATCGTGTTCTACAACTCGAATCAGGTATGTGTCGACAGTGTTTGTTTATTTAATGGTCCGGTTGCATAAGAATCCCCAAATCGATTTGGGTTTAGGGTTTGTATCGTCTCCAAAATTAGGGTTATGCTTTTTTTTGTTGATTTTGCCACATTCAAGCTTCGACTGACCGTATAGAACCCACATGAGCGTTCGATTTAAGTTTTTCATAAAGATTCCCAAATCGATTAGGGTTTTGTGTTCACGGTTTCGATTAAGTTATTTGATTAAGGGTTTGGTGTCTGTAACTCCTTTAAGGGCTCAGATATAGGTTGACGTTAGTTTATGAATTAAGGTTTGATTTAGGGATTCGATGTATGTGTTCACGGGTTTGATTTAGGGATTCGATTTATTCCCAAATCTGTTTATTAGTTGTTCTCTGCTACAATTGCTCTCTGAACCTCTACTAATATTGGTTTCTTATCTCTTGCAGATGACTGATCCAGACAGGAAGGAGATGAAGAAGTTGAAGGCATACTATGATAGGCTGGGCTATGTTGCTGATGGTGAATACGGCATTCCCACACAATGCCCATGCGGTGGGAGTATGGTGGACGAGGTGTGTGCCAGAGAAGGCTTCGACACTATGCCAGGGAAGAGATTCTTCACCTGCAACCGTTTCAAGGTAAGTTTGACCTTATATTGGTGTGACAATTATATTTCTGTCTTTGATTAACTCACCCATGTTTTTCATTGGTAGCCTGACGGGATGCATTTCCGTCAACCGTGGGTGTTAGGAGTCCAGGAGGAGATAGCTAGGCTGACCAAACGTGTTGAGGAGGCTGAGAAGATAAACTGTCAGGTTTATGACATTAAGAGGGAGAATGAAAGACTTAAGGTGAATTCACTGAGTTGTTATCTTCATTTACAGAGAATTATTAGCCAATGAATTGAAATTTGTTTGTATAGAACAACCTAATCATTGATATTCTTTGCAGGCTGATGTGTGTCAACTAACAACCCGAGTGATTTTGCTGGAGAAGGTCTCATTCGTAGCATCATATTCAGCAGACTCAACCTGATAAATGTGAGTTCAATTCTTTGTGTTTGTTTCCTTTTTGTTAGTTGAGAGTATTAAAGTGACTGTCTGTTTTACTTATACATTGAATGCTGCCGTATATATGATAGGATGTTTTTATTTAAGTGGTTAGAGATAGTAGTTACTACTTGCTCCATTACTAACTCAGTAGCTGTTGTTAAGGAGTTATTTAGACTGATTTTTGGTTGGTGAGTGGTATCAATGGCCTTAATTTGATTTGATGTTTATAGAAGAAGTAGTTAGCGAGAGTAGATACTAGTAAATAAGATTGTATGTATGTTTGGTGAATGCTATTAATGATATATCGTATCTGTGCTCTTAATTTAATCTATTTAACCAAAGCCCTACACACCATAAAACCTAAACTCTCTAAGATAACCATTACCATAAAACCTAAACTCTCTAAGATAACCATTACCAGAAACCAAAAATGAATCCGGATCCATTTTCCTTAGGTTGCCCCGGGTTTCTCAACCTTTTATCCAGTCAATCAAGCCAACCTATAGACCTAACTGGTGGGTGTAGCCAAGTATCTGATGAAGTGAGTACTAAGGAGAGGACTGTAGAAAGGAGGAAGTGGTCTCCAAAGGAAGACGTTGTACTCATCAGTGCTTGGCTTAACACCAGTAAAGACCCAATAGTAGGGAATGAGCAAAAGGCTGGCACCTTTTGGAAGAGGATCCAAGAATACTACAATGCTAGTTCTCTCTTGGCTGGAGCAGCTCCTAGAGAGTTGAGCCATTGCAAGCAAAGGTGGAGTAGGCTTAATGATCTTGTCTGCAAGTTCGTTGGCTCCTACGAGGCTGCAATGAAGGAGCAATCAAGCGGACAGAACGAGAACGACCTGATGAAGACAGCCCTTGACATATTCTACAATGATTATGGAGTCAAATTTACGCTTGAGCATGCGTGGAGAGAGCTGAGGCATGATCAGAAATGGACAACCACGGTCCTTGGTAAAGATGGGGCAAATGACAAATGCAAAAATGATGGTGAGGCCGAGGGATCTGAGGCAGGCACTGTGGAGAGGCCTATTGGTGTGAAAGCTTCCAAAGCTTTGAAGCGGAAGAGGACTGCTAAGGAGACAGAGGCAGAGACTATGAAGAACATTATGGAAATGAAAAAGGAGCTCAAAAATCAGAAGTTGTTGGACAGACTCCTAACCCAAAAAGAACCTCTATCTGACATAGAAGTGGCTTTGAAAAACAAATTAATTCAAGAAATGTTGTGAATTTGTGAGTTGTAGTTGTCTTTGTGGTTTTTACTGTATTTTACTTCTCTGATTAACTTGTCTTTTACTTGTCTGTTTAACTTTTGAATTGTGGGTCATAATGGAGACAGTCACGTGAAAATGTTTAACACTTTGTTGTTGTTTTCTGTTGCAGATGCAGGTGAAAGGACTTGTGACTGTGGGCATTTCACAAGTCGTCGTGCAACTATCTCTCCATCACGGGGGTTTGGCCTTTAGTTATGGTCTTGTATCACGGACTTTTGTAATTTTGCCAACTATGTTTTATGTTGTTGTATTTATAAGATCGGCTAGCAAAGGTTGTATGAACTCAGTCTCCTTTCTCTACTTTGTGAAATTTTATCTACTATGTGTTTTGGTCTTGTATCAACTTTGAAACTTGATATGTTTTCTTGATTTCTCTTCTTCTTTATATGCCTTCCACCTTTCCTTCTTTACTTAAACAATTTGAAACAATTTGAAACCTTCTTCTGTTAGACAACAAATCAAATACCTTCTTCTCTTAGACAACAAATCAAAAATGTCTTCATCGTCTTCAAGTGAAGGATTTGAGGAAGGTTTTGAAGAAATGTTCGAACAACATTTTGAAGAATTCTATGACGCAAGGCATGAGGATCCAGGAAAAAGGTGAGGAAACGAATATATATTGAAAGACAACGGGAGCAAGGGCACATGCGTTTATGGGACGATTATTTTAGTGACTCCCCAACATACCCGCCTCGTTACTTTAGACGTCGTTTCCGAATGAACAAGCCCTTGTTTATGCACATTGTTGATCGCCTCTCAAGTGAAATCCCGTTCTTTCAACACAGACGAGATGCTGTTGGAAGGTTCGGGCTATCTGGTCTACAAAAGTGTACCGCAGCTATTCGTATGTTGGCTTACGGTAATGCGGTTGACGCGGCTGACGAATATCTTCGTCTTGGAGCAAGTACTGCACTTTCTTGTTTGGAAAATTTCACTGAAGGAATAATACAGTTGTTTGGAGAGGAATATCTAAGAAGACCCACACCATATGACCTTCAACAACTACTCGACATTGGAGAGAAACGGGGGTTTCCGGGAATGATAGGCAGCATCGATTGTATGCATTGGGAGTGGAAAAATTGTCCAACAACATGGAAAGGACAGTACACACGTGGTTCAGGAAAACCGACAATCGTCTTAGAGGCTGTTGCATCATATGATCTTTGGATATGGCATGCATTTTTTGGACCTCCAGGTACCTTAAACGACATTAATGTTCTTGATCGTTCACCTGTTTTCGATGACATATTACAGGGTCGAGCTCCAAAAGTAAATTACACTGTCAACGGCCACAACTACCGTATGGCATATTACCTCACTGACGGTATTTATCCAAAATGGGCCACGTTTATCCAATCTATCCCCCTACCTCAAGGTCCTAAAGCAGAGTTATTTGCTGAACGTCAAGAAGCCGCCCGAAAAGATGTCGAGCGGGCTTTTGGAGTTTTGCAGGCTAGATTTGCAATTGTTAAAAGACCGGCACTTATTTGGGATAAGGCAAAAATCGGAAAGATTATGAGAGCCTGTATCATACTTCACAATATGATAGTCGAAGACGAGCGAGATGGACACACTCAATATGATATATCTGACTTCGTTGACGGAGAATGCAGCAGAAGTTCACATGTGGATTACTCGTTCTCTACAGACATGCCTTCGAACCTTGGTAATATGCTTGCCAATCGAAATCAAATTCGGGATCGGGAAATACATCATCGACTCAAAGCTGATCTTATTGATAACATTTGGCAAAAATTTGGTCAACATAATTAATAAATTTTGTATGTTTAAGTTAAATTTCAAATTAAAATTAAAAAAATATATTATTAAAATAATATTAAGAACCCAAGTTAGAGTTCACCATTGGAGGGAGTTTTGGTAATCAAATCCTTAACTACACTTACATCACTAAAGTAATATTATTATATTGTTAAGAACCTTTGAGCAAAGATGACCATTGCACATGCTCTAACTTTAGGTCTTAACTCGCCGTCAACATTGACGAACCGGTTGCCGCCACCACCAAGGCCGGAAAGAGCCACCGCACCTGAACCCGAGACGAGAAACCATCAAAGCACTGTCATTAATTGAAATCGGGACCTAAAAGCAGAAAGAAGGTACTACGCCAAGTAATAGGCAGTGAGCCATCGTGAGACGGGTATCCACCGGTAAAAATTGTAGATCGGACCTGACGGGTCGGCACCACAAAGTCGCCAATTTGAACCTTTTCACGCCATCCTCTTGGCTTACTAAAGCTCGTCATTGGTTCATGTAGCCGTTAACACTTTCCACGATGCCTCACCATAACTCACCAATCCCCAAACCTTTCTCTATACCTAGGATTGAAGACAAAAGAGGGACACCACCAGAGCTCGTAGACCTAGATCTGCACATCGTTGCCGACACCAACCATCACGGACCGTTGTGACGCTTCAAAAGTTGAAGGTCCGCCAAAGAAACTGAACCAGAGACCCGTTAGCCACGGATGAAGAACGAGTCTAGAGAGAAGAAAAGGAAAGACGTCTTTCACAATGTTGGAGGAATAGCCTGCGAGCGGAAAGACATACAACGGCGGAACTAAGAGTTTTGGAGAAGAAAAAAAACAGGAACGATTGTCCCACCTTATTGATATAGATGAGAAGACTTCTTATCACTTCCAATTTGTTACGCCCTTGTTCTTGGCTTCTACTTTTTAAAAGTACTAAGTTTCACCTTCATTTTGTAAAATTCAAAAACATAAATTCCCTTACCAAGAATTATGTAGATTACTGCTGACAAAATTCAATGGGGAAGAAAAATAACTTCTCGAATAAACAAACTAGCCAACTCATACAAGAGACTGAGCAGTCCTAGCTAGGCGTGACCTATTTCAACATCCTAAGAGATCACTTTGATTTTACAGGGCTCAAGCTCTCAGTCAAATCCCTAGCTAAGTATGACCAATAATCTACTTCTTCGCTTCATATTCCCATTTTCAACATCTGAATAAGCAATCATCCATTCATCTTAAAAGGCCTCTCAGCCGAATCTACCTTAAGAGCATATCAATTAGCATTACGCATTATGTAAGAGAAAGAATAATAAGAGAACACATGTGGCTTTTATCAATGTAAAACAAACAAAACGTCTATTAACTTGGTCCAAACGAAACATTCAAATCGAAATTTAAAAACAGAGTTTGGTTTAACTTGAAACAAAGAAACACAAACTACTTAGATCGCTGTCTCATCTTTCGTCTCTTCCTCTTCAATCTCCTCATACGCTTCTTCTTCCACTGATACAATCCAAATAAACAACATGTTCTCACTCATTTTAACTTTCCGATTCTAACCAATTATAGAGATTCCATAAAATAACTGATACCCATTACTCACCTTAGCCCTCATGCTGATTTCACTGAAGATATAAACCCTTCACTTCTCGGATATTATAAGCAGCTCTCCGGAGAGAAGCGGCCGCAAGTCGGAAAGATTTTCTTCATTTCGCTCTTATTGCTTCTTTATATGACAGTCAAACCCTAAGAGTAGCGACTCGTTTTCCGTTATTGGGCCGATCGATGCTAATTTTATATCACTAAAGCCCATAATATAAGCCTTTTAAATATTGCAACCTGTAAAAAAAATCTTTGCCAAGTCTCTTGGGTATTTTTTTTTTTTTGGCAACAGTCTCTTGGGTATTTATCTCTATCAAGTATCAACTTGCTCAGACTTCTATTTTGTCAGCTGCATCATTCAGTTTTTAAAATATCTACATTATGAGTTCGATTGGTGACCAAAAGCGGAACGGTTATATTAGCGGTTAGCGGAAGTGGTAAGCGGTTGAATAGTGAAAAGCTGTAAGTGAAAGCGGTTAGTGAAAGCTGTTAGCGAAAGCGGCAACAAAAAGCTGAGAGTAACCGTTTTTACTGTAGCTTTGATAACGCTTTCGTGATTGGTAACAAAGAAAGCGGTAAACCTCTAACGTTTTTATTCTTGTGTCACCAATCGAAACCTATATCTTTTGTCATGAAAGTACAACAATATCTTAATCATAAAAAACATATATATATATATATATATATATATATATATCTATATCTGCAGAAGAAGTGATAAAACCTTTATATATATATATATATATATATATATATATATATATATATATATATATCTGCAGAAGAAGTGATAAAACCTTCACGATCAATTGATAAAGACATTTACATTAAAATCTTATTTTTCAAACAAATTATGACCATTGCTGCTCCTGTCTGTGTATTAAAAATATATTTACTCAAACCATACTACAAATATCTTAAATCGCTATCACTCCACTCAACACGTCGTCGTTTTCAGTCTCTTTGCATTGGCAACGACACGGAGGAGTCGACTCTGATTGAGACTCGGCAGAGCGGGCAACTTGACTCGGTCTTAAGCCACCGATCCACACACTCGCAGTGGTAACAATGGCGACACAGAGGAAGCACCTTCATCTTCTCTCCTTCTTCGAAACCACCGAGGCATATACAACACTCTTTCTCTTCTTCCTCCGCCGCTTCTCTCCGACAGAGCACCACCGGCAAACTCCGAATCACCGCAGGATCAAGAGCTCCGCTAACGCACGGAGATAATGGTGGAGACGACGTGTGGAGGTTGGTGGACTGGCGAACGAGGCAGCTCCGGTGGATGTAGAGAGTGAGTAAGGCGAAGAAGAGGACGACGGAGAATAGAGCCATGGCGAAGAAGATTATACGACCGTGAATCTGGAAGTTCCGGTCGTCGTATTGGTTCTCGTGCCAGTACAATAGCATCGAGACTTTTGGAGACGGTGATGATGACGTCATTTCCCGGCTGACGATTGTGTATCTTTCTGGTCGTTATTTTGTAAATGCACAATGTGTAGTACTCCGTATATATAGATACAGTTATTGTTAGTTATCACGTGATTACATACTAAAGGATATAATTAACTTACATCATCTCATCTTCTTTAGTTTTTTATTTATACAGCTATACTTAACACATATTTGACGTTTTGAATTAGGATAAGAATGTGGGATGTGATTGAAATAATTTTGACGTGATGTGACGTCTTTAGGAAACAGTGTGAAGATTCTAGAGAAATGATAAATTTCATCAAGAGATTCAAATGGATTGATAGATTGTATCAGTCGGCGATTTAGAACAATTATAATGTAGAATATAAGTATATAACCAAAAACATGTAAATTCGAAGAGTGTCAAGTTTTTCCCCTCGTAGTGTCCTATAAACTCTATTAGTTTATATGGATTGGATGGATTAAAAACAATTCTTGAAACTGGTTGATATTTGTTAATAACCATATAAAGACATTCTTTATACGGAATTAGAATTCGAAACGTTAATTTGGACTATGGAATGTATGAAATTATTTCAACAACATTACATTTATTACAAAATGTTTGGAAGTGGCGAATACAATATATGTATCAGAAAGATGGTCAGCTTTTTCAGTCCATATGGAAGAACTCAAACGAATGATAGGTTTTTTTTTTTTTTTACTTTTGATATCAAATATATACCTCACACAAGAAATATGATAACAAACATATTAGCACGGAATGCACATCCCATATAGTCGGCGAGTTTTCATATTGTCCGGAACCACCAATATGAATTATAGATAAATAAGTTTTTTATTATCTTATTGTCGAAAAAACTATCTTCATTATAACAGTTTCAAATCAGTAGCAGCGGTTGAAATAGATTAGTGTGTGAATGGTCAAAACTACTTTTATTTATTATTTATATTATTTGGTTCGCAGCGATACATAAGAATAAATAAATAAATTATGCTTCATACCGAATACATACTATTTTGTAATTAAATAAATTTGATATGACGGAGTTATAAATTATCCTGAAAAGTAAAATGATTTAATCCCTCATATTATTTATAAACTGTTGTGATTGTTGCTAACATTCAAAACATAATTACAAATCAAGATTTCTTTGTGTGAAAAAAAAAATTTTTTGTGTGGACTTAAACTTAGTTAATTCGGAAGAGTCGAATGCTTCAATCCACATTCCACAAATCCCAGCCACCGGCTCTTCAATAACCAAACACTTAATCGACAAAAAGAAACTCACCTTTTGGTAGTTGTAAGAAAAAATAGTGATTAGGCATGGATTGGCATATAAATTGGTGGTGAGACAACAAAAGGACATATAGACAAGACACTGCACGAAACATACACTATAGTCTAAGACCTAACACGTCTTGGATGATCTCTCTTACCTTACCTAACTATTAGCCTACTCTCACCTCTTTCCTTTAACTACATTCCACCATTTTAATATTGCACTTAAATTGGGTTTTATAATGATATATGGACTAATCCCATCTAGTTACATTTCCATTTTTCAGCTTCATCTTCTTCCTTTACGAACTATGAACTTGAGCTGTGATCTTCCATTGTTGAACTTGGAGGAAACTTAATAGTTGTTAACAACAAAACAGTCAAAAATCATGGTCTCAATGGTAACATTATACGGTTCAAATGTGATTGACAATTGCATAGATACTAATGGAGGACGTGGTTAGCTAACTTCCATGATTTTTGAATTTTTTGTGTGTGCGTGCTAAATTTATTAGTACAAAATAAAAGATTTTGTTAACTCATGTATAATTGACCTCCCTTACTTAAGGTTCAAATACTAATCTTGTACCATGTTTAGTAATTTGTTTATTTCCATTTAATTGTTTAATTGTTTGTTTTTAACAATAATTTCAAATACTACTACATAATTATATTATTGTCCCCAATAAAAAAATCCTAATTCTATCACTAGTGGTATGTACATGAAAAATGTATTGTGGAACAAATATAGTTTCTAATTTGATTTGAAAAATATAAAACGTCAATTAAAAAAATTATGTGATTAGTTTTAAAATTAATTTCTTTTTTGTAAACAAAAAATGTAAATGCAAATTGAAACCTTTTTTTCATTTCACCATTAATTCGTGGCCTATGTGTTTCATTAAGGTAATTTAAAATCATTAGCATTTAGTTACGCATTAAACAAAGCTTAACAAATGAGATCATACTAGTGGGACCCAAGTTACGACCAAACCGGGTTCGATGAGATTAGTTCGGTTAGCGAAGAAAAAGAGAAGAAACAACAAGAAAGAAGATAATCGCCGTTGCTGACGTCACCGCCGGTAATCAATGTATCATCCCCTTAACCGTTTTCCTCTTTTACTTTACCTAAAAAACCCATCTCCTCCTCCACAAATCCTTATCCTCCTCCGCACACGTTAGCCTCTCTCTCTCCCTTCCTCCGAATGGAGACGACGCCGGAGACTCAGTCGAAGTCCCAGTCGCAGAGCGGTTCTCACCGTCTGCCGGCGGGACGAGAGGACTGGTGGAGCGAGGACGCGACGGGGACGTTGATCGAAGCTTGGGGAGATCGCTACGTCCATCTCAACCGTGGAAATCTCCGGCAAAACGATTGGAAAGAAGTCGCCGACGCAGTCAATTTGAGACACGGAAACGGTCGGCCAAAGACCGACGTACAGTGTAAGAACCGGATCGATACGTTGAAGAAGAAGTACAAAACAGAGAAGACGAAACCTTCTTCGACATGGTGCTTCTTTGAGAGACTAGATTTCCTAATCGGGCCCGTTGCGAAGAAATCTGCCGGCGCCGGGGTTGTAAAATCGGCGTTGATGATTCATAATTTGAATCCAACCGGATCTAAATCGAGTGGAAGCTCTCTTGATGATGATGATGATGACGATGATGACGACGCGGGTGATTGGGGGATTGTGGTAAGAAAGCATCGGCGAGTTGAAGATGTAGATCAGAGTGAAGGATCGTCTTGTAGAGAGCTGGCGAGAGCGATTCTCAAGTTAGGAGAAGTGTACGAGAGGATCGAAGGTGCGAAGCAGCAGATGATGATTCAATTGGAGAAACAGAGAATGGAAGCTGCTAAGGAGCTTGAGTTACAACGAATGAACATGTTGATGGAGATGCAATTGGAGCTTGAGAAATCAAAGCTTGGGAAACGTAGAGCTGCTTCAGGTATAAAAATATAAACTTTCTTTGTCTCTGTTAAGCAATTGTGAATATGGTAAAGTTTTCATTTTTATATTCTTTTGAACATTGAAACTTTCTGTAAGCTTATGTTAGCTTCTGAGCTTTCAATTTATTGATTTGGAACCATATCTTTAGATGAACTTTGGGCACCTATTGATGGTTCATGATGATACTAAAAACTTGAATTGTGCTTATGTTGTTGTACAGGTAAGAAGTTGTAGGATTAGGTTGTGGAGAAGCTACTGTGGTGAGTGAAGCAAGGAGCAATAGTTGGATCTGAAAGCTTATCAAAATTGGAGAAATTCTTCTTGTTCTCTAGTGTTTTAGGGTACATTGGTAGCAATGCAGACTGGTGAAAGAAACTATTGTAGTATCTGACATATCAAGATGTACTTTTGTGAAGTATTAATATATTGATGGTTTGTGTATCCAAAGCTCGATCATTTCTCTTTTTGTGATCTGCAATTAGTATTTTGGTTAATCAGGTTTCAGGAATGCCTATACAGACTTAACTACAGGACAACATACATGAGAGTCATTGATGTTCTTCCATAATTCACTTTTGGAACTGATCAAACCCACCAAGCTATTGATTTGGCTTTTTGCTTATGTGACTTTGCAGCAATCTGGAATCTCCAGGACAAGACTCTTGTGACCTGATTGACACATGAGGCTGTATTATTGAAGCATATCTATCAATGTTTCATGTTTGGTAGAATTTGGGGCTGACATTAGCATGTGCTCTCTTACTTAGACCTGACTTGCAATGAAGCTATGCATCTTTCAAACAAAAAACCTCACTTTACTCGTCATGGCCTACCGCTTGGTCCTAAACTGGTAAGGACACTAACCTTCCAAACGCTCATCATGTTGCATAAGATGGTTTTACTTTTGAAGTTAATCTAAGTTTTTATATAAATGATGAGTAAGCATTTGATTTTGCATATTCGAATTAGATAAAGACGATGATGATTCATAAGCAAGTGCAAATACAGTGGATAAAGGCCTATACAAAAGGAGGCTGTCCAAGATCATACAAGTATGAATCAAGACCAGACCCATCAAGCAACATCAAGTCACTATAAGGTACAAGATCAAGAAAGCCAGGAGAATCATCCAAAGGAAACACGTGGTTATTAACCCCAGCATGAGCAAGTAGTCTATTGCGAGCAACGGCTATATCATGTTGAAGCTCAAGCATCTTCTTCTGCAGAGAAGCTATAGCTCCAATACAACCATAAACAGGATCCTTGAGACGAACCTCAGCTTCATAAGCTAAAGAGTTAACGGTTTCTTGTCTCTGTTCTTCAGGTACCTCACTGAGAAGCTTACTGACGTTGCTGGCTCCAAAGACTTTATGGACTTTGGCGAAAGTTATCGGGTCACTTGAGCGGAAATAAGGAGCGAAAATGCAAGTGGGTATGCATCGTCTCTTCAAGAGCTTGCAGGCTGCACAAGATGAACTTGATCTTGGCTCATGCCCTCTCATCTCAAAACCTTTTTCTTTGAGATTTTGTGTGGTAAATGTTAGGCTCTAAGTTTTATCTGGTGCTTCCTTTATATATTATTGGGTTGTTTTTAACTTTTTGTGAAGAAGATTGTTGTTGTAGGGGAACACAATGGGACAAGGCATGGGCCTATTCATCATTTGTGTTCATAAATCATAATCAGATACTGGTTTATTATCTCTGAGATTTTTGTATTGATCTTTGAGTATAATGTTGAAAAATCATAGGATACCGTAATAGAGAGAGGGATTGAAAGTAACCAATCAGTGTTGTCTCTTCTTTGAGATTTGTGGCCATTAAAACAAAGAGAAGCAAGACCTGGATTAGGTGAAAGTAACCAATCAGTGTTGTCTCAATGAAGTAGATCCCACATTGGTCCAAATCCAAGAGGATTATTCTTACAAAGTGGACGATGTTTTAAACCAAATGAGCATTTATATATTCTTGACTTCTTGGTATTTATATTAGATTATATACATAGTATTTGCAGATTTAAGCAAATAAAATCACAAGTTGCAGATATAAATTGGAGTGTGGAAGTGGAGAAGACAAGACATTTGACAAGATAAGTGAGAGAATGAGAAGCCCACCACTATCACCGACCCCTTTCACTATCCATTTCTCTTCCTCTTCTACTCATCATTCATTATCATTGAGAATATACCAATCACGAGAAATTTCAATTAAATAAACTTAACTTTACGTTTGTTAAATCAAACATTGTAATAAATAATCTTAACAATCTTGAAATCTTTCAACTTTTGCAAATGAGTACACAAAATAAGAATAACAACTTAACAAAACCATAGAATCTTGAAATCTTTGTGTTCTATGTTTTACGTAAGAACGAGTAACACAACACATGTTTGATGTATCTTCCATCTAAAGAGAGTAATTTTTAGTGTAGGAAACAGAGTTGTTCACTACAGAGAAACAAAGATGTTAACTTAAAACATAGACTACAAGAGAAGACACACCAAGCTAAACCGGACACAATAACCGAAATTTTAACCAATCCGGATTTGGACATAGAGTTTCATTGCTTTCTTTTCTTGCGCAGAGAGTAGTTTGTTCAACTACAGAGAAGCAAAGAAGTTTGCTAATACAGAAAACAGAGTAAGAAACAGAGTACCGAGAAAAAAGAACAAGCTAAACCGGAAACGATAACCGGATTCTTAACTAATCCGGATTTAGTCACAGTGGTTTCTTAGCATATCTTTAATGAGTTGTTGTGCTTCTGCGTCTGTGTTTGTTTCGGACAAAAGGGTTCATGAACCACTCTGGTTTGTAGGAAACAAGTATGTATCCAATCGTCACGCCACAGAAAATACCAGGCACGGCTCCTATTACAACTGCTCTCCAACTCAGCACCTCTACCTCTGATTCCGGAGTTTCATACTCTTGATGTGATGTTGGCGTGTGAATATCTCCGCAATCTTCATCAAGAGAAGGGCCAAAAAGTCCCATATTGTCCTCAAAGGAAGTGCAATTCTGCCTTCGAAACTGAGTCCCTCCTGGTACTAAACCTGCAAGCTGGTTATGAGAGAAGTTCATGTACGCAAGGTACGAGAGACTCCCTAACTCTTGCGGAATCTCTCCCGAAAGCTGGTTTTGAGAAACGTCCAACGACTCAAGAGATGTCAAGTTTCCCATAGATGAAGGGATGTGGCCAGTGAAAGCATTGCTTGACAAGTTGAGCACATGAAGCTCTTTCAATAAACCCACAGACTTTGGGATCTGTCCTTCAAGTTTGTTTCCTGAAAAGTCGAGTGCTGTGTAGATTTTTAAGATACGTACTAGCTCCATCTGAATACCTTTATTCACCAAAACCAATGAATCATGGTAGTAGACATCTCCCATGTACCTTTGGTTCAACCGATCTTGATCCGTCCCAAGTGATGACATACCACTCCACTTCACAAAGTAATCTGATGGCAAAGCTCCATTGAAGTGATTATGAGATATGTCGATGATTTGCAGCTTAGGGAACGAAGCTTGATATATCGGTCCATGGAATGCGTTGGAACGTAATACAAGAACTTTAAGCTTTGGTAGAGAACTTAACCAGAACGGAAAAGTGTCGTTGATGATGTTGCTTTCCACGTTCAGAACTTCAAGATTAGAGGAACGGATCAAAGATCTTGGAAGCTGTCCAGTAATTTGGTTATGACCGACGTCAAGCGACCTTAGCCCGTCAAATATATACTCCGGGATACTTCCATGAAGATGATTCTGACGAAGGTTTAGATCTGAGAGACTATTCTTGAGATTTCCCATACAAGGAGGGATTAAACCATTGAAGTTGTTGTTCGACAAATCAAGGGCGAGTAGAGAGCGCAAACCGCATATGAAAGAAGGAATCTTGCCAGTGAAATTGTTGTTGGAGACAAGCAATCCCGACATCATAGATAGTGAAGGTTATGTTGATGTTTCGAAGTCGATGAAAGTGTTGTTGGAAAGATTCACGTACCGCAACGTCGGTAGCGTCCATAACCAGCCAGGAACTTGACCTTTGAGTTTGTTGTTGGACATGTCAAGATACGTCATATACTGTTTGGTCTTTAGGAGCTCCGGAAAATCAGTAATACCGCAGCCTGACAAGTACAAAGTTTGTATCGATTGCGTAAGAGGGTATGAAACTGAACTCTTGTTTGTGACTGAAACAAGGTTGCCTGAGAGATCCAGTGAAGATAGCCTCTCGAAATATGACAAGAGCTCATACAAGTCGACTGTAGTAGTGGTGTTCAAATGGGGCAGGTGAAGAACATAGAGCGACTTGAGTTCTGAGAAGGTACTGAAGTTAACTGTGCGGCCTTGGTTGTTGAACTTGGAAAGGTCAAGATACTCAAGGTTGGTTAGTTTGGAGATGGAGCTCGGGATCGGACCTCTTAACTTGTTGTTGTCAAGGTCTAACTCTCGTAACATAGATGGTGAAGATATGTTCCCAAAGTCAAGAGTGCCATCAAGTTGGTTTTCTTTCAAACGAACAAACCACAAAGATGGAAGTGCGAAGAGGGAAGAAGGTACGGTTCCAGTGAAAGAGTTGTAAGCCGCATCCAAGAGCACCAATCTGGATAGTGAAGTAATGTTAGGAGGAAGTGTGCCAGTGAACTGATTTCCATGGAGTGATATATAGAACAACATTGTCAAGTTCAGTAGTGTTGTCGGAAACTTGCCACTGAGCATATTGGAATCAACGATCAAGGAGGCCAACTGGTTTAAGTTTCCAAAAGAAGAAGGGATTTGACCAACGATATTGTTATTAGAAAGGACTAGAAAGGTGAGGTGAGAAAGGTGACCTATTGTGGATGGAATCTGACCAGAAAAGTTATTAGAAGAGAGGTAGAGTTGGGTAAGATGAGAAAGGTTTCCAATCCAAGATGGTAACTGACCTGACATTTGGTTATTAGAAAGGTCGAGAGAGTTGAGATGAGAAAGGTTTGCAATCCAAGATGGAATCTGACCCGAAAACCGATTATAAGAAAGGTGAAGAGAGTTGAGTTGAGAAAGGTTACCAATTGAAGACATGATCTGACCACTAAAATCATTAGATGAAAGGTCTAGAGTGGTTAGAGAATGAAGGTTTTGAAGATTGATATACCGACCACTGAGGTAGCTGCAAGAAACGTCTAGCTTGATCACTTCACCGGACTTGGCATTGCACGTGATACCTTCCCAATTACAACAGTCGATGTTGTTCTTCCATGACTCCGTCTTTGGATGAGGGGTGAGTATAGTACCATTGACGTAACAATTGTAACCAAAGGAAGAGTTAACCTGAAACTCGTTTTTTAACTCCAGAAGTGCATCCCTTTGTTCCGGCCGGCACAAGTGCGTCGTAGGAGCCGCAAACACGTCCTCATAACTATAAACGAATAAGAAAACGATAGAAAGAGTAATAGGAATGATACTCGTTAAGTTCCAATAGCCTTTCATTCTTCTTTAAGCTAATTTAACTCTCTCGAATACCAAATAATGAAACTGTTGATGGGTAACATGCTTCCATGCCCATCTCTTTATATACACAACAATATCCACTCAGCTTGACTCACTATAACTAGTCTTTTCTACCAAGTTTTCTTCACGTCGAATGCGGAGGATACAAATCTTTGTGTTGGATAGTCAATTTCCACACACTTAAGTCCCATTCTTTACTTTGCCCTAGAGTAACGTTTACGACCATTTTAGTTTAACCAAACATCAAAATTTACAAGAAAAATCTAGAGTGAACAAATATTCTTTTGATTTTTCATTCCTCTGTGAATCCAAAAATGAGAAATCCATGCAAACAAGACAAAAGAATCAACTCTTTAAAAACTTCTCAGATTCAACAATGAAATAAGATATGCCTCGAACCAAAGATTCTGGCAGACATTGCGGGTTAAGGAAGAAGAAAATGAAGGCCATATTTTATTGAGTACCTTCTTCAACTAAAAATTCCTCAGGCCGAGAATGTCAGGAAAAACCCAGATTTGGCTCGATCGTGTTCTTGCTTCTTCAATATATGGCAGTAGTTAATCTGTCTCATAACAAAAACCAAAACAAAAGATGGGATAACTTTTGGTGTTAGTCATGTCACTTTCATTCGATAAAAATATAAAGAACGGAGAGTAGTGATGAGAACCAAACCTCCATACGGAAGAGACTAGTTGGTAATACGATTCCAGCACCAACTGAAGTTCTAAACGTCTCCAAGAACTTTGGAGCAGTGAAGTTTCTAAACTCATTCTCTGATAGCTTTGCTATATTCCCCGCAGAAGCAAACGCATGTCCGTGGATTCCTCTCTCTCTTAACCATCTCACGGGCAAATCAAATGAAAGATCCGCAAATGCAGTCACCGCAGCATCTCCTCCAACAAAATCTCTTCCAACATCGCCTCTCCTCTTTGGCTCGTTGGGACCAAGTCCTCTGGTACTGAATCCCCATAGCGCAGACGGTCCACCCAAAGAGCATACAGGCGATGAATTGCCACCCAAGAAGAACCTCTCTGGCACTGAGGAAGGGCGGTTCTGGTATCCGCTTCCCCATGGAAATGTGACACCCCCAGACACACCAACATTTAGAGCAGCGTGGTAAAACCCGAATGGAACAGCACACCGAAGATCGATCTCCTGAGAAAACAATGGATGCTAAAAAGTGTCAGATGTCTAAGTTAACTTCCACAAGGAATTTGCGATACAGCTTTCCAAATCGATATTAAGTTCATGTACTATATGTTAAAACCAAGAATGAAGAGGGGACGAACCTGCTTCAAAAAACGTAGACTTCGGCTATCAGGAGCAAGACCACCAATTTGAGAAGTAGATGTGAAAGCGTATCCACTTGTTGGCCTCAAGTATGAGTTTCTCTGGTCATATTTAAAAGTATACTTCAATGCAGAAAGCAGACTATGTCCCAGTTGCCTCCTTATTGATTTCGAGGCAGAATGGGACGGGTCTATCAGGTTACGCCACGCAATCGTGTAGACAAGCTCGTGATACTTGCTTGAGAGTAGCCCAAGAGAAAGTCCGAGAGATCGTTCTTTATAAGAAGAAAACTTGAGCCAATCTTGAGTTGACAGGTAAAGACGGGAACTAAATGGAGTGGGAAGTCCTTTGAACCTCGGCAAATACATCCCCATGCCAATCTCAGCAGAGTTGTCACATCCATAAACTATAGACCCGTCCCAAATATCTCCATACCCAAAAATGTTCTTATATTTCAATGATGCTTCAACGCTTGATGATTTAGCCTACAAGGGAATCATCACAGTCATGTCTAACTCTACAAAATTATCAAACAAGATTCGCACCACATAATTCAACTCTATAGAGGCGAATACCCAGTAAAACCAATTGAATTGTTGCGATTAAAGCAATACCTCAGCTCTAGTGTAGGCACCGATTTGGCCGCTGAGAGGGTTTTTGCTCTCGATAACTTCGATTATCACATTGGTGGTACCAGGAAGCTCTGGAGGGCCAGAATCAAGCGTTATGTTGACGGAATCAAAGATATCTAGCGCTCGGAGATTCGAATTGGCAACCCTAGAGGCTTCGAGAAGCTCCTGCAACGTGTTTGCCTCCCTCACAGCATCTACTTCCGCCTCGATGATATGGTCCTTGGTCTTGTTGTTTCCTCTGACGATCACGTCGTGAACACGGACCGGCACAGGAGCGGCTCTCATCCGACGGAACAGCGATTCCGTATTGGTCCTGTCCACACTGGATCGACCCTCGCGCGTTTGAGAATTGGATACGGTATCATTGTCTTCTACTTCGTCGTCGTCGTCTTCCTCTTCTACTTCACCTTCGTCGCCGTTCAGTTCTTCTAGTTCTTCCACTTCATCTTCTGGTTCTCGGATTGGTGGATTCTGCTCGAGATTTTCCGTCGGATTCGTCATCGGACACAGAGAACAGGTGAGAGTTCGATTTCGGGTTTTCGGGTAAATGGAGAAATATAATTTGACGACCACACACTTACATAAACCCTCCAAATAGATCGGAGGGTTTTAAGCCTCCTCGCCAAGCAAGTTGTTATAGCTTAATTTGTTGAAAACTAGGGTTTTGCAAGTTCCACAAAACATGAGCTCTTTTTTTTTTTGGTCAAGGGAAGTAATAAAGAAGAGCTATAGTATGGTTTAGATTTGAGTGGTCTGTTGTTGTATGGCACTAAATTGGATTAGTAGTCAAATTTGTCGGTCTGTGCAAACTATTTTGCTTAAAGCAGTTTGGATTTGTTATGTGTATATGTACATGGACTTTGTAGAGGATCCTACTAAAGCTCTCTTAATAACCATGTAAGCCAACGGTATCGGGACCAAGAGATCATTGTTCTATCAAGCATATGCTCAAGAGGTACCTCACTAGGGATTCAGAGAATGCTTCTTATCATGTCTAAGAATCATTAGATTGTTAGTGAGCCAATAGATTTTGTTATTCTCAAGAGGTCTAAAAGCAGGGGAAGAGCAGAGATAGTGATGAAGCAAAATCTTGTTGGAACTTCAAGGTTCTCAATACTTAAGTATGATGAGTCTGAGGCTCTGAGGTGGAACATCAAAGGAACCAGCCAACTCAAACAGTGACGTCTATCAAACCAGACGAACATGATGATCTGTTTAAACCAATTGTGTGTCCCAAAGGAGTTTTTGATAAGATCTACGAATTGTTCACAAAACCATTGAACTACTAAAGAACAACAGGGTAATTATTTGTTTTCCTTTGTTCATTCCAAACTGCTAAAGCATTGCATGTTACAAGCCAGCAAAAAAAGAAAAAGAAAAAAGCATAAACATTGCAAGTAGATATTACATAAGCTAACAAACTCATAGAGAGTTTAAGACTTTGGAATGGAACTTAAGTAGAGCAGACACTTTGTCTTCTTCTTCTTTGATGAGTTCTAGCTTGAAGGACTCACCAGCCTTCAGTCCATTAGCTTCACAGAACTCTCTCCACTCATTTCCCAATCTCGTTCTTCCATAATTGTTATCAGGTTCAAGACTCGTTGTTCTTTTGATACCGCATCTGTCCACAAGAGTTATCTTCCTTGCGTTCCCGATACCATTCAACCTTACAAATTTCCCCGGTAGACACTGCAAATAAAGACTCGAAAACATTAGAACAACTCTAATACAATGTTGAAATGATTAATGAAAACTTACCAACTTAAAATTCATGAGATTGTATGTTGTGAGAGTTAGTGTCAAGAATCTGTCTTGGCTTGCTGAAGATGAAGAGGCTCGGAAACAATCACGGTTGTAAATGGACGAACACAACTTGAGAACATGTTTTGTACCTGTTTTCACAATTTTAAAAGTCAATAAACAGTTGTCTCTTTTTCCATTTGCGTGGCAGAAACTTCTCCAGCCGCTTCTGATGTAAACACTACCCCTTGTTTTGTGGTAACTCAGGAACGCTGTCCATGGTTTCCCATCTTCGTTCAATAGAATGATCTCGCATTTACGTTTCAAACCATTATACCTTGTAAAGTCTATCGGAAGAAACTGCAAAATTTACAGAGAGTTAGTATATGATTTAAATTAAAAAAAAAAAAATCTAAGATTTCTTGTTTTATCAAATGCAGAAGCGAACTTTCACCAGCATATCTTTGCTTAGATTCGATGCGGTGACACGAGCTACAAAACAAGATTTATCTGATAGAGATCCTGCTTCTCTTGTGTCTTGATGATACTTGTCCGAATCTGAATCTGTTTCAGCTTTCAACTTAGAAATAATAACTATTAGTTAATTAGAGAGTTCAAAGTACTTAAGCTAGTACCAGATAATATATGGACGACATCATCATCATCACCATCACCATCCTTATCGTATTGAATCTCACAACAACTGGGCCCAAAAGCTGTGACATGGAACAAGAAACCACCAACATGTCTGAAAATGACAATGTCGCCGACTCGAAGATCATGACTTGTAGCGAACTTTTGCCAGCCTTCTGTGAGTCTTCGGCCGTCCATCTTCACTTCCCAAGCTAAATCAGAAGCGTCTGATCTCAGCTTTACCACCGCATTGCTCTTGTTTATGTGCTTTGAGAAGAAAGCTATGGGAATGTTCTGCAACCAAAGAAACTCAATGAAACATCGCACAAACAGATTCATGCATATTCATATAGAGAGCGAGAGAGAGATAAACAGAGGTTACGAGGTGGCTGTGAAAATCGGGAAGAAGAGGCTTGAAAAAGTGTGGATTCATCGGTGAGGAAGCTGAAGCATTTGCCATTGAAGCTTTGGTGGCTTTTGTTTTCTTCCAGTTTGGCTCTGTTTTAGATTTTTAAAGAGAAAATATTTCGTTCCAAAGCCAAGGCGTTCTAGATATGGCAACACGACACGCAAAGGTGATACATTTTCCTGTGACTGTGACAACCAGCTTTTTTCATGAAGATCACTTACAATATGACAACTGTCAATGTTTTGAGGAAAGAGAGGGTTTCTCAAAGTTTGAAAACAAGTTCTTAAATTTTAATATTTTCCCGACCAAAAAAAAGTTTTAATATTTAAAAAATTAATATTTTATTAATTTTGTATTATTTTTATGAAAAATTTCTAAAAATATTTTATTCAATGTTAAAATAAGAGAGACCTACGATAAAAATCAATTATAAAATAAATCAAAATAGTCAAATAATAATTTTTAAATACTTAAACTTTTGAATCGATTCTTAAATGAGAAGCCCTAAACTTTATTTATCTTCAGAAAAATAACACTTGTCATCTTATAAATGCTTTGTATTTTTTGTATATAAATTAAATATACTTTAATTTTGCACCTTAATTATATAGTTTATAAATTATTATTTTATAAATCATAAAATTAAATTATCTATATATTAAGTTTCATTTTGTACAGTTTAAATTATATAAATATTACTTTAATATAAATTAAAGTTAATATAAAAATTAAATTAATACAATAATATAATATTAGAAGAAAATAGAAAGTAATATATATATATATATATATATATATATTACTTAATATGATGACAATTTTTTTTAAACATTTTGATATAAGCAAATATTAATTTAAAATTTATTATAAAAAATATTTAGATAAATTATATTAAAACATTAATATTATATTAGTGAAAACTTTAGTAGATCTATTGATGAGAAACTTAGTGCGTTTCTCATCAATGTGTGTGCTCTAACTTCGCTAAGGATTCACTTAAAACATTTTTAAGGGAGTTTCTAAACTAAAAACTCTCATTAAAAATAAAATAAAAAATATTTTTTTTTAAGAAACTTCTTAGAATCAGTAATATAACCCTTAAGAACCCTCTCTCTTTTCCACATGTCACTTTTTATTATTTCAAAATTGTTTTATGATAAATAAAATATTCTATGGTTTGTAATATTAATTAAATACTTTATATGTTATTATTTTTTATTTTTAATATTTTTGTTAATCGTTAAATAAAATTATCTATATTTCAAATTCCATTATGCGTAAGTTTAAATTATATATCAATATTATTTTTAATTGAAGTTAGTTAAGCTTAATTTTATATTTAAAAATAATATAATATTAGGAAAATCTGAATTTTATATTTAAAATATAAATTATTTTTTTCTTAAAAAATACTCCATAACATTTGGTACATTGAAATAATATTATTGAGATTTAAAATTAAAAAAAAAATATTTTTATTAAAAATATTAATTAGACACTTTATATAGTTTATCAACAATGGAGGTGTAATTTATAGTGAATTACTCCAAAAACATTTATAAAAAATAGTATTATATTGATGTGAAACCTATAAGGTATCTCATCAATACTCTGAAACTATCCACAATGAACTTGTTAAATTATAACAATTGAATGATTTTAATGAATCTGCTGAATAAATTAAAAGGCTTAAGGTGAATTCAATTTTGTTAAATTTTTTAACATGTTGAAAGAAGAAAAAATGGTCCCAAAATATAAATTTTTTTTCTATTTCACATGTCAATCAACATAAAATTGATTACAAAAACAAAATGATAACATTACACCACATGGTTTTTTATATCGGGTACTAGAATTCTTAAGAATTTTTTATCCAATAGTTTAAAATTAATTATTCTTTTGTAAAATATTTATTTATATATATATATATATATATATATATATATCAAAATTCATAATTTTGTGCTTTATAAATATAGACTTGATTTATTTCATTTGAACACATAAAAACATCATTTTACCATAATCTAGGTTATAATCACTCTAAGGCAAGTGGGTTTAGTATACCGTAATTCTCGATGGATGTATTACTAGCATTTGCAAATTATGTGCGTACTAGATCTGAGTTGTGTGATTCAAATATACATCACGAATTGCAAGCATATTTTGTCAAACATATATGGGCAAAGTTTTGGAATGTTTCCTGGTTAATAGATTTTAATTTGGATTAGTGAGTCTTTTTTTTTGTCCACGATTAGTTGAGTCTATTCTACGAATTTAATTTAGTGTGTGTTTTATTAATTATGTTATGTGATTATTGTCTTATTCTATTGTATTTTCAGTTTTTTAATATATATGTGTTTAACAACAATTATTTCTATTTTTCATCCTTCTCAATTGCAATTTTAAAGTAATAGTATATAAATATAATAAAATAAACAAAATTATTTACTATTAATTAGTTTAATTTAATTTCTATCGAATATGTAATCACAAATAAAAATACATTAAGAAAATAAAAATAATGAAGTAAGGTGTTAAATTTTGTTAAATAAACCATTGTAAAATGAAAAAAAAATAAGTGTGTGTTAAATTATTAAATGGAAGAAAAAAAAAGATGATATGGATGAGATATAAATGATGTAGACTAAAAGTGTTGAATAAAAGAAACATTGTGGATATCCTAATAGCTCTTACTTCTTATCATATGTCTGAAATCCACCAGAAATTTTTTTTCTTTTTGAATTCTTCCACCAGATTATTGGTAGGCCGATAGTTTTTGTTTGGTCCAAGAGGTCTAAAAGCTGGCGGAAGAGCAGAAACAGAGAATCCAAATCTTGTTGGAAGGTTCTGAGTGAGATCAACAAAAAAAAAAAATTGCAATGCCAACGAACTTTCAAGGAACAATATTAGCTTTCTTTTGTTCATCCCAAACTGCTAAAAACTTGCATGTTACAAGCCAGCGATAAAAGAAGTAACAAAATATATTACAGAAGCAAAAGAACTCATGAAGAGTTTAGACTTTGGTGCAGAACTTAAGTATGTGAGTGGCTGTGTCTTCTTCTTCCTTGATGAGTTCCAGCTTGAAAGACTCACCAGACTTCACTCCATTAGTTTCACAGAACTCTTTCCACTCTTTTCCCAATCTCATTGTTCCGTTATTGTTATCAGGTTTAAGAATCGTTGTCCTTTTGATACCGTATCTGTCCACAAGAATTATCTTCCTTGCGTTTGTGATACCATTCAACCTTACAAATTTCCCCGGTAGACACTGCAAATAAAGACTCGAAAACATTACAACAACTCTGATATAATGTTGAAATGATTGATGAAAACTTACTCACCAGTTTGCTTTTCTTGAGACTGTATGGTGTGAGAGTTAGAGTCAAGAATCTGTCTTGACTTGTTGAATATGAAGAAGAAGAACACAACTGGAGAGCAGGTTTTGTACCTGTCTGCACAAGTTTGAAAGTCAATATATCGTTGGCTCTTATTCGATTTTCGCAGCAGAATTTTGTCCAGCCGCGTCTGAGATAAACATGACCCTGTGTTTTGTGGTAATTCAGCAATGCTGTCCATGGTTTCCCATCTTCATTCAATAGAATGATCTCGCACTCACGATTCATCAAACCATTAGACCTTGTAAAGTCTACTGGAAGAAACTGCAAAGTTTAGAGAGAGTAGTATATGATTTAGATTCAAAAAGGTTCTCAAGAGTTACGGTGTTAAGGAGAAGTCAATCAAACTCTCACCCGTGCATCTTTTCTTAGACTCGACGGGGTGACAGTAGCTACAAAACAAGATTTATCTGATGGAGATGCTGCTTCTCTTGTGTCTTGATTCTTCTCCGTATCTGAATCTGTTTCAACTTTGAACTGAGAATCTAAACAGAATCTTGGAAATAACCGATATCAAACCGAGTTCAGAGTACTTGAGCTCATACCAGAGGGTATTTGAAATACATCATCATCATCAACATCATCGTCATCATTATCGTACTGAATCTCACAGAAACTGGGCCCAACAGCTGTGACATGGAACAACAAATCTCCAACATGTCTAAAAATGACTATGTCGCCCACTCGGAGATCATGACTGGTGGCGAACTTTTGCCAGCCTTGGGTGAGTCTCCGACCGTCCATCTTCATTTCCCAAGTTAAATCGGAAGCGTCCGATCTCAGCTTTACCATCACATTGGCATTGCCCTCGTTGGTTGTTCCCTGTATGTGCTTTGAGTAGAATGCCATGGGAATGTTCTGCAACAAAAAAGAAACTCAGAGAAAGATTGAAGAAACGGATAGATAGAAAGAGAGATTACAATGTGGCTGTGGAATCCGGGAAGAAGAGGCTGGAAAAAGTGTGGATTGATCGGAGTGGAAGCTGAAGCATTTGCCATTGAGGAAGAGCTTGATGTCGTTTCTTTTTCTCCAGTCAAGCTCTGTTTTGAACTTTAAAGAGAAAATCTTTCGTTCCAAAGCCACGCCGTTCTTGATGCAATATGTCAAAAACTTTATACAATATATAGTTTTATAAAGCTTTGATGTCGTTTCGTATCCTCCACTTTTGCTCTGTTTGGCAAGTTTTCAGTCCCTATGTAGTTTCTTTAAGAGAATCAAGGATGTTTGTTCCAATGCCATGCCGTTTTAATATGTCAAAAGTTGTAGTTATAGCGACAGTCGCATTAAAGCAGTCGACTTACATTTATTCTCAAGACTACGACTTACATTATTAACACTCGCAAGCGTTCGGTTAAAACAAACACACAGAAAAGACAACAAAAAACAACTACGTTTATCCATAGAGACCTCGTTATGAAAGATAGAGCAGTGCCGTAGAGCACAAGGAAAAACATTGCCACCAAATTCAGAATCATCAAGAGCTGCGTGTAACTCTTCTTCCTTAACCCTCATGCAGAAGCATTTGATCAAAATGCCACACTCCTGCAGGTTCCATACCGGTTATTTAATCACACACCAAAAAAGAAAGTGCAATGGATGATCTTGAGACTTACCGTGACCCTTTCCAATTCTTCTTAGCTGTGCAACGTACTCTGAGATTTTCTTGATAGCTTCAACCTGTTGTAACCATTTTTAGGTGAGGATCAAGTGATTTCTAAGTAATGATTAATGTGAAACCTTGTGTTTTTTTTCTACCTGCTCGCCTAGAAACTCGGTTTCGACAAAATCAACCAGCTGAACATCGTTGTTCTTCACACCCACCTACATGATCAAACACAAGAGAGATATTAAATCATTCATCTGTGCTCTGTGATTTTGGCTTAAGGAAACTGATAGTACTTAATGATGATACAATTGATGGAAAGACAAACATCTTACACTTTGCAGCTTCAGAAGCTTTTCATTTGTAAGTTTCTCCAAAGATAGCGCAAGCTCCATAGCTTATTAATAAAAAAAGAGTCAGAATCATCAAGAGTTTAATATCTGAAACACCATAGCGGTATATACACAAGGCTTACTAAGATCTTTATTACTTTCAAGATTATCTTAACTACAGCTACAATAAGTTTGAATGAGCTTGAATCAACTTACCATACAATGCATCTCCTTTCTCCTCGTGATCAAACTCAGAGAATGGCATCAAAATAGACTGCAGCTTCACTCTCCCGCCACGCTTGTTCTGAAGATCAAATCATCAGACATAAGAAACACTGTTAAAGGTTCATAACCTGATAGATTCTTGAAAGTATACCTGGTATTCCATAAACTTCTCAGCATGACCTCGTTCTTCAAGACTCGAATCGTTAAAGAACCTATCAGTGAAACCAACAAAAAGATGATCATCCACGCTGAAAGGAACCCGAGAGACAAATATATTTCTGAAAACTAAAGAAACTCACTTGGCGAAACCTTTCAAGCCAACATTATCTCTGTCAAAGTAGGCATACAGGGCATGATAGATGTAGGAGACATTGTACTCCACACTGTGTTCCACAATATGTAACGCAAATAAGAGATACATCGTCACGTATTTAAAAATATACACTACCAAGCTAACTCGATGCAGACCTTGATTGAATGAATCAATGAATGAAATCTTTAAGGCTGAATAAAAATATCTAGTTCCTTTGATTTGGGATGATTATTGGAGAAGAGGTCATTCTAAAATTTAGTGACCGATTAAGCCAAAATTAAACAAGAGAAGTTACTTGATCTGATCGTTAATCGCAGATTCAGAATCGTCCGAGAACTTGTGGCGAGCGAGAGAAACCAGAGGTGTAGTGGGAACGAGATCCATTTCTTTCTTCACTTCCTCGAAAGGTTCGAATACAACTCCGGTTAATGACTTCGTGGTCGTTCCTTTCGCCGCACGAATAGAGAACCTAGATCCACGGCGCGCGCTCGAAGGAAACAGAACATTCGACGGAGGAATCTGCGAATCCTTGCCGGAGCTCAAGATAGAAAGCGCGGGAGAAGCCTTGAGTAACATATTAGTTTCTTAGTGAAGATCTAGAGAGAGAGAAAGCAACGAAAGATGAAATTTTCTCTGTAAAACGTCGGAGCTAATACAAACGGTGAAGAGAGAGAGAGACGGGTTTAAGAGATGGCGATGGGTAGACGTGGTTTATTGTTCCTTTGACACGTGGAAAGCTCGGAAATGGCTTGTGGCATACGCGTGGTGTCTCTAGAATAGCCTTGTGCAAATTAAGGTGCCGTGTAAATAATCTAACGTAACATGATAAGTATAAACAAAAGAAGTATAAAATTATGAAAATTATTGCAGGATAAATCGATATTCATAAACAATAACTATTGTAAGATATCTGCATTAAGGTTTAAATTAAGAAAAAAAACATCGCATATGATATTATATTTCTTTTCAAGTGAATCCAAGACAAGAAAATTATATGATCTTTAATAACGTAGCTTGCACGAAAGCAGCAGGAATACAATGTTTCTATGGGCCTGACGGAAAAATATGGTTATATATGCCTAGAAGATTAGCATTAACATTTGGATTCTTCATTATTGGGTTGAATTATTATTTATAGGCCCCTTGGACACAAAAAATGTTGTTAAGAGTTTGCTAAAAAAAATGCTGTTTAGAGAACTAGACGACTATCAATGGATACTTTTACCACTGATGGTTTTACGTGCTTTACAATCACTTTATAAAGATTCTTGTATAATGGTTCTATTTCCACTACGTTAATTTTTATGTAAGTTTATCTACACTTATCTGTATAAATGATAACAAATCATACTTTAGAGATTTGATTTCAGATCTCATGGTGTATAGAAGCATTACTGATCCATTAATCAAATCATTGGACTTCGGAAACTTCCACAAACTAAATGGTGCTAACCCTTCAAAAAATGATTAAAGTACAGTTAGTAGTTTTTTAAACCGAGACGTTATAGGTTTATGCTCTCGTAATCACTTTGGACCAGAGTAAAGCATATTAAATGGATATTCATCCTTTTACGTCGTATAAGTTGAAATCAGTGATCTTGAAGACATTTCTCTTTGGATGTACACATACTAAACTATCGTTAAATATAGCATAATGTATTTCTCTCACCGAAATCAAACTGGAAATATAACAAAACCAATTTATAAACTTAACTTAGCCATTAGTCTACTTCATCTAGTGGTAAACCATCGCTAATTTTACCAAGAATTTGAATATAGAATGATAACCTATACGAGTCAGGGACCAAAGCAAAGTTCAAAGTATATTTCAATCTCTCGTTTTGCTATTTGTTTTTTTAACAACAAAAAAGGCTTACAAATGATCATTTCGCTTATAATCAGCATAATTAGACAAAAGCTAATCTAAAATTATAAGTTTAGCCCTTTTTCTAGCTTGAATTAAATATAAACTGTCGTGACAGATTATGGCAAAGAACATGGGTTTGGTTTTGGATCGTGCCAGTTCAACACTTTATTAAAAGTTTTAATTTTATATAAAAATCTTGTTGAAAACATTAAATAAATAAGAGTTAACTACTACTACTACTCACTATGCTCCAGATTTCATCTTTAATGAAATCGAAATTTTCCTGGCAGAGTTATCAAAAGGAAAGAAACTCTTTTTTTCGTCGTCGAAGGAAAGGAGCTTTTTCATTGCAAATTTATAAATTCCATAAAAAGCGAAGAATAATAAAATAAAAGGACGTTAGGAAGCAAAAAATAATAATGACATCGCCGTTACTATCACCGTCTTCGCCTCTCCGTAGAAAACGCCGTCTAACTCACTTCTTCTATACCGTACTCGCTTTCATTATACTCGCCGCCTTCATCTACGGCCACGATTTCATTTCCTTCTCCCGTCGTTCCCTTCACCCACCCACGATCCTCCACCAATCCACAATCGTCGTTACGGTTGACCAGCCTCCGCCACCATCTCATCCGCCGCCACCGCCGCCTCATTCTCCTCCACCGCCTTCTTTTCCACCCCCGCCTCCACCTTCGGCTTTTGCGGTGGGGAAGACGCCGGAAGGATGCGATGTGTTCAAAGGGAATTGGGTCAAAGACAAGTCAGCGCGGCCATTTTACAGAGAATCCGAGTGTCCGTACATTCAGCCGCAGCTCACTTGCCGCACGCATGGCCGTCCTGATAGCGACTATGATTCATGGAGATGGCAGCCTGAATCCTGCTCGCTTCCCTCGTAAGTATCTCTTCCTCTTTCTCTCTGGGCCAGATTCCAATCTCAGTTGCACTTAGATCAAATCCAGTGACTGATCATCAGATCGGGCTTGCTCTGTGGCTGTTGAGTGTGTTAGGTTTGATGCGAAGATGATGCTGGAGAGTTTAAGAGGGAAGAAGATGATGTTTGTCGGAGATTCATTGAACAGAGGAATGTATGTTTCTCTCATCTGTCTTCTTCATTCACAAATCCCGGACAATTCCAAATCCATGGATACATTTGGTTCCCTCACCGTCTTCTCTCTCAAGGTATAGGGATTCAAAATCTAAGCTTTTGATTCAGATTTAGAAAATCTTGTGGAAGCCATTGATAGATCTTTCTTGTGTAGGATTACAATGCAACGATCGAGTTCTATTGGGCACCATTTCTTCTAGAATCAAATTCAGATAACGCTACTGTTCATAGAGTATCAGATCGGATTGTGAGGAAAGACTCCATCAACAAACACGGTAGGCATTGGCGAGGTGCTGATATAGTCGTGTTCAACACATACTTGTGGTGGAGGACTGGCTTCAAGATGAAGATCTTGTAAGTACTAATCATGAATTCAAAAACTTTACATTGTTTCTAAAGTAGAGGTACTTATACTCCAATGGTAGTGATTTGATCGTTTCTTGAATTTGTTATATGAAGGGAAGGTTCATTCAAGGATGAGAACAAGAAAATCGTTGAGATGGAGAGCGAAGATGCTTATCGTATGGCACTAAAGACCATGGTTAAATGGGTGAAGAAGAATATGGATCCATTGAAGACAAGGGTTTTCTTTGCTACCATGTCCCCTACTCATTACAAGTTAGTAACTTCTTAAAACTTTCCTCCGTGCTGTCGATTCATCTAGAAACTAGCTTAAAGAGACTAGGGTAGATTTAGTCGTAAGAACACATTTTGCTTGTAAACTCACTTAGATGAATTAGATTTCAATGATCAGTTAACAAAGCCTCGATTTTGAATACAAAGGTTTCATCTTTTCTTCCTCCATGATCAGGAGCGAGGATTGGGGAGGTGAGCAAGGGAAGAATTGTTACAACCAAACGACACCGATCCAAGACATGGACCATTGGCCATCAGACTGCAGCAGAACATTAATGAAAGTGATCGGAGAGGAGTTAGACGGGAGAAAGGATTTTCCGGTGACGGTATTGAACATTACACAACTCTCAGGCTATCGGAAAGACGCCCACACATCAATATACAAGAAGCAATGGAGCCCATTGACTAAGGAGCAGCTAGCTAATCCGGTTAGTTACTCAGACTGTATACATTGGTGCTTGCCTGGTCTTCAAGATACTTGGAACGAGCTTCTCTTTGCTAAGTTATTTTATCCTTGATTCTTTTCTTTTGTTTTTAGAACTATAATTGTAAATTATGGTTATTCTTTTCTGTTAATTATGTAACTCTTGTTCTATAGATGGGTTCAACACTTATTGATCCAAGGGAAGAGTAAAGACTAGAAATTTACTATATACTTTTCATTGTGAAATCAGATTATTAACACTCATTTCTTGTTGCTACTATATGATCAAATAAGGATATTCTATTGCAGTCTTGCAGACCATTCAACGCCTCAGAACTCTCAAAGATCCAGAAAACTCAAGTCCAAGAACTCAGCACCATCGTGTGGCTCCAGCTGAAGAGGATGTGAATCATTACCACCAGGGCTTACCAGGTTTTGTTTTTGGCTCGGTTCAGGACCAGTTAACAGGCCTGCATCCATATCGCCAAGGAGTTCATCAACATCAAAAAAATCATCTGGATCCCATAAATCCTGCCCGTTTTGTAGCCAACCATAATCCCCAACAGTAAGTGGCTCCGACTGCGGCTGTATAACCTTCTCTTCTTCTTCTTCTTCTTCTTCTTCCTCCATCGGTATCTCTACAGTAAGCGGCTCCGACGGTGGCTGTATAACCTTTTCTTCTTCCTCCTCTATCTCTATCTCCTTGGCTACTTTGCTCCAATAATCCTGCTCAAACTCAATCATTCCATCGTGATTCAGCCTACTATTGGCATCTCGATGTTCATCGCCCCGCCTAATATCACCATATCCTTCCTTGACATCTAAAATCTCACTAACTGGTCTAGATTCACCATGAGCATCCTCTTGCTTCACACAAACATCACCACCAAGAACCGCCTTATCCTCAACCGTACACACCTCAGACTGACTTGACGAACTTGTAAACTCAGAGCCAACACACTGTGGAGGGAAGTTAAGCCGAGCTAACGGACCGTACATAACCTTAGCCGCTTCATCATAAGCAGAAGCAGCTTCTTCCGCTGTATGGAAAGTACCAAGCCAAAGCCTACTTCCTCTATTATTAGGTTCCCGGATCTCTGCAACCCACTTACCCCAAACCCTTTGTCTAACTCCTCTAAAACTACACCGAGTATTATCTGGTCCTCCTTTACCTTTCATACAACCTTTCCTCGATCCTTTGGCATGAACTTTCCGCCGCGGTTTCTCATCATTCTGGTTGGACTCTTTCCATTTCTTTAACCTATCAGCCACCGTTTTGCCGTCTGCTCGAGGTCTAGATTTCCTGATCTTTGATGATGTATCGGTTCCGGTTTGATCATTAACAGCCATCTTCTTTAGCCACAAATCAAAGAATCTACAAGAGATTAGCTTTGAGTCAGAAAACTCTCTCCAAGGCTCAAATGTAAGAACTTGAGAAGTAAACGATTCCAGAAAACAGGGAAATTACCAAATCCCAGCGAATTTATAATTATTAAAGACAAAGAAACAACTTAGCCACCAAGGATCTTCTACTTGGTCATCAAGTTTTTCTTTTATTCATATAAGGAAAAAAATCGAAATTGGATTTTTGTTACCGATTCTGGGGGGTGAAAAGCTAGTGGCAATCGTAAGAAGCCACCCACAGTTATAGAAAACTGTGTAACAAGAAATACCTAATTTTTATAAATATAAAAATCCCCAAACTTCTCTCAGATCACAGATCAATGAACACAATTAGAATCCAAAATCGTCAAACCCAAACCCAGAAACCCTAGAAAAAGAAGACATTGAGCGTAAAATCCGCGAATTAGCTGAAGCCCAGAAAAAAAGAAATCGAAAATCGACGTACCTAATAGGATTGATAACTTAAGAAAATCTGTTCTTCAATGGGGGATAATCGATTTTCCTTTCGCTGTTGCTCTGCTTACTGTTCGGGTGTGAGGATCGATTTTGTAGTGTGCGTATCTTCTTCGCGTTCGTTCTAGTGTCACACTTCTTTTTTTTTCTTTCAGATTTTCTCAAAAACCAAAAATCCCTGAAATCGAAGGGTATTTATAAGCTAAACCTTTGCTCTGATATCTTTATATTAATTGAAAAGTGTTTTTAATTTTATATTAGTTGATTATTTGATTACCTTTAATAAAATTATGTTTTTTATTTTGTTAACTTTAGTTTATATTATTAACAAAAAAAAAATTTTAGTTTATATTGATAATTTTATTATTTATTATATTAATTTAATAATTAATTTTATTTTAGAAATAAATACAAGCTCATATAAAAAAATAAAAACTAATATGATAAATACAAAAATATTTTTAAAATAAAAAAAATTTTAAATATTGATAAATATAATTGTTGTAGATAATAAATTTTATATAGTAAATTCATATTATTTATAAAAATTTTGAATTTAAAAAAATATAAATGATAATTAATATGTATATTGATGTTTAAATATATATATATATATATATATAATTTATTATAACTAATATTAAAATAGGTTTACAAAGTAGATATATATATATATGCATATATATTATTTTAAATAATATATTTTTATTAGTTAAGTATATAATTTTACTAATAGGTTAAATATATTTATAGTTAATTTGACACTTGCTAATTTGAATTTTGGACCGTATACGTCCCAGCTCATTGACACGTGTCTTAATCCTCACCATCAAAAACACGGTATCGATACAGCTAAGCAATTGTGAAACCTTAGAGCATGATTATCAAAGGATCTTAGGTGAGTATCTTAGGGAAAATATATTAAAATATTGTGGGTCCCACGTGGGACCCACATAAATAGTTTAACATACTCACCCCAAAAACTCTTAGCTAAGATGTGTATCTTGCCTGTAGCGCCTACGTGGCGCTACAGGATTGGTCCAATTTTTTTTTTTTTTTTTTTTTGGTTTTTTTTTCGCCTTTTAAAAAAAAAAAAAATTTAAAAAAAAAAACAAGTTAAAATACCCTCCCCCATATCACCGATAATCTTGCTCTTACCATAGTCGATAAACCTCACACACAAACTCTATTTTTTTTAAGAGATAAATATTTGGCAAAAGAAAATTCAAATTATTAAAGTATCTACTTTAAAATACAAAATTTTACCAAAAATTGCCTTAGAAATGTCAGTGTTACATTTTTTTTTTGGAACAAGTCTGTATTACATATGCTAATACAAACTTAGCTGGGCTTAAAGTAAATATTTTCTTAAAGAGAACTATTAATAGAAATATGATTTAAATGAGATATCATTTAGAAAAATGTAGTCTGTATCTGATAAATCTAATAGATTTAGCATCTATTACCAAAAAAAACAATCTTTTGATTTTCTTTTAAAATCTATATTACACATATAATTTATAAAAGGTAAAATATATTATAGTAATTAAATATAATTGATTCTTAATTTATCTGCATACTTAATTATTAACTATATACGTACTTAAGTAATTAAGTTCAAATCAAAGAAAAACTATATACGTACCAAAACACAAACGCGGATCAAAACTTTTACGAGTATCATGCAACATGTACATGTCGTTTACAATTTTGTCGAAAGGAGAATTTCATGTGGATAGAAAACGTTTTCTAATGTTCAAAAAAAAAAAAAACGTTTTGTACGTAATAGCATCAGCCGTTATCTGGTCAAGTTACAATTCTGCATGTTCGCCACGTGTTTGTCCGTAATATTTTTTTATGTAGTAAATAAGTCCCGACTCTCTGTAATGTTGTTGTTACGGCCAGGACCTAAACGGTGATGACAGGCCTCTACGTAATTGCCTGCGTACTTAAAAAACGCGTTGGGCTTCAGCTAATAACGGCCCCATCTTGTAAAGCCGGTATCATCTATATATATAAAAAGGCTTTTCTTTCTTTTTCTTAAGCCACCTCATAATCTCAATTTATTTCACATTATTTTTATTTCATTTAATTTAAATCTATATATAATATTAAAAGAAATTTAAAAGTTCATTTCCATATTATATATTATAAAACCAATATTCAATCAATATAATTTATCATCATCCAAATTTATGGGGCATTGTTTTTATTTTCAAATAAAGAAGGCTTTTCTCTCTTCTCCTTAAGTCACATCATCATCTCAATTTATTACACATTATTTTTATTTCAATTAATTTAAATCTATATATATATTATTAAAAGAAATTTAAAAGGTCATTTTCATATTATATATCATAAAACCAATATTCAATCAATATAATTTATCATCATCCAAATTTATGAAGCATTGTTTTTATTTTTAAATAAAGAAGGCTTTTCTCTCTTCTCCTTAAGCCACATCATCATCTCAATTTATTGCATATTATTTTTATTTCAATTAATTTAAATCTATATATATTATTAAAAGAAATTTGAAAGGTCATTTCCATATTAAATATCATAAAACCAATATTCAATCAATATAATTTATCATCATCCAAATTTGTAGGGCATTGTTTTTATTTTTAATTAATGCTTTAAATAGGTAAGTTTTTTACTATAATAAACTCAAAAATTGTTTAATCTTAATTATACTAATATATTAATATAATATATCAAAATAGTAATAATCCAATAATAAAATTAATTTTAATCAGCAATTAGTAAGATAACCTATAGTTTCTTATAAGTTCTCTTATACGAATAAATCAAAATATTCAAATTAGTATTTTAAACTAAAAAGTCAATTAAATATTTTCAAATATCTCATCATCTTAATTTATTGCACAGTATTTTTATTTCATTTATTTTAAATTTATATATTATTAAAAGAAATAAGAAAGGTCATTTTCATATTATATATCATAAAACCAAAATTCAATCAGTATAATTCATGCTCATCCAAATTTAGGACACATTATTTTTAATTTCACTTAGTGCTTTAAATATGTAAGCTTTATTACTAGAATTTACTCGAAAATTATTTAATATTGATTATACTAATTTATTAATAAAACATAAGAAAAAAATAGTAATAATCCAATAATACAATTAATTTTAAATCAGCAATTTTAGGAGAAAATAATAAGAAAAAATGGGGATACAAAATGATTGAAAATAAATATCTAAAATAGAAAATAATCTTAATTATACTGATATATTAATATAAATTGAAGCAAAAATAGTAATAATCTAATAATAAAATTAATTTTAAATCGGTGATTTTAGGATAAAAATAATAAGAAGAGATGGGGATACAAATTGCATTAACAACAAACATCTAAACACACAAAATAATATTTATATATCGATCGACCGTATTTATAAAGACATATATTACACTCGATGTTAGATTAAAAATACAATGCATAATGAGAACAAATATAACCAATTAATCTTTCTTAAAATTTTTATATTTACAGTAAGATAATCTATAGTTTATTATAAGTTCTCTTATAAAAATAAATCAAAATATTCAAATTAGTATTTTTAACTAAAAGACTAATTAAATACTTTCAAATATTTATTAGGATTCATGATGTTGTTTCAGAATTGTTATTAAAAATATATATTTAATCTGCTCAACTAATATTAGAATTCAATATATAATTTAAGATTTAAAAATAAAATTTGTTTATTTATTTATTTGCTCACCCGCCTGTAAGGCGGGTTAATATTTAGTAGTTTATATGAATGACCAAAAAATAATAACAATCCCATGTTGTGTTGGCTGGAAAATTTGTTGACCAAGTGTTCACTATGACATCTTCACCTTCCTTGCCAGCATTTCTTAATTATGTACTGTCTTGGCGTTGAGGACAAAACTCGAGAAGCAGATAACCAAGGATTTTCGACTCATTTAGTTGAGATGGAGCTTCATTTCTCGAAAACGTTTTTCTTTTCCATATCTGAAGATTCAGTCGCATTTCTCAAAACTGATGAGTAAGATGTACCAGATTGTGACACTGGTTTTTGAGCTACTTCCCATCCCGTTGTTTTCCAAAATTGACTACTCTTGAACCTGCTCTGTGTGCACCGTCTTTTGAGTCTTTTCTTTTGTTTTCATTCGAATAATCTGAAGTTTTGAAAAGACTGCTCCGTTTATCAACATGTGGTGCTCCTAAGCCACCTATCTACAAGAGAAGATGCGGGAGAATAGCCTTTCTGGATGGGGATGCAACATATTTGGATGTTGATGACATATGGTGAGGGTGAAAACAAGGGGGCAGCTTGTAATTATCAGCAATTACTGGACTAAACTATAAATTTATTTTGTTTTTCATCTCTTATTTTGTATCTAAACATATTACTATGACTTCCTATATGTATAAATGTTTTAGTTCCGCTTTAATTAAGAATGGGGTTTACTTTGATGAGCATTGTTTATATACAAATCTGATTTCAATCGCAAGAACATTTTAATCTGTAGGTCTATTTTTTCTAGTCGGAAAGAATATATTGGAAGACAATCTGTAGCAGAGCCAGAAAAAAAACTACCGGAACATAATTTATATAGCCATTTTATAAATAAAATTAAAAATTATCACCACATTAACTTTTATTTTATATATAGTAAATATGTAAAAAAAAAAAATATTTTTAATATTTTTGTATACAATGGATTTATTGTATATAAAGGAAAATGTAAAAATTAGTTATAATATGAATGATTTATCTGAAACTTATATAATTTTAGGATCATAAGTGAAATAAAACATTAAAAGATGAAATGATTCATCACTATATGTTTAATTATAAAGATATAAGTGAAATTAGAACGTTTTTAGAAACAAACAATAAATAGTAAATCCATTTGGAAATCTAAACATTTTAAATAAGAAATAAAAATCAAGATTAAAGAAAAAAATCATATCAAATGGGGAACATATATTTGAACCTAATTTCAAGGAGGCATTAAAAGAGAATTTACCACTTAAACTTAATTTTTTTTTAAAAAATTTGTCGAAATACAAACTATTTCGTTTGCAACATATGCGAGCACAAATATTATTAAACATAACCTTTTACAATAAAAATTATCAAATTAATTTAAGAATATTCATATTATAAAAATATATATGAGACTATTTATAATTAAATATACATACATTTTTATATTTAATAAAATATTTTATAATTTATTATAAACAAATTAATAGTAATAAAATAAATTATAATTATATATTTTATATGAAAATCAGTATAGAAATATCTTTTTCAAAATATTTTCTCATTTATATATATAAAGTAAAAATTATATAAATAAATATAAATTTACTATATAAAATCCAAAAAAATATTTATTATTATTTTAAAATATTTATAGACGTTTTTATATCTATCATCTTATTTTTTATTGAAAGTTATGTATATCTCAAAAATAAAACTAAAAATCTTAATAAATATTTTCCTATTTATCATCTCATTTTATTTTTATTTTTATTTTTATTCAAAGTTATGTATATGTCTAAAATAAAATTTAAATATTTTATAAGAATTTCATATTTATTATCTCTTTTTTTCCTCTGTATATTTCCAAAATAAAATTAAAAACATTTAAAAATTATCAATATAAATTAAGATTAGTACAGTAACTAATATAATTTTATTAACGACAAATTAGCAATCAATTATTTTGATAATGAATATAAATTCAAAAACATTTTCCAATTAATATATAAATATTTCAAATTTCATAGGAGGCAGTTGCCCCCTTATCTTCATAGTCTTTCCCCCACTGAATATAATCAACAATTTTTAATAACAAATGAATATATATATATATATATTAACGAATACTTTTATAAATAAGTCCTTGTTAACTTGGGCTAAGCATGCATGTTACGTAATTGATGCTTCTTTATTTCCTTGTTTTTTTTTTTTTTTAACTCATTTCCTTGTTTTGTAAATGTAAAGCAAAATGTAAATGAGATTTTTGAATTATCAATTATATGTATTTTCGGTTTAGCAAATGCTCTACGTCACCCAATTACTGGACCACAACAAATTTAATTGCAACTTCTAAAAAGAAAGAAAGAAAATTAGTGGAGATACAAAAAAGAAAAGAAAAAAAAATGACATTAGAGAATCAAAATTGTGTAGAAGTATATTTGTTTCCTTTAGGCAAATGGAGAAACTTTTTACTCTTCCAGGAAGAAAAGACCTTATACTCCTCTTTAAGCTTTTCTACTTTATGCTCTGTTTTTGCTCTAACCAAGGACTGATAGTTAAGGTTAAGGTGCTCTGCTTTTTTCTATAACCAAAGATTGATAGTTAAGGTCAAGGTGAACTGATCTTTACATTTACAATATTTACATTTACAAACAAACACAATGTATTGTCAATTTTTTTTTACCGGAAACATAATTTACATAGTCATTTTTATAAATAATATTAATTATTATCACATCATTAATTTTTATTTTATATATAAAATATATCAAAACAATATTATTTTTATCTTTAATATTTATTGCAAAAATATATTTATTTTTTATAAAGAAAAACTTGAAAATTGTTAGAATATGAATAATTTATCTAAAATTTGTATAATATTAAGATTATAAGTGAAATAAAAAAATAAAACATGAAATAATTCATCGCTATATGCTTAATTCTAAGGATAGAAGTGAAATCGGAATATTTTTAAAATAAACATTGAATAGAAAATTTATTTTGGAAAATTAAACATTTTAAATAGAAAATAAAAAGCAAAACTGAAGAAAAAAATCAGATTAAATAGGGAAACATAGTTTTGAACCTAAATTCTTAGGGGTATTAAAAGAGATTTTACCACTTAAACTTAATTTTTTTTTTTTAAATCCAATAAAAATACAAACTATTTATAAATTTCATAGGAGACAGCTGCCATTTATCTCTTTACTCTCTCCACCACTGGATATGATCAACAATTTTTTTAATAACTAATAAATATTACAATATATATATATATTAACTATTATTTTATTTTTATAAAATAAATGTCCTTGTTAACTTGGACTAATCATGCATGTTACGTAATTGATGCTTTTTATTTCCTTGTTTTGTAAATGTAAAACAGAGGACCAATGAGAATGTAATGAGATTTTTGAATTATCAATTTATGAATTTTCGGTTTAACAAACGCTTTACGTCATCCAATTACCCGACCACAACAAATTTAGTTGCAACTTATAGAAAGAACAAAAAATGAAATGACAATAGAGAATAAAAATTATGTATATATTATTTTTTCCTTTACGCAGACAGAGAAACTTTTTATTTTTCCCTAAAAAGAGACTTTATACTCCACTTTAAGCTTTTCTACTTTGACAAGTAGATGGATTCTCTAACCAAGGACTGAGGGTCCGAATGGTAACCGCGGTTTTGATTGTGCGGGAAAAGCGGTTTTATAGTGCGGTGCGGTTCAACTGCGGTACATGCGGTTTGCGGAACATGTGCGGTTTAAATAAAAAAGCGGTACAAAATAAAAGTTGAATGGTGAAAAATCAATTAGCGGTGCGGATTCTAAACTATAGATAAAATATATTAATAACTAGTATATTTTTAATTAAATTATTTATTATTATTATTAAAAATATTTTATATATTTATGAATTATAAAACTCTAAATAATTTAAAATAAAATTACATTTTAATATATAAATTATCAAATCAAGTTAAATGTTTTGACAAAAAGTTAAATGTTAAGTCACAAAAATTCAAAACAATACAATAAGCTATTTAAACGGCATCAAATTTAGATAAGGTCTAAAGATTCAAAACTTTATCATAAAAAGATGATCGCATTTAGTTCTGATGATCGAACCAAAACTGAACCAAAACTCAAGACCCGGTTTGGTTTGGTTCGGTATGGTTAGTTCGATCAAAAACCACAAAAAATTAACATGTAATAACTTTGATTTATTTTGATAAATTAAGTTATTCCAGATTGATTCGACTCGTTTCGGTTTGGTATTTTTTTTTTTTTTTTAGAATATTTTGATTTATCCTATTTAAACCGATATAAATTATGTAAAACTAAAAAAAAAAAAAATTGGTTGGCTCGATATTTTTATATATATTTTATTTTATTGGTAATTCAAATCTTTTTGGGGGTTCGGTTCACTATTATTTAGCCAAAGTGAATTTGAGTATTTTTAGGTTCATAACAAAAATATTCATACTAAACCGAACCAATAAATAACCGAACCAATTTTTAATGAGAAAAGGCATAAAATAGCACAAAACATATCTTATCATAAATATAGCACCAAAGGAAATAATTCATATTTTAACATTATTTTAATTAAAAAGACCTTTATAGCATTATATAATTTAGGTTTTAAGTTTAATTATTTAGGGTTTAGAGTTTATTATTTAGGTTTAGGGTTCATGGTTTATTATTTAAGGTTTAGGGTTTAGTATTTAGGGTTTATGGTTTAATATTTAGGATTAAGGGTTATGACTAATTTAGTGACAAAACATGTTTTTGTGCTATTTTTATGATTTTTCTTCCTTGTTGCTATATTTGTGACAGAACAAGTTTTGTGCCATTTTTGTGATTTGCCCATTTTTAATTACATGAAATGATCATGAAAAGAAAAACAGAATCAAAAACCATATAAATCAAAACTAAACCGAACAAAAACTAAAATGCCTATGCTTAATTTAGATTAGTGAAATTAAAATGTATAATTTCTAAAAGGATCTGAATAATTTAAATAAAATAATAGTAATAATTTAATATTAAATTGAAAAAACGCTATTGAACCACACCTAAATTGACCATAACATGAAAGTAGTGCGGTTTTTGATGTAATAGAACAAACAAAAACAGGTTTTTTTGTTTTTTCCAAGTGCGTTTTTATAAGAAAAACGCTTTAGTACATTAACAATGTTTGATTGGTGACATGCACGTTATTTTATGTGCGTTATTCTAATTCCGCCCCGCCCCGCGTCCTCCATTCACTACCTGAAAGTTAAGGTTAAAGTGCTCTGCTTTTTCTATAACCAAAGATTGATGTTGACAAAAAAAAAAAAACCAAAGATTGATAGTTAAGGTTAAGGTGGACTGATATTTACATTTACAAATAAATGCAATGTCTTGTTGTTTTTTTTACTGAGGGTATAATTTACATAGCCAATTTTTGTATAAATAATATTACATATTATCACATCATTCATTTTTATTTTATATATAGCAAATATGTCAAAACAAGATTTATTTTTATTTTTAATATTGTTGTATACAGTGCATTTATTTTCTATATAGAAAAATGTGAAAATTAGTTAGAATATGAATGATTTATCTGTATTTGTGTATTTTAAAATCATAAGTGAAATAAAAACAATAAAAATATGAAATGATTCATCACTATATGCTTAATTCTAAAAATAGAAACGAAATTGAAATGTTTTAGAAATAAACATTAAATAGTAAATTTATTTGGAAAACTAAACATTTTAAATAGGAAATAAAAATCAAGATTAAAGAAAAAAATCATATCAAATGGGGAACATATATTTGAACCTAATTTCATAGGAGGCATTAGAAGAGAATTTATGATTTAAACTTAATAATTTTTTAAAAACCAATAGAAATACAAACTATTTCAAAATCTTGTAGAGGACAGCTGCCCTTTTACCCCTTTACTCCTCCGCCGCTGAAGACAGTAATACTGGAAGAGGAGAATCAAAGAACGGACTAACCAAATATGTATACGTTTATCAACAATGTATGCAACTAATTTACTGATCCTCAAGTAAGAAAATTATAATTTGTCTCTCTTTTTATCTTAGTCAATTAATGAAGAAAATTGACTAGGGACAGTTGGATTTGGATATGATCAAGAAAGCTTAATAAAAAAATACTAATTAGAACAACATATCTAATACTCTTCGTGTCACATTCATAACACCATTAAATTACTTTATTTGTTTGAGAACGAAAAAATGGTGAGTGTTGTCGGAGAGATGTTTTTGTAATCCGTACACGACGGAGCTAGTGTTGAGAAGGCGGCGTGTGAGCCTGCAAAGGGTTTGGTACGACGTTTTCGATCTCTCCGACAATCTCATCTTCACCATCGACGGTGGCACTTGGAACATCCGCCGTAAACCTGTCCTCCATAACGCCACCGGAACTCCTCTTCTCTCCATGCGCACCAAGGTCACACATACACACTTCATTAATTACCTCTAAAATACTCCTACTAAAAATGTGTTTTAAAAAAAAAGAATATTCATAAATCATTGGTTCTAAATGGTGATCATTTGAAGAACAATGAGAATGAGTAGGAAAAAAACGAAAAAGAATAAAATAATAAAAATTATTGTTTTTTCCTAAATTTGATGAAAAATAGTTTTGTTCTTTAGTTCTATACGAAAGAAAGAATGAGAAAGAATTATTTGTAAAAAATATTACTTGTAAATAGTGTATTTTTAAAAAAATGAAAGAGAATTTATGGTTCCTCCTCGTTCCTTTGTCACTATTTATATGAAATCATCACATGTCATGTATATGGAATTTGGTTTGGTTATTGATGAAACGAATTATAAAACGGGTAACGTCGTTTCAAGTGAACACATATATCTTGCTTAGGAAAAGCTGGCTGCGTAATCTTATTAATCCATCTAGAACCCAACTGTTTACATGTCAAGATATGTGACTTTAATTAGAAATGCATGCCTAAAAAAAAAAAAAAATCAGTTTTTAGAAACTCGGTACATGTGATTAGACCGGCTGAAGTATTAGATGGCCTAATAAAACCTAATTTTCTTGCCAAAATTTCTCTTTACAATTTTAATTTTATTTTATTTCAAACGTAGTGTTTAGTGTCTTGTTGTTTAACTGCGTATTATTTACAAGTTACAGCCAACTAAACACCTTAATATCTGAGAAAATAACATATCAATTTAAACGAAACGATATTAGTAATAACAAAACAAAAATATAGATATTATAATCATTGAACATGAATATGTTGAAATTGTGATATGACACCCTAAACACAGTATAATCTCTAACCTACGAGATATGTTTAGAAGTGTATAACAACATAACAACCAGTTGAGTCCATATATTACAAAATATCACGCACTACAAGAAATTTGAATATATATAGCATCCAAAAAACGCTATATATTGCTATCATAGCGGTTTGTTAAACGCTCTATCTGCGGCCGTTATAATAGATTAGACACTTTACATAGCGGTTTTTCGTTATGCTACAATAGAGTTATCTATAATAGCGTTTAATGTATTGCAATTATACATTATATAATAGCATTTTATTTTTGCTATTATCAATTTTATATAAAATTCATTTTCAATAATTTATTTTTGTCATCCATTTCAGATATTATATTATTTATGAACTATTATAAGAATCCATTAAATTTAAAAAGGCTAAATTTATTTAAAAAATAAGACAAATTACACTATCAATTTGAGTTTACAAAACCTAGTTCATAAAGAAACTTAACTACAACAACAATACAATATTCCTAATTCAAAAATGACACTTCAAAAGTACAAATGAAGATTTCCCAATTTCTCCAGGAGGACTTTCTTCAATGCCATGTTTTACTGCAAAACAATCTGATCCAACATACTGTCTCTTTGCATCTATAATATCGACATAAAAATTTGCCTGAGAAACAAGAAAACTAGAAAAGACGTGAGGTTTGAAGAGAAATAAATTGTTACCTTGTTCTCTTTCAATTTTTACATATCAAGTTGAATCTACACACTGGCAACTATACAGTCTCAGTCTTGATCAGTGGTAGGATCTTATGCAAAGAAAAGGTGATTTTTTAAAGATGAGACAATACGGTTTACAGCAACTAAGAAAAGTTCTTAAACCTTGGTTGAATCTACGAGCGCACCAGCCATCCACAGCATCACATTAAATGCTGTAGATCCACATTGATCAAAGAAGACTAGTGTTACGTCATTACCCAAAACATGAACAATCCTTAATATTTAAAGAAGAAGTTGCAGGAAATAAGAAGATTTAAGTCTCACCTGAAGAAACAAAAGAGAGGAGATATATAATTTGGAAACTGAATGTGTGCATACTAAGGTGAATACTAGTTCTCTTAAGTTCAACGAGTTCTTTAGGATAGAGAGAGATACACGTACCTCCCAGAGCTTCACATCCTTCAGTTCTTGTTGAACATGAACATGTGTGTTTGCCTAAACTCACAAAGAGCAAGAACAAAACAAATAAGCGATCTTATGAGAGCAGTCTTCTCAACAAACAAGTGAATGAGGAGAAAAAAAGGAAACTCTACCACACAGATAAGCTGGCCCTTGCCAGATGGATCAGTAGGTTCAATACCAAATCTCGCTTCAAGAACAGATATTAACGCAATGTTATCCTATAACATAACAATCACCAGAATCAGTGATGTACACAATAACTCTCTAATAATCAGCTGTGACCAGAAAACAAATTGTATAGCATGTCAAAACTACCTTCACAAGTCGGTTTAAACCAGTTGTCTTCTGTTCAGGAGGGAATAAAGATTCAATCAAAGACTGAGCAGCCTTATTGAAATCAACCTGGATTAACAGTCTCATGAATTAGTATGAGGATCTGAATAGGTAGAGAAAGTAAACATATAGAACAGATACACACATCATATTTCTTGACATATGAAAATCTATCCCATCTGAAAAATATTGCAACAGTTGATGCCCCGTCTCATCTAGCGTTTTGGAAGGTTTACCTTCTGCAAATACGAGAAGAGCATCCAGATCTACTCCTTTGAAGGCAAACTTATTGAATGTTCTCTTCCTGGGCACTTCCTCCGCTGCAACCTGGGTTTCAAAATAGATTTGGCTTTAAGCAATCTAGAAGCCTCTTTCAAGGCTACAGATTTCCCCAACAAAGTAATCAATCTCCGATACACATGAAAAACAAATTCCAATAATCAAAATACATTTCTGCAACCCAAACGACATTAGATATCGGAAACAATGAGAACTGAGAAACTCTCATCGAGGCGGGAAATTCGATCACAAACCTCAAAAGCATGACAGGAACCGGCCAAGACGTTCTTCATCTCGTCGACGTCGAACGATGCCTTGTTCCTGGTTCATGTCTATCTCTTCGGGTCTTATTACTCGAATCCTTATAGATCAGATTAAGCTCCGGCGGAGATTTGGTTCTTTCCCTTGATTCCTCTCTTCCCACTCTCTACCCCAGCGTCCACCGCTCTGAAACCCTAATCCTTCATCCACGAAAGAGATCCAGGAACCTCGTCTTCTTCTGTGTAACCAAAACAGGTGAATCAGATGATTGCAGAAGATTGAACGTATAAATCTATACGAATTTAAGGGTGGAGAGGAAACCTACACCGCAAAGCTTTCTTTTTCCTCTCTCCATTTTTTTTCTTTGTTCGAGTTAGTTTGTGAAGGCAAAATGATCTTTTGTTTTTACTTAATAAAATTTTCGAGTTGAAAACATTCAGGCGGACTTTGGCAAAAATAGAAGCGGGCACTAAAATTTTTAGGCGGTATATTTATTATAGCGTTTACAAATTTATAAACGTTATAAAAAAACTCACGGTTATATTAACCATAGCACAATTGCATAAAGCGCTATTTTATAATGCTATATATACTCAAATTTCTTGTAGTGACGATCGAGTTTAGAGGATTGTTTTGTAATATAGGAGAAATATATAATGTTTCAGGGGGTTGTAGCAATGAGATACAAATGGGAAATGTACAAAGGAGAACCCCTACAATATGAAGACCTTCTTTTCTCAGTAAGGGAACCAAATTTATATTTTTTTTCCATCAAAACATCACTTGATGTCAACCAAATGTTGGTAGTGATAAGGAGATGGGACATGCGTACACCACACTCAAGGTTCGATCTACATTTTTTATATGTTCTATTTGATCATTCCAGAGAACTGCGGATGAAACGGAACACACGTGAATTATAGTTTTGAAACCTAAAAAACTGATGAAATATCACATGTCTAATAATAATAAAAAAAACATCACTTGATGTCTCTTTATAGCGACAACAACCTTAGACGGACATGCCTAGTACCGAGCCAGACTTTCAACCTTATATGTTCTATTTGATCATAATACTTTTCTTGCTGAGGTACGTCACCATTCTTAACTTCTTGCTGAGATTAATCGGTAGATCAAACTAAAAAGGTTTATTTGAGAATAAGTAGATTATGTCACGCTTTAGGTTTTATTCAGATTATTCCTATAGCTAACCACCATTTGCACCCATACACAGCCCTGCGTTCCAAGTAATTAATCACGCAACTAGATTTTGATCCACGCTTTTTACTTTTCTTTACAAATTTAAATTATATTTATTTTGTTCTTAGTAATGAAATTTTTTAATTATGCAATCTAATTTTGTTTATAATTATTTAATCTGCATTATAAAAATAAATTAATAATTTAGGTTTTAAAAAAATTGTGTGTTATTTGAGAAGAGGTATATCGTAAAGATAAAGAGATTGAAATAACGATTTTGCATTATAAGTTTTAATATTGAATAATTTTATATTTTTATTAAATTAAAATATATGATTTTGAATTAATATATATATATATATATATTATATTTGTTTTAAACTCGTGCAAAGTTCATTTTTAGAATTCGAAATTGGCTAATTTATTTTTTAATCCGTTCTTATAATAGTTTAAATATTTTGCAATATGATGTAACAACCCGCTAAATATGCAATCGTAAACACAAATTCTTACAAAATAAATTAATATAATATAATATAATTTTTTATTATAATATAAACATAAATATCTATATTTGAAATAAAAAAATAAAGAATATATTAAAATATATTATATTTGAATTTTGAATATAATCATAATTAAAGAATATTATCTTATATATACAAAATAGTTGATGTTTAAATTATTTAATTATATTTATCAATTGATTTAATAGTTTCATGTATATATATATTTTTTAAAATTAATTAGAAAAGTGAAACCCATTATATTTAGCTTGTTTGAATACATGTTTAGTAATTGTCTTGTTTGGAAACATGAATAGTAGAGAAATTGTTATATTCCTTAATTACTCTTAATGAATATTAAAAACACTCTTAAATCTCTAATGACACAAATTGTAAATAACACATGTTCCAAATGTTAGTTTTTTAAAGACTCTAATTTTTTTAATAGTATTGATATAGTCATTTTAACCAAACAATAGTAAAATGGTCATATGAATCATCTTGAGGCAATGCGTAAACCGGTATGTCATAAATTTGATTCTGCTGAAAACTATGTCGATGATGATGATGTTTAAAAAAAAAATCGATGATGTTTGGTCAATAAAGATATATATTTTTTTGATTTAATGTTAAACTGTATACTAATTTTAAATTTTTGAGAGAGGTTACATAGATAAATAAAAAAAAAACTGAAAAACTGAAAACTAAAAATAAACTAGTTAAAGTTAAACAACAACCAAAAACACCAAAACACAACATACATACTAAATAATCGAAAGACTGATAAAATTATGGAACAAATCAAAACAAGATGATAAAGCAACAATCACATATCGAAACACATATCAACCACCCCATATTACCATAGTTCTAGATAATTGAAATTTTCATCGTAGTTGCCACGAACATTTTTTGAAGCATGCAATTTTCCGAGAACTAATGTGAACTTCGGATATGACACACGGACCACCTCAATCCTGATGACATGAGAGCATCTTGGAGCAGTCAGAAAAGTCGTTTTTGACCACCATTCCCGAAGTTCACAAAAATAAGACTATGTTTTATGTCTTATTAGAAAACTTATGATCGGATTAAATTAGTCGTCGGTATTATCTCTCTCGGAAATTAGTTGAATTTCGGTCCAAATGCCTTTAAGTTACTAACAAAATATATTCATTTTAAAAATGAACAAATGAAAGCTTGAATTATACATGGTGGTTCATGATTTCTCATGGGGGACTGATAATAGGGAATTACAGCTTCGAAGTTAGAATTAGTCCATATGTCGATTTAGCATTTGTCATCGCGTTACTTGTAATCGTAGATGATACGTCTAATCTAGGTTAGAAAATAATTCAACATGGGTTGTAAATTAGTAATTATACATCAGTATCAGATTGTATATTGTTGACTCTTTCAAATGTACTAGAGATTTGTCTACATTTGAAACATTTTATCATTTGGATATCTACTTAAACCTATATGTTAATATAAGTAATAAGTATCACTGAAACTTTTTATCAAAAAAAAAAGTATCACTGAAACAGAAAAAAAATATATATATATATATATGTATAATATTTTGGCCTTTTGGGCATGGGATACATTATCAAACACATCTAGTTCAATGTATGTCAATATTTGCGGCCTTTTATCACGATTTAATTTAGATAACGAATATAAAACTACGCCAATATTTGGTTTTATCTTCCAATTAAATAGTGTTTTTTATTAGTTCTGTTAACATCGTTCTTTTGTCACACCATCTTCACCAAACCACGACAAAAGATTGATAGATAATGGGTGTGCATATCCACAAAATAACGCATGATCGAGTGACCTTCCTCGTTGTTTCCTTCGAATCTTTCTCTTTCACAATTAACCTGTTTTTTGTTGTTGTTTGCGTCCATGAATGATTACATTTAATAATCTTTCTTTAATTTTCATTACAACAAGAAAACGTTGTTGAATCTTAACAATTTCCAAAACCTACTTTAAAAAAAAAAAACAATTTCCAAAACCTAGTTCATACTTATTCTGACTCATCAAACTTCCTAAATAAATCGAAGTCTAAGAACACCTCCAACAGAGGTTCTTAAGTCAGTATCTAACTATTAAATTAAACATAATAAAAATTGAAAAACTAGGAAAGAGAAATAAGTGAGGTTCTTCTTTAAGAACATGTGATTTCTTATTAAAAAACTTTTTTAACATGTATCCTAATTTAATTAGTTCAATTGTTATTAAAATTTAAATTTAATTATTTAATTAAAGTAAATTAAATTTATTAGTATTAAATTACTAAGAACTTTGGGTAGAGTTTCTTAGCGTTCAGGATGCTCTAATATATCTAACCGCTTTAAAAATTGTTATGCAATGGATTTTATTTAGAACCGAGGTACATAAACATAATCTAAATGGAAACTAATTTTTGATACTTCTGTTTCTGAATTATGAGAGATGCATTGTTAAGGGGGTATTAGTAACAAAAAAAAAAAGCTTATATAATTTTTAACTACTAAATATGCGATAAACTCAATTTGTTTGTCAAACCAAAAACAAGCAGAGCTATGCATACACAAATTTACAGCTAACTCGCTCAGAGGTGTGATCTAAATAGACAGCTTTTTATTTTCTATAATCATATACAGAATTTTTTTGTTTCTGTGGATAACGAACATATGCAGAACTTCTCGTACTATAAAACGTTTAGCGAATATTATTAGATCCATGAATTGTTCAAAATAATATCCCAAAAGCACCTTTTATCCCAGTTATAACAAAACCAAACGAATACAATCTGTCGAGCATCTAAATCATCTCTCAAGTAAAACAAAACAGAACAATGGGAGATGCACTAGTTTTTTTTCAACAAATGCAGAACATGTCGTATTATAAAATGTTTAACGAATATAATAAGATCTGAGAAGCAATCTTTTATTTCAATTATAATATAACTAAACGTTACATCAGACGCAACGTCACAAGTCAATTTGGGTTTCCCCATGCTTGTTGTACACACTCAAACACAAAAGCACGATTTTTAAGCAAATGAAACAAAAGAAGATGAAGCGACAGCCAAAACGCGGTCCTTTCGCCGTTTACACCGCGTCTCAACCGCACAAAATCCTTCAGCCCATAAAAGACAAACCAACCAGGCACAGACACGTAAGCAGCAGCCTTTATTTAGTAATTTTAATCTAAAATACCAAATCTTTAAATGGCAAGAACCAGACCCGGGACGGATTTTCCAGCCCGACCCGAGAATTTGCTTTCCCACACGGAGGGGCAATGCGACGGCTTAATCTCAGCAGAGCGTCCAGCTACGACGTTTCCAATCCTTGTGACGGTGAGCGAAGTGTTCGAGTACTCCCTCACTTGAGTGATTATCCCATGCGATACGGTCCAGGCGTGGATCCAGGAGATAGAGCTAGAGGCGTCGCAGCCCTCGGCGATGACGGTCGATCCAAAGGAGACGACTGAAAGAGGCACAAATTCGAACGGTGGAGAGACTCCGGTAAGTATGCGCATCAAAAACTGGTGCGGCGGAGGGCCGTGAAACCAATAATCAAGATCTGGGGTTAGGATCCGGTGCACAGATTCAACGTCTCGAGATCTCAGGGCGTCATACAGTTTCAGAACCACGTCTCGGTTCTTGAACTCAGAATCCGCCAGAGTATCCAGTTCTTGGAGAGTTTAAGAAATGATTTGGATTAAGAGAATAAAGAAGAAGAAGAAGAGAAACGATTCTTGGTTTTTCAAAATGGGTCAGATAAATCTGGGATTTATATAGCCGTATGTATGATATGAGACTGGGAAATGATTCTGTGCATCCCATCCTATTTTTAAGGGTTACGGATATATAGCTCTGCCTTGACACGTAGCGTTTTATGATTGGGTTAATCTGGATTGTAAGGACCGGCGATAAAGCTCCTTATAAGTTGAGCCAGCTAATGTTAGACCACACCATATAATTAGGTGAATAATTCAATACTATAATTTAATTTGCTGATGGTAAATATCTTATGACTTTAGTTGATTTGATAAGGAATCTATTTTCCTTTTTTGTAAAATTATACAAATTAGTAATGTTAAAACTATAATATTTTAAAAAATTTAAGATATTGTAATTCATTAAGATGGTTAATTTTATCAAAAACTTAATATAAAACTATAGTATTTTATTAGTTTATCGAATATATATTTACAGAGATTGTACTTTATTTAGAATCTATTTAATCCAAACTTAGATAGCAGAAAAAGAGTCAATTAAGGTCTTGATAATTTTGTTTCATACAACATAGTTTTGGGTGAGTTTTCACGGATAACTATTCATTAACAGATTATTAGTAATATTTTAGTAAATAATTAGAGTAATTCAGAAATAGACATAGAAACGTGTTCAACGAGTGTGTGCCCTGCCAACCAATAAACAAAAGCTTTAAAGGCAGTCTAATGCACAATCACCTTGACACATGTCATGCAGAGTGGCCACCTAGTCATGTAACCATGACACGTTTGATTCCTCATATTAGTTACATTAATACGTATTTTCCTATGAAAAGGGGACTATACATAGCCTTATAGTTGAGTTAAGACCAGTAGATATTATAAAATGATGCTCAAACATTGATAATGGCCTCAAATCAAATATGTGGATAAACTATCCGAGTTTAAAAGGAGAAAAATTTAGACAACAAGTTGATTGGTTTAAACAAGAAAGTACAAACAAATAATTAATTATACGTTAGTGGATTTCTGAAGTGGTTCTCCACGAAAATAACTCTTCTGACAGCGACACCTTTTTTATTGCATAATGATAGTGAACATTAGTCTAAATGACAATTTGTGAAATTATATATAGTTTTATATTACTTCTTAAAAGTTTTTCGAATATCTTATAAGCATATGCAGAATACCATTACCGATTTCAATAGATATTTTGTAAAATTTATAGGCTATGAAATCCCTTATGTATTCCACTAAGCCTAGGAATAAACCCTGGACCAGACCAGAAAACCAAACACAATTTTGTACTCGAATATTCGGTTAACAAATGCAGAACATGTCGGTTAACAAACCGTATTTCTTTTGGATTCAATTTATCATGTTTATTATATTCTTATTGTTAATTTTTATTTGCTTTTTTCATTTTTCTTGTAGCAGTAGAGTATATTAAACAGCATTGCTTTTGTGAATTAATTTAGATTGACTATTCATATTTTCTTTTCTGTCTACATTGATCCAAACATAACCGAATGGATCAAACTAAAATAATTTTGATGTCCATTTCTAAAGTGTAATGGGCCATACAAAAATGCAGTTTCACCTCCATTCCCTCTATCGAATAACCCAAATGGCCGAACATCATCAAGGCCTTACACCAGACTGGACAATATCTTGGGTTAAAATGCTAGGATACAAAGGCACACGCATAAATAAATTGCATAAAAGCCATATTGAAACGTGACCGTAGCTGTACATTACAGAGAAAACCGAGAAACCAGGAAAGTTTTAAACCCGAAACAGATATGGTACACAACTCAAATAGCTAAACCGGTTTCCATCAATCTTTGTACACCGAAACAATCAAAGACACCTGTATTCAAAAGTTTCTCCCAATCAAATTCATACAACCCCTGAATAGAAACCAAGGAGAGAATCACCAACGGATTCAAGATTCCATGGTTGTTCAAATCAAGCTTCTCTGTGTATAGACAGAGGAGAAGGTGGAGTCAGAACAACCTCACTTACATCTTTCTCTCTAGGTGTCTGTACATTTGGATTCTGCACCTCTTTCCAAAACCTACTCGTACCAGGAGAACTAGCTCCACTCATGTTCTTCGGTGAGCTCCCAACACCAAACCTAGGATCAAACACACCATCTTCACGAGGCAAAGGAGATACCAAACTCTTCCCCTGCTTTCTTTCACAGAACTTGTCTTCAACTATCTCATACGAGTTTGCAGTCCGAACTTCTTGAGCTAACGAACACCAACAACAGAACAACCAAAGCGTACAATCAGCAACCGCAGCTTGTCCGAAGCAGAACTTATAACTCGGTAACTTGAATCTTTTCCTCATCTGAATTCTCCAGAAACCACCATAGAGTAAACCAAACAAGCAAAGCAAGATTCCAGATATCCCTAGCGCTTCCCTAACCATCTCGTTATCGATGTTAACCGCAGCTAAGTTGAATATAAAGAATGGTGCTAAACAGAAGAGAATAAACGTTGCTATGTGAACATACATGTTCCCAAACCCAACTCTCTCCATATTCCATCCAAACACACAGAAGGTACAGAAGAGAGAGAGGTAAGCCAATGAAATATCTTCCCAAATATCCAAAACTCCACCACTCCATTGAGGATCACTCACCGGAACCATCCCATTCCCATCAACAGTAGAGGCATTAGTAGAAGCAAATGAATACCTCCTCTCTAAACTACCCCGGCGATTCACAGACCCTTCTTGTAGTTGATTCTCCTCGTCTACACTCAAATCATCATCATAATCTTTCCCAAGTGGACTAAGCATAGCGTACAAACCCGCAGCTGCAGGAGCTCCAATCGCAGCAGAGATACATATAGCAACACCAATAGGAGGTCTCTCAGATCTTCTATATCCAACATTAAGACCACAAAGCGCGTACTGAGCAAAACAATTCAAGTGAAGCAAAATAACAACAACCATAATATGCATCCATTCATGAGGCTTATAAGTGCCATTCTTGCAATACACTTTCCTAAGCTTTGTAATATCATCATGCTTCCATCTACAAAGAAGCACCAAGTGATAAAACCTTTTGGGATGCTGATAAAGACACATCAAAGTAAACAACCCATTAAGGATTTGGTTGTTAACTTCAAACCAAGCATCTCTCTGTGACTTTCTAGGCAAAGCATGATTCAACATACCAGTCATCACCATGAAGAGAATGGCCCCAGAGACTGCAACAACGAGTATCCACACGAATAAAGCCATGTTGATTGGGTTCTTAATCCATTCTTTACCCATAGTCATTAAAGAGCTCCAATCGATTTTCCGGTGAAGCACACCGCTGATTCTTTCCCGGATGCTTGATGATGATGAGGTTGGGACTGACCTTGAAAAGTCGTCTTTTTGCTCAGCCATTTTCATGAATTTAGCTGAAGGAGATCCGAATTTCAGAAGCTTGATTCTAGTGGATGCATCAATCGACCAGCTCTTGGGTTTACCATCAGGGATTAGAGTTCTTCGAGATGATGAAACATCGAGAGGACAAAGGACCTTACTTTTCCCAGAACTATTGGATTCTTCGATCTGGGCTTTCGAATTCCCATCACAATTCGATCCCATTTTTGTTGGATATCAAATCTCGTGGTGGAAGAAAAAGAAGCTACTCAAAGGCATATATGCTTTGCAAGCTTGAACATTGTTGGCAAAGAATATAAAACCCAGAAAGATGAGATTTATGTATTAAAAAAATAATTGATTCAAAGGGGACAAGATTCTACTTGTCGATGAAGCTTCTCTCAGCACATTGAAACCAACAAAAGTCTTCAGATTTGACTGGAAAAAATAAGGGAATCAAAACCCTAATTGGGAAACTCGTTGGATCGAATTTTCAGATGCAACTACAGAGAGAAAAAAACAAACCCAAGTGAGAGAAAGAAAGGTTACTGAGATGATGAAATTTCAAAAAGGAAGCTTTGAATAAGAACAAATAAGCGCGTAAATCAAAAAGGCGTGAAATATTGATGAACATGAGATTAGTCGTTGGGGAGGAAGAAGATTATTTTCCTCTTTGGTAGCAGTTAACTAAGCATTGATCAGCCCGCCAGTCTGGACGTCAATTTACCGTTTTTTTAATGAATAAAAAAAGATTGTGATAAATAAATGAATGAGTGTTGTATATAAAAAGGCAATTTAGTAATAAAACCCTCCAACTAAAGTTGGATCCTAAGAAAACCCCTCAATTATCTTTTTAGCAATAAAACCTTCTAACTTTAAATCCGTTAATAAACGTTACCTTCCGTTTACAGTGTCGTCAACTCCGTAATTTGACCAGTTAAATGAAATGACGAGTTTTGATAAAAAGCTGAAAACTACACGATTTGTAGTCATTTTTTTGGGGATGAAGCTTCTTCGTTAAAAGCAAATAATTGACAAAGCCCTAAATTAGAAATTAGGGTTTTTCATTATGGGTTCTTTAACTCTCGATCTGAAGTGCATGTAAGTAAGTTTATGAGTTAATTTCGTCTTATTTCTGGGTCTTCAATCAATTTTATTAAGTAGCTCAAGACTGCATTTTGGTTGTGGCTAGGATAAGTGTGCGTTTTGCAGTCCGAAGAGCTTCAAATTCGAGGTTCATATTCGAGACTGAAGAGCTATTGCACAATGGATTTATGTCCAGGAATACCTAGAAAGTGCCAGTGTGGAGCTTTGACAATTGTTTTGATTTCTACAACAAAGCAAAATCCGGGAAGAAAATTTTATCGATGCGGAGCTGTCTATGGACCGGATCATGCGTTCAAGTGGCTTAATGAAGCGCATCTTGAAGAATTTGATGTTTTGGCAAATAAACAAGACATGATTTTCCAAGAATTGGCAGAGATAAAGAGAGACATTGTTGATTTGAAGAAAGATATGCATGAGATAATTGGAGTGATTGAGAATCTTATGCTTAAGTTTTAGTAGTTTGTGTTGTTGTTTGTGTTGTTGTTGTTTGGGTTTCGTATTATTTGACTTGGTTTTGTATCATGTTTCTTCATCCTAATAACAAAGTTTCATTAGAAAACAGAGTACTTAAAATCGCCAAATACATCACAAAATCCGAGTAAACAGAGTAACATGGAAATCCCAAAAAAAGAACAAGATATAGCTGATGTTGCAGAGTTACTTCTGATATTCATACATTTTCATGCATTTAGGCTTGTATATAGTTCTTGTTTTGATTTCTTTTCTCCATCATTCTTACCATTTTGCCGAGTCATTGTCACATCTAGAGTCTAGAGTTATTTAGGACTAGGATTAGGCATTCTAGGCTTGCATTTGGAGTGTTTCTTGTGTTTTGCAGGTGAATGGAGGCATCTAGGAGCATTGGTGAGCTTGGAAGTGGAGTCTTGAGCTCAGAAGACCAAGGAAGAGCCAAAGAAGGACCATATCGGTCTGAGTATCGGCCAGGCGGGCCGATACAGCCCCTCGTCAAAGTTTCGGAGAACAGTATCGGCCACCATATCGGTCCACCCGACCGATATGGACTCTCGGATTAATTTTCGAGGGTTCATATCGGTCCACATATCGGTCAGGTGGACCGATACGCTCGAACCCAGAAATAATCCGAGACTCGATATCGGTCTGCATATCGGTCCACCTGACCGATATCGACCCCAGAATTGCACTTGGATCCGGGTCAACACCCGGTTTGTTCCGGGTTGACCCGGCTCGCACCTTTTAGACTATTTAAGCCAAAAACCTATTTTATTTTGTTTCTAAAGCAGTTTTTGATGTTCTAAACTCTTTTGTAAGAACACATTGGATTCTTTTGATTAATCTAGACTTCTTTTGTTATTCCATCAACAAATCTTTCAATCTCTCACTAATTCGCCATGATCAACTCTATTTCCATGAGTTTTGTTGATCTAGCTATGATTAGTGAGTAGTTCTCCATAGGCTTGTGGGTTGGGTAGGATTAGGTTGATTAGGGGTGATCAATGGAATTCTAGTAGTTAATTGTCAAAATCTCATCTAGCAAAGTGCTCTTAATGCCTAGTTAATCTTGATCACATTGATTAGGATGTTTAGAATTTCTTGTTCACAACCTGTTCGATGAAATTCCAGTATTTAGCTTTGTTAGAACTTTCATATTCTAGCGCATGAAAATGTATGTCTAGAGTGATTGGTTGCTAATTGGAACTTGTTTGAATGCTCGTTTGATTTTGATTCACAAATGATGATTTGTTCTTGAGTTAAGATTAAATGAAGAATTGGTATTAAGAGATTAAACCAATTTGCTTTGTGTGTTCCTTGCTAAGAGGTTAGCTTGTTTGAAGTTTGAATTAGGATTCTTTGATCATCCCGAGTCACCTATCCGTTGACCCTAACCCTTGGGCCTTATTCTTGTCATTGATTGAATCGTTTGTTTATTTGCTTTTGTTTACTTCGGCTTGATTTGAATTCGTTAGGATTGCTAGAAACTAAAACCAAATTGTTTGATTTGACTCCGAAGGTTTAGTGTGTGCGTATTGGTTTTATTCGTCCCAGAATAGGTTCGATACCTCAAAGCTACTTCGATAAGCTTGAGGAATTGATACCTCAAAGGATTGCAAAATCCTAGTTATCAATTTGGCGCCGTTGCCGGGGATTAACCGGATTTTAACCCAAAATCGATTTCTTCCCCTCTTTTCTTCTCCCCACACGCGTTTCTCTCTCTCTCTCTCTTGGCTCATATTGCGATTTCAACAACAAATCCTCCAAGTTCTTCCAACTCACTTTTCTCTCTCAAATCTTCACCAAAATTCGATTTTTCGGTTGCTAAATCCAAGGTTTTCAAAGCTCTATCACTTGCATTCACTCTCAATCACCATCCTCCATCACAAACCAAGGTAGAACTCTCATCTTTCTCAAGATTTTCGGATTGAAAAACCCAGAAATTTTGAACTTGAATTTGTTTGGTTGTTGATGGTTGATATTGTTTGAATTCCTTCCCAATATGTGTTTGAACCAACACCCATAACCAATTTCGCCCTAAGAATGAATGAATTTGATCTTTGGTGAATTAGGGTTCTTGAGAAATTTGGAATCCGAAAATATTGGGGGTTTTCTAATTGGATGGTTTCTAATGATGCATTGGATTGATAAAGGCTTGACTTTGTGATACTACTTGATTTGGATGAGTTTTGTTTCACAAAAGTTTCAAAAATGTGCATTAAGGACCTTTGGTTGATGAGGTTGTGAATTGCTCAAGAAAGTGATTGATTTGCTTACACATTGTGCTTATGTTGAGCTAGAAATGAGTTTGGTTAAGATGTTTAGGCTTGCTTGCTCCATTGAAACTGAAAAAGTATGCAATTGTTAAGCTCCCACAATTGTTGATCATGGATGTCTCAAGCTATTATTCATTGTGTGGTTGGATTGCGATCTGTGCTGATTCACTTTATGAGTTGTCTTTTGTAGGACAATGACGAGAAAGCGTGCCAACCCGAAACCAAAAGCACAAAAGCCGGTTGAAGATGTGGGAACCTCATCGAGAGGAAAAGGGGTAGCTGTTGAGGAAGAGGCACCCGAGGCTCTAGGGAAAGTAATTGAGAACCCACAAAAGTTCACCGCTTCTGAGATATGTGACAAGCTGGAGGGGATACCGTTCTTGTCAACCCGATACCCTCACACCCCGACACTGACTGCACTTGGGCTGCTAGATGACTACAACGAGATTGTAGAGAACATGGGTCTTAAGGAGTTCTTCAACCTTGCCAGTGACTCCTATCAGAGCTCGGCATGTCAGTTCCTCTCAACCATGCAGGCAACGGTCAATATGAGAAGAGCAGCTTTAACAGGGGAAGTGAGTAAGGGAAAGATTGATTTCCAAATGGGCAGGAAGAAGTTTAGCATGACGTATGAGGACATAGCTGCTGTCTTTGACTTTCCAGAGAATGGTGCTCAGCTGGGGACTTTTATCCCTATTGATAAGGACGACCTCGAGGGTGTTTGGCAGATGATAGCTGATGGGCCCTTTAAGCTGGGGGGTATGAAAGCTGCAAGGATCAAACATCCGGCTATTAGATATGTGCACAAGGCATTGGCACACACGTTCTTTGCTAGGAAGGAGGCCAACCAAGTCCACGAGCAGGAAATGAAGATGTTGTACATTGGGCTGCAGCCACTCCTGCTCACTTATCCGAACGGTCAGCCCATACCACCGGTTGAGCGCCTCCCGAGCTACACTTCCATTCTGATAGAGCAGTTTGTTGTCCACAGAGAGTGGGCTATGTCAGTAAGGGACTCTAACCCGAAGTTCAGCATGGCTGGTGTGATCACACCGTTGCTTGTGAAAAAGAAGATAAAACTGGAAGGAAGCCTGAACGAGAAGACATTTGGGGAAACCACACCTGTTGCATGGATGGATATCCAATACCTTACCCGAACTCACTACCTTGCATCCAGGCCGCCTCCAGAGCGCCATCTCTACCGGATGTGCTCAGGCACTACCCATGAAGAAGGGTACCTCCTCCCAAACCCCAACATTACAAGCTTTGCCAACAGAGCTAATATCAGATTCTTACCGGGAGTGGAGCATGTGTTTAGACCTCACGGGTCACAGAGAGCAGCTGCAGCAGAGCATGATACTTCCGACGCACCTGCTGGGGTGTATGGGCTGCACAGGTACCTTATTGAGCCTCTAGATGATCCTATCGAGAACAGGACGATCAGGGCATTGAGGGACCAGAACCGGAGCCTCCAGAAGCAGAGCAAATGGCACGGTAGGAACATTAAGAAGATGGCCTCCTGTTTGAAGAAGGTGACCAAAGTCCTTAAGATGATTGTCGGGAAGAAGGACAAGAGTGGCGCTGCAGGACAGACTTCCACATCCCGAGAGGCTCAGGCTGGTGCAGATGAGGAGATTCAGGCGGCCACCGAGGAGGTGATAGCTGAGGCCGATGTTCTGGTTGAACAGGCTGAATTGGAGCAGGGCAGATACTCGGTTGCTGGACACGAGACATCAGGATCTGCACGCATGGCCCACGACTCCTATTATGAGGATCCTCACCGCCACTCTACCCGCGAGGACCGGAGGAAGAAGAGGAGAGCCATGAAGACACCTACCTGCTCCTCCTCCAACCCGACCTACTCCATGGGGGATTCATCACCTCCTTTCCTCCACTACTAGCCAGGTTACACTCCACCATTGTACATATTTTCCTTCTCTTCTTAGTTTGCTTTTTGTTTGTGTGTTTTCGGTTTATCCTCCTTGCCTAGATCACACAAGGGACCGTGTGATTTAAGTTTGGGGGAGAGACTACTTACTAATCTTGAGTCTCATGCATTCATCTAAGGCATAGAAAAACCAAAAAAAATTAAAAATTTTTTTGAAAATTTTCACAAAAATAAGCATGTAGGATCGAGTCTAGTTAGTGTTGTAGGATTCATGCATTTGGGAGCAATGATTGAATTTCCTTGTAAAGTTTAATTGGGTGAAAATGGTTTCGAATGCTAGCTTGTTTAGCTAATTGAGTGCACTAGGATTGTATCCCGAGTTAAGCATGAAAGCTAGAACGAACCTTGCTTGGAACGCTAACATTCAGCCTTGTTTTAAAACTGAAGCAAAATGTGAATTGAAGCTAGCTCTATTCAAAGTGAGAACCTTAACTTGACTTGCAATTATCCTACTCCTTCTTAGTGTTTTTAAACTCATGGATACCCCAAAATATTCAAGCATTCTTCTCCCTTTAACCACTCTTGTTTGTTTGAATAGATTCCGCACCCTTCACCACCTTTCCTTCAAACCCAAAAACACTCTAGTTGAGAGGTAGGCCTCTTGGAATGAGCTAAGTAAATGGTGTTGAGTTTGAGGCGACTAGTTGAAAATTTCCGTATAGATGCAAGCTTGACCACCTTTTGCTTGTATTAGGCTAAGATTGAAGTTTGGGGGAAGGAATTTTGAGAGGGAAAGGATAAAAGGGAAGTTAAATGGGATCTTGTATTTGTTGGCAAAGTGTTTAAAAAGAAAGAGCTCTTATGTGTTTTCAAAGAAAAAAAAGAAAGTACCTCATGTTTTGAAAACAAAAGAAGCCAAAGTGCTCAATTTAAAGAAAGAAAAAAAGGGTTCATGAAAAAGAGGTCATTACTAAAGAAAGAAGGATTTGAACTAAGTTGAAAGAAAAGAATTGCCATTGTTTTGAAAGGTTTTAAATGATCCTTGGGGAGCTTCATGGGAAGTGTTTTGATTGAGAAAGATGGATAGGCAAGAAAAGCCTTGATAAAGGGTAGACTCAAACTAGGTGGGTTAGAGTAAGAGTGGAGGTCATTGGGGCGATGGGTAGACGGAAATCGATGCTAGTACGCACCAATTGCTTCTATACTCTTAGCCTTTTACTATAAGCTCATTCATTCCTTCATTCCTTCTTGATTGAGATCATCTTTATCTCAAAACCTTAACCCTTGCCAAATGAGTTTGAACACTTGGTTGTGAGTAGGATCCACTTGAAATGCTTAATCAATGTCAAAGAGCTAGTTGATATGAATTCTTGTGTAAGTCGAGAAGTGGGTTGGAGAATTGGCCTTGATGAGTATGGCTAAATCCTTGGAGTAAGCTTGACTTGGATACATCTTAGTTGCATGAGCTTTAAATGAAACTTGTTGATCTTGATTGAACTTTTGGATATGAGCTCCCGCTTTCAAACTTTTCTCCCAAATGGGTTGATTGACTTATGCTTGCTTGTGGACAAGCAAGATTCAAGTTTGAGGGAATTGATATTCATACATTTTCATGCATTTAGGCTTGTATATAGTTCTTGTTTTGATTTCTTTTCTCCATCATTCTTACCATTTTGCCGAGTCATTGTCACATCTAGAGTCTAGAGTTGTTTAGGACTAGGATTAGGCATTCTAGGCTTGCATTTGGAGTGTTTCTTGTGTTTTGCAGGTGAATGGAGGCATCTAGGAGCATTGGTGAGCTTGGAAGTGGAGTCTTGAGCTCAGAAGACCAAGGAAGAGCCAAAGAAGGACCATATCGGTCTGAGTATCGGCCAGGCGGGCCGATACAGCCCCTCGTCAAAGTTTCGGAGAACAGTATCGGCCACCATATCGGTCCACCCGACCGATATGAACTCTCGGATTAATTTTCGAGGGTTCATATCGGTCCACATATCGGTCAGGTGGACCGATACGCTCGAACCCAGAAATAATCCGAGACTCGATATCGGTCTGCATATCGGTCCACCTGACCGATATCGACCCCAGAATTGCACTTGGATCCGGGTCAACACCCGGTTTGTTCCGGGTTGACCCGGCTCGCACCTTTTAGACTATTTAAGCCAAAAACCTATTTTATTTTGTTTCTAAAGCAGTTTTTGATGTTCTAAACTCTTTTGTAAGAACACATTGGATTCTTTTGATTAATCTAGACTTCTTTTGTTATTCCATCAACAAATCTTTCAATCTCTCACTAATTCGCCATGATCAACTCTATTTCCATGAGTTTTGTTGATCTAGCTATGATTAGTGAGTAGTTCTCCATAGGCTTGTGGGTTGGGTAGGATTAGGTTGATTAGGGGTGATCAATGGAATTCTAGTAGTTAATTGTCAAAATCTCATCTAGCAAAGTGCTCTTAATGCCTAGTTAATCTTGATCACATTGATTAGGATGTTTAGAATTTCTTGTTCACAACCTGTTCGATGAAATTCCAGTATTTAGCTTTTTAGAACTTTCATATTCTAGCGCATGAAAATGTATGTCTAGAGTGATTGGTTGCTAATTGGAACTTGTTTGAATGCTCGTTTGATTTTGATTCACAAATGATGATTTGTTCTTGAGTTAAGATTAAATGAAGAATTGGTATTAAGAGATTAAACCAATTTGCTTTGTGTGTTCCTTGCTAAGAGGTTAGCTTGTTTGAAGTTTGAATTAGGATTCTTTGATCATCCCGAGTCACCTATCCGTTGACCCTAACCTTGGGCCTTATTCTTGTCATTGATTGAATCGTTTGTTTATTTGCTTTTGTTTACTTCGGCTTGATTTGAATTCGTTAGGATTGCTAGAAACTAAAACCAAATTGTTTGATTTGACTCCGAAGGTTTAGTGTGTGCGTATTGGTTTTATTCGTCCCAGAATAGGTTCGATACCTCAAAGCTACTTCGATAAGCTTGAGGAATTGATACCTCAAAGGATTGCAAAATCCTAGTTATCAACTTCCTAACTTAAATTCCCCCCAAAAAATGTATGTGTTCAATGGTCTTCAATGGTCTTTTGTCTCTTCGCAGGTCGTCCATGCTTCAGTTTCGGTGGCTTAGGCACTGGATCCAACTTGCACTTGCGTTTGTTGTGTCCCCTTTGTCTACAATTGCTACATGTCTGCAAAACAGAAAAGTCATAAGAAAAACATCACTTGCCATTTTAGCACATTCAAGTATCAACTTTAAAAAACAATAGCTTACCACAACAACTTCTGCATGAAAAGAAGGAAATCCAGGAGGTGGTTTAGGTGGATTTGGCACCGGTTCTTGTTGACATCTGCGTTTGTTATGCCTTGTCACTCCACAATTACTACATGTCTGCACAATTAACAAGTATATAGTCAAGTAAAACACGGTATAATAGATTTGAAAGTATTAACATGTCTACATTTTACCACTTTAGCTTTCTGAGAATTCTGAGAAGAAGCTTTTTCGCTTGGATCTTTGATGCGGTATTTGTTCTTGGGTCTACCTGGCATGATCCTATCCGGAGGTGGCATCACAACAACATCACTATGTGTTTCCCATAGTTCCATCCCGTTAACAGGAAACATTAGGGAGTTGTAGCAAAGTTTCCATTTCTCGACTGAGTACCAATCTGAAACTACGGTCTCCGGCAGCTTACAATCCTTGAATTCAGCCCACATCGCACACATAATGTGACAACAAGGAATCCCACTCACATCATACTCTCTGCAAGTGCAAAATGTCTTGTCTCTAACATGAACCACATACTTATTTTTCCCATGATCTACTTCATAAATACCTCTTCCGTTTGATAATGGAAGACACCACTTCAAGCTCTTCTTCCGCTTCTCTATGATAGCCATCGCTTTGGGCGTGATTGTGCATGTCACATGCTCCATCTCCTTCATCTTAATCAAATTGCTTGTCATAATATGACGCCTTATGTCCTCTATCATTCCAACAATCGGTTTTTCTCTAGCATCTTTCAATATTGCATTATAGGACTCACTGATGTTGTTTTCTACAGCAGCTGACTTCGAGATATCACTGAAAAAAGTCCTACAATCAGTAAAAAGAGCCATTAGTAACAAGTAAGTCCTTTTTTACATTCATATAAGAATCAACCAAATAAGTCAAACCCATGCCTAGACCAATTACGACCACTTCTTTTCATCTCCTCATACGCTTCAGGTTTTACATTCTTCATCTTATCAAGCTGCCTCCAAAAAATGGTTTCATTGTATGCCCGTGCACATTTCCAGAACAGCTTATGCAAAGGCCATTACCCAACTCCATTATACAATCATGTGTTTTTCACATTGTATGTAGTTTTATGATTTTGAACATTTATAAATACAATACGTAATCAAAAATCTTCACACTTTCCAATAATTATAAGTTTATAAATGATCTTATGGAAGAACAAAAACAAATCGCTTTTTTGAAATGAAGGAATGTGATTGGTTCCAAACAATTCATAAGATACGAGAAAGATTTGGAAATGTGGTTTTTGATACATTAATTAGTGGGCAGAGAGCAAGAGCCACTTTATGAGAACATGATGGATATTGAAAACATCAAGTGGGAACCTCATCCTCGTTGTGGGCCAAATGCAATGTGTACCTCTTGAAACAAAAAAGAAATTGTTATTGAGAGTGGCTTAAATTTTAATCCATATTCGGAAAAACTTTTAAGTTTAATGTAAGCAAAGTTTCTCTATTATTTTGGGTTATTGAAAGCATGATGAGCTATAAACTAAACAAATCCATTTATGCTTTTCAAGATGCAAATTTTGTGGGAACTATTATCTCTCAGAGAGCTTGATCATCTTCCAGATAATTTGCGTTTGAAATCATTTATTAGTGTTGTCACGAATGAATGAGTGGAGATTAAAGATAGGAGCAGTGGAATCAAATGGAAGAATCTTTGTCAATTTGCTCAAAGTAGAACAAGTTTGGACTTGTTTCAATTGTATGTTGCTAACACCGCGTTGGTTGAATAGTGTATTTGTTAATAAGAGAGTCTTGTTCAAAAGCCTTATAATTTGGTAAATTTCAAAAGTTGTAAATAGAATAGCATGAACATCTTTTGTACAAAAAATAACACAATAACAATCTAATAAACGACAACAAAAATATATTTTAACTTTTAAGTATTGATAATAATTTGATGACAAAATATAGAAATAAAAAATAAATAAATAATATATTTTATACACATACAAAAGGCAATAATCCATCCAAAGATAATTTATGACGTCTTTTTTTGTCGCTTTATTAAACTATTATTTTTTATTTTATGTATTTTATCGCTATAGTGATCAGTCGCTAAATGATTGCCGCTTTTTAAGCCACTGATACAAAATGCATAAAAAGAAATCACCATCAATAAATAAAGATTTATAAATATTTTTACAATTTGTTATCCAATATACATTTGTTAAATTTTAAATATTTTCTTAATTCTTTCTCCTCTACTTATTGCAGCATTTCTCCTTTCAACTATAGAGACAAACGACCAGATCTTTATTTTATGCGTTTTTCTACTTTCGCTTTCCAATCTATCTCTCATGTTTCACGTCTTCCATATATGTTCTCTCTTTCACCATAAAGCTTGCAACTTTTTTCCATTTCATAGCTTCCTCAATTCCTCCTGCTCTATTTTATCAACTGCACTAGCTACTGTTTGACCAAATATCGTAAAAAATTAATGGAGAAAAAACCAATCAGATGATTTCAATTTGCTGAAAGTGTAATAAGTTTGGATTTGGTTTAATCGTATGTTGCTTCTAGTCGCCACGTTGGTTGAATGGTTAAAATAGTCTTGTTCGAAAGCCTTACTATTTGGTAAAATTCAAAAGTTGTAAATAGAATTTCATGGTCATACTATCTTTTTAACTTTTGTACAAAAATAAGAAAATAACTTTTTAATAAGCGATAACAAAAATATCTTTTAACTTTTGGATATTGAAAATAATTTAATGACAAGAATATAGAAATAAAAATACAAAGAAGAATATATTTTGTACAAATACAAAAGGTAATAATCCGTCAAAAAAGTAATTTATGCCGTCTTTTCTTGTCGTTTTATTAGACCGTTATTTTCTTATCTTATGTATTTTGTCGCTATAGTGATCACTCGCTAAAAAGCTTGCCCGTTTTTAAGCCATTGATAAAAATGCATAAAAAGAATTCACCATCAATAAACGAAGATTTATAAAGATTTTGTATAGTTTATTTTTTTATCCAATATATATTTTAAAATTTTTATTTATTTCTTTCTCTTCTATTGATTGAAGATTTCCTTTTTTCACTTCACTCTTTGTTTCATGCATTTTTCTACTTTCGCTTTCCTTTCTAACTCTTATGTTTCACGTCTTCCATATATCTTTTCTATTTCACCATAAAACTTGCAACTTTTTCCATTTCATTGTTTCCTCTCTCATCTTCGTTTAACTTTCACATATTTATCAGAGCTTCCTCTTACACTATTTTATCAACCATACTAGTTATTGTTTGATCGAATCTCAGTAAAAAAATAATGGAGGGGAAAAATTTAATCAGATGATTTCAATTTTCTGAAAGTGTAACAAGTTTGGACTTGGTTAAATCGTATGTTGCTTCTAGTCACCTACGTTGGTTGAATGGTCTATTTATTAATAAGAGAGTCGTGTTCTCTTCTTATTTTCATTTTTTTAATAGCATGTGTTTTGTTTTGTTATAAAAGCCCTCTAAGTTGAGGTTAGAAAAGCACGGTGTTTGCTTCTAAATTAAGTTCATCTATCTTGAGGTTTGATTGGTAGAATTTTTAGTTTGTGCTTAGATTGGATATGATTTATTATAATCTACGAGATGAAAAAATGATCTCAATTACACCTAGATTCTCACAAAGTAATGTTTTACTATTATAGTGTCAGAATCGAATTAGCCATTGATAATGCAATTACTTTGAGCATTCAATGGTGCTCGAGGCAACAGAATGGATATTCTAGAGAAATTGGTCAAATTAATTAGTATAGTTTTAATATTTAATGGTGTTAAGACTTAAGATACATAAAAACGTATATCGATAATGTTATACTTTTATGTATAAATGTTTGTCATAATTAAAAACGTCTGCGTAGATATCAGAACTCGGACTTAAACACATTTTCCATATAGTTAGATTGTTGCAAATCGCCTAAAGAGAATTTTGCCACGGTTTATTGCGCCAAATCAATCTGCTTTTATCAAGGACCGTCTTCTTATTGAAAATCTGTTGCTTGCTTCTGAGTTAGTCAAAGATTATCACAAAGACGATGTCTCTACCCGATGCGCTATGAAAATAGATATTTCAAAAGCTTTTGACTCGGTTCAGTGGGGTTTCTTGTTGTCAACGCTTGAGGCATTGAGGTTCCCACTTGTTTTTATCCATTGGATTAAAATATGTGTCTCTTCGGCATCTTTTTCGGTCCAAGTGAATGGAGAATTAGCAGGTTATTTTGGAAGTAAAAGAGGTTTAAGGCAGGGGTGTTCTCTTTCCCCATACCTTTTTGTCATTTGCATGAATGTTTTATCGAAAATGCTAGATCGTGCAGCTGCTCAACGACAATTCGGGTTTCATCCTCATTGCGCTAATCTGAATCTAACACATTTGTGCTTTGCCGATGATTTAATGGTTTTCTCGGATGGTAGTTTGAGATCTATGGAAGGCATTATTGATGTCTTTGATGATTTTGCTAATATCTCTGGACTTAAGATTAGCATTGAAAAGTCCACAATCTACCTTGTCGGGGTTTCTCAACGATCAAGAGGGGTTATTGAAGCTCGATTCCCTTTTGAGTTTGGAATGCTCCCAGTTCGTTACCTAGGCCTACCGTTGCTAACCAAGAAGATGAAAATTGGAGATTGCGATCCACTTTTAGATCAGATAAGACGAAGAGTTGGAACATGGACATCAAGATTTTTATCGTTTGCAGGCCGTTTGCAATTGCTTACTTCAGTCATCGCCAACTTGAATAATTTTTGGATTTCTGCGTATACTCTCCCTATTGGTTGTATTGAAGCGATTGAAAGCATTTGCTCGGCTTTCCTTTGGCATGGCCCTGAACTTAACCCAAAGAAAGCAAAGGTGGCGTGGAAGGAGGTTTGCTATCCTAAAGGAGAAGGTCGTCTAGGTCTAAAGTGCATTACACAAGCGAATGAGGTATGCACTTTGAAGTTGATTTGGCGAGTGCTTACAAACAAAACTACCTTATGGAGTCGATGGATTCATGACCATTATCTACAAGGTATGTCGCTATGGGCTATTCAATTCCAAACAAACTCCTCTTCAGGTTCTTGGTTGTGGAAACAAATGTTGAAAATGAGGGGAAAATCAAAGGAATTTATTAAGATAAAGGTACGAAATGGACAATCAACGTCATTCTGGTTCGATAATTGGACGTCTATGGGTCCTTTGATTGAGCTAACGGGGGATCGTGGTCGTATTGACATGGGAATTAACGCAAATGCTACTGTGGCAGAGGCACTTAACTCTCATAGACGACGTCAACACCGCACTCAGATCTTAAACAACATTGAGGATGCTTTAGAAGAAGCTCGTCGAGATCTCGTTACCAATGATGAAGATGTTGGTTTATGGCGCAGGAAGCAGGACATTTACAGACCCAAGTTTATCACAAAATACACTTGGGAGCAGCTAAGGCTAACGGAACCACCTGTTCCATGGGCCAAAGGAATTTGGTTTAGCCGAAATACACCAAAATTTGCCTTCCATGCCTGGGTAATGATGTTGAATCGGCTACCAACATGTGATAGAATGCAGAATTGGAACACTTCCATCTCTTCAGAATGTGTTTTATGTCGCCAACAAATGGAGACACGTGATCCCATATACTTTATGTGCTCCTACTCTCGACAAGTATGGACTAATCTTGCTATGGGTTTGCTCCAAAATGACTTTTATACGGATTGGAACAGAGTAGTGTTGATCCTGACTTGCTCAAACATGCCTTGTCTTAAGATCTACACTATTAGGTACTTATTTCAAGCTACAATCTATCATTTATGGAGGGAACGAAATGAAAGACGACATGGATCTCCTCTTTCTTCTCCCAGAAGCTGATCAAACTCATTGACAAAGCCATCATGAACAGATTCAGCTCACTCCAACTCATAAAAGATGCACGTTTTGAAGATGGTCTTCAACTATGGCTTGCCTCCCGTCCAAGGACATAGTCTATATCTAGTTTGTATATGGGTTATACTTTTTAAACATTTGTTCGCATCTCAGATGTAAAAACGTTTTTTTGATATAATTTAACATTTTATACAAAAGAAAAAAAAAACTCACATGTCATCTCATTTATCAGGTCGATTAATTAACAATTTTGTAATCACTTATAAATATTCTTTTATTATGATTTTGTCAAATGTCCAAATACGTTATAGATTAATATTTTTAATAGTTTAGAAAAAAAATAGCAATGACAAATACTACATTCCCCAACTACAATAGGATCACATGGCCAAGTAATGAGCGCATGGAGCTTTTAGAGCAAGTCCAATGGGACCGTAAAACTACATATTTGGTGTAAAAGTAGCTCCAATGAAACTGCATACTTGATTCCATAACTTTTTTTTAGTGTTTTATTTTTAAAACACTAAAAAAATATTTTGGTGTGGTACTATTTATAAAACACTAAAAAAATATTATTATTTTATTCTTGTGTTCATTTAAAATATATGTTTAAATTGTGGTTTTTAATTGATTATTCCGTAATAAAATGATTAAATTGTTCTTTTTAAATAATTATCAATTTATGTTTAATAAGATAAAATTTTAAATGTAACTAATATATAATATTAATTTGTAAAAGATATATTAATAAGCAAACTAAGAAAAAATACATAACATGTTTTTTTTTATCAACAATACATAACATATTAAAGATAATTAAAACAATTCAAACATAAAATTACATAATTAAAACTGAACACATAAAAAATGGAACAATCTAATTTTAAGGACAACAGAACTACATAATGTTTTTGGTCTTATAGTTTATTTGTAATTATTCAGCTATAAAATAATTAGCATTTATTAAAATATTGAAAATAAATAAAATCTTAAATTTATTAATATAACAATAAGAAATATTCTTTTTAGTATGAAATTTGGTATCTGTAGTTGGAGATGAAAAATAATGTGGAACACCAAAATATCAAATTTGGTGTTTGGGTTGGAGATGACCTTAACGAATGCACAACAAATAGATAACTCTTTTGGTGTATCACATGCGAGATGGCTTCGTCTTGCAACGTATTTCTACCCTCCACCATGCTAATACTTGAGAATGTTAGCTTTACAACGTTTAAAGTTAAAACTAGAGTATGTTATTTGCTAATAGTCTCGGTAAATTTCATATAGAGGTTGTCATATAAAAGATGTTGACAAAAAAAAAAGTGATAGACAAAATAAAATGAGAATGTTAGAGACCTCCTTCATTTTCACGTGAGATATATTTTCAATAGTATAATAGTGTTGAATTTGAGAACGTATCATCCTTGTGATGCAATCTTATTTATGTTAGAGGAATACTAATTTGTCATAAAATATTATTTTTAGTTAAAAAATAATGTTTTTAACAAATTAGTCATCATTTTATGTATGGTTTATTTAAATGAAATGAACTTTATAATTGGAAAAATTTCCAGGAGTTTCTTTCTATGGGATTTTGTATGTTTTTCTTCTTCTGTATATATTTGGTTTACATATGTGTATCATAAAATCATTGACGAAAGTATTTTTTTGTTTTGTTTATTTGTTGATAAAATTTATACATATAAATTATATAACATATATATGAGAGAAATAATAATGAGAAAAGTTTTTAAAAAATCCTTAACTAGATTTTCATACTTTATTAGAAAAATTATATATACACTAGTATGATTCGTTCTATCCTGTACGAACATAAATATTTTTAAACACAATTTTTTTAAAATAAAAATTATCAAATTAATTTATCAACAATAATAATATTATAAAAATCAACATAATACTATTTATAATTAAACATACATATATTATTTTAATGAAATATTTTATAATTTATTAATAGTAATAAAATTAATAGTAATAAAATTAATTATAATTATATATTTTATGTATAAAAATTAATACATAAATATATTTTTAAACATTTTATTATTTATATATAAAATTTAAAATTTTATATAATAATATATATTTACTATATAAAATCTAAAACAATATTTATTAATATTGAAAATATTCGTAAACTTTTATATTTATCATCTTATTTTTTATTTTTTATTGAAGGTTATTTATATTTGTAAAATAAAATTAAAAATATTCATCAATATTTTTATATTTATCACCTTATCTTATTTTTTTATTTTATTATTCAAATTTATGTATATCTCCAAAAGTTTGCTGAAAGTGTAATAAGTTTGGACTTGGTTAAATCGTATGATTTGTTCGCACTATTTGCAAGCAAAAATATTATTAAACATAATTTAAAAAATAAAATTATCAAATTAATTTAATAAAAATAATAATATTTTTAAAAAAAATTATATGAGACTATTTATAATTATAATTACATATATTATTATATTTAATAAAATATTTTATAATGTATTATAAATAAAATTAATAATAATAAAATAATTTTAATTATATATGTTATGTATAAAATTAATACATAAATGTCTTATTTAAAATATTTTTATCATATATATATATATAATTAAAATTTATATAAAAATACAAATTTAATATATAAAATCTAACAAAATATTTATTCATATTTAAATATATTTATAAATATTTTCATATTTATCATCTTATTTTTTATTTTTTATTGAAGGTTATGTCTATTTTTAAAATAAAATAAAAAATCTTTATAAAAATATTTGTCATATTATCTTACTTTTATTTTTATTTAATATTATGTATATTTTCAAAGCAAAATTAAAAAAAATATAAATATTTCATAATTATCATCTTATTTTTATTCAAGTTTAAGTATATCTACAGAATAAAATTAAAATAAATATAATAAAATTATCAATATAAATTAAAATCAACATAATAACTAGTTTAATTTTATTAATGATAATTTAGCAATGAGAATATAATGTAAAAAATACTTATTAATTAATTTAAAGATTCAATAATGCTTTTGCGAACATAAATCCCTATATATTCCAATAACATTATGTCTATTCTTAGAAAATTTCATATGTGAGGTTGTGCATATTAATATTCAAACAAATATCAAATTATATTCATTTATTTTGAAGGAAATTCTATTTTTTTTTTGCCGCAAACAGATTTTGATTAAAAGCCCAAATGGGCCAAACAGTACAAGTTACAATCAGAATGGTAAAATGGGCTACAGCGAGGGCAATCAAGGTCCAATACACAAAACGGTTCGATTTCATTTGCAGGATATACATACAAGGATGACACGCGTCACCATCGTGTCCACGTGTCAACAAACCGACTAGCGGTATCATGCAAATCGCCGATGAAATTCCGGTCGCCATTTATGGTGCTTTCATCGCTTCTGAGTTGTTAGCCTGCCGATCTATCCTCCACCAAGAAGAGCCATAAAGAGTCGCATCCAATTTCATCATCCAAGATTTCTTCGTCTTCAGCGCTTCAGAGCGCTTGAATCAAAGAAATTCTAAACAGACTGAGCCTCCGCATCAGATGAAGAACAAGCCGGATCCGTTCAACTCGAGCGGGTAGCGAACCCTCACGGCAAGAAGTGCACGATTAAGGGAGGTAGTCATGGAGGGGTCTTCGGATCTATGGCAGAGAAGAACCGTGGAGTTGATCGCGATTTCCGGTAACCGCCGGAAGAAAATCCGAAAAGGATCGGGAAGAACAAAACCGAGCATCTAACTCGGATTATAAAATAGACAAAAACTAAGCTCTCCACCTTATTTATCGAACAACCGGAGAGAGAGAAGCAAAACCCAAAAGTAACCCGACCGTCAGGTCGGCAAAAGCCGAGTCCGATGGCCGGAAACGAAAGTCGCAATCGAGGTTTCTATAGCGAAGCGAGAGAAAAAAGAGAGAATCACTTCCTTTCTATTTTTTTATATCAATCCAATCTACATTCAACACCATCAAATATGCAGTAGGTTTGATTAATAATTTAATTTACTAGAAGACTTTCCATATATAATCAATATTGTTTGTCTTTTACTTGCACTATATAAAAATAGTTATAACCTTCTCAGAAGTTTCTTATTTGCACTTTTTAGAACTCTTCAGTACTTTTTCCTGCATATTTACTAATATTATGCAATTCTGTAAAAGTTAAACTAAGAATAGTGTTCATATCTTCTCACCATGGTACTCTCTATTGTGGCATCTTACTCGGGCGTTACCACTGCCGACACTATCGTCTTTGTCATCGAAGACGCCTGATTCTGACCATATCACTGCTCACATAATCGCAAGATTGTTATTGTTAGGCTGAGAAAAGTCGAGAACGAAACAAATTGATAGAGAGAGATTGATAACAAACCAGAGTCAATAACGCCAATGATAGCAGCACTACCGTACTCTCTATGACATCACCTATCCACCAGCATCCTCATCTTCTGATTTATATATTCAGCCTAAAGAGATTTAGTGAACCAGAGGTGTATTTCCAAAAAGGAATAATCTTAGTTCTCTAAATGAGAAGTTCAAGTGATGTTTTTTACCTTTTCATTGGTCATTTGGGATTCTCAAGCCATCATGCGCAAGTTTTACCGAAACCCTAGTAAAACCAAACATTGCAACAAAGAAATAAGATTACTCTTCTCCTTTTGTCTATATGGTATATGCAGATATATGATGCTATAATTGAAGGTTTCTACAGTTTTCTTCTACCTTTTAAACCATTCTTCAAGAAACTTTGCTATCCTCTCGGTGATCAAACTTGTGAGTCACTTGGATTCAAAGAGCCCTTTTCGGACAGTCTTTTGATCATCTCTAGTGTCTACGGAAAACAGAAGTAAGCATACACATAAACCATAGAAAGAAAGGAACATAACCTTCAAAGTAAGCTAACCTGCGGGAAACATAAGTGGGTGTTGTGGGATCCTGGTTGTAGTCATTAATCTTATATAAGAAAGAATGTGAAAACATCAACATACAGTAAACATAAAAAAAAATTAAACTTTAATGCATAAGGATGAGCTGTATTACCTTATATAATGTATCCAAGATAAGGAGATCCAATTGTCTATCCCCATATTTTGATATAACTGTGTGATCCAATAGAGTCTGAGATATCTCCTTTGAGAATATCAAAACACACAGGCCATAGGAAAATTGTTATCTTACCATACTCGGTGATTGGAGGAAAGCGTGATACATCGGACCACTCTTGATTTTTCCCTAAAAAAGGTTAACCAAGACATACATAGTGTTCTTCATGCATCACCTACGACATAATTAAGATCGAGTCTCCACATATATAAAGCAGGGAGAAATGATTCACAATGTAAGGCTAATATTTTTCTGACGTACATGTTCGACTTCTGTGTCGTCAAGGTTGTTTTCCTCTAATTCCTCCTCTTCGATTTCATCTAGGGCGGTTTATTGTTCCTTAGAGCCCCTGAAGCAAATAATGAATTTCCGATCACCCAGACGCCGTCACCGTCCCTTCCAACCAACCGTCACTGTAAAACGTGTCGACATCTTCGCTGACCACGATATCCCTCTTCTTCTCTCTTTCAGGCATCGGCTGTGCCGGAGGACGAAGCTGAGCTGCGCATCATCCTCCTTCAGCCCTTCCTCCCGTCTTGAGTGACGACATGAAATCAAGAGGCGGATGTGTTAATAGGCTGGTGAAAGATCGAAGGTGTATCGTCAGTCTGTAGATGAGTATTTATGGGGGGAAACGTATAGATGTCTAAGGTTAATGTGAATCGCTATCAATGAGGATGGGGAGATGTTGAAATATACGAAGGGGAAAGGTCAGAGTAACAGTGGATAAAGAATTACGAATTGGGCTTAATTTTGTTTTTGTTTGTAGGCTATAGAAATGTTTGTTGTAATTAATTGATAACAAATGAAGCCCATAGACAAAAAAAAAAAATAGGACACGTGTTACTGGAGAAAGTGGTTTCCCATTATATATTAGATTCAAATTATTTCATTGGCCCATCAAGTTATTTCATTGGCCCATTAACATGAATATTAAAATTATTTGGCCCATTAACATCCCTAATGTAAACTGTATGGCGTCAGTTTTTGTCAGATGCACGCCACGTCTCATCCGGAGAAATCTAAACGGCAATACATATAGTTTGATATACTGGATAATGTGTGTTTATCATTCTCCGTCGCTCTTGCTTTTCGATAGCTCCGTGTTACCGAACCCTAAATTTATATGCAATTAACCTCTCTCTTACCCAACTCAAACGAATGCTTTCTTCTTCTTCTCCCCAGCTTGTGATTTAGAAGAAACCCTTACCGATTATCATGGACTGCTCATGCAGTACTCGCCCTTCCTCTCTGCTCATCTCTTCCGAACCGTCTTTTCGCTTCCCTCGCTCTAGTTTCGCCTCTAATCTCAGCTTCTTGGTTTGTATTAGCATCTCAATATCACGGCTTTAGTATTGATTCAAAATCGATGTGAATGGATTTAAATTTCTGGTCTTTTTTTTCGTTATCAGATACCCAAAGATACAAATTTGGTGAAGAAGCAGCGTCTGGTAGTGAGGAGTTCTGCTTCTGGGTCTGCTGAAAACGGCGACGTTAATGGGTTTCCTTCCAAGCCAAACAAACTCTTTATGCAAGAGGTAAACTTTTTTATGCCATAGCTCTTGTGTGTTTCCTGGTAGCTGAGAAGAGGAAATTTGATGAATTTATTGGTGATTTGTTGAATTCTAGGCGATTGGAGCTGAGTATGGAGAAGGGTTTGAGACTTTTAGACAGGATGGTCCTCTTAAAGTCGATGTGGTAAGAGCTATTGATTGTTCATCAGTCTTTTCTTTGGTTGATATTTTGAGTCGAAAGCTTGTTATGTAGGTAACATGTGATTTCCTTTTTTGACTGTGAGTAGGATTTCTGGAATGAGAAACTGCAAGATGGTTTTCTTCAAAGGATACGTTACGCAATGAAACCAGATGAGGCCTATGGACTTATTTTCTCTTGGGACAATGTCGTGGTAATTCACTGACACCATCTTTATGTTTGCAAGTTGGTTAGTGGAAGTTTTGTATCTACGATAGCTTTTTCTTCTGGTGGGGTATGAGGATTTGTCTTATAAACTTCGGTCTTTAGTTTGTTTCAATGATGCTGCCCTTTTATTTGGTAAATCTCAAAAGTTGTAAATAGAATTAGGTCTATTTTAGGTACGCTTTCTTTTTCTTCTTGTATGGCACGAGGATTGTCTTTGAAGTAGCAGCTTGTTGCTTTTTTAGATGATGTTTGTATGTTAGCTGGTAAATCTTAGAAAGTCTATCATATAACTAGAATTGCATGGTCCATGCTTACCAATTTTGGATTCTGTAGTTGAAATATCTCATTTTTCCGTTTATGGTTCAAATTTTGTAGGCTGATACTCGAAGTTTGAAGTTGGATGCTTGGAAGCAGCTAGCTACCGAAGAAGGTAAGCTTTTATTCTCTCCTGCTTTTAAATTTTTACCCAATTATCTTCGATTTTCTTTCTGCATAATTATGAGTGAAAATCAATATCGTGCATTATCTGCTTAGTACTTCCCATGCCTTTAAGGAATGTCGAGAGAGTGTCCACAGATATCAATAAACTCAACATTAGATTATCTTCATTTAGGCCTTGAAATGTTATAATCGTGTCTTCCTTCAAATAAACTCACAACCTTTAGTGTTTTAATCAAAATTCCCTTGTTAGTCGTCCTTTTTCTTTTACACTTTGCAAATTATAAAATGAAAAATGAAACTGCTATGTCCTAAATAATTGGAACGTTTTCCTTAAACAACAATTCACTTATATGCAAACGCAAAAATCTGCATTTGAAACAGTTAAAGCCAGCCCTTGTCTATAGAACTTTGGATGGTCATTGCAGTATATAGTTGTCTAGATTACGCAGAGTTCTGATAGATGAATTGTTCTGTTGAGATACTCTGGTATGTTGGCTCTTTTGCTAGTATGTATCAAACTTCAGAGAAAATAAATATATCGTACTTATACTTTATTGTCGAGTTCTCTAATTTGATATGTACATTAATGTGTTTGGCAGGAAAAGAAATTGTGGAGGAGGATGACATCCAAAGACTGATGCTTTATGCTGGCGCTGACCACGTGCTGAGTAAGGTTTGAGATTTCTTTTCTCACTTGCCACTTTCTTTTATATAAAATGTTAAGCAACCAATGATATAAATATTTTTGTGTGTATTCAATCCCTTCTCTCATGGCATTCTTTGATGATTACGAGTCAGCCATAACGAGCTCTATGTTTCTGCTAGATTCATATGATGATATCATATAGAAATGTATCTAACTGATGGTTGATTTCAAATGTTATAGGTTTTGTTTTGGGAAAAGACGCAAAGCAAAATCGATAGATTGAAACTCAGGCTATCGGAAATATACTACGATAATCTTCTCAGAGTAAGGACTTTCTTCATCAATCTTTGCATTACTAGAAATGCATGTTGATTCCCTGAGTTATCTCGCTATCGATATTTTCAGCTCACAGAACCAAAGGAAGGTATTAGAGATTGGCTGGACGCTGTCACGAATGCTCGCATTCCCTGCGCTGTTGTCTCAAATCTTGATCGAAAAAACATGATCAATGCTCTTGAACGGATGGGACTTCAAAAGTATTTCCAGGCCAGTAACAAATAGCTTTAGAGAATCATCTTAACCTTTCCAGATAAATGGTATATATCTACTGAAGCTTGTATTCATTCTCCGTTTTCAGGCAGTAGTTTCTGAGGAAGATGGTATGGAATCTATAGCTCATAGATTTCTTTCCGCTGCTGTGAAGGTACTGTTAATGATTCAAATGCAAATTCTAACCAATTTTTCTTAGATTTGTTGTTGAAAAGTTTAAATCTTTTGCTTAGTTGGATAGAAAACCGTCGAAATGTGTTGTGTTTGAGGATGATCCTAGGGGTATAACTGCAGCTCACAACTGTACTATGATGGCGGTTGGATTAATAGGTGCTCATCGTGCGTAAGTATCAAAGTTTACTCTTTTACCCTTTTTTGAGAGGGACAAGAAGCATTTCAAGCATCTAACTTTATCTGCATGCAGGTATGATCTGGTTCAGGCTGATCTTGCTGTTGGAAACTTTTACGAGCTGTCGGTGATAAACCTCAGAAGATTGTTTGCAAACAAAGGCTCTACATTTATGGAACATGAGAAACAAATCATTGAAAAGTCCCCGCCGAAAAGAAAGTTAACCATTGATACCATATTCTAAGCTTTGGATCTTGGTATATAGTAGTTAGGGTTAGGTTTGAAGATCTCTTAAAGTTCTTGCGGTCGTTATGGTTTATACGTTTGATATATATGTTTAATACTAGACGCAAACCGTATCGATCGAGTGAAATTCTGAGCCTAGTATTGGTGTTTTCTGGTATATGTTTGCTTCAAGATTAATGTTATTATCTCCTTGCATTGTGACATTTTGGTTCTGTAAATTTTCTAAAGAAAGTTGATGGGAAAGTGGACCCAAGAAAACATTCTTGGGGAGCTTTGGATAATAGCATCGATGGTGAGCTGTTGAAACGAATCAGATACCTTTATAGTAGAACTCAAAAAGACAAAACTGGAACAATGACTGTTGACACAAAGTGATGAAGCTGAAATATATACCCCATTTGTGTTTAGGTAAATTTGAGAATTAATGAGAGAGCTTCATTCTCTCAAAATCACTTCCCAAATAATAGTATAGATCTCTCCTGTATTTTAGATGAAGATTTTTTAATTATTTTAAATTTAATAATGAATGTGTTTAGTTCATTTCGGCATTTTATTGGTAGGGTTTATAAAACGAATAAAGAAAAGTGGGGTCTCTTTTTAATGTTTTGTCCTAATCATAATCAGAATGTTCTTTAAGAGACTTCTTATCCTTGTTCCATTGTGCATTAGCTTAAACTTGTAATGATTAGATTCTCTAATGTTCCAACTGTCATTAGTTAGCAGGCTTTCTTGTTAACGTGTTTTTATGCACTGAACAAAAGTTTCAAACATAATTTAGTTGAGTGACATTGGTTTGTTTTGGTTTGAAATCAAGCTTAGGACATGATTGGTAAACTGATAAATGGTGGGATTATGCTTAAAATTGCGATTTCACAAAACAATACTATAATGTTTTGTGAAAAAAATAATGCAAGTTTGCGTTTTTGTTTTAAAAGTACAAAGAAAAATTCACGAAGTATAAAATTGAACTTTGTATAGATTATTTATAAAATTGAACTTTATATTGATTGTTTGACCCAAAAAGAAAAATATAAATTATTTGTATAATTTATTTTTACATTGATATGACTAGTAACATATAAAACTACATGTCAAAATTACGTTTATAAATTTACATGTCGAAATTACGTTTAAACGCAATATTTATCGACCACGTTTTAAATTATCTTAAATCTTTAATTCAATAAACCCACTATGGATCAAGAGCATGATCTTGGATTCGGTAGACGATTTGGTGGTGTAGCATTGCTACCACACTTTTCTCTTGCATAGGCGCTCCAATCAGTTGCAGTTGGACTTTAAGCGTCTTTAGTAAATTTGGATCTTGCAAGGAAACATTAAAGTTTGGAAACAGCGTTATGAATACTATTCCTGCGTTTAATGTCGTCTGGACTGTTCCGATGCAAGCTTGTTGGTATGATTTTAGTCCAGTTGATCCTTTAGATGGCTAGGAGTTCCGATAAATTCTTTATGGATTTCTCCTAGAAGCACCGGTATAGTTGTTTGATAGACTTGTAGCTGTCTGTACTCTCCAAGTGAATTCCACCATTCTTTTAGTGCGCCTAATAATTTTGCTGTAAATTGTTGTATGACAAAAGGTAATGGCGAGGTCATGGCTTCCGAAGTCATCCATGCATGAAATTCATCAAGACGATCCTTCCATTTTTCAAAAGGAATATCGTCGAAGGTAAACGTCATAACTTTTGACGAGAACTGTTTGGACGGCATCTCTTGATTCCTGGGGGGAGCATATCTCATCTCTTCGTCGCTTGAGATAACTTCGTCAATATTAGGTTCCCGTTTTGGAGATGATCCGCTTCCGATTGCGAACTGTTTTGGCAGAGACTCATCTTCGGAACTGAATTCGAAGTCACTTGTGCTCGAGTCAGAATAATGATTGATCATCGCGATTGATTGAGAATGCTTGGGTTGATCGGCTAACGTCTTTTGTGTTGACTCAGCAGAGGTTTTGCCAAGAGCATCAAGTAAAGAGGACATTGAAAATTCGATCATGCCAATATCCTTTTCTTTTATTTTATCTTTGTCAACTGATTCATGGCTTGATGACGACGTAATAGCTGGTTTCTTGGCTGGATTATCTTGAAACTCTGATTCTTTATTCCTCCTGGATTTATGTCGCTCTGTCTTCGGCTTGAAAATGCTAGGCATAAGTGTTGCATACCTAGATGTGAAGGCTTCGTCTGATCATAAATGTCTTCAAGACAAGCAGAACAAGAGCATACATCAAAGTATTGATGTCCATTTTCGTCTTTGAAAGGATAGACGACTGCTCCATCTCGACCAAATGAAATAGGTTGAAGAGCTTGTTCCTTGTAAGAATCTTGGAAGCCTTGTTCATCGAATTGTATAGCAAACTGGGTGAATAGTTGCTTTCGGAACGATGACGTTCTTGGTTTCTCGAATTTGATTTCGGTTGTTCCGTCATCTCGGGAAAGAAAGCTGATTTCGGTTGTTCCGTCATCTCGGGATGCTTGATCTTTAGGAATGGTATCAGAGCCAAAGACTTGTGTTATGAATGAATGAACCTTTGTTTATGATTGATTGTTTTGAATGTTCTGAAAAACAAATTCATAATCATGTCAAAACCTCCAAAGCCTTTCTCTTTACAGCCCACAACAATCGATTCTAGTTTCGCAATTTCCACTTTACCAAAAAATAGATCCCGTTCATCCTCTTCATCTTCCTCCTCAAACATAAATTCTCTTTATGAAGTTGAGTATGTTCCAGGAGATCAATTACCTGAAACTACTCTACCTCTTGTTAATCCATATGAATACTTCGCTAAAAAACCCAGCGCCTTTTCAGTTAAAGTTGTACGAGAACTCATCCGGCCATCTGCAAACAAAAGGGTTATGGAGTATGTTCAATCTAGCAAATTCTCCTCTTGCCAAATCCCAGCAACGGAAGAAGAGCAGTTCATATCGCTCACCATACCGGAGAATTTACCAAGATTATGGATGCAACACGGGTACACTCACCTCCACTTCGGTGTCGTACGAATTGGTCTAACCCTTCACGCTCGAAAGGGACTACCAGTCATTGCACGCATAGCTTTGGTCGACTCAAGACTAAAATCATACCAACAAGCTTGCATCGGAACAGTCCAGACGACATTAAACGCAGGAACAATATTCATAACGCTGTTTCCAAACTTTAATGTTCCTTGCAAGATCCAAATTTACTAAAGACGCTTAAAGTCCAACTGCAACTGATTGGAGCGCCTATGCAAGAGAAAAGTGTGGTAGCAACGCTACACCACCAAATCGTCTACCGAATCCAAGATCATGCTCTTGATCTATTACTTCCGTCATCTGATGAAGCGCTATATCTCGAAGTAACGTCGTCTTCACAAACCCCCAACGCTGTTCAGATTCCTCGCCAGATCTCTAAAGAAGAACTATTACGGCGACTACCAGAATCATGGGTCACGAGCTATGAGAAATTACATCAAGCAGCACAAACGCCTGTTCAAACATCAGAAAATTTATAAAAACTTCTCTCTACAATTTCTCTCTCTATGTTTCTCTAAACACTTAAGTTTTCCAGACTTCCTAACATCTTCATAAGTTCTGGTTCTTTCTTTCATTCATAAGTCGCGATTCTGTTATTTTTTTTTCTTTAGTCGAGGATTCCGATCTATCAATACGACGGTCAACACAACATTCGTGGGGGGATAGAGGTCGTTCCTAACAGTGGGTTGAGCCAAAGGCCAGAGGTGCCGCGAATTGCTCCCCTTTACCTGGAACCTCGTTAACCCTCGTTTGTTAATACGATTTAGTCAATACGTGCGATAGGGATGCTTGATCTTTAGGAATGGGAAGAAATCACGTTGATCTCGTGCGCGGAGTCTCACACCGACTTCTTAAAGAAGTGCAAAACCCCTCTATGGTTAAACTCAGAGTTCTTTGTATCGCTACCGTTCAAAGAAAGTGTTGACACAATTCCAACGAAGGCGAGTCACGCAGGAATGCCACCCGCATTATTGCAACAAGCTAATGAAGAATGTGACCAGCTAATGAGTCAAGGAATAGTTTCATCAACGAATTCACCATGGGCGTGCAAAGCATTTTATGTCAACAACCGAGCAGAGCAAGCAAGGGGAAAATTGAGACTAGTTATTGATTACAAACCCTTAAATCAATACCTACAAGATGTCCGATTTCCTCTTCCGAATAAAAGGGCACTCTTCCAACATCTACAAAGTGCAACAGTATTCTCAAAGTTCGACCTCAAATCTGGATTTTGGCAACTGGGAGTTGACCCAGAAGAAAGATACAAGACATCATTTTGCCTACCAAATCGCCATCTCCAGTGGAACGTCCTACCATTCGGTCTCAAAACCGCACCATCATTGTTCCAACAAGCGATGTTAAAGATATTCAAGCCTCTCCTGCACACGGCTTTTATATACATCGATGATATTCTCCTATTCTCATCGGATGACAAGGAGCATGCTCAGATCCTCCAATTTCTCTCTACAATTTCTCTCTCTATGTTTCTCTAAACACTTAAGTTTTCCAGACTTCCTAACATCTTCATAAGTTATGGTTCTTTCTTTCATTCATAAGTCGCGATTCTGTTATTTTTTTTCTTTAGTCGAGGATTCCGATCTATCAATACGACGGTCAACACAACATTCGTGGGGGGATAGAGGTCGTTCCTAACAGTGGGTTGAGCCAAAGGCCAGAGGTGCCGCGAATTGCTCCCCTTTACCTGGAACCTCGTTAACCCTCGTTTGTTAATACGATTTAGTCAATACGTGCGATCGGAATGCTTGATCGTTAGGAGTTTGAAATTTGTATTCAACTAGTTGGATTTTAGCTTTTATTTATCTTAATATGTTCTCATATGAATTAAGTGGATGTGTGATTGTATTGCGACTTTTGGACGAATTTGTTTGTAACAAAAGAAGTATTGGGTCCACTTCTCCCCAGCCAGCAAAATGTTGATTTTGACACATTGATGATAATATAGAAAATTGACCAATACCATGGTATATAAATTAATTAAATGCTGATCATCCGCACTATTTTCCTTAACAATTAGTTAGCCTTTTTCCCCATTTCTTTGTCATAATACTTTATGATAAATAATCTGCTAGAACAGGTTTTCCAAAACCCGAAAATAGTGTATATATGTGTGAGGAAAATTGTTTCAGTAGTTTCTTTCGATATTTTGTTTGAGACAGCTGATGGATTATTATTTAGTATTGAATGAAATCTTCAACCACTATAATTTTATGAATTTTTTTTTTTGAAATATACGCTAAATTTATTCAAAATCATTTTTACAAAAAATATGATTTCTTTTAATTGAAGAAACAAAACTTGGAATTATGAAAAAAAGCCTCCACTCTTCTATATTTTGTAACTCCCTGTTCTATCTTAAAATTAATTGCTCATAAATGAATTGAATTATATCTTTTATATTACTAATGATTTTTTTTAACTATCGATGTAGGATATTATATCATAATACGTCCCATGGAGATAATGACTTTTTGGTCACTAATTTCGATATGTTCAGGTATGGATCGACCACACCAATTTTAGGCATTGATTGTCGATGGTTGGACCAACTTTGAATCGAATCGGATTGAATTGCATAGATCTAGCTCTGATATAATATTAAGTTATAAGATATAATGTCTCACATCGGTAATTGGAATGAAGCATAAATAATATATAAAAGATACTTCCTCTGTTTTTGAAAGAGTGTCTTTTATAGGTATGAATGTGGACAGTTTTTTGTTTAAAAATGACTCACATTCATTTTTAGAAAAGACACTCTTTCAAAAACGGAGGGAGTATGAATCAATCCACTTATCACTAATTAATTTTAGTTTAAAACCCCATAAAACTTAATACTTCCATCATCGGATATAATTGCGAAAGATTTTGTTGATAATCTTGATCGGAGTTGAAAAAAGAGGATTATGGAGATCTTTTTCAGAAAACCCTTTGTACATGAGTGAATTATTGTGCTGTAGTCGTCTTTTTCAGAAAACCCTTTATAGATGATCTTCACATATATATATTTTTCAAAGAAAGAAATCTTCGGTCAAGTAAATAATCCAACTAACACAACAAAAGGACAAGATGTTGCTTGTGTTGCCTACACACTTTAGAGAAAAATGGCACAAAAGTCTAATACCGATTATTATCAAAATCTTGAAAATAGTATTTTCCCATGATCGATTCATTAATTTTTTTAACACCGTAATCTTGTTTTAGCCGTATAACATAAGAGAACAAAATTTGGAAAGTTATGTAATATGGGTGGCCAATGATCTTGTAAAAAATCTTTGTCTGTATCATTGCTTATATCAAATATGCACTAAAATATTAATGATTAGCCAGTGAGAACACAATTTTAATAAATTTTAGTGGGGTTTACAAATAATAGAACACAAAAAAAAGTAGAGGCCAACACTTCGCCACTAATCACATTGGTTTGGCCAACTCCATCATTAAAAAGTTTAAACTCTCCACTGATATAACTTTCTTAACCTCTCCCAAATCCACTGCATCTAATCATACATATATATTTTAAAATTATTTCATATCTTTATCAGACTAATCAAGTAATGGTTGAAATAAACCATTTATCAATCATCACTTAAATATATAAATAACTAAATACACACATATATCATATAGTATACATAAAAAATGGATAAGCTAGTATGTCTTATTTCATCTACATAATATTAAGGACATAAGTCTTCCGTAGTTGGAAAAGATACTTATTAATATGTAAGGGACATACACAACTCCACTTATTTTAATTTGTAAGTCTATAGAAATTAATATGGTTACGAGAGCTTGATACATGTACTTCAACTCGATCCATACCCAAAGTTGATCCATCCATCAACAAATCATGTCCAAATTGATGCCGTCGATCCAAACTTGAAAATTCCAAAATTAATGGTGAACCATTATTTTGAATAGTCATAAGTCCCACATCGTTAGTAAAAAGATAACTTTAATATATAAGAGACATAGACGACTCTAATTATCACCAAGGTTAGAAATCCATAGAAATTAATACATAAATCCCAAACTAGCCAAGATTGCTTTAGTATTGTTTGACAAAAGATAAAATTATATACACTATATATGTCTTTTAATACTGAACTTCGAAAAATATGAATCAAGTTGACCAATTATGGTAGCCTCGTATCTATTTAGCTATACGCCTATACCTAAGCAGTGACCACGTAAATCAAAAGCTAAACGAATAGATTTCTTTCTTTCTTTTTTGTTGCCAAACACTAGCTAGTATAGATAATTGATCGAAACTTTAGGAAGAGAAGATTCATATGATAGTGCCTTGTTGGTTGTCGAAATCATGCGGAAGCGAACAAATATCTGACAGCGCAAAAAGATTGGTCGAACCATACTTTCCCATGAAACTTTCCGTCAGTTCATAGCTCTTACGTTTCATATCTCTTTTTATTTTGTTGAGTTTCATTAAGTTTTTTTTTTCTCTAAAGGATATTCCATTGATTATACGAAGGTGAAATACATCGTTCGGATATAGGGGTCGGATACGATTTAACCAAAACAAAACCAGATATCAAACAACGATACCGGAGCCCAGACGAGGGAAACATAGCCCAAACGAGGGAGACAAAGCCCAAAAAAGGGAGTCAAAAGCCCAAAAAAGGGAGACATAGCTAAAGTAAAACGAATCCATACAGACAAAGAAAGCAGTGGGAGCTATTCAAATAGCACGAATAACTTCATGGCGTGGCTATCATTACATGTCTCATTATATTGCTTCCTCTATTGAAGCCACGAGAACACAAAATAGCACAGACCTCTCGGAAACCGCTATGATCCAGAAATGGATTTCGGAATCCGGCTGCTAGACTCCCAAGCATCCTTAGCCAAAAGATTCAGATCAAGCCCAACTAAAACTAAGACTACAACAAACTATTAACCGAGACAAGATGGTACATATACAATAAAACAGGAAGATGGGCTAAATCCCATTAAGAAACTGAAACCGGGAAGCCGCCGTAAAGGATTGACGGAGACTGCGGAGTCTCTGACAGAAGAATCGCCGAGGCCGAACAACACCAATAAACCACGAAGATAACAGTGGAAGGTTAGAAGTCCTTCAACTCCGTCGTCCCGAGAGACCGGCACTAGAAACCTTCGACGAGACCAACGACGAGCTCCAGATCCGCACCAACGAACGATCCTAGACTACCAATCACCAACAGATCCGAGAGCGCACAGAGGAGATCTACAACACCCAACCAAAAACTGGAAAAAAAGAAAAACCGGCGACGGTGATGAGCTCCGCCGCCGTCGAACACAAGCCCTAGAAAATCGATGTTTTTATCGTCTTATCGCCTGGAAAAGTCGCTGAGTCTCTCCTTGCCGTCATCCTTTTTGAGTTTCATTAAGTTAACACTAGTAAAAGCTAACTGTTAATACAAATTTGAAAATTTCGAAATCTAACTCTAAAATATAACCGGAAAACAAAGATGACAAGGATCAAAACCTTCCGCATTTTAAAGCTCAAAAAGGAAACAAAATGAAAAGTTATAACGACGATATACAAACTGAACTGCTAATTTAAAACACATTCTAAAATGCTCACATACAAACTATTTGATATTGGAAAAAAAAAATCTAAGTAATAGAAGTCCGAGACTTTTCAAACGGAGAAATATATATATTAAACTCAACTAGCTAGACTCCGAACAAATACATGAGAAAACTCGAAACAGTCGAAATAGAAACTAACCTCCACCCTCAAACCAAGAACGGATGGCATATATATCTTGTTTTTTTTATCATCTTTGCTCAAATAGTTCTTGTGATTCAAAAAGAAGACGTTATACAATTCTTTCTAAGAAATATACAATGATATACGATTTTTTCTTTCCGAGGAAGGACCCACTAGTTGAAGATCTATTTGTCACTTATCCACTATAACAAAGAACCGAAAGAAAATAAATAGATTTGTGAATTGGAAACAAAGTGGAAACATGTCCAAGTGTGTTCCTTTATACCGACCCAAAAACTATATTAAGTCGGGGTGGTCGGTTTATTTAATGTTTTGCTTTCGGAACTTAATTTGTTAGCATTCACACTAATAAAAATAACTTAAATGTTTTTATACAATATTTATTTATATATTTGATCTTATTAGTGGTAAGTATTATCAATCACCAGTGCCAGTAAAAATAATCAACAAAAAATAGCACGCGACTGAAAAACCTAAAACAGAAAAGGTAATTAAAAAAGTATACGGAATATTGCATGTTGTCATACTGTCATGCACTCAAAATGTAGGGGCCGTAATGTTTTAAATTTAAATTCTAAATTTCAGATCACTAATTATACATCCAAACCAGCATCAATGTTTTATAAACTTACCATCACCAATTACTGTTTTAAACACGTTATGTTCTAATCAACTGCGAAAACAATCTTACCCAAGAAATGATAACCAAATTAAAGAGAAAATAATAGACATAGATTACCAAACTTGTGATAGTCTAGTAGTAGTATAAAGAGTTAAATTTTCTTGTGACTCAGTTTAAATCATATTGATACAAAAATATGTTTTTAAATCGAATATCTAAACATTTTATTTCAAGTTTGTGAGAAAATATAGGCATGAGGTCTAAAACTTCTACATTATTCAAAAAATGGTAGACAAAGATTGATAGATGTCAAAAGATATATACATGGCTATAAATTGGACTATGAGGAATCGATTCTTAGAATAATATTAACATTGACTCTATCACTTACACATATACTTCTTATCTCTAGTGTCTTGTCTTAGTACATTGATCAATGTCTGTAAAGAATGATTCTAATTCACAAACAATGATCATACCCTTCTGCTCGCTATATGCCAGACCTTGATGGTCTCTTGGTTCTGGATTACAATATTCCATCTTCTAAATAATTTTAAGGACATAATTTAGATAACTAAAATTTTAATATGAGTGCATGCTACTACAAAACCATAACTTAAATAATGAAAATAGAACCATATTTCATATCTCATTAGTACATAGTGTTTTCTTTAAAAATTAGTTGGGTTTGAATCTGAACATCCCTAGGTTAATATACATATATATAAATGAAAAACTAAGATTTATCATTCCAGCTAGTATAATCGATTATCTGTTTTTTTTTTAATAGATAGTACAATCGAAACCAACCTTTGAGTTGTGTGGACGAGATAAAATCAGACAAGGTGGAGCCGTTGAATTATATCATACGAGAAACATAAAAATGTTTGAACTTTTACAAAAATATATGAAATAGTTGTCAAGTAGTTGAAATGCATTTATTAATTGCAAATTTATTACTCAAAAAGCAAAATGACTGCCGAATGAGGGCATCTCCTCACGTGAAGTCGGCCACCACCAATCCATATTCCAATTATTGATATAATTTTCACACACCAGATACGAGTATTATTATTAGTGATATTTATAAACTGTATTTCTATGATTAAGAGATATATAAATGCACATTCAAATATGGAATGAGATGGTAGAAACAAATTATTTAAAACAATCTATAATAAGTCTAGGGTTTATTTAGAGGTTGTGTGATCTTATGATCTATCTGTGCAGCAATACGAAATCTGACTTGTGAGGAGGTTAACAAGGCGAAATAACACATGATTTTAGACATCTATTACATGTAAAAATATAACTATTAACTAGAATAGGTATATATAGAACAAAAGGTATGCATATTATAAAAGGTATACAATAGGTATATACAATAGAATCACTTGAATGTCATTAGGTATTCAATTATGAATGCGTTGATCTTCTTGATTATCTTCATCTGTTCACGATGTAATGAGTTATATAGACTCATTTTGTATTCGTTTTCATTTAACCAATAGTAGTACATGACTTAGTTTTGAACACTTTCTATGCACACACCATCGTCTACTTGATTTGGTGTGGTTGCATATGTGAACATCTATCTTCTACATATATAAAGCCACAAGGGCGACTACAAATCCAATCATCTTTACTACTTGATCTTTGATTAATCTGTCGTCATTGACTCATTTCCATCATCATTTTTGGCCATAGACTTTTGTGTTCTTTAATTTGTAGCAAAAATCGTTTTTGAAAACAAGATATTCATGAGTGGGGTAAGAGTAACGTTTGAACAATATGGTCTCTTATACGAATTATAATCACACGCTTCATCAACACAATGTGTATTGGCTATTCGGTAGGTTATACTTCCTCCGTTTTTATTATTTATCGTTTAAGGTTTGAACACATAAATTAAGAAAACATTTATTTATTTATTTTTATTTTTTTTTTAAAAATCTAGCTAAACATAATTTAACTAATAATAAAACAAAGTACATAATATAAATAGTAAACTTAAATGATTAATAAATTTTACATTGAAATCGGAAACGTTATCTAATTTGAAACAAAATAAAATAGCTAAAACGTTAAGTAAATCAAAACGGAAGGAATATATGTATAGTAGCTATCTTTGGAAATGATAAATAGTGATTTATAATCAGGTTTATTATATAATGCTAGAACATTTTTTCTTGGCAAATTCTAAAACAATTTATATGTAGTGGATTTGGGAGTACCAAAAATTACTACTACAAAAAGTTGCTACGAGCCTATGAAAATAAATGATACCATATGCTATATGAGTTGTAAGTTAAGATAATAATAGTCAGAACCAAGCAATAAATAGCATGGCACTCGTAACAAAGACACATGAATGAATGGCCCCGACACGATACTCGACCTCCAAATCTACATATTAATTTGTCTTCGTTGCATCTACTTCATGGAGATATCCACATTAATTTCGATCAATGTAACCTCGTCTATTTAGATCATGTTCATGAAAGTTATATATATACATACAAATCACACCATGTAGTTATTTGAAATAATTAATGATTTAACTGGTTTAAGACTATGGATATGTAGCCTAGGGTTTCACTGGTTTGTACTAATAATGTTATACTATCATTATTATGATGTTAAATCTGGTAAGATGTATAATGTTGCACAACCACAAAAGTTTTTTTTTTTTTTAAATGTTAAATTCATTCAAAAAAAAAATATTTTTTACAACAGATTAATAAATCTGTTTCGGACGAGAGCAGAAATAGAACACGTTAGATTTCAGAAATCCAAACAGATTAATATGATTCTATTACGGACAACCACAAAAGTTAAGATGGAAATCTTTTAGTTTTATGTATTTTTGAAGATTCACTAAAAATTTAGCGTAGTTTTATGGCATTTAATTTTAAAATAACGTACCATTAAAATAATCCCTTCAACCTACTCGATTATTGTAGTCAAACCGATATCTTTGACTTCCCATCAACAAAATTGAGTTGAAAATTGACTAAAACGATGGTCCACTTGAAAACAACTGACGGTTTGATCTTATGATCTAAACTTAAATCGTTGTAAGCGAAAACTAGTTTGCAAAAATACCAAACAACGTTTGATTCTCCAAGATATCATGTCTTAAAAACAAAAACAAATCTCGAGAGGCAAAAGAGTCATCTGGTCAACAACCTACGCGAGGTGTTAGTTAAGAAGTTGTCCACACTTGTAACGTTTCCTAGCCGTAGTTGCACATATGCATACACACAACGTTATCATTTTTATTAAATAATGGCCGAGTTGTTCATATTGAACCGTGTTATTTTTCTATAAACTAAAAAAGAAATTTACTCGGTTCATTTGTGTTAACATTTGGAATTGATCATTCAATATTTATTAAACACAAACTCATGTTTGAATTTATTCGATTAGAACATTTTGCCATCTATACAACAAGAATAATCACCATTAGAAGTTTTTCAAACAACCATTATTTTTTTATATTAAAACTAAAGTTTCTATGTCAGTCAATACAAACTTTTTTAATTTCGTTTTGTTTTATATTGCAAAAGCTAGCGCACTCGTTACATTATTATTAGGTTAAAAACGCTATCTATGCAAGTGATGGAATTCATTAATCTTTACCTAGGACACGAGGTCAATTAAGGCAGATGACTCAACTAGCAACACAGACAATTTTAAAAAGAAAGAAAGAATACGCAGATAATCAAAAATAATTGTATACTAATAATTAAAACTTGAAACGTAATCATATACTAACTATTTGACTAATTACTCAACCAATTAATACGCATTTTCATTTTACTTGTTGAATTCTGATATACTTATATTTTCTTAAGTTTAGAGCATTGTTTAAGTCATGTTTTGGTTTCTTTTTAGCTTCCCTTTGTTCATTTCTTTGTTCTTTGTCATCTTTGTAGTTAGTTGCATCTAGAGTTGTTGTATAGCATATCTAGGAGTATTTTGCATTGGTTTTGGTTCTTTTCAGGTGTGGGAAGGTTACTAGAACGATTGGGAATGCTTGGAGTTAGAGGAGATGGAGAAACAAGGAGGAAGTTGAGCCATTTAGACGAATGTACCGCGGTGTGACCACCGGACTTGGCGAGACCGCGGTGAAGCCCAACGTCCAACGTCGATTTCGAGCCAAGCAAAACGCGTCAACCGCGGTTCGGTCACCGGCCTGATCGAGACCGCGGGCCGCCAAATTGCCCGAGCGACGACGAGAAGACGAGTCGACCGCGACCGGTGCAGCGGTCCATCCGTAAACCGCGGGGAGTCGACGAGCCAAATAGAAGAAGTTTCACCGCGTTGCCCGCGGTTTGGCTAGCGGCTTGGAGCAAACCGCGGTCAACCCAGGTCGTTGACTTTTCCAGATTTTGCCCAGATTTGACCCATGGATCCGGGTCAATACCCGGTTTGTTCCGGGTTGACCCGATTCACCCTTTTTTTTTTTACTATTTAAGGCTAAAAACCTAATTTTTGGGAATCTTAAGTTTGTTTTTTGTTCTAAGTACTTTGTAAGACAAAAATTTGATCTTTTCTTAATCCTATAGTTATTTTGCTTTGATTCTTCATCTCTTTTCTTTAATCCTTCACAAATCATTATGCTTAACATCTTTCTCATGGATTTTGTTGGGCTAAGCATGATTTGTGAGTAGTCTCCTTTTGAGCTTTTGGGTTAGGAAGATTTGAGTGATTAGGGGTTGAATCTTGATGTCTAGGACTTAAATTTGATTGATCCTTTCTCATTAAATGTTCTTAATGCTAGATTAGGCTTAGCTATCCTTGATCTAGAACTTTGGGTTTTTATTGCACACAAGGTGTTCGATGAAATGCTAGCTTTGATTTAATGAGAGCTTTACATTCTTAGCCAATGATGATTGATGTTTAAGGTGTTTAGTGGCTAAGGGACTTGTGATTAATGCATGCTTGCTTGTGATTAGCCAATGGGAATTGATGTTTAATGCTTGTTTAGCATAGGGTTAATGACATGAGAGTGTATTAACTTGAATTAGTGTTCCTAAGCTAAAGGATTAGCATTCTAAATGTTGTGTTTGACATCTTGGTTCAATGCTTAGTTACTTAGATCAGTTTCCTATACCCAAGAGCTTGATCCTTAATCATATCTTTGAATTGTCTTGTTTGTTCTTTTGCTTGCTTATTGGATTTGATTCTTCTTTGTCTGTTTACTTGTTTGATTGTAATTAGGATATTTAGAATTACAGCTTGAATTGAATTGCTTGGCTTTACAGGATTGGTGCATTCTTATTGGCCTATCCACTCCCAATTGGTTCGATACCTCTTACTACACGATAAGTAAGAGGAATTGATACCTCGGGGATTAGAGAAATTCATGTTATCAATTTGGCGCCGTTGCCGGGGAACTTGGATAGATCAATTCGATTTCCTTTCCTATTTAGATCAAGTTTTGGTTACTAACTTTGCTTCTTCCTTTCTCTTTGATGTCAGGTGCATGAACTTGCGTAGCAGAGGCCCTACAAAGCTTGTTGCACGAGTAGAGGATATCAAAGCACACGAGAGAAGACTAGCGAAGGAACGCAGAGCTTTGGAAAAGGCTGTTCACTTAGAGAGACTCGGGTTGGTACAGGAAGAAGTAGTTCAGCCTCTGTTTGAGCCTCAAGAGCAGCCAGTTATGGATCTAGAGGGTCACCAAGACCAACAGGGCCAACAGGGCCATCAAGAGTAGCATCAACAGGATGAGGATGCTAGAGATGGACATGGAAACAGGATCCCGGTTCATCGTGAGAGACCTTTCAGGGCCATTGGAGATGGCGATACACCAGATACTAATGCTAATCGAAGGGGCATCATTCCACCACCAGTGAACAATAACAATTTTGAAATCAGGGCCATGGTGATGAATATGGTGCAGAACAACCAATTCCATGGACTTGCCTCAGAAGACCCACTGCAACACTTGGATACCTTCGATAAAATCTGTGCCACAACTAGGCTCAATGGCGTGACTGATGAGGGTCTCAAGATGCGCCTATTTGTCTTCTCCTTGGCGGAAAGAGCCAAAGATTGGGAAAGCACCATTCCACCGGGTTCCATCACTACATGGGCAGACCTTAAGAAGGCTTTCTTGAAGAAATTCTTCTCAACTACGAGAATCGCCCGTTTCCGCAATGAGTTATCCGGGTTTGTGCAAAGAAACAACGAGACCTTCGCTGAAGCTTGGGAAAGGTTCAATAAGCTCACCACTCAATGCCCACACCACGGTTTCACCAAGGAGACACTACTCAGTAACCTCTACCGCGGAGTGCTTCCTAGAATGAGGGCAATGCTTGATTCTTGTAGTAATGGACACTTCCTAGGCAAGGGAGTTGATGAGGCTTTGGAATTGATTGAAAACCTTGCTACAAGTGATGGGAACTACAATGAGGACTATGAGCGGAATACTAGAGGATCATCTTCTACGGATGAGAAGTACGAGAAGGAAATCAAGTCTCTAAATGACAAGATAGACAAGATGATCTCATCCAACCAAAAGCAAATAGGCTTTGTGGAGAACTATGATGATTCCCAACCAGTCCTATTTAGTCTTGAAGGAGATATGACCCAAGAAGAGATCAATTTCATTGCGGGCCAAGGAGGTTTCAACAGGGTTTCAACCCAAACTACAGGAACCACCCCAATTTCTCTTACAGAAACCCCAATGTTGCAAACCCACAAGATCAGGTTTATCCTCAAGCTCAACCCCAAGCTCAAGCTCAACAACAAGGGCAACATGGCTTCACACAAACTCAGCAACAACAGCCTTTTGTCCCTTATACTAACCAGCAAGGGTTTGGAAATAAGGCTCAGTTTCAAGGTCAACAAGGATATGCTCCAAAGCCACAATACCCTCCACCTGGATTTGGCCAACAACAGACACAAGCCTCTTCTTCCTCAGGTTTGGACAGCGAGTTAAAGGGTATGATGCAGCAACTCATCCAAGGGCAAGCAAGTGGGGCATTGGATGTAAAGAACTTAAAGAATGAGCTGCAGCATTTGACTTCACGCTTGATCAATGTTGAAAACACGCACGCTTCCACTTCTAGACCTACTGGTACATTGCCCGGAAACCCGGAGAAGAACCCGAAAGAGTACTGCAATGCAATCTTCTCTACTGTTGATCATGAGAAACCAGACCATGAAAGAGAGGTTGATGAGATTGAAGCACTTCTCTATGGGTATGAAATCCCACATGCAGCACCTATGCTTCTCAAGGAGATTAAGGCAACTGTTGTTGAACCGGTTGAGTAGTTGAGTGTCACTGAAACTTCTGCTGAAGATACCATACCTACTGTCCAAAACACACCAAAAGTACTCCCAGATCTTGGCAATCCGGGTAAATTTACCATCATTTGTACTTTGGGAGACTTGGAGATTAAGGATGCATTGTGTGACTCCGGCTCTACTGTGAGTGTGATATCTCTTGACATGGTGGAAACCCTTGGGATTAAGAGCATGGAAAGATACCCATCTTCTATCACATTTGGAGACTCCTACTCAAAAACTCCAATGGGAATGATCAAGGACTATCCACTGAAGATTGGTGAGTGCATTATCCCAACTGACTTCATAGTCATGAAGATGAAGAAGAGTACCCAACTACCTCTCTTACTTGGTACCTCTTTCCTCCATACCACTGGAGCTTCTATGGACTTCAAAAAGAAACGTGTTGTGCTGAATAATGTTGACAACAAGGTTTACTATCCTTTGAGGAGCACAACTCTCCACACTTGTGGTGTCATCCTATCTCCAAATGAGGATGATGTGTTAGAGGAGGCAAGGCTCTTTGCAAATGTAGGGCAGCAAATTTGGTATAAACCCACTCCTTATGGATCATTGAGTGAGCACATGGGACGTGCTCAACTGGAGGAGGTGGGTAGAGCTGGTGGAACTCCTTTTATACCCATAAGGACTGAGTATGTTGGATCTATCTCTTTGAAGAATCTGAGCATCGATGAGGAAAAAGCTCCAAAAGAGAAGGTTGTGGATATGGTGACAAAGAAGGCTCCAAAAATTGCAATGGCTGAAAAGGATAAGGTTCTCAACAATCACCCAAAGGCTCAAGAGCTTGAAAAAGAGATCATGGATAGTGAGAGTCTTCAATCTTTGTTTGATGACCATAATGGACATGCTCTAACCAATGGATTAGAGGGAGTTTATGGAGCTGAGAAAGGACATAAGGAAAAGCTGAAAACTCTAATGGCTATCGAAACTCCCTCATCTCTCAACTGCATAAGCTTGCATCCATTGGGTCTAAAGGGTGACTACATTGAGTACAAGGTCAAGTCCAAGGGAAGGTTTAGGCCATTTGCAAGTGCTAAAGCTTCAATCAGTCCAAGGTTTCAAGGTGATTCAGTCAATCTCAGTGAGATGACTTCTCAGGTCCTAGCCATCACTCTCGAGGGCGGGCCACGCTCTTCAACCGCCTAAAAACCGGTTTGCAAAAGTCGAGCTTACCGACTTTAAACAAAAGCGCACTTGGGAGACATTCCCATGTTTATCCTTGTAAATATTCTCTTATTTTGTCATTTGTGATGTTCTATTTCAGTGTTTTCAGGTCTATAGGTTTTACATGAGTCAAATTGTTGGCAAGTTAAGATTGGTGGGGATTTTTTGTGAAATCTGGTTGACCCAGCGGTCTCTCCAACGGCCCACCGCAAACCGCGAGACGATTTCGAGACACGACGCCGAGACGCCGAGTTCAACGCGGTTCGTGTCGCGGTTCTATCCGAGACCGCTGGGCAATTGACAAGAGACGACGCCGAGGACACCGTACCGACCGCGGTTATCCCAGCGGTTCATCCCACGAACGCGGCCAACCCAGACTCGCGTGACGATCCGAACCATCGCACCGCGTTGACTGCGGTTCTTACCGCGGGCACGACGCAAACCGCGGGCCAGGCGACGAACAAAATCGCCGAGTAACCGTGTTCACCGCGGTTCGTCTCGCGGGCTCGACGAAACCGCTGGTCCCTTCCCCAGATCTAAATTTGGGATTTTCTTAGCTCTATTAGTTGAAATCACTCTCCACTCTTCCATCTCGGGATCCATCACCACGAGTCTCCGACAATTCTGAGGTATCAATCCAACACCTTCTTGTAAATAATTGCATTTAGCTTTTCTTATTCTTTATTTTGAGTCTCTCTCTCTAGTTTGCTTTCACACCGAGACGGTGTGAAGTAAGTTTGGGGGAGAGGCTAGTTGCTAATCTTGTGTTCTTTGTTCTTATTTTTGTTTTAATCATTTGAGTCTCATACATTCATATAAGGCATAGAAAAAAAACCAAAAAATTGAAAATTTTCAAAAATTTTCACAAAAAGAAGCATGTAGGATTGAGTCTAGTTAGTAGTTTAGGATTCATGCATTGGGAACAATGATTTGATTTCCTTGTAAGGTTCAATTGGGTTAAACTTGTTTCACATGCTAGCTTTAAGCTAGATAGACCACGCTAAAGTTGTAACTCGAGAATCGCATTGAAAGCTAGAACGAACCATGCTTGGATAACTTGCGTTGAAACTTGATTTGATGCTGAAACTTGTGTGATTTTAAGCTAGTTCCATCTAAGTGAGAACTTTAATTGAATGATCTAATTATCCTTGTTCATGCTTTGTGTGATAAACTCATGGGTACCCCCAAAATATTTGAGCAAGCTTATCCTTTCTATCCCTCTCTACTTGCTCAAATAGATTTCCATACCTTTCACCACCCTTATTTCAAACCCCAAACACTATCTTGAGTGGTAGGCCTATTTGGAACAAGCTCGGTAAAAAGTGTTGAGTATGAGGCGACTAGGAGAAATTTCCATATTAGATGCAAGCTCATCATCTTTGGCTTTGCAATAGGCTAGAGTTTAAGTTTGGGGGAAGATTTGGGGAAAATAAAAAAAAGAGGGTAAAGAAAAGAAAGAAGTTTGAATGGGATCAACAAGTTGATTGGTAAAAGTGTTAAGGAATGAAAGCTCTTAAGTATTTTAAAAAGAAAAGAAGAAAGTGTCTCATTGTTTTGAAGTGAAAAGAAGCCAATGTGCTCACCAAAAAGAAAGAAAGAAAGTTTGTAAAAAGAGACCAAAGGAAAGAAAAGTTTGAGCTGATTTGAAAAGAGAAAAGTTACCAATGTTTTCAAAGTGTTTTGAGTGATCCTTTGGGGGTTCTTGGGAAGTTTTGTATTGTGAAAGAAAGAAAAGGTAACAATAGCCTTGAGAAAAAGGGTAGTTCTCAATTAGGAGGGTTTAGACTAGGAGTTGAAGTTCTTGGGGTTTGGGTAGATGGGAATCTATCCTAGTATGCACCAATTGCCTCTAACTCTTAGCATTTTACTATAGCTTGTTCATATTTCCTCCGAGAGAACCTAAATGATTGTGGAGAAGCCTTTCTTTCAGTTGAGACCATTTTTGTCTCAAGACCTTGTCCCTTAAACCAAATGAGTTTGATCACATTGCTTTGAATAAGGATTCACTTGAAAAATCTAAATGAATGTCAAGGAGCTAGTGGATTTGAATGCTTGTGTAGGTTGAAGGTTAAGCTAGAAGTTTTGTTTTGATGAGTATGGCTATATCCTTGGAGTAAGCTTTTCTCGGTTGCACTTTGGTTGTATAGACTTGAAACTTGTTGAAGCTTGATTGAACCTTTGGATATGAGTTCCCACCTTCAAACCTTTCTCCCGAATAGATTGATTGTCTTATGCTTGCTTGCGGACAAGCAAGGTTTAAGTTTGGGGGAATTGATATACTTATATTTTCTTAAGTTTAGAGCATTGTTTAAGTCATGTTTTGGTTTCTTTTTAGCTTCCCTTTGTTCATTTCTTTGTTCTTTGTCATCTTTGTAGTTAGTTGCATCTAGAGTTGTAGTATAGCATATCTAGGAGCATTTTGCATTGGTTTTGGTTCTTTTCAGGTGTGGGAAGGTTACTAGAACGATTGGGAATGCTTGGAGTTAGAGGAGATGGAGAAACAAGGAGGAAGTTGAGCCATTTAGACGAATGTACCGCGGTGTGATCACCGGACTTGGCGAGACCGCGGTGAAGCCCAACGTCCAACGTCGATTTCGAGCCAAGCAAAACGCGTCAACCGCGGTTCGGTCACCGGCCTGATCGAGACCGCGGACCGCCAAATTGCTCGAGCGACGACGAGAAGACGAGTCGACCGCGGCCGGTGCAGCGGTCCATCCGTAAACCGCGAGGAGTCGACGAGCCAAATAGAAAAAAGTTTCACCGTGTTGCCCGCGGTTTGGCTAGCGGCTTGGAGCAAACCGCGGTCAACCAAGGTCGTTGACTTTTCCAGATTTTGCCCAGATTTGACCCATGGATCCGGGTCAATACCCGGTTTGTTCCGGGTTGACCCGGTTCGCCCTTTTTTTTTACTATTTAAGGCTAAAAACCTAATTTTTGGGAATCTTAAGTTTGTTTTTTGTTCTAAGTACTTTGTAAGACAAAAGTTTGATCTTTTCTTAATCATAGAGTTATTTTGCTTTGATTCTTCATCTTTTTTCTTTAATCCTTCACAAATCATTATGCTTAACATCTTTCTCATGGATTTTGTTGGGCTAAGCATGATTTGTGAGTAGTCTCCTTTTGAGCTTTGGGGTTAGGAAGATTTGAGTGATTAGGGGTTGAATCTTGATGTCTAGGACTTAAATTTGATTGATCATTTCTCATTAAATGTTCTTAATGCTAGATTAGGCTTAGCTATCCTTGATCTAGAACTTTGAGTTTTTATTGCACACAAGGTGTTCGATGAAATGCTAGCTTTGATTTAATGAGAGCTTTACATTCTTAGCCAATGATGATTGATGTTTAAGGTGTTTAGTGGCTAAAGGACTTGTGATTAATGCATGCTTGCTTGTGATTAGCCAATGGGAATTGATGTTTAATGCTTGTTTAGCATAGGGTTAATGACATGAGAGTGTATTAACTTGAATTAGTGTTTCTAAGCTAAAGGATTAGCATTCTAAATGTTGTGTTTGACATCTTGGTTCAATGCTTAGTTACTTAGATCAGTTTCCTATACCCAAGAGCTTGATCCTTAATCATATCTTTGAATTGTCTTGTTTGTTCTTTTGCTTGCTTACTGGATTTGATTCTTCTTTGTCTGTTTACTTGTTTGATTGCAATTAGGATATTTAGAATTACAGCTTGAATTGAATTGCTTGGCTTTACAGGATTGGTGCATTCTTATTGGCCTATCCACTCTCAATTGGTTCGATACCTCTTACTACACGATAAGTAAGAGGAATTGATACCTCGGGGATTAGAGAAATTCCTGTTATCAAATTCACACCCACCTATAGCCGACTGGCCCGACTCAATACGTATTCAAAATATCAGTTACATAATAAAAAGAATAAAATATGATATTTTTTGTCAACTTTGAAACGGGTGTAATACAAAAGATTTTCTAGGAGATCATCCTAATATTACTCTCACATAAACACCTTTAACCGTAGGAATTCTAATGCATACATAATATTTGATGTGATTGGCAGCAACTATGGCTTTAGTCTTTTAAAAGTAGAATTTTGGTTCTAGTAATTTCGACTGTAGATTTTTTTACTGTAAAATTTTAGCTGTAAGTTTTCAAATAAAATATCGAATTGGTTCAATATTTGATGTGAATTTTATTTTTTGAATTATAATTTTATTCTATATTTTGTAAATAATTGAGAAAATATAATATATATAGCACATAACACTAGGATTGTTTCCTGTTTATCTTGGCTTCTGCTTTGGAGAAAATATTGATTAGGTTTTGATGAGTGGTCTTGTGTTTAGATGTGATTTCTTTGGTTTGGTCTAGGATTAAGTTAGTATAATTTTAGTCTTTGAGTTTGATTTAACCGCCTTGTCTATGATGCTCCTGGTTTTGCTGGTTAGCCTTTGGTATGGGTTTGGTTTTTGTCTCCTCTACTATATGGGTAGGTTCATCGTCAAATTTCTACTCTAACTTATTAGCTTGCATCATATTGGTTCTTATTGGTTTTTGGTGAGTGCTTTTCAATCCGGTTTGTTTGTTTTAGTCTTGACTTTGAGGTCTTGGATTGATTAGGCTTCGTTGGAGATAATGGATTTGTTTCGGACTTCTATCTAGGTGTTTTCGGGCGCATAGAATTGGGTCAGTACCGTATCCGAAAGACGTTTAGGGGAACTTTCTTAGGTTCTTTCTTGTCGGGTTGTGAAGCTTTAATTCTTGGTTTTGAGTGTTGAGAGAGTGGTCTCTTTGTTAGTCTCTAGAGAGTTAATGTAATCGTTCGGTGGACCGTGGCCAACGACGGTTTATCTCGCTTTTGGTTCTTCGCGGGTGTCAAGATATGCAAGTTCTTTTTGTTATTGTTAGATTTTGTTCGTTTTGATCTACGTCTATTATAGCTGTAGGATTAGCAACCTTCTGTGAGCTTTAACAACTTTTTATGGACTTTATTTTGTGGGGATATTCCGTTAATCCGACGTTTTAACTTCTAAATAAAGGTTTGTCTTCTGCCAACTTTTATATTCCAAAAAACGCATCCCACCAATGTTAATATAAATATCCGTTTAGAAGAAGAAAAAAAAAACATTTACACCACTTACCAATCACCATCGATATCTTCTTAAACATTAAATTGTCTTAAATTTAGTCTAAATTAAATGGGAAATTATAAAATTATAAATACATTTCCAATCCCAACCAAATCAACAGTGAAGATTAGATTACAAGATTATATTGCAAAAATAAAGATAAAATAAAGATTCTATAACTAAAATAAAAGAAAATAACGAAGGATCGTGGACACATGGTTGCAGAAGAGATACTTCTATCCTAAAGATCCCCTTCATCTAACTAGAATCTTTCCTCTTTCCCTAATCATGACAAATCTCCCTTAACTAGCTCTCTCTCTCTCTCCTCATATTTATATACACACAGTGATATATATGCAATATATATATACAAGCACCCTGTTCTCCTTCACTAAATTACAAAAACAAAGCAAAACCAAAAAAAGTTTGTATTTCGCATTTCTCCTGTGATCTCTTCTTATGGATCAAGAACTACCTTCTAGTAGTACTAGAACCAAGCCCAAGCTACTAAACCGGCTCAACACGTATGTCGGTTCAAGCCGAGTTGGTAAGCGGTTCAAACTCGCCGAACGGAATTCAACTTTCACCACGGAGCTCCGTGCTGGTACGGCGACTTTTCTCACCATGGCTTATATCCTCGCAGTAAACGCCTCAATCCTCTCTGATTCCGGTGGCACCTGCTCTGTTTCCGACTGTGTTCCACTCTGTTCAAACCCTTCGATCCTACCTTCTCAGTGTACCGGACCGGGTCTCCGACTGATCCAACCCGACGTTACCTGTAAATTCGACCCGGTTAATCCCGGTTACGCCGCTTGCGTCGAAGGAATTCGGAAGGATCTCATCGTCGCTACCGTAGCTTCGTCTCTGATCGGATGTTTAATCATGGGATTGATGGCGAATCTCCCTCTAGCTTTAGCTCCGGGAATGGGAACAAACGCGTATTTCGCTTACACCGTCGTTGGATTTCACGGATCCGGTTCAATCTCTTACCGGACCGCTCTCGCCGCCGTTTTTATCGAAGGATTGATATTTCTCTTCATCTCCGCCATAGGTTTCAGAGCGAAGCTGGCGAAACTCGTCCCTAAACCAGTGAGAATCAGCTCCTCCGCCGGAATCGGGCTCTTCCTCGCCTTCATCGGATTACAGAACAATCAAGGACTCGGTTTAGTCGGTTACAGCCCTTCCACTCTAGTCAGTCTCGCCGCGTGTCCAAGCTCGTCGCGAGCATCGTTAGCTCCCGTTATAACGTCAGCTAACGGAACCGTCAGTTTAATCGCTGGCGGATCAGTTTCCGGCGATATTATGTGCCTTCACGGACGAATGGAAAGTCCTACGTTCTGGCTAGGGATCGTCGGATTCGTGATCATAGCTTATTGTTTGGTGAAGAACGTGAAAGGAGCGATGATCTACGGGATCGTCTTCGTAACGGCAGTTTCGTGGTTCCGTAACACCGAGGTAACGGCGTTTCCCAACACACCGGCCGGAGACGCAGCTCACGAGTATTTCAAAAAAGTCGTTGACGTACACGTCATCAAGCACACAGCCGGAGCTTTGAGCTTCTCCGGGATTAGCAAGGGACATTTCTGGGAAGCACTGGTGACTTTCCTCTACGTCGATATACTAGACACGACAGGGACGCTTTACTCCATGGCTAGATTCGCCGGATTCGTCGACGAGAAAGGAGATTTCGCGGGACAGTATTTCGCGTTTATGTCAGACGCGTCTGCGATCGTGATCGGATCGCTTCTGGGAACGTCGCCGGTGACGGTGTTCATCGAATCGTCGACGGGGATACGGGAAGGAGGGAGGACGGGGTTGACGGCGATAACTGTGGCGGTTTATTTCTTCCTGGCGATGTTCTTCACTCCGTTGCTAGCTTCGATTCCGGCGTGGGCGGTTGGTCCGCCGTTGATACTGGTGGGAGTGATGATGATGAAATCGGTGACGGAGATTGATTGGGGAGATATGAGGGAGGCGATTCCGGCGTTCGTGACAATGATCTTAATGCCGCTGACTTACTCCATCGCGTACGGATTGATCGGAGGGATTGGGACGTATATAGTGCTGCATCTGTGGGATTGGGGAGAAGAAGGTATGATGAGATTAGGGTTTTTGAAAAGGAAAGTTGAGGAAGAAGAGGGTAATAATAATAATAATGGACTTGTCAAAATTAGCGACACTCATCCTACAGTTTAGATTTTTTTCTTTCTGTATTCTACATTTTTGTTACTATTTGATTTCTTTTCTAGGAAGAAGACAAAGGAAGAGTGAGTGGATTATTGATTTTATTTCTCTTGTAGATTTTTTTTTTTTTTGAATTGTAAAAATGGGGGTGGGGGAATAAAGAAAATTGTACAAGTTTCAGTCTCGACAAGACTTTTCATGTTCAGAAAGAAAAGGAAATCGACCATAAAAATCAAGTTAAGTCAACATAGCTGAGCCTGGGATCGGTTAAATTCTTGATCTAGCTCTCGGTTTGCTCCCTCAACAGCCTAATTCTACTTCTCATAATAATAATGGACTTGTTAAAATTAGCGACACTCATCCTACAGTTTAGATTTTTTTCTTACTGTATTCTACATTTTTGTTACTATTTGATTTCTTTTCTAGGAAGAAGACAAAGGAAGAGTGAGTGGATTATTGATTTTATTTCTCTTGTAGATATTTTTTTTTGAATTGTAAAAATGGGGGTGGGGGAATAAAGCAAATTGTACAAGTTTCAGTCTCGACAAGACTTTTCATGTTCAGAAAGAAAAGGAAATCGACCATAAAAATCAAGTTAAGTCAACATAGCTGAGCCTGGGATCGGTTAAATTCTTGATCTAGCTCTCGGTTTGCTCCCTCAACAGCATAATTCTACTTCTCATCTTCACAGCACCCGCCTGCTTTCACTTTGCCGCAATCTGTGCTGCTGTGCAACCCCAAATGACAACAGCTTTCTTCTTAACAGCGTACTTTCAACAGGACTTGCACAAGTACTTGCTGTCTTGACTCAGTCTCATCTTCTGTTTCTGCTTCAGGTCTGGACACTTTCACTTGGACCAGAAGCAAGTCGAAAAGTTATGTTTGGATCAAGTTCATATCCTAGAAAATCAATACTATTAAAAAACTAGAGTGTTTTTTAGTCTAACCTTTAGTTGATGTGTTATTTACCTATTTACAAAGGGTAATTAGGGAATATAACATTTCTCTACTATTCATGTTTCCAAACAAGACAATTACTAAACATGTATCCAAACCCTCAAACTAAATATAATGAGATCCACTTTCCTAATTAACTAAAATAAATATAAACATATATGTATAAACATAAAATTATTAAATCAATTGATAAATATAACTAATTAATTTAAACATCAACTACTTTTGTATATATAAGCTAATATTCTTTAATTATGATTATATTCAAAATATATTTATAATATATTTTAATGTCTTCTTTATTTTTTGTTTCAAATATAAATATTTATTTTTATATTCTAACAAACTTTTATGAAATTGTTTAAATTTATTTATTTCATAAGAACAATATCATTTTTATGATTTTACTTTTAGCGGGTTATTCATTCAAATTGAAAAATATTTAAATTATTATAAGAACGGGTTGAAAAATAAATTAACCAATTTCGATTTATAAAAATGAACTTAGCACGTGTTAAATTAATTTCAATTGGAATATTTTTAATTTAATAAAATAATAAAATTATTCAATATTTATATTATTCAAATATATGATGCGTCAAGATGTTTTATGTTTGAATGAAGTTTTTAATGGGTTGTTCAATCAAAATTTCGAAATTACATATCATTAGAATACATGTTGAAAAACAGATTAGCCAATTTCAAACATGTCTAAGTTGCAAAAATTTAAAAAGTATCAAATAAAATATACTTGCAGTTTTACATCAATAAGATAAACTAATCATACACGTTTTTTGTCAACAACTAATCATATAATAAAATAACAATAAACTACAACTATTAAAATATAAGTTGACAATATCGAAACAAAAGTAAAATTTATTAAATTTCTTTTCACACTAAGCAACATATCACATTATTTTAACTTAATATAGATTAAATGAAATATCTAACGAACTTAATTTATAAAATATAAATTTAAGATAAAAATATATATTTTAAAAATAAAACATAAATCCGCGCTTATTTAGCGCGGATCAAAATCTAGTTAATATGTTAAGTATGTTGGTCAAAAATCCACAGGTATCAGGTCAGATTCAAGTCTTATCCAAAACCTGTACAAATGTCCGATAAATTTGTTAGTATATATCAAATACTTGATAAAACATTTTAGTAATCGACTCGTATGATCCCATAGAATCTAGAAAGAAACTAATAAAACATGTAGTTTACAAACATTTTTACAGTTTGTTTGAGTATTTCTATAAGTTTTTCAAATATTTTACACGTATTTTGGGTATTTTATACTTTTGATATTTTATATTCGAAAATATCAAAACCGAAAGATATCCGAAAAAATTGGATTTTCAAATACTGTTAAAGTCGAACTGACCATCCCACCCGACCCTGATCTAAAAGTAATCAGTTTTTTTTTTTTAATAGATCTTTAGTTTTAGTTTGTAATCCGTTGGACTCGGTTTTTGTAAGGACTCTAAGAGTTTGCTTCTCGTTGATAAAACTAAAGACTAGAGAAAGGCAAGATAAGGTTTTATATAATGGGCTAAAATATACTATTGGAAACCCATAATACAAAAGCCCAATTGAAACAAAATGTCGTATCCTTCCGTGCGGAAAGGTGTGTGACCATTATTGTAAAGCGTAATATTCTGCAGATTCTTCCAATGTTGCGTCAGGTGAAGAACAGAGAGAAGAGCAAGTGACAGAGAAAGAAAAAGAAACGATGAATGTCATTGGAAGCAAGACCTGTACTTTCTCCGTGACGGGTTTCTCCAGAGAAAATGAGAAATCTTCTCGGCTCAGCTCGATTGATCCAAGAAGATTTCCCAGAAATCTGGGCAGAGCGGCCCCAATTTCCTGCAAAATCTCAGGGAGTGGAGTTGGAGAGAATCCAGGAACGAATGGGGTTTCTCTCAGCTCCAAGAACAAGATGGAGGATTACAATACAGCTATGAAGAGATTGATGAGGAGCCCATATGAGTATCATCATGATCTGGGTACATATACTTTTCTCCCCCCTAAAATCACAGATTTTCAGATACAATTTAGTGAGTTTCTTGTTTATTAGTACTAAAAAGTGTTCATTTGACTCTGTGTTTAGGTCTGGTAGTAGTTTAATTAGATTGGAACTTGAGAGTTTCCTAAGGAAGCACTAGGCTGAGTGTAGTGAGTTCCAAGAATCCAAGAAGCTTCACTGGATTGATTAAAAAGATTAACTCAGTCTAATTTATGATATAAGTGTGTGTGAGCCGATCCCACTGTCATTAGATCAAGACAAAGCTTACACATAACTATTGATGTGTGAATGTTTCTAAGATTTTTGGTCTTTGACCTGTTTTCAGGTATGAACTATACATTGATAAGAGACGAGCTGATAGTTGGATCACAGCCACAGAAACCTGAGGACATAGATCACTTGAAACAAGAAGAGAATGTTGCTTACATACTTAACTTGCAACAAGACAAAGACATTGAGTATTGGGGAATCGATCTGGACTCCATTGTCAAAAGATGTAAAGAGCTTGGAATCCGTCACATGAGAAGGCCCGTAAGAAACATTTCCCTCGTTTCAACCTGTAGAATCATGTGAATGCTAGATATTTAATCAACTGGTTTTCTTGTTTATGGTTCTATTAGGCTAAAGACTTTGATCCACTCTCGTTAAGAAGCCAGCTTCCGAAAGCTGTGTCTTCTTTGGAATGGGCTGTATCAGAAGGTAAAGGAAGAGTTTATGTTCATTGCACAGCCGGATTAGGAAGAGCTCCCGCAGTTTCGATTGCTTATATGTATTGGTTCTGTGACATGAACGTAAGTTAAAAAAGTTCACTTTCAAGAAAGTTTCAAACTTTGTTTGTGATCTGATTCTGTGTCTCAAATCAGCTGAACACGGCGTATGATACATTGGTATCAAAGCGTCCATGTGGGCCTAACAAAGGAGCCATCCGCGGCGCCACATATGATCTGGCGAAGAATGATCCGTGGAAAGAGCCCTTTGAGAATCTCCCTGAGAATGCATTTGAGGATATTGCAGATTGGGAAAGGAAATTGATTCAAGAACGTGTTCGGGCTGTCCGTGGAACTTGAAAATCAGTAGAGCATATGTATGGTTTTTGAATAAAAATCAAGACTTTTTGTATATTGTAAAGCTACGTATGATTACAAACACTCTTCTAAGAGTTAATACACCTTGTTGTCATGAACCTCTGTGGTTATTCTCAATGTCTACAAAGCATAAGGTATTGCCCAAGACTTTTCCCAAAAATAACATTTTATTCTTGATTTAGATGAAGTCTTGCGTTTTACTTAGCTGAAGTATTTTATAGTAATTATTACATTTGGTAAAGTGATGGCACAACCCATGGTCTTAGTCAACACTTTACTTTGGTCTTCATCAGATTTGGTGATCGGATCTTGGGAGAGTTTTCATATAACAGAATAACTGTTCCATTTCTGACTTGGAAACTAACCTGTGGTTTCTATATTCTTGGCCCATGGACTCATTCTACATTTGCTTTTGCTGCAACAACCACATAAAAAACTTTAGTTTGAGAATCTATCAATGTAAATATTGTTGATTTCGTAACTCGGTCTATCCGAAGATAGAAAAAGTTTTTAGGGTTCTTGAGGGATTTTTAAAGAAGGTTTCAGAACTCGGTTAGAATGAATGGAAATTAGGGTTTCGCTAGATTTCCGAGAGGAAAGAAAGCGGTTGAGAGAGGTGTTTTAGGTCGTCTGAAAACAATTAGGTTAAATCGGTTTTCGCTAAGAACTCTCTGAAAAAGTATTGAAAATAGCGTGTTTTTTATTCAACAATGTGATGTTATATAACTTACAAAGTCGGTTTAGATTAAAAGAGAAAAACTAAAGATAAATACGAATCTTTTCTATTACCCCGGCTCGAATATATCCTCTATCTCGGCATGTTTTACCACATGCGCTGCTCTCCCTCTTTTATTTTTACCTCTTTTGTAACCTTAGTTGTTCTGAGTGACCGGGCCGAGTTGGGTTGACTCAGGGCCCGATTTACGTCTAGGATCCGCTTTCTTTATTGGACCGATCTAAATTCCAGAATGGAACTTTTGAAAAATGTGCTAATATGAACTCCAACAAATATACCTGCATTCGACGCTAAAAAGTCATATTTTAACTATATCTTGAGCAAGTGCAACCATAAAGTCAACAACTTTATCAAAAAACCATAAAGTCCATAAAGCTCCACCGCAATATCGAGTCAATGACATCCATGTTATCTACAACCAAAGTTCAAATTTGGCTCAGCTAATAAGGAGACAAAAGTTACATGTTCACACACACGTAAACAAAAGTTACATGTTCACACACACGTAATGACGTTAATAACATAAGTGTGAGTGCATGTTTGTGTGTACTTGATGCGTGTGACGGTGAGAGTGTGAGCGTATGGGAGGGGTCAAATTCTCAAAAGCTCCTTGACTCAAAGTCAATTTCCCACATATTCTTGCCTAATCTACTATACTCCCCTACTCCTCTCTTTTAATGTTATCCCATTCTACCCTTAATGAATCAATTAAAAAAATCTAAAATAAACCAAATAATCAACCAATCAGAGGAGAGCTTCTCTCTCCTCTTCCATCTCGACCACGCTCGGTCACGCTCTCTCTCTCCTGTTCGATTTGGTCGAATTTTACAGCTATTTTGAATTTGATTTCCTCAAATCTATCCCAATTCTACCATCCCAACAACTTCTATTCGGGATTCTGATCATCCCAGGTAAGTCTCTCCCTTTTCTTGTCGTTTGTTTCTCTATTTTTTTCTCTTTTTTGCTTTAGCTCGATTGAAGGTCGATTTTAATTTCTGAATTAAGAACATTGTGTTTGTAGCCGTGTTTTTTTGGTGAATTAGACAACTTAATCGATAAGTAATCGAAATTTGTGGTTTAATCGTACTGCATCCTATTGTTGTATTGGCAATTTGGAGATATTTTGGGTCTGATAAAGTTGCTCAACTTAGTAAAACTTGGTAATAATAGATTAGTAAAAATCGGTACAACTTTGTAAAACTATTGTGGTTGAACTGGTAAAACTTTGTACATCTTAGTAAAACTTGGTAAAACTTGGTAAAACTACTCTGGCAGAACTGGTAGAACTTGGTAAAACTATTGTGGTATTACTATTGAAATTTGAGTGGTAATGCATATTTTTATGTCATTTTCAGAAGAGGATGGGTTCTCCTTTCATAAACATACATTTTGATTATGAAGGACATTATTCAAAGATCGGAGATGACTATGAATGGATTCCTAGAGAAGCTCGGTTGTATGGTATATCGTTTAAGACATCATCTATGGAGGAGATAACATATTCGTTGCTAGTGGATAGGATACGCAGAAAGATTTCAATAGATTATTCTACAAAGAGGCTGAATTTGAGTTATATTCCATTGGTAGTGAAACCTCAAAGGCAGTCGTATATTTTTGATGACGAGGATGTTTACGTGTATCTAACCTCTTTGGATAAAGAGCAACGAAGAAGTGTTTTGCATGTAGAGGTTGTCAGAGATTTGGAAATATTTCCGATTACCGAGCAACTTTCAAGAGTAGAGAGGAGGAAACGAGATGGTGGGAGTTATGGTGAGCTTATTTCTAGTGCCCGAGATAATATTGGGGTAATCAATGCTGGCGATGCTACTCATATTACTGGCGAGGAATCAACAGAACAACCTATTGAGCCTATTGAGCCTATTGAGCCTATTGAACCAACTGAGCCGATTGAGCCATTGGAGAATGTTGCTATTGGCGATGGTGATATTGTACAACATGGTAATATGCATGATTTGGATATGGTTGAATCAGTTGAGCTTCCATTGGTTGTGGAAGTTACAAGGCGTTTAGATGAATGGGAAGATGGCTTGGGTTTCGAAATAGGTCAAGAATTTAAATGTAAAGAAGATGTGCAGTATTTGGTTGATAAAGCCGCAAATCTGAACTGTTATGGGATCTTAATAGGCAATTCAGATAAGAGTCGATACGTGGTGAAATGCCGTGAAGCGAAGCAAGGTTGTAAATGGCAGTTGAGAGCTGTAAAGATTAAGAATTCAACCATGTTCTCAGTTAGAACATACACGAATATGCATTCATGCTCTCGGACAAGTACCAGTGGTATAAGCAACAAGAGAAAAGGTACACCACGGTTAGTTGCAAGCGTCCTAAACGAAGACTATCCCGGTAACTTCGATACTCCATGTCCTAAAACTATTGTGCAGCTTGTCCAAAGAAGAGCTGGTGTGGAAGTGTCGTATTCTACGGCTTTTAGAGGGAAAAACCTTGATGTCTCTGATATCCGTGGTAGTCCAGTTGATGGTTTCAAGATGTTGCCTTCTTATTTGCATATGTTGGAGAAGGTGAATCCTGGAACAAAAACCGATTTGGTGTTGGATGAACAAAGAAGATTCATGTATCTATTTGTGGCTTTGGGAGCTTCCATCGAAGGGTTTGTAGCCATGAGGAAAGTGCTCATCGTTGACGCAACTTTCATTAAGAATGTATATGGAGGTTGTTTAATATTCGCCACAGCGCAGGATCCGAATCATCACCACTATCCCATTGATTTTGCTCTAGTTGATGGTGAAAAGGAAGAAAGTTGGATGTGGTTCTTCAATACGCTGAAAACCGTAATATCGGATAGTCGTGAGTTAGTTTTTATTAGCGACAGAAATGCAAGTCTCATCAAGGCAATAGGTCTAGTGTACCCTCTCTTGGATCATGGTTATTGCATCTACCACCTGTCCCAGAATGTGAGAGGAGCAGTTTCCTACGAGAACAAAGAAGAAGTTGGAAAAAATTTTAGGGAAATTGCTCGGATATACTCTGAGGCTGATTTCCTAAGACAATATGGCGATTTTAGGAACAGATATCCTCAAGCAGCTCAATATCTTGACAAAAGCGTAGAAGAGAAGAAATGGGCAAGGTGTTATTCTCCCGGTGTAAGGTACAACATAGACACATCTAATTGTGTGAAGTCTATGAATGCAGTTTTTAAGAAGGCCAGAAGGTATCATCTACTGCCTATGATCGATGCTCTTATTGGAAAATTTGCAGAGTGGTTTAACAGTCATAGGAAAGATTTCGTTTCTGGATCGAGCGCGCGAAAATTGGTGCCGGAAGTGGAACTTGTGTTGCACGCTAGAATTGTGAAAGCAGCCAAACTCACGACATTTGAGCTTAATGCATTCGAGCTTCAATACGGTGTTGTTGGAGATGACGGCATTACTTATGTGGTGGATTTGAGACATAATAAATGCAGCTGCAGATACTTTGATATTGACAGGTACCCATGTGTACACGCAATATCTGCTACCACTAAATTCTTGAAGCAAGACATTAGGCCAACGGAATTGAAGGATTTGTATGGTCTGTGCTCGCATTACTACATGATAGAATTATGGGCATTGGCTTATACGAGGACAATTTTTCCAGTTCCGCATATGTCTGAGTGGATTATTCCGGAAGAGATAGAACAGTTGTACGCTTTTCCTCCAAACTATGTGAAAAGAAAGGGAAGAGTGCAAGAAACAAGATATCCGTCAGTTGGGGAGCACGGACGGAGAAGGAGCAAGAGAAAGGCAAGAAAGAATTTAGCGAGCTGGTTTAATTGCAGTAATGAGAGCCATGCTGATGTGAGCCAAGAAGGAATTTAGTTGTATTTTTATTTCTTCAATTTACATATGTTATCATTTGTTGTGTAACTTTGGAAAACTTGGTAAAACCAAGATTTGTAGAACTATAATTGTTTGTGAAATTTAGTTTTTATAATAATGTTAAATATAACAATCAATTTATATAGCATATCTCTTGATTATGCTTCAAGAATTTAGCATATCTCTTGCTAAAACAAAATAAACGCTTTTAGAATTTAAGGTAAATATTGCAGACTTGTTAGGGTAGCAAGCAAATATCATGTACATTTATGAGTTGTTTATCTATGTGAATCATCTTAATCTTCAAAAGGTCAGATAATATATGTATTTTCAAATATCATTGAATAAATTAATTTGTAATGCATATAATTATCCATAGATCTTGAGTATAACCAATTTTTTATTATTAAAGATAGAGTATAACCATTAAAACTGAATTTTGGCAGAAGTAAAACTTGACAGTTTTTGGTAAAACTTCAAACTTGGTAAAACTTTGATTCCCGCCTAAAAAATTTGAAACTCCCGCCCCCAAATTCCAAAATTAAAATTTCCCCCCCCTTTTTTGGGAAAATCCTTATCTATCTAATTTTCTATTTTTCTCTCATTTTTCGTTCTTCTCCCTCTCTCTCTAACCCGAATCTCCATCTCTCTTCTCTCTCTCAAATGAGTTCAGAGAATTTCATGCTCCATCCCTATGAAGAGGAAAGGAGGAACAAGGAATACTCCGATCGGCTTGACGCAGTGACCTACTTGGAATACGGCATCCCAAAGGAATGTCCATGTGGTGGCGATATCGTGCGCGAGGTCGATAAGGTTACGCCTGTGGATACTACACCGGGCCGTACCTTCTTTACTTGTGAAAAATGGAGGGTAAATGGACTTTTTCTATTATCACTTAATAATCTTATTGTGCCACTTAGACAAATGTGAAAGACAAGCTAGAACATTTTTTTGGTGTAACTCTGAATTTTTTGATTTTTTTGTAGGCCGATGGACTCCATATTCGTCAACCATGGTTGCGTGGTGTCGAACAAGAGTTTGAGAAGTTGCTGTACAGGATTCAACAGCAAGACGACAAAATCGCAGGCATGAATGTGGAGATTTTCCACAACCGAAGAGAAATTGCCAAGTTAAAGGAGACAATCGAAGGGATGCAAAGCTGATGTTGTTTAAGATCTACTATGTCTGGATATCTATGTTTGAATTCTGTGTTTGTTTCTATGGAATTTTCTATGTTGAGTTGAATTCTTATTGCTGGTATTTAAGTTTGAATGAATGTTTTCGGGATAACTTGGCATAACTAGGTAAAACTACTTTGGAAAATTTGGTGTCAAACTTGGTAAAACTAGGCATAACTTGGTACTAAACCATAGATAATTCAAACCAAAATACCCAAAGTACTAAACCATAGATAATTTAAAACCAAATGTACTAAAAACAGAGAAGATCACGGTTTGGTGGTTCCCTCAGCAACTTGGGTCTTCCCCCTAGTCATCACGGGACTCCTAATCTTTATCTTTTTTGCTGGAACGTTCTCAACGGATTCAATAGCTCTCTTCTTACCTTTTCTGTCCTCGTCCTTCTCGGCCTCAGGTACTACCTTCTCAGCCTCTGTTACTTCCTTTGCTTGCTCTGTTTCCCCCTTGTCTTCCACGGTTTCTTCCTTCTCTTCTTCCTTCTCTCGCTCTTTTTCTCCCTTCTTACTGCTTTTCTTCGCATTCTTCTTTCTTCTCTTTCTTCCCTTTCTTTCCTCTTGCACTTTAACAACACTAGGCTCACAAACTTTCGTACCAAGAAACTCAACCCCTTCAAAAACACCATCATCGGCAGTAGCCTCAGGCTCTGTTGGTAATGTCTCCTTAACACCCGCTCTGAGTGCATTCACAACCGATTCCATATCGGTTAATCTACCGTATACGTCTCAGTCAACTCCTTTAACTGAGCGTCGTAATACATCTTCATTCGAGACTCTGTTTCCTCAATTCTCTTCTTGATTAATTCCTCCACATCCGCAAGACTTAAAACAGTAGGAGTACGAGCCCCTTCCGGATCCTTCGCAGCCTCATTCCCAGCATCACTCTCAGACGCCTCATGAATCGCACGAGGTTGCTCTTGAGCCTGAGACGCACGACCAGACACATCTTGGTTGAAAAGTTCTTCAAACCAGATTGTCTTCTTCTTCTTGAGCAGCCTGTTCCAACCATCGACTATTGGGTCATCCACATCATTCCAGCCAGAATCAGCGTCCATGGTATTCTCTAGAAGCGTCATTTCCATGGGAGATGCCTCCAAGATGCTTTGAATATCCTGGAAATATAAGAAGAAACAATTTAATATCAACCTCAAAGTATGATATGAGATACTAGGATTAGTAGTACGATATGAGATACTAACCTTGGTAGTTCCAAGCTTTTTATTTATCTCTGAGATACGGAAAAACCTTGACCCCTTGGTTTTATACCTCATCTTGCACATTCGCGGGAAATCCTCGCACGCACCCCGAACCCTTTCTCGGAAATGGTTCTTCAGAACTGGGATGGCCTCAAAAGCAAGGACCTCCAGAGGAACAATGCATCCAGGAAATACCCATGAAGTGGGTGCCACTCCTCCGGTATGGTCAATGAAGTGCAATATGTCTTTGACGTTCTCCTCGAATGACAAACGCCCCCACGGAAAAGTCTTGCACATCTCCAGATCATCAATGGCTCTGAGGAAGAAACTCTCAACGGAAGTAGCTCCTTTGCCTGTCTTCTTCTTCCCAATTTTCACGGATGACAAGAAGTACATGACAGCCATCTTCAAACGATCCTCGCCATACTTTCTTTTGCCAAAATTTTTTTTCGTTTTCATAGCTAGGAACTGATTCACAACTTCTTCATGTGTAACCTTCTTCTCTTCACCGAAGTACTTAGCAATAAAACCTGAGCCACCACCAAGGGATTCGTAGTGGTTTGGATAGGAGTGACAGAACAACCCCGAAACGAGTGCATGCTCCCTAATGGAATAGCGGATTGGAACGCCGTTGACAATAAACCATAGCTCCATCTTTTTATCCACAGCCGTGACCCTAACAAGAATCATCCACAATCCCATCCATTTTGAGCTTGTCTTCTGACCCATGTGGAAGAAGTGCTTGAATTGTGGATGCTCATGGAACCAAGCAAGCTCATCACCCTCGAGAATGTCGTCTACAGTCTTCACGGCTTTGGCGATGTAGCACTTAGAAGAGAGCTTTATCGTCTTCACATACTCTGTGGGAGGGAAACACATCCTGAGGGGCTGCATTGGTTCGGTTTCGTCCTCTGAATTCTGCACACACAAAAAGTTAGACCAAGTATTACCCAGTTATACTAAGTTTTTCCAAGTTTTACAAAGTTTTACACGAAAGTTATACTAAGTTTTACTAGGTTTTACTCTAACTATACTAAGTTTTACCAAGTTTTACTACGTTTTACCAAGTTTGTCACCAAGTTTGACACCAAGTTATACCAAGTTTTCTGTCTTTTCCAAATCAAAGTTTCACTAATTCCTACTAAGTTTTACATATCCGAAATCGACAAAAATTATACATGCAAGGCCCCATAAATGGAAATACGTACCGTTCCTTCCTCGAGTAGTTGTTCACTGTGGTGGGTTAAAGAGCGGATTTCGCTGGTTCGAACAACTTCTTCTTCTTCGTGAAACCCTAGTCCCGGAACACGGGAATCTTCAACTTCATCCTCCTCGACTACGGCTTTCTCCCCCTCGTTTATCCCTCCGGCTTCCTCCTCCTCATCGTCTTCTGTTTCATCGTCCTTCTCTTCCTCGTTCTCAATCTCTTCGTCGTCTTCCTCTTCTTCCGCATTCTCGGATTCTTTTTCCAAATCTGTTGTTTTTTCTTCTTCATCAATTTGTTTCCACACAACATCGGCTTGTAGATTCGCCTCTTCTCTCGGGTCTCTCTCGGTTGGAGATTCGTTTGGAGGAATCGATTCATCCTCTACTCTCTTCTCTCGGGTCTCTCTCGGATATACTGAAGAGAAAAAATGTTTTTTGATTTTTACCTTAAGACATTTTTAGGATTTAAAGAGTAGATCCGACCCGACTCAAATGGATGGACCAAACTCTTTGGGTCAATCCAGGTTGGGTTGTAAATAAGTTACAAAACCCAGGTTTTGCTGTCTTTTACCCCTTCTCTCGAATTAAAAAAAAGAAAAGAAAATGAATTTATGGGAGAGGAGTATATGGGACTTTGACTTTGAGTCAAAGAGCCCTAGAGAATTTGATCCGTATGGGAGAGACTTGGTGAACAAGCAGGACGCAGTCAAAAGTGCCGGTGCTTCGGCTTTTATTAGTACAGCTGGAAACTCCATTAATGAAATAAAGTGCAAGTATCTTCATCTATTTTTTTTTCCATTTAATATGTGTGCAATGTTAAATAGTCAAACACTCAAAGAAAAATGTTTTGCTCAACTGTTTTTACTGGCATTAAAATGTTTGTATAGTTGACACAAACGTGTTTAAAATTCTTATTGATACTCCGATTATAATCGATTGTTAAACTCGTGAATATTATTCAAACTTACCATATAAAATTTAAGATCATGCACTAGAAAAATCTCCCTAATAGTTTATTTTAATTCATCAGTTTATGTATTGGAATTAACAATTCAAATTACACATCATTTAGACAAAGATTATTTAAATAGTGTTATTTTAAACTATTTTCTTGTTTCATAAAGAATACTCCCTCCGTTTCATAATAAGTGTCATTCTAACATTTTTTCACACAGATTAAGAAACCTATTAAAACTTCTGTTATACCCTTAATAAATATCTTTGACTTTTGATATTCTTATTTTTCATTGGTTAATACTAAGAGCAGGTACAACGGCGTTACCCTGCTCAATTTCTTTAAAAAAAAATTTTAATATTTTTTTTTAACAGGCGAAAAAAAAAAATCAAAAAGTAAAAAAAAAAAGACCAATGGGGAAGCGCAACATTAGCGCTACAGGTAAGAAACATGTCCTTAATTAAGGATTTTATCATCCCGTTTCTTATATAACTCTTAATATGGGACCTACATTATTTAATTAATTTTTTGTTAAGGACTTGTGTTTAAGAACCCCCATTGGGGATGGTATAAGGTCAAAGTAGGTAATTTATGTCAAAAATTGCATTGAAAATCTAAAACGACACTTATTTTGAAACGAAAAATCAACTTTGAGTATCATTTTAGATTTTCAATGTTATTTTTTACCTAAAATCCTATCTATTTAACTTTTCACCCAATGTTCAGTTTATTTAAATTTTAATGATTTGTATAATGATATATTAAACAAAGATACTTTTGTATAATTAAATATTTTTAATATGCATAATATATGTCAAAATAACAATTTTAGAAAACATGGAATAGTAATGTTCAACTCTTAATTTGTATGATAGTTATTGGGAGGAACTCAAAAACAAATTCATGCACTACTTATTATCTGGTCTAAAATTGACAATATCATAATTCAAAGAAAAAGTCCACATTGTTTACCCTAGAGTTGTTTTCCGTTGTATTAAATGTTTGAAATTGATAACCAAATCATGTATTGTATGCTTAATTTTCACATATGAAAAAGACTAAAAACAAACAAATAATAATAAAAATGATATTTTAGTTTGACCGTAAACTCGTAAAGACCGACCGATTCTTCTTGTGTCCGACACTTGCCGCGTAAGCTTTCCAACTCCCATTTGACTTTTCTCTGCTCACACCCTCCGTATATATTCTATACACTACTCTCTTTGATCTTCACCCACTTCATATTTCAAACCAAGTAGACCAATTACAACAACAACAAGAAGATTCTCTTTCACCCACAAAAATATTACCGAAAAAGATGACAAGAAGCAGATCTTTGCTTTTGATTCTCCTCTTCATCTCCATCTCTCTATCAACGGCTAGGATCTTACCAGGAGAGTTTCTTCCGGTCATCGATAACGTCATCTTATCCGGAGAGATATCTCCTGACACCAAGGCGGTGGTGGGTTGCGGAGACGAGGTGTCGGAGATAAAAACGGAATATTCTTTTATGCCTGAAGTCGTCACCGGAAAATTTGGCTCCTTGGTGTTGAATGCTCTTCCGAGAGGGAACCGACCAGCGTCTGGGCCAAGCAAGAAAAGTAATGACGTCAAGACTTAGAAACTCTTCTTTGTCTGAATTCTTTTTTTCCCTATTCTTTGACAAAATACTTTTGAATAGAAAATCTTGTAAATGTTTATATTCAGAAAAATACAGTAGATAGATTTAGATTCTATCTGGTCCTTTTTGATTGAAATGATCAAGAATGTTAGATTATAATCTTGTATCGATATATCAATACTTTCTGATAAATACTAATCATCTTTACATTTCTTATGATTATTTATTAGACCAAGAAGGTCGTTAAACGCATACTATAATTAAGTTGAACAAAAAAAAACATTTAAATTGCATGTAGTTTCGGTCCTTTCGGAGTAGCTGTATGTTTGGTTCCAAGAAAAGAGCTAAAAAATAAAATAATATAAAATCACAAGGGCCCCAAGGTATAAAGAATGAAGTTAGTGCAGGATTTGTAAATTGACATAACGCGTTTTTCTATGGTAAACACAAACAATTACAGAAGGAAATAGCAACTGCAACACATTACTACAAATATAACTACACAACCTGATATTTAGATCATACTGAAGTCTTGAAAACTCCATTGTTCAACCACTCCATTCACAACTTCACTCGCATTTGGTCACAGTAACAAAAGAATGCTCTTTGCATATACTTGAGTTGGCGCCATGTTCAAATTCATTATGAGTAGCACACTTAAATTTATAACGAGTCTAATCATGGCGCAAACTCAAGTAGATGAAATGAGATGAAGAAAGCCTCGCTTAAGTACTAGCTCTTATACAATACTATAAAACTTGAGTACTTGACAAACTTTATTTGCCAAATGTGTCTCATGCTTGAAAGTATAGAAACTGAATGCCAAGTGTTTGGCCGAACCATTGCTCAAAAGGAGACAAGTAGGTGGTATGTATCTTGGAACTAAACGAGGAATTTAACTGAACCAGGCTATAATTGAGTACGCTCACGATTAAGAATGAGAGTAATATCGTTGCCGACATTTCCAAGGACGAAAAGTTTCACCAAGAGAGTTGACTGAAAAACTTGGATCCCGTACAACTTCTGTTTAGTGTTACTTTACTATCTAACCAACTCTCTTGTATTTGTGTGAGTTTTTTTTTTCATATTAATTTTTTTTCCTAATATAACAGCTGAAAATTAAAACAGAAAATAAGATAAATAAAAAATAACAAACAACCCAAATGGGTCCGATCTGGTTCAAGAATCTTAGATTAATTTATACCACAAAATCGATTTAAATCGGATACACCATTTAACCTAGATCTAAGGAAGACAAAAACAATATGCCACCTTTGAAATAAAATAAAACCGCGGTGTAGATCAAAGATGTCTCTAAAGGCCGAGCCGCCACCAACGAAAGAGAAATCCTGACCCTTTGAGACACACATCCCAAACCATCAGAGAGCACACCCGGTAAAAAGCGTAGAAAAAAAGTCGCCGTAAGGAAAACGATGCGTAAATCGCAGAAAATATAAGCTCCCTAAAAACCACCATCATATTCGGTTTACCCTCACTCCGGAGGAGTCTAAACGGACGACTGAGAGAAACAAACGCTGCCAAAACTATTGTCGGTCCACCACCTCCTCCGTAAATCGTAACACCCGGTGAGCTGCCGTCCTCTAACGGCACAACCGAGGGTATGAAAGCGCTACGCCGCCTTGTGTGAGTTTTTTTAGTTTCAATTTGAAACGTTTTAGGTCATGTGAAGAAAAAAGAATATGGAGTAGAACATGAATATAGCAAAATTTTATTCTTGGAAACTCTTTGGTAAGACAAGTGTATTATTGCAACCACACATGGTCTTTTGAGCTAACTCAAAGACCAAAGAGGTTTTATCAAAAAAAAAGACCAAAGAGATATTGTAGGTTTGTTTCAGACAAACTTATAAAAGCAAAAGCCGAGCTGGGAACAGGTTCCTCTGTTTATGTTACTTATCCTGTAACGAGTCACTTGCATTCCTTGTCATAAACTTCGCTTGCATATTTCCAGTTGATCACTTTCCACACGTTCTTCAGATATTCCGGCCTCACATTCTTGTACTGCAAGAGATAAAATAATGATTAAAAGGTTGATTAATGTTTAATCTTATAAGCTAACAGACTATAGCAAGTGTTGTTTGTTACCTGCAAGTAGTAAGCGTGCTCCCAAACATCTATACCCACCAGAGGAACCAAGCTTCCTCCTTTTGTCACAAGTGGATCCTGAGATCAAACATAGTCTTTACTTTAAATCCATCAAAATCACATGTGTTTATGAATACAAAAACCGCAGGCAAATCTAAATCCTTTTGGACAAATCAATATCATGGATAAGGTACCTGATTGGCAGTTGTGTCAACCACAAGTTTCTTAAGTTCTTTGTCAAAACCGAGCCACTGAATCAATCAAGAGAAGAAAACACTTGAGTCAATGACAACGGTTATAAGTTAAACCAAAGCCAACAATGTGACGACCGATGACATTAAAAGGTGAAACTAGAATACTAACCACCCATCCTGAGCCTTGCAGAGCAGCACCTTCAGCACTCATCTTTTTCACCAACCCATCGAGAGAGCCAAAGTGAGTATCAATAGCTCCGCCAAGAGATCCCTTTGGTGGCTCTCCACCACCTTGCTGTTATATGTTCAACAAACACCATTAAGAACAGAACAATTAAACGAAATAGAAAGAAACTCTTTAACACAAGCTCACGTTGACAGGAGCAAGGTTCTTCCAGAAAATCGAGTGATTCACATGACCTGCACATCAGATATAAAACCCTATCGAGTTTAGCACAAAAAAACCATCCATTGTTTCTTGGGGAAACATTAAGAAGAAAGATAAAAAACCAAAACTTTAGGCTCAATTTTTTCTTTGGCTCAATTTGATTGATCAAAAGGCCGTCACTTTTATAATTAACCTAATCTGCGATCCAACAATAACTCCATCCAATCACAAACCAACCGATCGAACATACAAAAATCGAGATTGAAAATAAGAAAATCGAACCTCCGCCGTTGAACTTGATGGCGCTCTGAAGCTTGACGACAGTGGAAGCATCTCCCTTGTTCACGGCCTGATCCAGCTGTTCGAGGGCATTGTTGTAATTAGTGACGTACGTCTGGTGATGCTTCTGGTGATGAATCTGCATAATCTCGCCGCTAATCGCCGGCTCCAACGCGCTATAATCATAGGGAAGATCAGGAAGCGTAAAGGTCTGGATTCCTCGGAAACCCAAGAGCCTCGATGATGTCTCCTTCAAGCCGGCTAGGGTTTTTCTACTCGCTAATGAACGAATCGCCATTGTTGATAGATGATGAGATACACAAACACAGTGAGATATACTTTCTTTCTCCTTCGTGGTGAGTGGTCGCTTAAAATGAAAAATGTTTTTGTATAAAGGAATCATAAAGTTACTACCTGTCACATAATGATAAGTAACAGTCACGACACGTAGACTTGTAAGTGTGGTTATGTGTCGCTGTGAATAAATGGGCCGAAATATTGGACTAGTAAGCCCAAGGCCTTACGTAATGTAATTTTTGTTTGTTTATTCTTTTTATTAGAGAAAAGAATATATGAGTTGATGATGATGATGGTGATGACGACGGTGATATAAAGAGAATCGAAAGCAAAGTATAAAGAAATGAAGAAAGTTGACTAGAAGCGGAGAACTTCCAAATGTTGAATTTGGATGCATGTATAAGCCAATTCTATTTGGTTCCTCCTTGATTATATACCTAACCACCGTCATTTTCCGATCAAACCTAGTTTCCTTTCTCTAGCCCAGAAACCACCATTGTACCTAGAAAATTTCGAGATCGCAGATTTAAGGCGAGACTTTTCAATAATCAAAAGAAATTGGCATTTGAAAGTGGGGGAATTTTCTTAAATTCGGGTCCTGTAATCTCCGATGGACAGTTCAAGTGACATCGAAGGTGATTTCGACGGAAGAAATGAAGGGGAATCCACATCGGATTATCGATTGTTGGGTCGGCAAGTTACGGTTCATCAGTTCATGGGCGGTGGCAAAGGCAAGTTCTTTTCTCAGTTTTTTTTCTTTCTCATCAATTCGGTGGTTTCCAATGAAATTTTTCTCAGATTTATCGATCCCAGTTTTGTTAGGGTTTCTGATTTCACTGGGCTGGGGAATTGGTACGTGGGCAAGTACATTTCCAATTCTGAGTTTTTTTCTCTGATTATTTTATGATCATTTGGGTAGTTTCCGATGATAAATTTTCGGAATTACAGAGCACAAAATGCATATTGGAGATGATACATAGAAAAGTTAGGGTTTGCTGATATCAGCGAGCTTTGGAATTATTATGTGTGCAACTACATTTAGCAGGTGAAAGTTAGGTTAGCGTTGGATCTTGAATGAGAACTAGAAAAAAGCGTGAGATCACAAGTCGAGCAAAAAAAAACATTGTTTGTAAAGCCTGACCATCAAATCATATTTGTATGGCTTTCTTCTTTGATGCAGCTGCTGACTTGCTCTTATGGAGGAGAAGAAACCATTCGGTGGGGGTTATCGTTTTATCAACCGTAGCTTGGCTTACACTTGAGCTTTCCGGATTACCTTTCTTATCTATTTCTTCAGATGTCTTACTGATCGGGATCATAATATCATTCGTCCATGCCCGGGTTTCTGCTTTTAGAAATAGGTGTGCTCTACTTCTCACCACTCTAGTTCTTATTGTTTTATGTGTCTCATCTTCTACATGTTTGCTCTGTATAAGCAGACGGCCGAATTCGTTACCAGAGCTTGTTTTATCAGAGGAAATGGTGAATAGTGCTGCAGCTTCCTTTCGTATCAAACTCAATCACTTGCTTGTAATGGCTCATGATGTTACAGTTGGCAACGATTTTCGGCTCTTCTTCAAGGTTATGAAGCAAACCCTTTTATAGTGATACTATTTTCTTTTCTTGGAAATCTGAACAATTGGCTTAACAGTCTTGACTATTCTCTGTAGCAGGTGGTGATTTGTCTGTGGCTTCTCTCTGCCATTGGTAGCTATATTTCTTTCTGCACTCTTGTTTATATCGGTTAGTAACTTGATCCCTAAATTTTTTTCCACAAGATTGCAGTTTCAAAGTCAGTGAACCTGAGGTTTATGGTTTTATGGTGTGGACAGGGACCATACTATCTGTAACAATACCGGCTTTGTACAGCAAATATCAAAGCAAAGTAGACAAGTGTTGCGGGTTGATTCACAGGCAGTTGTCTCATCACTACAAGTTAGTTGACGAAAGTGTTATAAGAAGACTCTCGTGGAGCTTATCTAAGGATAAAGATTCCTGAGCTGAAAGTTTGGTGATTTTGAAAACGCTTTTACTCGTCCTCCATAATTTTCTTACAATTGTGTAGTAACTAAACGACGATAACAAGGATGAATATATAAAGATGGTTTCTTGTTCAACCAAAACTCTGTATCTTTCTTTTCTCTCAAGGATAATGCCATTACACCTAACAATATAAAACCATCAAGTTATGTCCCTACGACAGAATCTGCCATGTCATCATCCCGCCGAGAACCACCACCCATCGAAGACGGTTGTTCAAGGAGAAGCGACTGTCTGCAAGTAGGACAAGAGGAACCTGAAAGCAACCAAGTGTCGATAAAATACTTGCAGACAGTCGCTTCTCCTTGAACAACCGTCTTCGATGTGTGGTGGTTCTCGACGGGATGATGACGTGGCAGTTTCTGTCGTAGAGACATAACTTGATGGTTATATCTTGAAACTTTGCTCTGTACGTCTCTCAGGTGGGCTTGGTGTGTTAAATAGTTGTTGTTTCTTATTTTATTATGTGTTGATTGGTGTGATTAGTTACACATGTGTATTCTTGTGCGCTGGTGAATTTATAATATAATGTGAAAGATTAGTTCAATGGCACTCTTTTTGTGTTTGCATTTATAGTAGCAACTTCTACAACTACTCGTTTAATCTACTGCCTTCTTCATTCTCTACTTAACCCCTGGAACTGGAAGTTAAATTTTGGGTCTTATTGGGCCTCAATATTCCACGATTAATTAGCATTGTCTTAGTGGCCCACAAAAATCGAATTGAGTGAACCAAAATAGTAATAGCTTCACGTTTGAATTTTTATAAACGGTTATGTAAGCTCACTTTTTATTTTCCATATTGTTAACGTATACTTCACAACCATACAATTCTAACTTATAAATAATCTAAAAATTCAAGTGAGACTTGAGGGACTGGATTGCTAGTTTGGTGAACTTGTGGAGACATTCAGTCACACGTTTTAATCGGTTTAGACAGTAAATTTAGTCTCAACATTATGATATTAAACTTTAAAACTAAAGGAAATAAAAATGTTAGACCATAATGCATCATGTACCTTTTCTCATTAGTGGGGGTGTATTGGACTAAGAGTTTTAAGAGATCTGGAAGTATTCTTAAAATTCACTGTTATTCAATTAAAGATTTTAAAATGTCTTCACAAATCTAGTGTTATTAAACATGAGATTTATGTAAAATCATTTAAAATCTCATGTTATTTAAACAACAATTTGTTAAAATCATATCAAATCCACTGTTATTGAAAATATTTTAAGCGTTGAGATTTTAATGACTGCAAGGGATTTTAGAAAATTTTAGAAGATTTTCTTAGTTAAAAACATAAAGATCCAAATCTCATAGTTTTAGGTGGTATTGTAGGAGATTTTAATACAAAATCACAATAACTTTCTTAAAATCACTCAAAACCATCAAAATCATCTAAAATCTTAATTAAACTCAAATCACTCAGACTCTCTTAAAATAATTAGTTCAATACACCCCCAGATTATTTAGAGAAATTGAACAATTTATTTAGGTACAAAATATTATAACTACCCATGTAAATAATCTATATAGTGTTAAAATGCATAACTAAACTTGGTATGAAATCCTTCTATTTTATTTTAAAGATCAAACAGAATACAATATTACTCTTCTTTTTTGGGTCAACGAATACACTATTACTCTTAGTTTCTAGAAAAATTACATTAAAACGAGCACAACTGGAATTGACTGCCACTAGAAAGCTTTATAAATTCAATGAATATAATACATGGGAACAGAAAACCCCCCTACTTTGATGACTGATATCAAGTGAAAGAAAGAAAAAATATATTAGAAGAATATAAATGGTAACCAAATAATTAATAACCCAAATTCATAGATCATTATGTTGATTGTTGACCACAATGGTAGATTAACAATTTGAATTGACTAGGAAGAATAATGACATGTTTTTAAATTAACAATTAAAATTAAATAACACAAAATAGCCATATTCATTATTCAACTTAATATTAATCTGATGTTCTCCTAAAAAGACTTAAATATCATATTATAATATATAATAACTATTTTAATTGATTTCTCATATCTAATGGATATGATTTGTATAAGTATGTAAATCCACAATTAGTGAATGTTCATGCATGTTTGTAATTGTAAGAAAGCATTCAACCTTTGTATATATATATATATATATATAACTATATAGACCGAAGACAACATATAGAACAGAAAACAAAACAAAGTAAATAAAAAAAATGAAGTGTTTGTGTTTGATCGCGTTTCTAGTGATTGTGATCTCACAAACCTATAACAATCTAGGAGTAGAGGCTGCGCCAACTGATGGTTTCGTGAGTAGGAACGGTGTCCAGTTCATTCTCAACGGTAAACCATTTTACGCCAATGGTTTCAATGCCTACTGGCTCATGTACGAAGCCACTGATCCGACACAAAGGTATAAGATCACCAATGCGTTTCAAAACGCGACCAGTCACGGTCTGACCATCGCACGCACGTGGGGATTCCGTGATGGTGGTTACCGTGCTCTCCGAACGGCCCCTGGTTCCTACGATGAACTAACGTTTCAAGTGAGTACATATTCATGTATATATAGAGATTTTTAGTATCTTTTTATGTTAATAATTTTGGTTTTACATCAAGGGTTTGGATTTTGCGATTGCCGAGGCAAAAAGACTCGGTGTAAAAATGATAATCACCTTTGCCAATAACTTTCCTGACTTCGGAGGAAAGAAACAATACATTGATTGGGCAAAAAGTAAAGGCCAGGCCGTAAATTCCGAAGACGATTTCTACACAAACCCTCTTGTTAAACAGTTCTACAAGGACCATGTTAAGGTACAAATACTAAATTGTATATATTCTTTCATATAGATTAATTAATATTCATAAGTCGCACGAGCTTGGTCGAGTGGTAGGCCAAACTTGAGAATGTGTTAGTAGCGTTCTCCTGATTGGAACCTCTCTCAAAACTAAATAATGACCGTGTCGAAATAAGAGTTTTCACAGGGTTCTTTTGCATGGGATTAGTTGAATTCCGTGGTCTATTAACCCGAGAACCAACTAAAGAGTAAATATTTATGCGATCTGGTTTGGAGTTTATAGTGTCCGTTAAACCGAATTACTCTCACTTATAAAAATAATAATTAATATTCATAACAAAAGTATTTCAAGACTAATTTATTTAACCTATGATCTTGTGCTTTTAGACTGTGGTGAACAGAGTGAATACAATTACCAAAATTGCATACAAAGATGAACCAGCCATTATGGCTTGGGAGCTAATGAACGAGTCAGAATGCAAAGCAGATCCAAGTGGAAAAACCCTTACGGCTTGGATTCAAGAAATGGCTCTTTACGTAAAATCACTTGATTCAAAGCATCTCCTCACTACTGGACTTGAAGGATTCTATAGTGGCGCGAATCCTCTAAATCCGTTTGCAGCCACCGTTCTTGGAACCGATTTCATCGCTAATCACAATATTGATGCCATTGACTTCGCATCCATTCATTCTTATCCTGACACATGGTAATAATACACTCACACATTTGTTTTTTTTTTTTTTTAACAAAAACATCATGTTTTGTCTGTTCCTTAAGGCATCAGCTTATAAAAATCATTTTTAAAGTTTTTTTTGTCACCTATGCTTTTAATCTAAGTCAAAATAGTCCAGACATTTCGGTTTTCTTATGGAATTCTGAAATTCGACAGATTATGATTTACAAGCGAAAACTCACGATCATCATATGTCTTAACCATTTTAGCAAGGATGTTGGCAATTATATTATCACGAGAACTTTTTATATAGCATGAAATATGCAACATGCACCTACTGCATGAATTTTTGTCAGATTCAAGTCGGCTGGATTTTGTGAACCGAGTTACCTAACCCAAACTAACCAAAGTAACCGAACTCCCACGTTTGATTTTAGTGTTTAGGGTTTATAATTTAGTCATAAGTTTTAGTGTTTTGGGTTTATATATGGTTCATATTTTTTATTCTTTGCTTAACTCATCAAACGAAAAAAAACATTTCTTGATCATCGAAATTGCAATAAGAAAACAATTGCTTTTTTTTTTTTTTACAAGTTGATCACCATTCCATTCCATTATTTTTGAAATTACAGGTTGCCAAAGTTAGATGAGACAGCTCATTTGGCCTTCTTAAGAAAATGGCTCGAAGGCCACATTGCAGATGCACAGAACATTCTTAAGAAACCTCTAATCCTAGGAGAGTTCGGGAAACCATCGAGTGCACCAGGCTATACTCAGGCTCAGAGAGATGCCGTTTTCAGTGCAACGTTTGACATCATTTACGCGTCTGCGCAAAAAGGCGGTCCAGCCGCAGGAGCATTGTTTTGGCATCTTATTACCGATGGTATGGACAATTTCAAAGATGCACTCTCCATTGTACTTAGTGACAAAACCTCGACGGTTAATATTATTGGCCAGCAGTCACGAAAGTTGCGTTTGATTGGTGGAAGAGGAAAGCCAATTAGTCGCAAAATCAAAAATTAAAATGTGAATAAGGCTTTTCTGTAATAATTTATCCTTTTAATAAAGCGCCAATATTAAGATTCATTACATACTTAATGATATTCTATTTTGCAAATTAAACTGTGGAAAAGTAGTTACGAATAACTACGTTTGGACGATATCTACAAGTTTATAACCACAATTTTTTTTTTTTTTTTGTGTGTGTGTGGCTATTAATCAAATAACCACAAAATTTAACAAATATTCACAAATAAATTTATGGTAGTGTACGGTTTATCTTGTCGTGATCATAGATTATAGGACAGAGTAGAGCAGCTAAAATAATGACCATAATAGTATCGTAGTAGGTGCCGGCAAAGCCTGTTCTGGTTTTAGGGTTTGCTTGGGCGGGTGCGTTTGCTTGCGGTTCAAGTAACTCCCAACCCATTTTTGAGTTATGCTTTAGAAACATAGGAGATCAGAGATTTGTCTAATTGCTCAGATCGGATGACGAAAGAGATGGAGAAGAGGGAATCAAAATCCCTCATGTTCTCAAGAAATCCACTTAAAAAAAAATATAAAGGATTGAGCAAAGAATAAGACAAATTAGAAAACGATTATTTTAGTAGATATTTTCTTATTTGTCTTATTCTTTGCTCAATCCTTTATATTTTCTTTAAGTGGATTTCTTAAGAACATGAGAGATTTTGATTCCCTCTTCTCCATCTCTTTCGTCGTCCGATTTGAGCAACAAAGAAAAATCTTGAAGGTAAAGTACTCAAGTTTTCTGATCTCATATGTTTCTCAAGCATACTTCAAAGATGCCTCGGGCGTTACTTGAGCCGCAAGCGAACGCACCTGCCGAAGCAAACCCTAAAACCAGAACAGGCTTTAACGACACCTACTTCGACATTGATATGGTCATTATTTCTGTCGTAGAGACATAACTTGAAGTTGATAGTGACATTTTGAAACTTGCTCTGTACGTCTCTCAGGTGGGATTTGTTGGTTAAATAGTTGTTGTTTCTTATTTTATTATGTGTAAATTGATGTGATTAGTTACACATGTGTGTTCTTCTGCCCTGGTGAATTTATAATATAATGTGAAGGATTAGTTCAACGGCACTCTTCTTGTGTTTGCATTTAGTGTTCTTTTAGTGACCCACAAAGATTGAATTGAGGGAACCAAAATAGTAATAGCTTCACGTTTAGAATTTGTATAAACAGTTATGAAAGCTCACTATTCATTTCTTTTTTTTTGGTTAACGTATAAACAATCTTAAAATTCTAACGTATAAACAATCTAAAAATTATAGTGAGATTTGAAGTATCAGAATTTTTTTTTATTTTTTTTTTCGATAAAATTTTAAGATTTTTCAAAATTCTTACAACAAATACAATATTCTCTAAAAAGATTACAATTTCCCAAATAAATTAAGAATGAAAAATAAATCAAAGGGATTAGATTCATACTTCAAATATTGGCATGCATAATGTCCACTTCAATAATCTATGACAAAATCCAGATAGGCGAGTTGTACAACATTAATTAAAAAAGTTACTATAGTAATCGATCAAAGAAAAACAGAAAACATCCATTTCTTAAAAGAAAAAAATGGATTTTGAAACTTTGTATTTTGAAAGCTAAGAGCAAATACAATCGGGGTTTTTAAGTCTTGGGGTTCTTAAAAAAATTATAAAATATTATGTGGGTTCCACAGCACAGTTAAGATACATGTCCTTAAAATTCTTAGACCACCCACATTGGTGAGACAGGGGTGGGTCTCTTAATTTTTTTTTTTTTATTAATTTTTTTTTTTTTTTTTTTTAGGCGAAAGAAAATAAAAACCAAAAAAAAAAAAACCGACCAATCGGCATCCGACACGTGGCGAGACCGAGCTAAGGAGAGTCTCTTAAATAAGAGATTTTAGAGACTGTCTCTTAAAAAAAATGTGGGCCCCATGTGGGACCCATATTATTTTATAATTTTTTTGGGCTAAGAGACTCCTTGAGTCTCACCAATGGACGTGGTCTTATATAAGGACCGATCCTTACACTGTTCACGCCACGTGGCGTGTAACGGTTGGTCCTTATTTTTTTAATATATTTTTTTTTTTTAGGATCTGGAAAAAAAAAATAAAAAAAAAATTAATTTTTTTTTTTTTAAGAACCCCAATGGGTTACACCATTGGGGATGCTCTAATTTCACCATATCGCTCGAGCAGGCTATTGGTGATGCACATCTTTTGTTGGACGATACGTCATGGGCGGAGGTAAGAACGGAGAAAGGGGTCAGCTGATCCCATCTAATTTTAAATAATATTTATTTTTTTAGAAAAAAAATTATGACCCTATTCAATTTTATTTTTTGACCTCGTAAAAATAAAATCAAACCTATCTAAACAAACAAAAATTTACAATTTAGTTAATTAATTCATTAAATGGATTCACATATTGTTTCAATTAAACATGGGCTTATATTTTGTTTAAGCCCAATTTAAATTCAGTCATTAGAAAACATAAAAACAGAAGTAAAAACCGAAGCTGAAAGTTTTATAATCGAAAAAGTTATGTCTTTGTCTCTTAAAATTTGGGCTGATTTTCAAGTTAGACTCTTACGAGTCTTTTATATTATATACTTTAATCTGACTAATTATATTTAATGTTTTTATTAAATTAAAAACGATTTTGAAAGAATTTTTATAGAAAATTAAGATTTATATGTATAGTCTGAAATCTGAATATATTTATTCTTTAACTCTTAATTTTATAACTAAAATCAACTAATTTATTTTCATTTATCAAATAACTTATGGAATTATTTATTTTGAAAACTATATAAACTAGTTATATTGATTTAGATAACTTATGGTATGATCCCGGTGAAAGAAAAAAAAACTTAAATATCATCTTAATCAAAAAGATCGGGACAAGATGTAAGTTTATGACTAAAACTTTCTCAACATAATGACCATAGTTTTGAACATATATTGTTTTATAGAAAATATATTATAATAGTTTAATCTTATTATATAGAGTGTATTTGTAAATTTTTGGTAATTTACAACCTATGTTTTAAGTTTATTTTTTGCCCCCGGTAAGAAAACGTTCTAACTCCGCCACTGCGATACGTCTAGTCAAGTAATCACAAATGGTTTAAGAACTCTAAGAAATTAAAGAATTACTCTCTTTATTAGCTTAAGAAAAATCTCTAAAAAAACTCAAGCTCTCAAATCTCTTCTCTTAAGTTATGCTACAAGCTTGACATCTCCCTATATAGAGATCACTCATACTTATCTTAATCATAAAAGTAAATATTATTTATTTAGATAACTCCTAAATAAATGGAAAACTAACATTTAGATAACTCCTAAATATTTGATCAATCTTAAGATAGCTTCTATCTCAAGCTATCTTTCAAGCTTATGTTTACGGCTATTAATGTATGATTTTTATAGTCACTCAAATCGGCTGTTATGGTTACGGCTTTGGCTAAAACTAAACTTTCAAACAAACATAGTAATCACTATTTTTTTGCCAACCAATAACTTTATTAATTTTGATCCTCAATTACAAGTCTGTTCAAGAAAAACTGACAACAATTATGAGCTGACATAGCGGAGGCTATAGGCGGCGGACAAAAAATGGGGGCCTTCTATTTTATATTATAAAGATAAAATAAATTATTTTTTAAAGTCAAATGATTTCAAATATCCAAAATAACATAAAAACAATTTTTTGAGACAAAAAAATTAATAATAAACAACTTATTTATAAATGGGGGCCTTATACTTTGGCCCATTTATTTTTTTCGTTGTTGTGGTCTTTTAGATTTTTATAACATATACTCAGTTCTGTTTTTAAGTTGGTTATGCTTTGTTTTTGAGCTTATCAAGTTGCTTTTATCTCTACTATTACCGCAAACGGATCTTTTAAAAAAACGGGGGCCCTAGACCATTGCCTCAAATGTCTTTGCTCAGCTCCGCCACTTCATAAACATGTCCTGCATAAGGATTGCCTTATGAGCCATGGAATCCGCGATCGCGTTGCCTTCCCTTCTCTGGTAAAGAAGACTGGAATCATCAAACAATTGTAGCCAGGCTGAGATTGTGTTGGTGTAATGTTGTAGTTTTAAATTCTGTAGTTGATCTGTAGTGGCTTGAACAAGAATCTGACAATCACCTTCAAAATCGATATTCCTATACCCGAGAGACCAGCAAGATTGCAAAGCCCAGATTAATAAAGCGTCCTTGGAACTTACCACAACCAGCCGCTATAAATGAGCCCCGACTATCACGAACAATCCAGCCCAATCCAGATACGGTGGCATTGTGAGAATGAGTAGCATCAAAATTACATTTTAGCTTATCGAACCGTGGAGGTTGCCATTTTGTTCCATTCCTAGTGCTGCGAGCTGTAGTTATATATGCACAACTGTCAGGGCCTGTGCAAAATATCCATTCAGTAAGGTCTTCCTCCGCCTTTGCTCTCATGTCTTCAGCCGAAATGAGGCGATTAGAAAATATAAGAATATTCCTCGCTTTTCATAAACGTCATAGGATCCAGATCGGTAGTAATCACTATTCTATTGAAATAACCGTCTTTTTAAGAAAATTAAATAAACAGAAAATTAAAAAATAATGTTTAATTCATTTGTATTTCTGAATTTTTAAGAAAATGAATGTTTATTATCATTAACCAGATTTTTGCGCCTATCAATTACATCGTCAAAACCTATACAAAACCATTATGCTAAACATAAATTCTCATTAAATTCTTCAAAAAAATTATTGGTAATCAATTGTGTAATATCCGGTTTGTTTTGTGGTATATGCAAAAATGTTTAATAGAATTGATTTTTACTTACGCCACCAAAATCCATTTATTTTTTGGTCATTTATATAGAAAAAACTCTTAAGTTAAATGTGTTTGAATTGGAATGGTTGAAGGATATGTGACCTACCGGAAAATGATTCGCGGTATCGTGCGAGTGAGGGCAAAACACAAAAACGGTTATGTGGTAATTATAAAATAGTAAACAAGTCTTTGAAACCTCCAAAAATAATAAACTGGCCGTCTGACAAGAATGTGCCCACAAACCGAGTGATAAAGCGTAGGACTCATGGACGGTCGATTGGAGAAGCATTATAAATTGGTTACACTAAAGTTGGTAAGAAATCTTTTCTCTTTTATTTTAAAGATCAAATTATAATTACTCTTAGTTTCTAAAAATTTACATTTATGTTGGTAAATTAACAATTAAAATCAGATAACACAAAATAACCACATAACAATCCAATATAATTTTTTTTTTGTCAACACATTCCATATAACATTATTTAGCTTATAAGCTGAGTATCTTATCTAAAAAGAATTAATTTTGCATGTTATATATAATAACTATTTTTATAGATTTCTTATGTTTAATGGATGTGCCTTCTAAGTATGTAAATCCACGTATTAGTGAATGTTCATGCATGCTTGTAATTGTAAGAAACCACTTAATTAAGCTCTGTATATATATAACTATACAGACCCATTGAAGACAATATATAGAACACAAAACAAAAACAGAATAAATAAGAAAATGAAATGTTTATGTTTGATCACGTTTCTAGCGATTGTGATCACACAAAGCTATAACGATTTAGGAGGAGTAGAAGCTGCGTCAAATGATAGTTTCGTGAGTAGGAACGGCGTCCAGTTCATTCTCAACGGTAAACCATTTTACGCCAATGGATTCAATGCATACTGGCTCACGTACGAAGCCACCGATCCGGCCACAAGGTACAAGATCACCTACGCGCTTCAAAACGCGACCAGTCATGGTCTGACCATCGCACGCACGTGGGGATTCCGTGATGGTGGTTACCGTGCTCTCCAAACCGCCCCTGGTTCCTACGACGAACTAACGTTTCAAGTGAGTACATATTCATGTATATATAGAGATTTTAAATATCTTTTTATATTAATAATTTTGGTTTTACTTCTTTGATGGTGGAAAGGGTTTGGATTTTGCGATAGCCGAAGCAAAAAGACTTGGTATAAAAATGATAATCACATTTGTCAATAACTATTCTGACTTTGGCGGAAGGAAACAATACGTGGATTGGGCCAAAAGTAAAGGCCAAAACCTAACTTCTGAAGACGATTTCTACACAAACCCTCTTGTTAAACAGTTCTACATGAACCACATCAAGGTACAAATACTAAATTGTATATATTTTCTTTCATATAGATTAATAAAAATTCATAAGCCCTAATACACGAGGTGGTCCAGTGGTAGACGAGATTTGGGATTGGTCGGATCTCATGGTCTGTTGATCCGAGAATCATCTAAGTAGTAAACGTTTTTGTGATTCGAATTACTCGACTTATAAAAATAATCTTCATATTAATTGAGAATTGTTTTTGGCCTTATGTTCACTCTCAAAATAGCTGATTACTGATTTATCATTAATGAAATTAGGCTAATTATTGTGTTAACATTAATTTATAATGATAAATTTACTATATTTTTAATTTTATTATGGAGATATACATAACACTAGATAAAAAAAAGAGAGATGATAAATATGAAGTATTTGTGAAGATTTATTAAATTTTTATTTTGGAGAAATACATAACTTTCAATAAAAAAGGTAAAAAGGTAAAATGAGATGATAAATATGAAAATATTTCTTTTTTTTAATTTATTTTAGAGATATACATAAACTTCAATAAAAGTAAAATAAAAAATAATATGATAAATATGAAAACGTTTATAAATATTTTTAAATATTAATAAATATTATTTTTATATTTTATAAAGTAAATTCATATTATTTGTGTAAATTTTAAATATATATATATATATATATATGTTAAAATATTTTAAATAATATATTTATGTATTGATTGTATACATAAAACTATATAATTTATAATTTATTTTATTACTATTAGTTTATTTATAATAAACAACAAAATAGTCAATTAAATATAATGATGTATGTTTGTTTAATTATAAATAGTCTCATATAGATTTTATAATATAATTATTGTTATTAAATTAATTTGATAATTTTTTAATTTTTGAAAAAAATATGTTTAACAATATGATGGTGAGAATCATACTAGTAATTAATATTCATAACAAAAATATTTTAAGACTAAATTATTTGACCTATGATCTTTCGCTTTAGACTATGGTGAACAGAGTGAACACATTTACCAAAATTGCATACAAAGATGAATCAACCATTATGGCTTGGGAGCTAATGAACGAGCCACACTGCAAAGCAGATCCAAGTGGGAAAACTCTTACGGCTTGGATCAATGAAATGGCTTCTTACGTAAAATCACTTGATTCAAAGCATCTCCTAACTACTGGACTTGAAGGCTTCTATGGTGACTCCTCTCCTCAAAGAAAGACTTCTTTAAATCCGGTTGCAGCCAACGTTCTTGGAACCGATTTCATCGCTAATCACAATCTTGATGACATTGATTTCGCATCCATTCACTCTTATCCTGACTTATGGTAATAATAAACTTAACCATTCTTGAAATTTTATACATTCTTTTTGTTCCTTAACCATTTCATTCCATGTTTTTTGAATTTAAAGGTTTCCAAACTTAGATGAGACAGCTCGACTGGACTACTTAAGAAAATGGCTCGAAGGCCACATTGAAGATGCGCAGAACATTCTTAAAAAGCCTCTAATCCTAGGAGAGTACGGGAAACCATCGAATACACCAGGCTATACTCAGGCTCAGAGAGATGCTGTCTTCAATGCAACGTTCGACATCATTTACGCGTCTGCGCAAAAAGGCGGTCCAGCCGCAGGAGCTTTGTTTTGGCATCTTATTACCGATGGTATGGACAATTTCAAAGATGCACTCTCCATTGTACTTAGTGATAAAACCTCGACGGTTAATATTATTGGTCAGCAGTCACGTAAGTTGAAATTGATTGGTGGGAAAGGAAAGCCAATTAGTCGCAAAATCCAAAATTAATTGTAAGGTCTTTATGAAATAACTAGTGTTTGGCCCGTGCGTTTGCACGGGCTAATTTTTAAGTTTTAAATTTTATATGTTACAGCAATATCAAAAATTTATAAAACAATAGTAGAAAAATAAATATATCTTAAATAAATAATTATTAGATAAGATAAGTGTCATGTGAATAAATGTGATGGTGGGGATCTTAACATTAAAAAAATGAAGAAAATAAATAAATAATTAATTAAAAAACCAGATTTATGTGAATTAAACTAAAAACAAAAATGACAATGTGTGGTTTGACAAAAATATGTTAAGAGAGCCATTGTCTTTTTTTGGGTTTATCGGTTTTTTATGTATTTTTTTAATATTTTTTGGAGTGAAAATAAAGATGTCTTCGTCAACTTTGATATTTGTATTATTTTCACTCTTCGACATACTATTTTATTGTTATATTTTGTTTTTAATTTTGTTGTTAAATCAACAATATGAAATAAAATGTAAAGGTATTGTTTTGTTAGTTTAGTTCTTATTGATTGGTTTGAAAAAGGTTAATACAACACTCTAACTAAATTATGTCAATAATTTTAATAAAGTATCAAATAACGTAAATATATATTGAAAAACTTGTAAAATTATTAAACAAAGTTTTAAATTATTAGTTTAATCTAAGTTCAGATCATATAATAATTATTTAGTTATATTTTTATGATTATTTGAATATTTGTTTTCAAAGGGGTTTTAATATATATTTGGAGAGTGTATATATGGAGATAATAGTTACAGATATAGAAACGATTATACTACTACCTTAACATTTTGGTGTAAGATAAATACTATAATCCACATTTTTTAGTAGAGTCCTTAATGATATTAATTACTCGGTATGGTTTTAACATAATGGTTTTTAATTTTCAACAGAGAAACGGGGTGAAACTTGAATAAAGAAAAAGGAAAGAGATGAATGTGTAAAGCATCAACATTTTTGAAGCTATATGAATAATTAATACCAGTTTTTCCGTGAGTTGTTGTCTCTTTCTTCTTTCTCTTAGAAAAGAGAAATATTTACAAACTTTGATTTCCACAATCACCGACTCGCAGAACCTCCTTATTGAAATGATACTTGGGAAATTGAATCACGCAACATTCAATCGATTGATCGATCCATCAAGCCCTAGAGACGCTGAGGAAAAAGGTACCGGAATGGCTGAATATCACCATGTGGTCTACTCCTCCTCCATCTTTCAACGACGATGGTCTCCTCCGCCATTCCCGCCACTAAAATATATTCAATGGAGGAGGAGGTAGAATCGATTCCCGTTGCTTCCAGGCTTAATTCTGCTCCTCAGCCTTCCACCGTTTCGTCGGTTCTATCGAAAAAGAAACCCAGAAGTTTATTGTAATAACACTTTAAATAGCAAATCAGTCGTCTACCTTTGTTATCATAACATATTAGCATTTTTCGATTAGAATATAATCAATTCATATAGCAGCCATTTCACTCTATCCACTTCTAATTGATCAAAACAAAAATGAAAACACATAGTGAAGTGGATAAGAAAGCAAACCTTAGTGAAGACACCAACAACACATTCCACGGCGAGTTTAGCCAAGAAGAGATCGTCGGCCAATAACCTTTCTCTACACCCAGCAACTGCATCAGCCACCGACCGCATCACGGCCCTCAGGAGCCATGTAATAAGGACTTCCAAACAATCTCTTTAAACTGCTCACCTGTTACAGCTTAGCAAAACTCAGGTATATTAGAGATAAAAAAAAAAATTGTGTTCCATTGATACTCATCAGAACCTGTCATTATAAATGTATCAGGTCTAAAGAAGATAGATAACCCAAAATCAATTGCCTTAAGAGGTGATATCTCTTTCTTATTTGCAAAAAAAAGTTCTATGGTTTTACGATCCCTATGCATAACTTCCTGTTTATAGCATATCTGTAAAGACACACAAAGGATGTGTGATCAGAAACACAGACAAACAAAATTAGAAAGTGCAGACAGTGCAAACACAGCTACAAAACCTGAACAACTTCAAAAATAGTCTTCATAACCGCAGCAGCAGCCCACTCAGTGTAATGTCCTCTTGCGACAATCCGATCAAACAGTTCCCCTCCTTCACATAACTCCAAAACTATATGAACCGCATCATCATCCTCAAAGGAATCCTTTATAGAGACAATGTTAGGGTGTTTAGGAATATGCTTCATTATCTCAACATAAATACAGACCTCATATCTGAAACAGAAATTTCCTACGTGAAAAAGGAGCTTTTAAGTTCGTCCATTTTCTTCTGTTCCATTTTCTTCAAATATTTTTGCCTCGAGGATACCCTGAATTAAAACCAGCAAAACATAATCAATAACAATGAATGGGTAAACAGCCGTTTGTAAGAGTAGGCATGCCGTCAGGAATTTTAACTGCAAAGACACTTGTCGGCGTCATTGGAAATCAAATTTGTAACTTTATAGTGTATTTCAACTACAGGAATAACATTTAACACACTGCACTTTTTATCTCTTTCTAAAAAGGAATCATGATAGTCAACAATAAATGCAGGTAGGGAAAGTTTAGCAAGAAAAACACCATACATACCTTAAAGATTCCAAATACCCTTCCCTACAGCATTGTTTCTTCGAACAACCTCCTTTGTTTGAAAATTTAAGAAATTCTAAATGAGACCAGCAGAATTTGACAAAAGATCAAATCATAGCAAAGAATACATGGATCCGTGAATTAATCCATGCTAAGCATAAAAGAATAAATTGGAATAATAAGTGTAGAGATTTGGCAATTCCGTTCTCTAACTAAATGTTAGATGAGGAAACTAACATTTACTTGGCGGTTCCGTTCTCTGTGCAGGACCATAGGTATGAAATACAGATAAACTTTACTTGTTCAGAAGAAAAGACTGAAGACAAATCAGTTCCCATAGATTAGAGTTTGTAACCTGAATTGTTTCGTCGAGTGAACTCTGAGTGAAATTTAGGCAGGAAATGACTCAAACACCTTGTGGGCATCAATGATCGAATTTAGGAATTCCCCAATGAAAACGCAGACAATAAAAATCCAGAAATTTAGTTACCCAATAACGCAAGGATCAAAAGTTCTGTTGACGGGAAATCAACTACAACAGAACTGTAACAACCTGCCGTGTTTGGCTCTATCAAGCTCGTTGAGATGACTGATTTCTATCTCGTGATTCACCGGAATAGCTCTTTCCAGTTTCAGGGCCGCCGGAAAACCGTAATAAAAACCGTCACCAACACAAAATTGTTTCACCTATAAAGAAATTTTTTAGAATCGTAATGGCAATTCAGATTTGTCCATACCTGGAGAAGCAAGATATATGGGAAGGTGTAACGGACGCCATTGAAGAGGAGCGTGAAGTCTTCGACGGTGACAACGACGGAGATTTACATCTGGTAATTCGAGTACTATGCAAGGCTCAGATTTACAGATTGCTTTTTCATCGAAGCTTGACATTGGAATCTGTCAAGCAGTAATTACAAAGATAAATATAAAACAAGAAGATAAAGGAACAGCAATACCTCCAATCAATTGAGGAGAAGCGATCGTTTTTGATGGTTTTGCAGAAGAGAAGGAAATCAGAAACTGGGTAAAAATTTACTAATGGTGTTCATCAATTAGATAGATGAGGTTAGAGGTGGTTGAGGGTGGAGTTGAGATAGTGGATTCGTGATGGAGAAAACTGTTTTAATTTTTTTTTTTTAAATAGAAAACCAAAGAAATAAAATTTATCTGGGATGAGAAATAGCAAGAGAACAAAAACGAAAAAAATTAAAAGGAAACAAAAACGAAAAATAAGGAGAAAATGACACGTTGGATTTGTCCACGTGTCAGCAGAAGAAAGCAGCAGTTATGTGAAATTTTGCTAGTGACTTATAGGTAAAAGGATTTAGCCTTTTTAGTAAAAATAAATAAGTGCCAAAATTAAAATTCAGTGTACACTGAAATGATATTCAGTTTTTCAATTATATATATAAATTCCTAAACATTTTCACATTGACATACTTTGAATGTTTACACCTTTTAAGGTGTGGATCAATTTTGTATTACCATTCACCAATGTTTAGTAGTATGTATATTAAGATCGCACTTAAACCGTACCGCATAATGTTATCCGTTTATTCCAGACTGCTCTAACGTTTCACCGTTCATGGCATTAGTCTTTTACAAACAAAACTATGTTAAAAGGAGATTAAGAAAACCCAGAACGGATTAGTCGTCCGTATTGTCCCTCTTGGAGATTAGTTGGTTTTTAATAAAAACAAAATTTATCTCACAAATTTAAGATGATTTTTTAAAATTAAATTATGGAATTCGATCTTAATTTGCATCATTCAAACACATGCCCAATATATTCTACAAGTTTTGGAACCACGCATATGTCTAATCTCTTCAACTGCATCATTCACATGTCTAAGACACACCTCGTTAGTTATTGCCTGGAAGTGATGATCTTACAAGTTCAATGTATCTGGTCTTGTAATAATCCAGAGAGAAACAGAGCTCTCTTATAGCTTCCCTTTTCTCTTCCTCTCTTTCTAATATCACATTCCTCTGCAGCTCCACTTGCTTCTCCAGCTCTTCAACTCTAGTTTTCAATTCTTCCATGACATTCTTCTCGGTTCCTAATTCATCAGACATAATCTCAGCAGTGTCTTTGACACACACCTGGTTCAAATACTCCTCCATTTGCTCGATCTGGACATCTCTTGAGTTCAACTCTGCTCTCAGGCTATCTAACAACAAGTCAGCACTGTTATCGGTCAGCAGTTTCGCTTTCTCAGTCCTGTATTCACTCAACATCTCATTCAGCTTCGAAACCTCGACTTCTGACACCTCTAAAAGCTCTTGACACTCTTCAAGCTCATTTTCTAGACTCTTGATCTTGTTACTTGAATCTGATAGCTTACTTTCTAACTCAACCACCAGTTTGTTTCTAGCTTCTAGATCTTTCAATGCAGTTTCAAGCTCGCCACGAAAGATATCAGCAAGCAAAAAAGCAGAGTGGTTCTTCTCAACCTCACCAATTTGGCAACCACTCGTTTTCCTCCCTGGTGAGACCGGGTTGTTGTGCTTAAGAGATGAATAAGAGGCTACTGACTTCATATCTAACTCCAGAGAAGGAGTGCTATCAGATCTACACGAGCTCAGATCCGCCATTGTGGTTAGGACACTGTTTTGGTCTGAAGATGATTGTTTAAAATCAAATCTGAGGAGGCCGTTGAGGAGATTTTGGTTTAAATCGTTGTAACTCTCACCAAGAGACTGATATAAGCAAAGAAATCTCTCTGTTGAGTTAGGTTCGCCATTGTTGATCAATCTTAGCATTCTTTGGACTTGCTGACTTATATCTGTGGATGCAAATGTATAAAGAGAAAACACAAACCAATAATCAATGAAGACAAGGGAGAAACACAGAGAATAGATCTCTTATATACCTGTTAATATATCTGCTAATGACTTTGAATTATGTGGGCGTGAGGACGAATCAACATTCACTGAACCAGTTTCTGTGTAGGAATCCATCTAACATACGAACATGAGAGAAGACAGCTTCAGCTACGTTTATGAATGAACAATAAAAGGATCGCAGATTCCAAAGCGGACAGAACACACTGTGAGAGAACTCAGCAAACCGAAAGGACAGAACTCAGAACAGTGGTAGTAGATTTACGAACCCTAATCAGACATATCGGATGATTTTCTCCACGAATATTCCAATTCCCAGGTAGAAAGATCGAGAGAGATAGAGAGAGAGATTTTACTGACCTGAACTGGATTTAGATTGAGAGGAGAAACCCAGGATTTACGATTACAGCGGGAATAGTACGAAGAGGATTTGAAATTACGATTGGGAAAGCTGGAGCCATTTGTTGGACAGTGTATATTAGGACCAATTGACCAAATATACAAATAACCGAATTTGAAATTTAAACTAAGATATAATCAGCCCGCCTATCAGGATCGAACACGGGCCGTGGCGGTTGACTTTTGTTTATTCACACTCTTCATGACTTCATCTACTTTTTCTTAGAACATCCTCATTCCCAAGTATCTCACAAAAATCTCTCACAAATAAAATTAATAATAAAATATTTCATAATATCATTTAATTTAGATTTTTTTTTAAATAGAGAGAATCTCTTAACATGTTTATAGATTATGTAATAAAATATTATTATTCATTATTTTACTTTTTTTCTTTTTAGTGAGAGACCCCTAATAAAAATGTACTTTTAGTATTTAATGTTAAAATAAATGTTATTCTGATATTTTTCATACAAATTTAAAATATATTAATTTTTATTATATTTTATACAATTAATTTAATTTTTAGTAATTTATTGATTAATATTAAAGTTAAAATAAATAATATATGCTAAAAATTGCGTTGAAAATTTAAAACAATACTTATTTTAAAACATAAAACAACTTTAAAAATACATTTATTATACGGATGAAGTATTAATTACATATATTTTTATGTAAGTGCATGTTTGTGTATATAAAAGAAAATAATAAATGAACGTAACAACCTTTTTTTTATAAAGAACGACAACGTTTTGGTTATTATATAGAACAACTGTTGAACTATGTAGTGCTCCACAATGATTGAACAGTTGTTATAGAAAAGATAGATATACGCGTCGCTAGCTTTTATAGACACACACTAAGAACTTTTGAGACAAAGGGACATGGCTTTCTCCACTACCCCAAATCTATTTGTATGCATGTATCATTTTTTCGTATTTAGTTGACATGTTATTGTGACTTTCTATCGACATTGTTGAGTATCTTTTGTCAACACATAGTTGGAGTATTCAGATTCTTCTATTTATGTATGCCTTTTTGATTCAGTGAAATCAGTTTTTGCATGATTATGATCACTTCAACATGCATGGGTTTTGGCTCATCTTAAGAGATCAATCTGATAAAATATGTATGTAGTATTGATCATGTCTATATCAATAAAATCTAGAATGAAGTATGGACGATTTATTATAGAATATAATGGACGATGTCATGGACGAGTCTGTTCTATTATATGTTTGGTGATTCAAATAAAATAGAAAGTCGTTCTATTCTATCTTTGGTGATTCAAATAGAATAAAAAGTTGTTATATTCTGTCTTCGGTGATTCAAATAGAATAGAACGCGAATTTATGGTCTCAAACTAGGTTTAGGTTTTTCTTATTGTCTCCATGTATATATTGTATGTGGCCACAAGTTGTAAAGATACTTATGAGACATTGTATCTCTTTCTTTTAGATCTCAAAAATCTCTCCTCTTGAATTTCTTGAAACTTTCATATATTCTCTCAAATTCTAACATTGTATCAGAGCAATAAAATTATTTTTCTTTGATTCTCTTTATTCTCTTACTGATTATACTCATTCTTGGTCCTAAATCTATGTTTTTCTCTTCATTTTTGTTCTTCAAACCATTTCTCTTTTCTGGAACCTTCAAGCTTCATCAATGGAAGACACTGTACAAGTAAACTCAAGCCTCAAACATGCTGTCATTCTTGTGGTTCTCAAAGGTTTAAACTACATGACATAACAGAGAACAACCAAGACCACAATCTGTAACAGAGGACTTTGGGAGCACATTCGTGAGGACAAGAAACCGCCTGGTGAAGATCCAAAGGGGAAGAAAGATGAGGCAACAAAGAAGGAGGAGGCAAGGTGGCTTCAAGAAGACCAATCAGTTCTGAGTTTTCTTCAAAACTCACTAGATCCTTCCATCATTGAAGCTTACTCCCATTGTAAAACTGCTAAATCACTTTGGGACACTCTCAAGAAGGTGTATGGTGATGTCTCTAACCTCAGCCGTGTGTATGAAGTGAAGAAGACAATTAGTGACCTTCACCAAGAAGATTTTGAGTTCACCAAATATCTTGGGAAGTTCTTATCTGATTGGTCTGAGCTTGACATGTTAAGGCCAAGCACCATGGACCCAAAGGTTCTTAATGAAAGGAAGGAGTAAGACAAGATATTTGGACTCCTCCTCAATCTGAATCCGGTCTACAATGATGTTATCAAGTCCATTCTAAGGGAGACTACTCTTCCTGACTTTGAAAAAATAGGCTCAAGGATCCAAAAGGAACAAGGGAGCATTGAGCTGTTTTGATGAAAAAGGGAGCTTGTCACTGCCAACAAGAGTGTGTTCAAGCATGAGGACAAAAGCGTCTTCAAGCAAGAGGACATGAAGCACATCTCCTGTGAGCATTGCAAGAAGAAGGGACATGCCAAGGACAAATGTTGGATCCTCCATCCACACTTCAATCCATCCAAGTTCAGGGATTCAAAAGCCAACATCTCTCAAGAAGTGATTGAGCAAGCGACTTCATCTACTCAAGGAGGAGAGATGGCCTTGTTCACTAACACTGAGTATGTGAGAAGGAGTGATCTGAAGGATCTCATCAAGGTTTATGCCTCCAAACTCTCTGGTATCACACTCTTGTATGATAAATACTTGCACAATATGGCCATAAAATGGTAGTACACTCAGGAGCTTCTCACCATATGATTAGAGATGCTAAGTTGTTAAAAGACATTAAACCAGACATAGGTAGAGTAACTATTGCTGATGGTCAAGGTATTCCCATTGTTGAAATAGGAAAGTTAAGATTGTTTAACAAGGATAGTGATTCATTCTTTGTGCCTAAGTTTAAATCCAATCTGCTTTCTGTTAAAAGGATTACTAAAGACTTGAATTGCAATGTTATTTTTGTGCCTAATGAGGTTTGCTTTCAGGATATTAAGAATGGAAAGGTACTTAGCACAGGTGGAATACAAGATGAGTTTTATATCCTTGAAGAAACCACTCCAAGCAATTCGGATTCTTTAGCTTTCAATTCATGTTTTCCTGTTAATCAAAACGTTTTATGGCATGCTAGACTAGGTTATCCTCATGCTAGAGTTCTAAACTTGATGTTACCAAATGTTACCTTTGATCATTCAACTTGTGAAGCTTGTATTCTTGGCAAACATTGTAGAACCATCTTTCCTAAATCTACTACTATCTATGAAAACTGCTTTGATCTAGTACATTCTGATGTTTGGACTTCACCATGTCTGTCTAGAGATACGAACAAGCATTTTGTGACATTCATAGATAAAAAATCAAATATAGTTGGGTCACCTTGCTTCCATCTAAAGATAGATTTATGAGGCATTCATTCACTTTCAAAATTACATTACTAATCAGTTCAATTCCTAGATCAAAGTGTTTAGATCAAATAATGGAGGAGAGTATACAATTCAAAGATTCAAAGTAAATCTGAACAAGCATGGAATCCTACATCAAACAAGTTGTCTACATACACCCAACATAATGGAGGTGGCTAGATCTATGATGTTCCATGCCAATGTGCCTAAAATATTTTGGGGAGATGCAATATTGGCAGTTTGCTACCTCATCAATAGGACTCCAACCAAAGTTCTACAAGACATCTCACCATTTGAGGTATTAAACAAAACCCAACCCTTTATTGAACACTTACGTGTGGTTAGGTGTATGTGTTTTATCCATATCTCAGGTGATCAAAGAAACAAGCTAGAGGCTAAGAACATCAAGTGCATGTTCGTTGGATATTCAATTACTCATAAGGGATACAAATGCTATGATCTGATCAATAACCGCACTTATGTCTCAAGGGATGTCAAGTTTATAGAAGGAAAGAGCTACTTTGAAAAGAGAGATTGGGAAGGTTTGAAAGACCTCTCAAGATCACCTTCTGACATTGCTACAAGTCTGAGGTTTCTCTTGGATCATCTGGGGAATGATCTACCTAAGGTACCAAGACAAAGGAAAATAAAAATAGGAAGTCACCAAGAAGAGTTGCAAGAAACATAACTAGTGATAGCTAATCAAGAACCCATCCAAACCCAAGAGAAAGTTCTATCTCAAAATTAAGATCAAGAAAACTTGAATCTGAATGAAGGCTATCCAACAAGATGAAGAAGAAAATGTTGTAGAGGAAGAGGTTCAACCTCTTAGACAAAGAAGCATGACCAAGTTTCCCTCCAAATGGATGGCTAATCGCATATACTTTAATAACCAAGCTGTGACTCATCCTAGTCAATACATATGTTCTATTGACTTGCTACCATTTAACCACCGTACCTTTCTTGGGAAGATAGAGATGAATCATGTTCCTAAAACCTATGAAGAGGCTAAGGACACTAAGGTGTGGATAAATGTTGTGAATGATGAGAAGGAGGCTATGGAAAGGAATCACACTTGGAATGTGGAGTCTTTGCCAAAAGGAAAGAAGGCTGTTAGCTCCAAATGGGTATTCACAATCAAGTATATGAGGAATGGGGAAATAGAGAGGTACAAGGCAAATCTGGTTGCTAGAGGGTTCACTCATACTAATGGAGAATACTACACTGACACCTTTGCACCAGTAGCAAAGCTTCACACTGTAAGGGTCATTCTCTCCTTAACTACCAACCTTTCATGTGATCTATGGCATATGGATGTCAAAAATGCCTTCCTACAAGGAGAACTTGAAAAATAAATATGCATGACTCCACCACCGGGCATTGAACTGTTTTGTAAGCCAAGTGAAGGGTTGAGATTGAGAAGAACTATCTGATAACAGAGATTTTACTAATCCCCGAGGTATCAATTCCTCAAGCTGATCGCGTAGCTATGAGGTATCGAACCAATTGGGAGTGGATAAAGACCAATTGGAATACACCTAACCACAAAAGCCAAGCAAATCAAATCAAATGAAAGTTCTAACAGTTCTAAGCTTAACTAATCAAGATAAAACAAAGATAATCAAATAAAGGAAACAAGGCTTATGGGCTAAGGTCAATGACTAAGACTATCTAGAGCTAACAAGGATGTCTAAACAATCAATCAAAGAAGCAAATCTCAAGCTAGGAACAATAACAATTGACTAATCCAATTTCTTGGTACTAATCACTTTCCCTAATCATATTTCAAGATCAAATTCTCATTTGTGAAATAAGATAAGGCAAGCATTAACAATAAAGTTCCATAAGCTAATAATCATTCTAAACATTCATTCCCATGAGCTAGAGTATGAAAATCCCCTAAGAGACATAGCTTGCATTTCATCAAACACTTGGTGTGCAATAAAAGCCAAAGGATCTAGATCAACTTGATCATGGATAACCTAGCATTAAGAACATCTAGAAGGGTGAGATCAATCATAAATAAGCTTTAAACATCCTTGATTCACTCTAAATAGCCCTAATCTACCTAACCCATAACCCTTGAAGGAAACTACTCACTAATCATCATTTGATCCACAAAATCTAAAGAGATAGTGTAAATCATTGAGGATTAGAGAAAGGTGAAAGATTTAAACAAGAAATCTCAAAAGAAGTACTTGGATTCAGAAAAGATTAAACTTGTTCTTACAAAAGGTTTAGAAATCAAAAACAAGCTTAAGAGACAACAAAAATCAGGTTTTTGCCTTAAATAGTAAATGGGGTGCGAACCGGGTCAACCCGGAACAAACCGGGTGTTGACCCGGATCCAAGTGAAATTCAACTGTCTGTATCGGCCTGAGAAGCCGATATGATGGCCGATATGCTTCTGTTCTGGGGAGAGTATCGGGTTGACTGGCCGGAATAGAGGCCGATATGACTCAGTCGAATACTCATATCGGTCTGCTTGGCCGATATCCGGACCGGTACAAACTCTCGGATTAAATTCTGCACTTTCGTATCGGCCAAGCAGGCCGATATTGAAGCCGATATGATGCTGGCGAAGGTTCGTATCGGCCTGCTAGGCCGATATGGACCCCGATATTGAGCCAGCATCCCTCTCCTTGGTCCCTTGAGCTTTAGACTTCTCTTCCAATGCTCCTCCTAGCTCCATGCACTTCAAATCATCTGCGAAATACCAAGGAAACACTCCAAATGCAACAACCTAACCTAGAATGATACTAAACTCTAGATGCAATACAAATGAACAACAAAAGAGAAAGAATGAAAGGAAAAGAGAGCAAAACAAGAACAAACTACTAACCAAAATGCATGAAATTATAGACATATCAATTCCCCCAAACTTGAATCTTGCTTGTCCACAAGCAAGCATAAGACATTCAAAGAAGTTGGGAGAAAGGTTTGAAGGTGGGAACTCATATCCAAAGGTTCAATCAAGCTTCAACAAGTTTCAAGTCTATACAACCAAAGTGCAACCGAGAAAAGCCTACTCCAAGGATTTAGCCATACTCATCAAAGCAAAACTTCTAGCTTAACCTTCAACCTACACAAGCATTCAAATCCACTAGCTCCTTGACATTCATTAGATTTTTCAAGTGAATCCTTATTCAAAGCAAAATGATCAAACTCATTTGGTTTAAGGGTCAAGGTCTTGAGACAAAGATGGTCTCAACTGAAAGAAAGGCTACTCCATAATCATTTAGGTTCTCTCGGAGGAAATATGAACAAGCTATAGTAAAATGCTAAGAGTTAGAGGCAATTGGTGCATACTAGGATAGATTCCCATCTACCCATACCCCAAGAACTTCAACTCCTAGTCTAAACCCTCCTAAATGAGCTCTACCCTTTTTCTAGGCTTTTTGATGCCTTTTCTTTCTTTCTCAATACAAAACTTTCCCAAGAAACCCCCAAGGATCATTGAAACATTTGAAAACTTTGGTAACTTCAATCTTTTCGACTTAGCTCAAAACTCTTCTTTCTTTTCTTTGATCTCTTCTTTCACAAACTTTCTTTTCTTTTTGATGAGCCAATTGGCTTCTTTTCACTTCAAAACATTGAGACCTTTTTATTCTTTTTCAAAACACTTAAGAGCTTTTCATTCTTTGATACCAAACAACTTTTGATCCCATTCAATCACTTCTTCCTTTTCTTTTTACCCTCTTTTCTCATTCCCAAATCCCCCAAGGAACCCCCAAACTTAGACTCTAGCCTATTGCAAAGCCAAAGATGAAGAGTTTGCATCTAAAATGAGAATTTTCTCCTAGTCGCCTCATACTCAACACTTTTTACCTAGCTTGTTCCAAATAGGCCTACCACTCAAGATAGTGTTTGGGGCTTGAAATAAGGGTGGTGAAAGGTGTGAAAATCTATTAGAGCAAGTAGAGAGAGGTAGAAGGATAAGCTTGCTCCAATATTCTATGGTACCCATGAGTTATCACACAAAGCAAGAACAAGGATAATTAGATGATTCAATTATGGTTCTCACTTAGGTGGAGCTAGCTTCAAATCACAACAAGTTTCGGAATCAAATCAAGTTTCAAAGTAAGCTGTCCAAGCATGGTTCGTTCTAGCTTTCAATGCAAATCTCGAGTTACAACTTTAGTGTGGTCTATCTAGCCTAAAGCTAGCATGTGAAACGAGTTTGACCCAATTGAACCTTACAAGGAAAATCAATCATTGTTCCCAATGCATGCATCCTATACTACTAACTAGACTCGATCCTACATGCTTCTTTTTGTGAAAATTTTTCGAAATTTTTCAATTTTTTTTGGTTTTTCTATGCCATAAATTAAATGCATGAGACTCGAAATAGAGAACGAAAAATAAGATCAAAACAAACGCGATTAGCAACTGGTCTCTCCCCCAAACTTACTTCACACCGTCTCGGTGTGAAAGAAGAAAGGAAGAAAGACCGGGAAAAACAAACAAACTCAAAAAGAGAGAAAAAGCAAAATATTTACAAGGCTGGAGTGTGTTACTTGGAGCTTTAAATGGAGTGGAATGGGATGAGAGCTCAGTCCTTTGTTGATTTCGCCATGACCTAGGCTCAGTCCGATTGATCCCCAACTTCACCTACTGACCAAAACCTGATAAAACTTAAAGAAAGAACATCAAAAATAACAAGCAAAAGATCATATGTACAAGGATAAACATGGGAATGTCTCCCAAGTGCGCTTTTGTTTAGAGTCGTTAAGCTCGACTGTTCAAACCGGTTTTTAGACGGTTGAAGAGCGAGTCCTGCCCTCGAGAGTGATGGTCAGGACTTGAGAAGTCAGCTCACTGAGATTGACTGAGTCACCTTGAAACCTTGGACTGAGTGAAGCTTTAGCACTTGCAAATGGCCTAGACTTTCCCTTGGTCTTGACCTTGTATTCAATGTAGTCACCCTTCAAACCCAATGGATGCAAGCTGAGATGGTTGAGAGAAGTAGGAGTGTCAACAGCTATTAGAGCTTCCATCTTATCCCCATGTCCTTTTTCAGCTCTCTTAACTCCATCCAATCCATTGGTTAGAGCATTTCCATTATACCCATCAAACAAAGATTGTAGACTCTCACTATCCATGATCTCCTTTTCAAACTCCTGAGTCCTTGGAGGATTGTTGACGGCCTTATCCTTTCCAACTTTTGCCATTTTTGGAGCCCTCTTTGTCACCATATCCACAACCTTCTCCCTTGGTCCTTTATCCTCCTTGGTGGTCAGCTTCATTGAAGATATGGACCCAACATACTCAGTCCTTATGGGTGTAGGAGGAATTCCAATAGCTCTATCCACCCCCTTCTTTTGAGCACGTCCCATGTGCTCAGTCAATGATCCATAGGTAGTGGGTTTAGGCCAAACTTCCTTACCAACATTTGCAAATAGCCTTGCTTCCTCTAACACATCATCCTCATTGGGAGAGAGAATGGCGCCACAAGTGTGGAGAGATGTGCTTCTCAAAGGATAGTAGACCTTGTTGTCAACATTATTCAGCACAGCACGTTTCCTTTTGAAGTCCATAGAAGCTCCAGTGGTATGGAGGAAAGAGGTACCGAGTAAAAGAGGTAGTTGGGTACTCTTCTTCATCTTCATGACAATGAAGTCAGTTGGGATAATGCACTCACCAATCTTCAGTGGATAGTCCTTGATCATTCCCATTGGAGTTTTTGAGTAAGAGTCTCCAAATGTTATAGAAGATGGGTATCTTTCCATGCTCTTGATCCCAAGACTTTCCACCATATCAAGAGATAACACACTCACAGTAGAGCCGGAATCACACAATGCATCCGTAATCTCTAAGTTTCCCAAAGTACAGTTGATGGTAAATTTACCCGGATTGCCAAGCTTGGGAAGCACTTTTGGTGCTGTTTGGACAGGAGGCACAATATCTTCAGCAAAAGTATCAGTAGCACGCATCACCTTAGCTGGTGCAACATAGGTAGGTTTGACTACAGTGGCCTTCATTTCCTTGAGAGGGACAGGTGCAGCCGGAGGGAGTTCATAACCATAGAGAAGTGCTTCTATCTCATCAACCTCTCGCTCATAGTCTGATTTCTCATAATCAACAGGAGAGAAGATAGCATTGCAGTAATCTTTCGGGTTCTTCTCCGGGTTTCCGGGCAAGGTACCGGTAGGTCTAGAAGTGGAAGCATGTGTGTTTTCAACATTGATCAAACGAGAAGTCAAATGCTGCAGCTCATTCTTTAAGTTCTTCACTTCCAATGCCCCACTTGCTTGCCCTTGGATGAGTTGCTGCATCATACCCTTTAACTCGTTGTCCAAACCTGAGGAAGAAGAGGCTTGTGTCTGTTGTTGGCCAAATCCGGGTGGAGGGTATTGTGGCTTTGGAGCATATCCTTGTTGACCTTGAAACTGAGCCTTATTTCCAAACCCTTGCTGGTTAGTATAAGGGACAAAAGGCTGTTGTTGCTGAGTTTGTGTGAAGCCATGTTGCCCTTGTTGTTGAGCTTGAGCTTGGGGTTGTGCTTGGGGATAAACCTGATCTTGGGGGTTGGCAACATTGGGGTTTCTGTAAGAGAAGTTGGGGTGATTCCTGTAGTTTGGGTTGAAACCCTTGTTGAAACCTCCTTGGCCAGCAATGAAATTGATCTCTTCTTGGGTCATATCACCTTCAAGACTATAGAGGACGGGCTGAGAATCTTCGTAGTTGCCTACAAAGCTGATTTGCTTCTGACTAGAGCTGATCATCTTGTCTATCTTGTCATTTAGAGACTTGATTTCCTTCTCGTACTTCTCATCTGTAGAGGATGATCCTCTACTAGTCCGCTCATAGTCCTCATTGTAATTCCCATCACTTGTAGCAAGGTTTTCAATCAATTCCATAGCCTCATCAACTCCCTTGCCTAGGAAGTGTCCATTGCTGCAAGAATCAAGCATTGCTCTCATTCTAGGAAGCACACCTCGGTAGAGGTTACTGAGTAGTGTCTCCTTGGTGAAACCGTGGTGTGGGCATTGAGTGGTGAGCTTATTGAACCTTTCCCAAGCCTCAGCGAAGGTCTCGTTGTTTCTTTGCACAAACCCAGATAACTCATTGCGGAAACGGGCAGTTCTTGTAGTTGAGAAGAATTTCTTCAAGAAAGCCTTCTTAAGGCCTGCCCATGTAGTGATGGAACCCGGTGGAATTGTGCTTTCCCAATCTTTGGCTCTATCTGCCAAGGAGAAGACAAAGAGGCGCATCTTGAGACCCTCATCCGTCACACCGTTGAGTCTTGTAGTATCACAGATTTTGTCGAATGTGTCTAAGTGCTTTAATGGATCTTCTGAGGAAAGTCCATGGAATTGGTTGTTCTGCACCATATTCATGACCATGGCTCTGATTTCAAAATTGTTGTTGTTCACTGGTGGTGGAATGATGCCCCTTCGAATAGCATTCGTATCCGGTGTATCGCCATCACCAATGGCTCGAGCTGGTCTCTCACGATGAGCCGGGATCATGTTTCCCTGTCCATCCCTAGCATTCTCATCTTGTTGATGTTGCTCCTGATGGCCCTGTTGGCCCTGTTGGTCCTGTTGACCCTCTAGATCCATAACTGGCTGCTCTTGAGGCTCAAACTGAGGCTGAACTACTTCTTCCTGTTCCAACCCGAGTCTCTCTAAGTGCACAGCTCGCTCTAGTGCTCTTCTCTCTCGTGCTAACTGTCTTTCAAGTGCTTTGATGTCTGAAACCCGCGCAACTAAGTCTGTTGGTCCTCTGCTCCGCAAGTTCATACACCTGACATCAAAGAGAGAAGAAGAAATAAGATTAGTAACCAAAACTTGATCTAAATAGGAAAGGAAATCGAATTGATCTATCCAAGTTCCCAAAATGGCAACGGCGCCAAATTGATAACAGAGATTTTACTAATCCCCGAGGTATCAATTCCTCAAGCTGATCGCGTAGCTATGAGGTATCGAACCAATTGGGAGTGGATAAAGACCAATTGGAATACACCTAACCACAAAAGCCAAGCAAATCAAATCAAATGAAAGTTCTAACAGTTCTAAGCTTAACTAATCAAGATAAAACAAAGATAATCAAATAAAGGAAACAAGGCTTATGGGCTAAGGTCAATGACTAAGACTATCTAGAGCTAACAAGGATGTCTAAACAATCAATCAAAGAAGCAAATCTCAAGCTAGGAACAATAACAATTGACTAATCCAATTTCTTGGTACTAATCACTTTCCCTAATCATATTTCAAGATCAAATTCTCATTTGTGAAATAAGATAAGGCAAGCATTAACAATAAAGTTCCATAAGCTAATAATCATTCTAAACATTCATTCCCATGAGCTAGAGTATGAAAATCCCCTAAGAGACATAGCTTGCATTTCATCAAACACTTGGTGTGCAATAAAAGCCAAAGGATCTAGATCAACTTGATCATGGATAACCTAGCATTAAGAACATCTAGAAGGGTGAGATCAATCATAAATAAGCTTTAAACATCCTTGATTCACTCTAAATAGCCCTAATCTACCTAACCCATAACCCTTGAAGGAAACTACTCACTAATCATCATTTGATCCACAAAATCTAAAGAGATAGTGTAAATCATTGAGGATTAGAGAAAGGTGAAAGATTTAAACAAGAAATCTCAAAAGAAGTACTTGGATTCAGAAAAGATTAAACTTGTTCTTACAAAAGGTTTAGAAATCAAAAACAAGCTTAAGAGACAACAAAAATCAGGTTTTTGCCTTAAATAGTAAATGGGGTGCGAACCGGGTCAACCCGGAACAAACCGGGTGTTGACCCGGATCCAAGTGAAATTCAACTGTCTGTATCGGCCTGAGAAGCCGATATGATGGCCGATATGCTTCTGTTCTGGGGAGAGTATCGGGTTGACTGGCCGGAATAGAGGCCGATATGACTCAGTCGAATACTCATATCGGTCTGCTTGGCCGATATCCGGACCGGTACAAACTCTCGGATTAAATTCTGCACTTTCGTATCGGCCAAGCAGGCCGATATTGAAGCCGATATGATGCTGGCGAAGGTTCGTATCGGCCTGCTAGGCCGATATGGACCCCGATATTGAGCCAGCATCCCTCTCCTTGGTCCCTTGAGCTTTAGACTTCTCTTCCAATGCTCCTCCTAGCTCCATGCACTTCAAATCATCTGCGAAATACCAAGGAAACACTCCAAATGCAACAACCTAACCTAGAATGATACTAAACTCTAGATGCAATACAAATGAACAACAAAAGAGAAAGAATGAAAGGAAAAGAGAGCAAAACAAGAACAAACTACTAACCAAAATGCATGAAATTATAGACATATCACTATCTATGGTATGAAGCAATCACCATAGGCCTGGTATCACAAGCTGAGCCACATTCTTATGGATCATGGGTTCTGGAAATCTCAATCTGACCATACTATATTCAGTCTTCAAAGCTCTTCAGGCATGGTTGTGGTACTTATATATGTGGATGATCTGATCATTACTGGCAGTGATAAATTAGGGATTCAATTCACCAAAGCATTCCACAAAAGTTCATTTGATATCAAGGGTCTTGGTGAGTTGAAATACTTCTTGGGGATTGAAGTGTGTAGATTCCAAGATGGTATGTTTCTGTCCCAAAGAAAGTATGTGAAGGACTTGTTGATAGAAACATGAATGTGATGTTTGCGTTTTACGCACCAATTAACCTAATGTGCACGCTACCACAATCGAATGGTATGTCGATGTAGCACTTTAGGATCGAATCCACAGGGAGCTAGTGACCTATAACACCAAGAATACACAAAGTTCCTTAATCTAAGCAAATACAAGATATTTGGGTTTCTTACTAACAACCTAAGCGAAACAAAAGTAAGGAAACTAAAGTGTAAATGAATTAGATAACAAAAGTGCAATAAAACAAGAACAAACCATTCACTAAGCAAGATTCTAAAGTTCACAAAAACAGAGTAAAAACAGAGATGGTAAAAGACTAAGTTCCTTGGGTTGAGATTTCGGTTTGGGTGATCATTATTTAGTTCAGAAGCATTTAGTAAACAATGAGTGATTTCTTAGGCTAAGAACAACGATTCAAGTTAATCCACTCTCGTGATAATAACCCTATACCTATCAAGCATTAACATCAACTCTCGTTGGCAATTTCAAGATAGCTATGCAATAAGATCAAGTTCTTACTACCACTAAACACCTTAAACATCAACTCTCGTTGGCTAAGAATGTAAAGCACTTGATAGAGATTCAAACATAAACTACACCTCTCGGTGCTAGCAACATTTAGGATCAAGGAGTTGAGTGGCCAATTCAATCCTAGCATTAAGAACTTCTAGCAAGTAAGAAACCAATATTCCCAAGTTATTAAACAACCTAAACCATTTCTAGATCACCCTTACCTCAGCTCAAACCCAGAAACTTATAGAGAACTACTCAATAGGCATGATAAAAACAAAGCACATGCACTCCTAATGATGCCTAAATGCATTATCTAAAGTTAAAACACAATAATGTTGTCTAAATGCTTTTCCTAAAGCTAAAACACACTCTAAAACATGATTAAATCCACTCAAATTTACAACACATCAACTCCCCCAAACTTGTTTCTTTGCTTGTCCTCAAGCAATCGATAATGAGATCAAAGAGGAGAGGTTTGAAGTTGGAGACTCATAACCAAAGAAATTTAGCAAGCCCTCAACATGATGTCCTTAGAAAATGATAATATGTTGCATGAACAAACAATCTAATCCACTCTAATTTCTCTAGGCTTATCAACACACCAAATCTTATTCTCTTAAGCACATTGTCAAGAATCAACTAACTCAACATTCCACCAACTCTTAAATTCATTCATTCATCAAAGTGCAGTCTCACAAATGGGGATTTGATCTCAATCAATTGGCTTGGTATAATAGGCTTCAAATGGTGTTTAGAGGAGGGTCATGAATTCTTATTTGGTGGCTAACTCTCAAGGAAGAGGAATGCTAGACATATTGCAAAATATAGCAAGACAAGAACAATTTATGCATACAACTTTAACTCTCATTGTCTTACCCAAATGTGTTTCCAAATCCCATCCCAAATTTAACCAATCTCTCTTCTCTCCCAAACTTAACCATTTGACTTTTTTCATTTTTGGTTCTTGAGAAGTTATTCTTTCAATTCACTAAGATTCTTTTTCTTTTGATTTCTTTTCATTCCATACCTAGTGTTTTCTCATTTTATCTCAACTTCCCAAGTGTTTCCCTCCACAAGCCATTATGGTCCCTTCTTTTCTTTTTACTTCCCATTTCACTCTTTCTTTTACTTCACTCCCATTCCCATTTCAAGTGCTGTTACCCCAAATGCTAATCAATTATGTGAACTCTTAGACTAGCCTATGAGAGCTAATCATTGTCGTTCTCATACTTTTAACCTTTTACACATGTTAGCATTATCAAGAAAAAGGCCTCACTCAATCAATCAAATGAAGGTCTAAAAGGAAATGGTAGGGTTCTATGGTGTGGAAACCATCCTAAGAGTGAGAATGGCCACTTGGATTAACAAAGGATGGTAAAATGAGGTAAAAGAAAATCCAAGTGTGTATATGGTGACCATGATCAAGTATCAAAAACCCATAGGTGAGAATTTTAAGTTCATTAAAGTTCAAATAATTGAGTTAGTTTCAAAGTTGAGGGTATCAAACTTAACAAATAGATTCGAGTGGTGTGATCAAAGCTCGAAATGTACAAGGGTTTCAATAGTTGTTTAAGCAACATAGTATGATTATCAAGGGCATCATGTTGAGTTCTAAAATCTAGATTTCTTACAAGGCAATTATATCATTGTCTCCTATGCAAATGTAAATTGAATCTATAATGCTACTAAACTCAATCCTAAAAGATAAACAAATATGAAACTACATGTTCTTTTTTTTTATGTTTCAAATTCTTCAAATTTTTTTTGTTTTTTCGAAAACTTATCTATTTACAATGCAATACTCATGAAAGATGGTAAAAAAAATAAAAGAACTAAAAATATATGTACAAGGTGGTGGTGGTGTTACCTGAAGCGGAAGGTAATAGTGTAATCCCCCAAACTTAGCTCTTGTTCGCTCATGTTTGCTCTTCGGTGGAATCCCCCCAAACTTAGCTCTTGCTCTCTTGTCCACATGCTGAAAACACACACACAAAACTAAAACACACATTAGTTCACACAAAAACACACAAAAATCAATTCAAAGAAAGAAAATTCACACAATATATACAAAGAGGATACCATGGGACTTCCTCCCAAGTGAGCTTGTTTAAAGTCTCGAGCTTGACTATCCCTTCACTTTTTCTGGTTGGGAATGTGGCATGGCCTTGGATCACCAGGATCATATTCATCATAGAACCATCCCCTAAACTCTTTCATCCTAATCTCCTCAAAATATATCTTCCTTGGACCATCAATGCTCATTGTTCTGGAGGAAGTTATACCAAGATGCTTGTCAAAGAGTTGTACCATTTGAAATTTTTCTTCTTCACCATCCATGGAGATTTCTTCAGTGAGACTCTCTTGTTTCTCTTTAGGCACTTCACTCTTTGTCTCTTGCTTGGAGTTGGGTTGGATATGCATTTCTTCCTTGGTTGAGAATTCATCATCCATTGAAATCTCCTTTATGCTCTCTATACATCCAAAAACCAAGCCATCTTCATGAGAGTCTTCAATAGTTCTTACCACAATGTCTTCTTCTTCCTTTGTGCTCTTTGCTGGATGAATCATGAGTGTTCCAACATAAACTTGTTCTTCATATCTTATCTCAAGATTTTCATCAACATTGTAAACAAGAGGTGCTTCAACTTCTCCTTCAGACATTATATCTTCTTGTAAGAACTCATCCTTGGTTTGAGAATCCTCTTCATATGTTTTTTCAGCATCCCTCTCACGTTGAGACATCCTTTTTTCTAAGGATGAAAAGCTAGCGGCTAAGTTTTCAAGACTTGCCCTCAGCCCAACAAACATCTCCTTGGTACTCTCCAAACCTTGTTTCAGAATTTGTTCCATTGTGTCCTCCTTGGATTGTTGGTTTGAATAACTCCCTTGACCTTGGAATTGTTGGTCTCCTTGGTTTTGATAAAAACCTTGATTGTTGAGAATCTCTTCTTCATTAAAGTTCGGGGAGTAATAATCCATTCCATGCTCGTACTCCATGTCCCAAGATTGATAGACCTCATCATATCCATAGTTGTATCCTTGAACAAAGTCTTCATATGGGGGATCTTCTTGATAAGTGGGTGAGCCTTCAAACCTTTGGTAGCTTGTGGGGTCCCAATATTGGTATCTCTCAGCATCTTCATATTGGTACTCTTGAGCAAAGTTTCCATATGGAAGATCTTCTTGATAAGTGGATGGGCATTCAAAGCTGTGGTAGCTTGTAGGGTTCCAAGCCATCCTCTCTCTTGAACTTTCTCTCTTGTGATCCAGCCCTGCAAAAAGAGCAAACACTTGAAAGAAAATCAGTAACAAAACAAACAAAAACAAAAAAAAGCTTAGTCTCAAGGAAATTTGAAATCCTAATGATAAATCGCCTAGCTCCCCGGCAACGGCGCCAAATTGATGTTTGCGTTTTACGCACCAATTAACCTAATGTGCACGCTACCACAATCGAATGGTATGTCGATGTAGCACTTTAGGATCGAATCCACAGGGAGCTAGTGACCTATAACACCAAGAATACACAAAGTTCCTTAATCTAAGCAAATACAAGATATTTGGGTTTCTTACTAACAACCTAAGCGAAACAAAAGTAAGGAAACTAAAGTGTAAATGAATTAGATAACAAAAGTGCAATAAAACAAGAACAAACCATTCACTAAGCAAGATTCTAAAGTTCACAAAAACAGAGTAAAAACAGAGATGGTAAAAGACTAAGTTCCTTGGGTTGAGATTTCGGTTTGGGTGATCATTATTTAGTTCAGAAGCATTTAGTAAACAATGAGTGATTTCTTAGGCTAAGAACAACGATTCAAGTTAATCCACTCTCGTGATAATAACCCTATACCTATCAAGCATTAACATCAACTCTCGTTGGCAATTTCAAGATAGCTATGCAATAAGATCAAGTTCTTACTACCACTAAACACCTTAAACATCAACTCTCGTTGGCTAAGAATGTAAAGCACTTGATAGAGATTCAAACATAAACTACACCTCTCGGTGCTAGCAACATTTAGGATCAAGTAGTTGAGTGGCCAATTCAATCCTAGCATTAAGAACTTCTAGCAAGTAAGAAACCAATATTCCCAAGTTATTAAACAACCTAAACCATTTCTAGATCACCCTTACCTCAGCTCAAACCCAGAAACTTATAGAGAACTACTCAATAGGCATGATAATAACAAAGCAAAACATAATTAAGAAGACAGAAATGAAGAACAAAAGGAAACTAAAAGAAGAACTCAAACAAAACTTGAAAAGGAAAAATAATGTTTTGATCTAGATCCAAAAATGGATCAAGAAGTGGATCATGCCTCTCTACATACACCAAGAGGTCTTAAATAATAGAAAACAAAGTGTCTTGGTCGACCTCAGAACATGGGAGGGTCTACAAGCCAAAAGAAAAAGAGAAAAGGTAGCATGTGGGCAAAAGTTGGTCTCACCACGACATAATTGATATGTGTCCAGTAAATCGATCATAACTCTTCGTGTATAGCTGCAAATGACTTCAAACCACCTCCATTAGAAAGCTAACTCAATTCCCTACAACTTTGGTGTGAAGCTTCAAAGCTAAATATGAACGCAAGCTCTTCAAATGACTCGATCTTTCAAGGTCAAATCTCACAGCGACTTGTGGAGGTCGCTGTGAGAGGCCGCTGTGAGGTTTTTTGATCCACAGCGACTTGTGGAGGTCGCTGTGGAGGTCGCTGGGGCTCCCGACTATTCGCATTTCTTCACAGCGACTTCAGTATGCCGCTGTGGGATGTCGCTGTGAGGTCTGGTCATGATCCTTAGCTGTTTTTCCACTCTTTTTTGGGTGTTTTTCAGTCCCTACCTCCTCCATATGATTTGGGTGCTTCATCATGTCTTCCACCACCTACAAAAAGAGAAAAACAAAGCACATGCACTCCTAATGATGCCTAAATGCATTATCTAAAGTTAAAACACAATAATGTTGTCTAAATGCTTTTCCTAAAGCTAAAACACACTCTAAAACATGATTAAATCCACTCAAATTTACAACACATCAGAATGCAAGAAAGCAAGATAGCTAAAACTCCTCTTGAAGATGGCTACCAAGTCAATAGAAAGAGGGAGAAAGAAGATGAGAAGTTCAGGGATGTGTCTCTATACATAAGAATGGTTGGGAAACTCATCTACCTTACTCTCACTAGACCAGACCTATGTTTTGTTGTGAATCAAGTTAGTCAACACATGCAAACACCCACTGTCCACCATTGGAGCATGATAGAAAGGATAATCAGATATATCAAAGGTTCTCAAGGACAAGGTATTTGGATGGGGAAGAATGACAGCACTGAGATTGTTGGGTATTGTGATGCAGATTGGGCTGGTGAAGAGTGATAAGAGATCTACAACCTGTTACTGCACTTTCATTGGAGGAAACTTAGTGACTTAGAAGACCAAGAAGCAGAAGGTTGTTTCATGCTCAAGTGTTGAAGTTGAGTATAAGGTAATAAGGAAGCTCACAAGTGAGTTGACATGGTTGAAGGCTCTTCTTAAGGATTTTGGCATTGAGCAATCAATTCATATCACATCTTCCACTGTGACAATTAGAGAGAACATACTTTGTGTTCCATGAGAGGACTAAATACGTAGAGCATGATTGTCACAAGGTCAAGGAGAAGATTGAAGATGAGACCATTCTATCATGCTACACAAAGAGTGAAGATCAGTTGGCAGACATCTTCACCAAGGCTGCAAGTCTCAAGGTTTGCGATCATATCTTTAGCAAACTAGGACTTGTATCCATTCATGATTAGAACTTCCCCTTGATGTGGTTTTGTCCCAAGTGGTTTTCCACATCATGGTTTTTAATGAAGTGTTGCCATGATCATTCCAAGTTCAGTCTTTAAGGAGATTCCAAAGTCTGAATTTGAGGGAGAGTATTGATCATGTCTATATCAATAAAATCTAAAGTAAAGTCTGGACGATTTATTATAGAATAGAATGGACGATATCATGGACGAGTCTGTTCTATTATATCTGTGGTGATTCAAATAGAATAAAACGTGAATTTGTAGTCCTAAACTAGGTTTAGAATTTTCTTATTGTCTCCTATATATATTGTATGTGGTCACAAGTTGTAAAGATGATAAGACTTATGAAACATTATCTCTCTTTCTTTTAGATTTCAAAAATCTCTCATCTTGAATCTCTTGAAACTTTTATATTCTCTCAAATTTTAATATGTAAATCATGTGTATCATACTTCATGTACTTAGGGGATGCATCTTAACTTATATCAAGTTAACAACCCTGCAGAAACCCATGTTAAGATTTAATTAAAAATGTTCGCAAAAAAAAAAAATTGATTAAAATTATTCGTTTTACCTCTTTTATGTTTTTTCAAAAGAGCTTTACACATAAACTTTCGACAAAAAGGATAGATATAGCAGTCTGTTTTGTTGGTTTTTATTTGATCACTATACAATTTGTTAAAAGTTGATGATTCCAAATAAATCGAATTGAAATATAGTCGACTTAAAAGTAATATGTTCCGAATCATACATTTCCTAACCCGATTAAATCCAAAATCCAAATAGTTTATTTTTGTTTAATCTGGGGTATCCCAAACCAATGGAAAGGTTCAGACTAATTATCAAAGGGAGGTGCAATTCATGTATAGACCAAATGTGACTTAATTTCGAATTGCAGGAGGATTGAATCCAAAATATGGTAGCGTCCAAAGCCCATCCCCAACTACTTGACCACAAATATCTGGACTCAAAATCCAAATATTGAACCGATGATTTAATTGAATACTCTTAAACATACAGCATGATGGTTTATCGGTGATAATCGTCTTATTTTTTGGTCGAAACTAACGTAAAATGATTTTTGCTATTTACACTCATTAATCTAAATGTCTACCACAAAGAAAAGAGAAAGTTCAAAAACAAAATGAATCTGATTCCACACAAAGACACTGACAATTGGCAAAGGCTACCTTTCTTTTTTTGCACATGACTCATGTCTCTGGTATGGCCATTTCATTTGTCATCTCTCTCACTTATTTCATTTTCCCCGCTCCTCCAAATATCAAACGTTATATGTAAATTTGATTGAATGCACGTAAAACATATTCATTAAAACATCTAACTTCACCATTGTATTAAAAAAATAATGCACGTAAGCGCAGGTTTTATATAATAAACAAGTTATATATATATTTGGATATAGTGTCTTCTTCTTAATTTGTGTGTGCGGGTTATCCGGTCTTTTAAACACTACACGTTTCTTGGTTAAAAAACCTTTAAAATGATTAGAAGAAGAAGAGCTAAAGAGCCATGCATGTGTACAAAAACTTCATTATACGGAATATTGCATACTAACAAATTACAACTTGAATTATGATGATAAAGTCAGGTATGTCATTTTCATTTACACGTTGATTTGTCTACCATAAAACATTGAGGAATAAAAATATAAGTTGCGTTACAAAATAAACCGAGAATTAGGGATTAAAAAACGGGGAAAATAGGATCGTTACTTCGACCAAAAAAAAAAAAAAATAGGATCGTTACTCGCTGAAAAGGAGGGGATGATAATCTTCATCTTTGTTTGTGACACTTCACCTTTCTCCCCATTCTCAATCAGAAGTTAATTATTTGCACCTAGCTAATTCCCTTTATATTTTTCTCATAAAAGTCACAATTCTTTCCATTTAAAAATATTTGATGGTTCACGTAAATATCATGAGCTATACGTTTTCTATCTTTTTCTTTTTTCTATTGAACTTTTTACGTTTTCTGATTAACTTTACTGATCATAAACATGCGTTACAAAAGAAAAGAAAAAGAAATTGAGAAGTAGATAGCAAAATAATTCATATTATGACATAAAGCAATTCTTACACGGAACATTATCCAACAAAATTAATTTAGCCTCCCCGATATAAGTAATAAAAATACGAATAAATCCTAGCATGCACGGGTCATTATAAATATGTATCACACGTGACATACCTGAATCTATGTAACATATTATAATAGCGATGACTATAAGACATATTAGACCATAAACAATGCAGGGTTCTTAAGGAAGAGTCCTTAACAAATATTATTAATTTATTGTGGGTCCCACGTGGGGCCCACATGAATAGTTAAGAAACTGTATCTAAAAATCCTTATATAAGGATCGGTTCTTACACTGTTCACGCCACGTGGCGAGTTGTCATTGGTCCGTTTTTTTTTTTTTAATTTTTTTTTTTTTTTTTTCGCAACTGAGAAAAAAAAATAAAAAAATATTAATTTTTTTTTTTTTAAGAACCCCTAGTGGGTATCACCATTGTACATGCTCTTATATTCGAATACAGCTATCATATACTAGATTTTCTTTGTTAGTCGAGATTAAGAGTCATAATTAATATACATCCTTCTCAGCGTTTAGTTATCGTAAACCTAAATCAATCTAAACATTATGCTGGAAAACCCCGCTCACTAATTATTTATGGCATGTCACAAAGTTTTGTAGAGGATATAAACGTAACTAGTGCGGATCAAACACAAATGGTACCAACTGTAAGAATATAAATAGTCAGAACAGACAATTATTACTCCTTGACTATCCCAACTATAAGAATATGCAATAAACCAAGTGACCATATACCAAAGTCCGATCCACAACCATATCGACATTGTACATATAGATAGATACAAATTAAACATTTTTCTTCTTCCTTTAATCATATTAACAAACGCAAATTTGAGATGAATTGAACGCAAACAAAAATGCCTCATCTGCTCACAACGCGGGCACTGGGCCTAAGGTCCAGGGAAAACCCTCCCAAGTGAAGCTGGCCTGCGGCCTGACTGGGCCCAGGAAGATTAGTATGGACCTTGGTCTGGGACCTTTCCTGGATTATCAAAAAAAAAAAAAAAAAAGCTTGAATTGTACAAAATACCAGACTTGATGGTGAAAGATTATTCGTTTCCATATAAGCCTTGAATCTCTTTTTTTTTTTTGGAATATCTTTTCAATAAATTACTTTAATTGCTTTATTATATTAGATATTTTACCAAAGAAATACTTTCATCTTATCAGTTGTTCTATTAATTTTGGCAAAAATCTGTTTAGTGTGCCACAAACAGTTTTGGATGAGCTAGAATATGAGTTGCAAAAAGAAAATTGCCTTAGAAATTCTAACTCTATAAATTAATTTTTGATAATAACTCAGTTAAATATTAAATTTATTCAGTTTCATATTATGTTTTTTAACCCAATTAATCTCTTTATAAATCAACAACCCTCTAAATTAACTTTTGATAATAACTCAATTAATTATTAAATTTATCCAGTTTCATATTACATTTTTAATTCAATTAATGTCTTTATAAATCAATAACTCTATAAATTAATACAAAATTAGTGAAAAAAATACAAAATTAGTGGCCTAATGTTATTAATTTATAGATTTTTGACTGTTTGTATACATTCTATCTGTTGTTAAATTTCTATGAAAAGTTTTAAGTTTTCCTCCACCTAATGTTATACTACCATAACTGGATACATTCTATGAAAAAAGTTAATAGATATTGACCATTTCAAAGAAACTAAAATAATTAGTAATTAATATTTAAATGTTATAATAAGAAGAAAATCTTATGAATGGGAAAGAATCAAAGAAGCAAAGACATATCTTCCACTATATATGCGCTTGACATATGTGACAAAGACCCCCAAGAAAACACACAGAGCACTCAGCGGAAGAAAACCCATAAAATCTCCGGCGAAACTCCGGCTATGGCAGAAGAGAATCAAGAAGAAACCGTAGATTTGAAACCAAGAAGAAAACCACCACACTTTGTGCTAATACACGGCATGAGCTTAGGATCATGGTGCTGGTACAAAATCAAGTGTCTCATGGAAGTCTCTGGCTACACCGTCACATGCATCGACCTCAAATCCTCCGGCATCGATCCTTCCTCCGCCAATTCTCTAACTTCATTCGACCAATACAATCAACCACTCATCGACTTCCTTTCCTCCTTACCTGAACAAGAACAGGTCAGACACACACACACACACACACAAAAAATGATCTAATCGATTCTTGAATCTGAAGCAAACTCGCTCTGTTTTCCTCTGTTCTGTTTATTGTCATCAGGTGATACTTGTGGGTCACAGTGCAGGAGGGCTTAGCGTAACGAGGGCGATACAGAGATTCCCTAAGAAGATCTGTCTGGCTGTTTATATCGCAGCTACAATGCTCAAATTCGGGTTTCAGACCGATGAAGATTTCAAAGATGTAACTAATGAACAAATTTCTTTCAAATGTAGGTAACTTGTGTGTGACGTTTTGTTGTTTATCACAGGGAGTGCCTGATCTATCAGAACATGGTGATGTCTATGAGCTTGGTTTCGGTTTAGGACCCGAGAATCCTCCTACCAGCGCCCTTATCAAACCGGAATTCCGACGAAAGCTCATTTATCACATGAGCCCTCAAGAGGTTTCTCTATGTTTCATTTCCTATAAAAGATCAAAGATCCAATATTTAATGTGTTTCAACTCATATATCAAATAAAATATTACAGATAGTTAGTTGTCCTTATGTTGTGTGTTTTTCTTGTTAATATGTCAAGGACTGTGCATTGGCTGCGTTACTGATGAGACCAGGTCCGCTTCTGGCGCTAACAACAGCAAAAATGGACGAAGGAAAAGGAGAAGAAGGAGAGGAGCACGTGCCGCGCGTGTACATGAAGACATTGCACGACCGGGTTATGAAACCGGAGCAGCAGGAGGCGATGATGAAACGGTGGCCACCGAGCCAAGTTTACGAAGTGGACAGTGACCATTCACCTTTCTTCTCTAACCCTTTGGTTCTCGTCGGTTTACTCATCAAAGCTGGCATTTCTGTGGGTTCTATCTAGAACAATTTAAGAAGGATTGTGTTTTGTGTGTGTTGTTAACCGGTTACGTCATTTGTTTATTGGGAAAAGTATTTAATAAAAAACAAACTTGTTTTATTTAATTATATTTAGTAATAATAAAAAAAAAATTAGTAATCTATCTAGTTACCAATGGTTCAGCTCAATTTTCTCGTGTCACAGAACTTTTATGAAATTATTAATTTGGATTTTAGTTGTTTAGACAGTCGAATGAATTTTAAACCGTAATTACAATTCTACAATTCGAGTCCGGTTTACGTGTCAACCGATTTTATCCAGACGAGGACAAAACAGAGAGGGGAAAGAGTTTTTTCCCCACTTCTACTCTTTATCACTTGTATGCCCAAACTACCTGCATTCAAACGATCTGTTCCAATGAATCTTTCTGATAGATTGAACCAAGTGCTTTGGTGGGCTCTAGGTTCAGTAAAGATTCTCTTCCGTAGACATTGTCCAATATGGTACGGTTATCAGGTTATGGAGGAAGGCTGAAATATCTTTGAGAGGTTTGCATATGTCAACCAACACCTTACCCAATTACCTCCATTCCTCTACTCATGTATTGCACACTACGTGGTCTCTTGACCAACCAATTCATTTTTCCTTAGGTTTGTCTTCACTCTCTCTTGAACGTCAATCGAATACAAATGGCCTAAGCAATGCTTTTCAATTGTTAACTTGGCAAACATATGGTTTCTTTCGATTTTCACAACGGGTATACTGGAAACGAGATGGAACGGAGTGGGCCTAGACGAGCGGTGGAGAAACTAGCAGTTTCGGGTCATTGGTGGTGTTTCAGCTCAGTTGTTTTTAGTCGTCCAAGATCTCCTTAAAGTACTCGCCGGTATCGACACCACCTTCACAGTCACATCAAAAGCCTCAGAGGACGGCGGTGACTCAGCCTGAGCTTTACTAGATCAAATGGACAACACTTTTGATCCCACCAACGACTGCTCATCATAAACCTTGTCGGAGTTGTTGCAGGTGTCTCCTAAGCAATCAATCGTGGATATCAGTCTTGGGGACATCTCTTTGGTAACCTCTTCTTTGCCTTTTTGGTGATCGTTAGAATGTGGAATCAACTGTTGAGATAAGCTTTTTCAGCAATGCACATAAAGACGATGTTTGCTTCTTTAGTATGTGCAGTTTTTTTTTTTTTGTTACGAGTTACTATGTCAATATCAATGTGCAGAATATCAGTGAAATATTAAAATCTCAATGTGAAGCAAACATTGTCTTTATGATTGAAAACGCAAGCTTAACACATGTAGTAGTTGGAATTTTAAGGGAGCGATTTTTGTTTCAAGAAACATTAGACAATATGAATACGACTCAACTCAATATCATATCAAGAAACATGCACACCAACAGTGATTGTCATTAACCAAAACATTTATTTAACAATAGAGTTTCAGACTCGGAAGATTTGTATTACGAATTTTGGCTTCCGAACAAAGTTGTAGGAAAGGAGAGAGTTGATGATTCAGAACCTGTGCTCCAGTTTCTCCTGTTCCTGGAAGTGCTGAGCATACCTTCATTCATCAAGCACGGGAAAAGAGACGAAATTAAGTGATCGTCTCAGATGAGAAACAATAGTATGCAGCACCGTAGATGCATTTAGCGACAAGGTTACAGCAAATCATGGCATCACGACCACGAAGGAACTCGATAAAATCATAATGCGAAAGACTAGTCAGTGAATGATAATAACGCAATTCACATCTGTTCTATATCCCCTAATGAGGACCAAGCATAGAAAACTAGCAAATCATCGTCACTAATGAAAGACCCTAAATTCCCAAAAAGTCGTACAACAACCAGATCGAAGAACAATCATACAATCATCAGATCTTTGATATCTCACAAAGACTCGTTCACCAATCGATTAAGAGATATAGAAGAGAGAGAGTACCAGTAGGTTCCGAGGACTGGAGTCACGAGGAGAGTGGCGCTGATCCAATTCTCCGATACCTTGTGGTGGATCTTCTCCGGGAGATCCTTCCAGAGTCCGGTCATTATCTTTTGCTGATACGGCGAAAGCGCGTAAATCACCGCCTTCAACTTCACCGGCTGCTTCCCCATTTTTTTCTCACTTCTTCAAACAATTCACGAGACGAATCTGAATTAACCTAAAATAAACAAAGGTTTCACAATTTGATTCTGGTTCGGTACAACTACGATTTAAACCGGATAAACTGGGTCAACATTTTACTGTTTGGTATTTTTGGTTAGTGAAAACCGAATTGGATAACCGCTAGTATAGTCTAGACTTCTCTAGTGATTGCGAAACCTTTTGAGGATTACTACGATCGATCGATCGATAGAAGAAGACGATGAAGATCTTCCACGTTCCCTGTCTAGAGGACAACTACTCCTATCTGTGAACGATTTCGTATATTTTCTTCAATTTCCTTCCTTCTTTTCTGATTCGGCTCATCATCAATTTCTAAAAATTGTTTCTTCTATCGGCAACAGGATAATCGATGAGAGCACCGGAGACGCGGCGGTTGTGGATCCAGTTGATCCAGAGAAGGTGATCCAGTCGGCTGAGCAGCACCGTGCCAAGATCAAGTTCGTACTCACCACGCATCATCACTGGTAACCCACTCCCCTCTATTTTTAACTCAAGTCGTGAACTTTATCAACATTTCATTCATCTCTCAGATTATGTTGGTTCCAATAGCTCAAGGAATTTAGGGTTTGATATGTATGTATAGTAAATAGAGATTCTAGAGTCAATTATCGTTTACATCTCTCAGCCTTCTGATCGATTGTAGCGGTTTTAAGAATGTTCTCACTATATTGAGTTTTTCCTGCTAAAAATTTTAACAGACCTAGTGATTAACTGAGTCATCGTTGTGCATGTTAATGTTTGGATACTTAGGGGCCATCAAGCTTTCACATCTCAAAGCTGAAAAAGAAGGAGATAGATAAATATGTGTATGTGATGAATTGGGGTTTGTGACATTTTCATTTTACTTGTCATTCTCTGATTGGTGGGTTGGTTTTTTTCCTTGAAAGGGATCATGCCGGTGGGAACGAGAAGATGAAGCAGTTAGTGCCTGGAATCAAAGTATATGGAGGTTCTCTGGATAAGGTCAAGGGATGCACTGATGCGGTCGATAATGGTGACAAGTTGTCTTTAGGTCAGGATGTTAACATATTAGCTCTTCACACCCCTTGGTATGTTTCTTCTTATAAACTTAGATGCATCTATTCTAACTTTGATCTTATTGGCCTTGCCATTCTGCTCTTGTTATCCTTCTGATATATTCCTGTGTGTTTCAGTCACACCAAGGGTCACATCAGTTATTATGTAACTGGCAAAGATGGAGAAAATCCAGCCGTGTTCACTGGAGATACACTTGTAAGTGGTAACATAAAAGCTGGATGCTTTTGCTCCATAAAGATCAAAGACAGATCATACCATTGACGCTCTACTTTTCTCATCGTTATTTGATGTTTAAAGGGAGATAGTTATATAAGTTTAAAAGCTTAGTGTGGAAAGATAATGAATCTGACTGTCGTTCTTTTTCGTGAACTTTGACTCATGCCAATGAATCTATGAGGGGTTTCTTTCACATTAGTCACGCATAACCACAACAGATATGTCTTATGTCTTCAAGAATCATGAATCTCTGTTAATAACTTCATATAAACACTGTGTTGTGTTTACTTCGGTGGTATGCAGTTCGTTGCTGGCTGTGGAAAGTTTTTCGAAGGGACAGCTGAACAGATGCATCAGTCGTTGTGTGTGACTCTGGCTTCATTACCTAAACAGACCCAGATTTACTGTGGCCACGAGGTAAAAACTGACTACAGCTTTATAATATCGTCTTTTGGGTTCATAACTCTATGAAATGTATGTCTCTATAAACTGAAGTAACCCCATATTCAATTCTTATGTTTTGTCAGTACACCGTGAAGAACTTGGAATTTGCTTTAACTGTGGAACCAAACAACGAGAAGATACAGCAGAAGCTATCATGGGCACGTCAGCAACGCCAAGCAAATCTTCCTACAATCCCTTCAACACTAGAGGAAGGCTAAATTAATCCTGAGATACAGGTTACTATCCCATTTATGCGCGTTAATAATCCGTTTATGCGCGTTAATAATCCTGAGATACAGGTTACTATCCCATTCATGAACAAGGCTAAATTACTTGTGTGCAGGCTCTTGTGTATTCAGTTTTATCAGTTATAAATGTTCTCTAGCTGATATCGATCTTTACTCTTGTCTCATCTGGGGATTGAATGTGTTCTTGTCCAGGAGAAACTTGGTTGCAAATCACCGATTGATACTCTCAGGGAAATTAGGAACAAGAAGGATCAGTGGAGGGGCTGAGGGTTGGAGAGCTTCTTGCATAAATGCTTTTCGTGTGTTGTTGTGAACTTTGAAATAGTGTTTGAACCGGTTACGCTTATATTCTGTGTGAAACTGGTAACCGGTTTAGTAAACCGAAACCGGACCGACCTGTAAGCCGTGTACCCTTTCAGTTTCCCGTTTATTGTGGATAAAAATAATAATCTTTAAAAAAGAAAAACAAAAAAAAATCGCAAATTTTTTTGTCAATCATAAAAAATTGTTAAATAAAAAAATATAAAAATATAGGCAAAAAATATATAAAAATTTTATTACATAAAAGTAAAATTTAAATAAATTATTTATGAAAATAATTTTTTATATTAATTTGATTGGTAACTCAGAGCAATGGTGAAATTGCTTTTAAAAGCAATATTTGGAAAATTTATATTTTTTTAAATGCAATTCAACATTCTGTGATTACTTAGTAAAAAAAGAGATTCTGTGATTACTCAAGTAAAACCGAAACAAATTTCGAATATGTTATCCTGTCCCATGTTATTGCCAAGTGGCAACAAACTGAGGTGAGAGTTGGCTTTTTACGTTAGGGTCCTTCTTCATCGTCCAATGATGGTTCTTTGTCCAATAGATATTGAAGGTGAAAACTGAGAAGAACTTCACAATATTTTTTATTTTATTTAACAAAGGATGGGACACAATCTCCAAACATAACACAAAACTTTTGTACTTTGTACGTTGTCATCTGTCTGATAATCACGAACCAACAATGAACTTAAACACGACAGGCATCTTCTTCTTAAACCAACAACCAAAGCAGATTCTCATATCTTTTCCTTCCTTATCTTCCAATAAAAACCTTAGTTTAGATTCCTCTAGAACCCATTTTCAGATGTCTCGCTTAATCTCCGGCCAGTCTTCTCGTCGTCCGGCGAAACGTTTCATCGTCTCCAACGCTGCTGCTTCTTCTCCTTCTCTCCCTGGGTCTCCAGGTTTATAACCTAACAACATCAAAACTTGTTCCTTTCTTTCTAATGCTTTGTGGGATTACCTTAAAGATTCAGACTTTCTGCTAAATTTGAAAGCATTTTGGGTTTCTAGTTCCAATTGGATGAATCTCTCTGTATATGTTTCATTATAAATTGGCAGATCAATATTACGATGCTGGAGTACAGACAAAAGAAGAGACGGTAGCTGAAACAGAACAGGATCCAATGAACTTAGCTGATCCAGACAGCTGTTTCTGTGAGTTTCAAGGTGTTCATATACACCACAAAGTGTTTGATCCACAGACACTCTCTGATGATGCTCCAGTCACAAGCCAAGGAACACAAAAAATCGAGTTTCCGATGATTCTATTGCACGGGTTTGGCGCTTCTGTCTTCTCCTGGAACAGAGTTATGAAGCCTTTAGCTCGGCTTGTCCGTTCAAAAGTTCTCGCCTTTGATAGACCCGCATTTGGATTAACTTCTCGGATTCTTCACCCATTTAGTGGTACTACCAATGATGCAAAACCATTAAATCCATACTCCATGGTGTATTCCGTCCTAACTACATTGTATTTCATCGAGTTTCTTGCTGCTGAGAAGGCGATTCTTGTAGGGTAAGTTAGTAAGTTTCATACACTTCAAGTGCCACCACCAAAAGCTGAGATTTTTATGTTGTAGGCATTCTGCAGGTTGCCTTGTAGCATTACATTCTTACTTTGAAGCTCCAGAGCGTGTTGCTGCACTCATTCTCGTCGCTCCAGCTATATTCGCCCCTCGTCCAGTGAACACAAATGGTGCTGGAGATAACCGTGGCGAAAAAGGTCCAACAAGCAAGTTTCTAGGGACTCTAGTTGAGTTAAGCAAAGTCATTATAGGAGCAATTTTAAGAGCTGTAACAGTAATGAAGAGTATGCTGAGTTCACTCTACAAGAAAGCTTTAGCAGCTTTCCTCAGATCCTCTCTTGGAGTCATGCTGGTAAGGCTTTGATTCTAGTCATCTCATTTCACTACAGAACCTCAAAAGGATCTTACTTGATGTGTTAATGGTGATGGGTTTTTGTCATTAGGTGAGAATGGCAATCAATAAATTTGGAGTAACAGCTGTTAGAAACGCATGGTATGACTCAAAACAAGTGACGGATCATGTCGTTCAGGGTTATACAAAGGTGACTGTTCCTCGGCTTCTCGGATTTATTTATATCTTGTTAATTTGAGTTTATTGCGAGCTTCCAACTCAAAACCAATTGGCAATGAATGAATTGGGTCTAACCGGTGGGACTGAAACACCATTATGTCGTGGACACTTGTAGGACATGCTCTAATATCATGTTATTTTGGGTTTACTGTGAGTTGCCAACTCAAAATCAATTGGCAAATGAGTGGACCAACTCTAACTCTTTGTATACTACTTTGACAACTTGTCTAACTTTCGATGTGAGACTTTACTCAACATATCTTCTCCATTGTCTTGTTGTTGACTGTTTGGAAAAGAACAGCCTCTAAAAGCCAAGGGATGGGACAGAGCTCTTGTGGAATTCACGGTCGCTACATTAACGGATAACAATGGCTCAGAGAAGAAACCACCGTTGTCTAAAAGGTTACAAGAAATCAAATGCCCCGGTAACATCTCTTTGAAAAATCTGCAATTTTCATTAGACCAAATGTTTTTTTTCCATTAACATGATGATGACATCTTCTCCATGTTGGTAATAGTTCTGATTGTGACCGGAGATACGGACCGGATTGTGCCAGCATGGAACGCAGAGAGGCTGTCACGAGCCATCCCGGGATCGGTGTTTGAAGTGATTAAGAAATGTGGGCATCTTCCACAAGAGGAAAAGCCAGATGAGTTCATATCTGTTGTTGCAAAGTTTCTAGGGGATGTTTTTGGAGGGTCACAACAACAGCAACAAGTGGACTTGAAGTTCCAAGGCACTGTGGCATAAAATGTAACTTGGGCTCAAAACAATATCATGTCATTGGGCCCATATTTGACAGAATCTTGATGTTATTGGATGCTTATTTATTATTTTTTCATTATATATGACTATATGTTATGATCTTGTGCCTAGGCATGTTTATAAAAACCGGAACTAAAGAACTGGAATCGAAAAATCCAAACCGAAGAATCAAAACCGAAATACTGATAACTGAAACCGAAAATTTCATTTGGTTCTACTTATATTATCTATTGGATTATGAGTTGAGGAACCGTGAGTATCGGGTAAGAACCAGAATCGAACCGAAAAACCGAATTTATATAAGGTCTAGTAAAAAATTACCCATGGTTTTGACATCAACATAAAAAAATCATATGAAAATGTTGTTAGATCCATTTAATTTATGATTATGCTATTTAATTGACATTGAATCATGAATTTTTTATAATTTATTAAATTAACAAAAAAATTTTTTTGTGGATTTCATATATTTTTTTATTGGTTTTAAATATTTTTATTAATTTTAGGGGAAAATATTATTTTGATTCCAAAATATTTGAAACCGTTTAAGAACCAAATTTTTTGGGTACTTTATGGTTTCTAAAATTATAGAATCAAACCGAACCGAAACCGACAAGAACCAAATTATAACTGAACCGAAATTATAAAATACCCATTATGATATGGGAATTGGCGCGAAGATTCAAACCGAACCGGACACGTCAGCATCGTATCAAGTCAAGCTGAGCATTATCTTTTGGTGTTATCTCTTTTGGTTTTGGTGTTTATCTCTTAGGATCTTTGATATCTTTCTGTTTTGATTTGTTCTGCGCCACTGTTTTATAAGAACGACTTGTTCTTAGAGTTATTCAATCAATAATATTCAAGTTACAATTTCTCTCAAATCTCTATCTCTGTTTGGTACGATTGCTCTTACTTGTCTGAGTTTCTTTTCTTAACCCGGAAACTCTGCAATTTGAGGACAGAATTCGCGTTTCTCGGAACGTTGATTCTAGAGGTTGGTGTTGAACGAGTTTTATCTTAACAAAGGTACCAGAGCTCTGTCTTTTCTCGGAGCTAATGGCGGAAACCAGAGCACAGAAGGAAAAGGAGGCGTTGGTGCGAGAAGTTGAAGGAGTGATTGGCCCTCGTATGGAACAGTTGGAGGGTTTCTTATCGACACAGCTGGCATCTCAGAATGATCAACTGGCGTCGCAGAATGAAAAAAATTGACAAGGGAATAGCCGAGATGTTCGCAGCTATCAAGGTATTATCTCAGGCTCGTACCATCGTGAACGACGATGATGCAAGCAGCGACGCGCGCAACCAGCGATCCCATAATAATGAACAGGGTCACGGTAATGATTCAGGGAGAGGAAGAGCGAATCAGGGGCAGGCTTACTCAGGTGTGACCAGGCTCGCAAAGTTGGATTTCCCTAGATTCAATGGGGATAAGGTCAAAGAATGGTTGACGAAGGTGGAGCAGTTCTTCGCCATAGATCATACTCCGGAAGATTTGAAGGTGGGGATAGCCTCAATTCACTTTGATGGACAAGCGGCTACATGGCATCAAGCGGTGAGTGAATCTGATGTCGAAGGTTATGAGTTACCAGCCTGGTTGGATTACAAGGCATTACTGTTGGAAAGGTTTGAGGAGATTTTAGATGATCCCATAGCGGAGCTGAAGCAGTTGCAGGAGACCGAGGGTATCGTTGAATATCACGGAAGGTTTGAGCTGATCAAAACTCGAGTTAAGCTCTCTGAGGATTATCTTGTCAAGGCTTATCTGGCCGGTCTGAGAATGGACACTCAAATGCATATACGAATGTTCATGCCACAAACCGTGCGACAATGTCTGATGTTGGGCAAGCTTTACGAGAAGGCGCACCCTAATAAACCGCAAGGATCGAACTGGACTGGAACAAGAACCACGGCGGTTAATGCATCGGTCAAGGGTGTAGTACCATTTAAAAAGGAAGCTACGGGTCGGTGGAATAACACTCAAGAGAAGAGCACGGTACCACCAAAACAACCAGTACCTTTTCTGACCAGGGAAGAGATGAGTAAGAGACGAGCTCAAGGTTTATGCTATTTCTGCGATGAGAAATATACCCCTGAGCATTACTTGAAACACAAGAAATCTCAATTGTTTCTATTAGAAGAAGATGAGGAGGAGGTCACGGAAGAAAGCAAAGAAGAAGGAGATTGTGATGATAGTGATCTGGCTCAGATTTCTGTCAATGCTGTGGCTGGAATAACAGAGGCATACAGAACCATGAGAGTGCGAGGCATTCATGGAAAGAGAGTACTCTTTATATTAATAGACTCTGGTTCCACACATAACTTTATCGATAAGAACATAGCTGAGAAGTTGGGGTGTGTTCTTAGCCCAACAGGGTTGCGGAATGTAAAGGTAGCAGATGGGAGCATGATAACAGTCAATGCAAAGGTGGAACAGTTTAAGTGGGACTTTCAAGGAGTTGACTTCATCTCGGATTGTCTGGTTATTCCTCTTGGGGGTTGCGATATGGTCCTCGGTATCCAATGGCTGTCTAAATTGGGTCCGATTACGTGGGACTTCCAAAAGCTTGAGATGCAGTTCCGCTGGCTGGATAAGAAGATTCACTTGCACGGAATCAAGCAAGGCTCGGTTAGAGATGCCAAAGCTTCCAAAATAAATCGGAAGCAGGATGATCAAGTCCAACTGTCCATGATCTGTGTACAAGACAGAGGTGAAGAAGATCACATCGCTTTGGTTTCTGTGGAAGCAGTAGCGAATGCTGATCAGTCCCAGTCCACTGCGATAACAAGCCTGATTAAGGACTTCAAGGACATTTTTGACGAACCTAAGGAGCTACCACCGTTTCGTCAAACTCATAACCATAAGATTCCATTACTCGAAGGTTCAAATCCTGTAAATCAACGCCCTTATCGCTATGCCGTGTATCAAAAAAATGAGATCGATAAGATAGTCCAGGAGATGTTGAGATCAGGGACGATCCAAGCAAGCTGTAGCCCGTATGCATCCCCTGTCGTTCTAGTGAAAAAGAAGGATGGTACGTGGAGGTTATGCGTTGATTACAGAAGTCTGAATGTGATGACGGTGAAAGATCGGTTCCCAATTCCACTAATAGAGGACCTTATGGATGAGCTTGGGGGATCGAAGATCTACTCTAAGATTGACTTGAGATCTGGTTATCATCAGGTTCGAATGGATCCGTCTGATGTTCATAAGACAGCTTTCCGAACTCACAGTGGACACTATGAGTATCTTGTGATGCCGTTTGGTCTCACTAACGCACCAGCTACGTTTCAAGGGTTGATGAATGATGTTTTTAAATCACTATTAAGGAAATGCGTTCTGATATTCTTTGACGATATCTTAGTTTACAGCTCGTCAATGACTGATCATGTGGAACACCTCAAAAGTGTGTTCGAGTTGATGCGCCAGAACCACTTGTACGCGAAACACAGCAAGTGCGCGTTCGCTGCTTCCAAAGTTGAGTATCTAGGACACTATATTGAGGGCAGCGGAGTGTCCACAGACCCGACAAAGATCCGTGCAGTAAAAGAGTGGCCCGTACCGACTTCGTTGAAACAGCTAAGAGGGTTCCTAGGATTGGCAGGTTACTACCGCCGGTTCGTACGACACTTCGGGACAATTGCTAGTCCATTGACAACATTAACTAAAAAAGATGCCTTCCATTGGAATGAAGAAGCTGCTGCGGCTTTTGAACATTTGAAAGAAGCGTTGTGTTCGACACCCGTACTAGCGTTACCATTGTTTGATCAGCAATTTATAGTCGAGACAGATGCGTGTGGGCAGGGTATTGGAGCAGTGCTTATGCAAAATGGTCATCCTTTGGCATTCATCAGCAGACAGCTTAAGGGTAAGCAGCTACAGTTGTCCATTTACGAGAAAGAATTGTTAGCTGTCGTGTTTGCAGTACAGAAGTGGCGACACTACTTGCTCTGCAATCACTTTGTGATTAAAACGGACCAGCGAAGCCTTAAGTATTTGTTGGAGCAGCGGTTGAATACTCCAATCCAACAGCAATGGCTTCCTAAGTTACTGGAGTTCGATTACGAAATACAGTATCGCCAAGGGAAAGAGAATGTCGTGGCAGATGCGTTGTCCAGGGTTGAGGGAGCTGAGGTTCTGCACATGGCAATGACTGTAATGGACTGCGACCTCATCCAGAGAATTATGAACAGCTATGATGGTGATGCCGCCATAAAGGAGTTAGTGTCACAGCTTCGGGCAGACCCACTGGCCAAGAAGCCCTTCTCGCTAGTACAGGGGATCTTACGCAGGAGAGGTAAGATAGTAGTCCCGAATGATGCTGAGATTAAGAAGATAATATTGGAATGGTTACATAGCTCAAGTGTGGGAGGCCATTCGGGTCGAGAAGCCACCCATCAGTGCATTAAGGGGCTCTTCTTTTGGAAGGGAATGTCAACTGATATTCAAGCTTTTATACGAAGCTGTAGCGTGTGCCAACAATGCAAGTATGACACCGCTGCTTACCCAGGATTGCTTCAGCCACTTCCTATTCCGGAGACAATTTGGTCAGATATCTCTATGGATTTCATCGATGGGCTTCCCTTATCATTTGGAAAATCAGTAATATTTGTTGTAGTCGATCGCTTGAGCAAGGCAGCCCATTTTATGGCTTTGGCACACCCATACACGGCATCTTCAGTCGCGCAAGTGTTTCTCGATAACATTTTCAAGTTACACGGTCTACCGCAGTCCATAGTCAGTGATCGGGATAGCGTGTTCTTAAGTGAATTCTGGTCCGAGCTCTTTACTCTTCAAGGGGTGTCACTCAACATGTCCAGTGCTTACCATCCTCAAAGCGACGGGCAAACAGAAGTGGTAAACCGATGCTTGGAAACATATCTAAGATGCATGTGTAATGAGAGACCTCAGCTCTGGAGTAAATGGTTACCGCTAGCAGAGTATTGGTACAATACCAACTACCACACAGCTACGCAGTTAACACCGTTCGAGGCAGTGTACGGTCGACCGCCTCCGCAACATCTTCCTTACCTGCCCGGCGAAGCCAAAGTAGCAGTCGTGGCGAAGTGTTTACAGGACAGGGAGAGCATGCTTCTAATGTTAAAATTTCACCTGTTACGAGCTCAACATCGCATGAAACATTTTGCGGATCAACACAGGACAGAAAGAGAGCTCGAGATAGGAGATCGAGTATATGTTAAGCTGCAGCCTTATAGGCAAAAGTCAGTGGTAACAAGAAGCAATCAAAAACTAGCGCCCAAGTATTACGGTCCGTTTAAGGTGTTGGATCGTTGTGGTCAGGTCGCATATAAACTGGAGCTACCAAGCCACTCACAGGTGCATCATGTCTTCCATGTATCGCAACTCAAACTGGCGGTTGGCGCTTCACTCACTTCAACGGATTTTCCTGTTATGGTCTCGGATACGGTGGAGAGAGAACCAGAGTTAATACTAGCTCGTAAAATGGTGAATAGACAGGGACAGGCCGCAACTAAGGTCCTTGTCAAATGGACGAACGAGTCGGTTGATGAAGCAACTTGGGAGTTCTTGTTTGACTTGCAGAGGAAGTTTCCAACTTTTAAACCTTGAGGTCAAGGTTCTCTAAAGGAGGGAGATTTGATATGGGAATTGGCGCGAAGATTCAAACCGAACCGGATACGTCAGCATCGTATCAAGTCAAGCTGAGCATTATCTTTTGGTGTTATCTCTTTTGGTTTTGGTGTTTATCTCTTAGGATCTTTGATATCTTTCTGTTTTGATTTGTTCTGCGCCACTGTTTTATAAGAACGACTTGTTCTTAGAGTTATTCAATCAATAATATTCAAGTTACAATTTCTCTCAAATCTCTATCTCTGTTTGGTACGATTGCTCTTACTTGTCTGAGTTTCTTTTCTTAACCCGGAAACTCTGCAATTTGAGGACAGAATTCGCGTTTCTCGGAACGTTGATTCTAGAGGTTGGTGTTGAACGAGTTTTATCTTAACACATTAGATCCTAAATCTATGGAATCAAAATATCTAGAACCAAACGATTCTTACCCGGAACCGAATTCAGTAAGTTTGCTACTTGTGCCATTCGGGATGTATAGTCCTGTGGCTAGTCCAACCTCATTCTTGTCCAGTGTGTCGCAAAGAGCAGCCACAAGACCCGAATAATAGCCGGAAAAATTTGTTGTTGTATCTGTGGCCGTTTAAAATTTTAACCGGTTGACTTGAGTCGCCCATTTTAATATAATGAAAATTCCAAAGTATTACTTGTCCAAATATAAGAAAATCTATTTATTGATTGAAATTTCCAAAGCAAAAAAAATGTATGTTAATTTGTTTGAAATTATGTATATCAGCTGTATTTCGACCACAAAAAAAATGTATATCAGTTGTATATTTTTGTCGAAGTCATTTAGTCATATATGAATAATGTAAGAAAATCCATGGACAGCCCCGGCCCAACAATTTTTTTAGCAATCTTGTACATGCACTAGCATTTAGCAATGTGACCGTAGGAATGCCATCATCATCATCATATATAACTCGTCCAAATTTGAAAAGACACATACATACTATTACATATGGATATGACGTATTATAGATTCGTTATATGTTAGCCATGCCGAATCTACGAGCTACGTGCCCTCTTTACCGATACCGTCAATTGGCAAGATTATCCGATATGTATGAATGTAAGATCATGTGATTCAGTCTCCTAATCTGAAAGAAAGAAGATAAATTCTACAAACTTATTTTCTATTCCAATTTAGATGGAGAGATTTAGATATTTCTCATAAATAAACCGCTTTAATTAATTAAGACTTCTTAAATTTTGACAATGACTTAGCTTAACTATGTCGGCTATATGATCTTGGAGGAGAAATGTTGATATATTTTGGACCATTTCTTAATATAATAGTTACATTCTTATTTTATAGAACTTAGGCTTAGGCGTTCAGTTCTTCGGTTTAGTTCGATTTTTTTGGTTTTCGATTCTTTCGGTTCTAGAGATTTATGATCCATTCGGCTATTTAGAAATTTCGGTTCGGTTTCGGTTCGATTCTTTCAGTTTTCGGTTCGATTCTAGTACTGAATTTTGGAACCGGCTAATATCCGAAAAAACCGGTTCCACTTCAGTTTCAGTTCGGTTCTTTCAGGTATCTAGGTATAAATTCAGGTAATTTTGGTAAAAATTCTGTTAATTCAGGTAAAAATTCAGATAATTGGGATAATTCAGATAAAAAACGGATACTTTCGCGTATTTTAATTAAAAAATATTTCGGTTATTTCGGTAATTCGTTTTTTTGTAATATCCAATTAATTTTGGTTATTCGGTTACTTTAAGTCTAAATATAACTATTATTTTTAGGTATAAAAATTATATTTCGGTTAGTTTGGATATCCATTAGGTTCTCGATTCGGTTTCAGTTATTTCGGTTATAAAAATTTAGGAACCATTCGAATATTTACAAAATTTAGATCGGTTTCGATTTCAGTTATTTCGGTTCGATTAGGTTTGATTCTTCGGTTCTCGAATTTTATGGCCATGCCTAATAGAACTTATCTATTCGTCACGGTTGATATTTGTTGGATCATTCGTTGGCAAAAAAAAAAAAAAAGATATTTGTTGGATCATTTCTTATTAGTATAGTTACATTCTTGTTTTATTCTAGAGCTTATCCTTTGGTCACGGTAGCTCGAACGCTTCAACACTCATCTGTCGGTGGTCTCACCCACACGACCAAACCTTTACATTTCTTTTTCAGTTTCCCAATTTGTATTATAAAAAATACAATTATTTTAAAAAATAATTAAGAGATTTTAGGAAATTAAAGTGAGCTAGGAAAATATAAATATGTTTGTTGGATCATGATATTGATAACAGAGATACCCAATTTGTCTCATTTTTCTAAGGAAAAATAAATATAAATATATATTTGTAATACTCAGAAATTCACTTCACTCTCTCCGTTTTGGGTTTGCTTTTTGTTTATAAAATAAAAACCTTCCTTCTTCTCCGTGAAGATCCGAATAAAGAAGAAAACTTGGGTTGGATTAGATTTCAGAATCTTAAAATTTGAATTTACCCTTTTCGTGAAATTTCTTCTGGATTTGTTGGTTAGCTCTCCTTCTCAATCTGGTGAACTAGGGTTTCTGTTCAGCTGCGGAAGCTAAAACGATGGGTGTACCCACCGAATGTGAAGGTGGGCTTTCTCTCTACTGTTGCCATGACCATCTCTTTTGCTGAAACCTTAGCTGCTTTATCATGGGTAAAACCGAGGATGATGGGAACCTCCGCGCCGGCGAAGAAGCTATCGGCGATTTGACTGAGAGGAACTCTCGTCGTGGATGTTGCGAATGGATCTCAAGCTTCGTTAGGTGCAAATGTTTCTTCGTGCTGCTTCTCTCCGTCTCCTTGTTTCTTTCGGCTTTGTTTTTGTTGCTACCTTTTCCCATGGTTCGTGAGGATTCAAATCTCGATCCCAGATTTAGAGGTAATGAATTCTCGCCTGTTTTCTCGGGACAATTTTTCAGCTGCATAGGCTGAGATATTTTCCTATTTAAGGCAATGAATTCACCACTAGCTTTGGCTCTATATCTCCTCTTTGTGTCCTGAAATTGGTCAATACTAATTGGAAATCTAATTTGGGAACGAGATTTGGCCGTGATTCTTGCTTGTTAACAAGTCTCAGACAAGAGTCAAAACCGTTATCTTTCAAGCCTTTGAGATTGGATAATTAGGTTAGTAGTGACAAGTTATTCATAAGTATTGCTAACCTAATTCAGCAGTTTACATGGTAGTCCAGTAACAGGCGATCTGACTATCCCCTAGCAACAGTCGGAAAGCATTCCAAACTCGGGTAAGGTAGTGTGGTAGCCAGTCCACTCTATAGCACTTCGGTGCGTTCCGCCCGGGGCTGACCGGATAGCCGATAGGGTTTATAAAAAAAAAGATTTTAAAAGCTTCTTAGCTATATCCTAAATCGTTATTTTGGTTCCAAAAGTTGAATACTTGATGATCATTTTGCATAGATTAGAGTTGTTTATGCTATGTGAGATTTTTTAGCAGATTTTTGATTGTATGCAGTTTAAGTTGTAGCATGTTGGTTATTGATGCGTGTTCTTTCATCAAGAGTTCTAAGTTTACACCTACCAATTTTACATGACTAATGAACATAAAGAGCTCTATTTTTAGGTCATGGATATGGTTATTGACATCACTATTTGAATATTGGTTTCCCTCTTGTTGATTATTTCTCAAACTTACCACAATATGCTTTCACTATTGATGCAGGTCATGCTATAGTAGCAAGTTTTAGCATCAATAGACCAGTTTCTTTTCTTTATGAAAATTTCGGGCAACTTCAGGATGATATCTTCCAAGAGATGAGCTTCATTTCCATCAACGTACTACAATGTTTCATCTTTTTCTTATTCCAGTTTATCATCTCGTTTCTCTTCTGATACAACTTGGTTGTAATGATTCAACAGGTAACTATCTTGGCTTTTGAACCGTCAGATGGATTGAACATAACAAAGGTTGTGTTTGGAATTGACCATGATACAACATACCGAGAAATATTACCTCTGTCCTTGAGTACTATCAAAGAGATGTTCGAATCGGTTCTCATAAATCAATCCACTCTTCAGCTTACCAAATCCTTGTTTGGAGAAACTTTCCTTTTCCAAGTTCTAAAGTTTCCAGGAGGAATCACTGTGATTCCACCACAAAGTGCTTTCCCTCTACAGAAATTCAAGCTTGCTTTCAACTTTACTCTAAATTACTCTATTCATCAGATACAGATAAACTTCAATACCCTTGCTGTTCAGCTGAAGAATGGTCTTAATCTCGCACCATACGAGGTATGTCACTTATACATACATTAGTATGTGTTAATGCGTTGAATTAGATTGTTCTTATCCAGGGTTTTGTCTGAATGCAGAATTTGTATGTAAGCTTATCAAACTCAGAGGGTTCCACTGTGTCTCCACCTACAACTGTTCACTCATCAGTTTTGCTAAGAGTCGGGACTTCAAATCCAAGTCCAAGATTGAAACAGCTGACTGATACCATCACAGGTGCACGCTCGAAAAACCTTGGCCTCAATAATACCATATTTGGTAAGGTCAAGCAAGTTCGTCTATCGTCTATCTTACCAAACAACAGTGATAGCAGCATCAAACCTCCATCACCTTCACCTCTTCCCCATTCAAACCACCACCATCACCATCACCATCATCACCACCACCACCACCACCACCACAACCATCATCATCACCACCACCACCACCACCACCATCATCTTAGCCCAAATATGGCTCCCGATATTTCACCTGTGGCCCCTCCTTCCCCTCAGAGAAGCCCTAGAACTAGAAGAGCACCATTTCCACCTCCACCCTGCAACTCAGGGAATAGAAGAGGACAGAGAGTACATTTCAGGGACAAACACTTGCATTTCTCATCTACACCTACTCCCACGTCTTCTCCGTCTCCTGCATCACATCGTTCTCCTCACTATTCTGCTTGGCCGCCACATGCATCACATCATTCTCCTCGCTATTCTGCTCTGCCACCACATCATCAGCTGCACTCACCGGCCCCCATTCCTACAACCAAGCCTCATATAGTTCCAATCTCTGCCCCTTTACCCCATGTGGTGTTTGCCAATACAGCTCAATCACCGAAAACCAAACCAAGTGAAGAGCACGCAAGCGAAGTTACTCATTCACAACCACAGTTCTCTTCTTGTAAGTTGCTACTTAAACAATTCATCCAGTTTATGAAATCATAAGAGTACCAATTCTAATGAAGAGGCTTTTTCTTTTGATCTTTGGCTGCAGCTAATTTGAATCTACCAGCTATGCCATGGATTGTCCTACTTATGCTGATATGGGCCGTGGTTCATGAATAACGACATTAACATGTCTAGTACACTGTATCAGAAGCTCCTCCTCTCCTTCAACCGAATACTCAAAACTTAAGTGTATAAAAAATGAATTCATATGGAAACTAGAAACAGAACTGGAAGAGTTGTTGTTATAGAATGTTGCTGCACAAAAGTGTGCAGCCTTCTACTTGATATCCCAACTGGATATATGCTCTAAGAGCTTCTTTGTATATTAGAGCTTGTGAAACAGAAAAGTTCAGTAGTCGTTGGATACATAAAACCAAACAAAGTGCCACGAATTTCACTTAAAAATAAAAACCAAACCTTTAAAACACAGAAAAAGTCAAAATTGTATGTATATAAACAAGTCAATGTTCGTCTACTTTGGGTCAAGATAAGTATGAAACGAGCTACGCTCAGGTGGCCACTAGATGGAGACCTGACCAGGGAAGAACACATGAGTAAGTAACGTACTTGACACTGTCTAGGAGCACCACCACGAAGATCCGGGAAAGTGATTTCGGGCCAGGGGGCAAGACTCTATCGGTTTCAGAGTCAACGATTTCCCTTGGATCAAGCAACACTGAGACAACCATGGAAGATGATGAAGTGGGTTTGGTATTAGCTTTCCCATGAAAGGTCTTGTTATGGTCGTCTTTACTCGGCTGGGTTTCCGTAATGTTGAGCTCAGATGCCACAAGTGAAACCGGAAGCCCCTCTAGAGTTCTCCTGTTCTTCATTCTCTTGTCGTGGGTGGTGACGTTTTCGAGATGCTCCCTTGTAATGTTGGAGACTGATGATGGGACTATAGCACCAGGAGCAATATCAAATTGGAAAACCTCTGTGCACATGCTATAATCCATTAGTGTCCCTGCAAGAGAATGCAGTAACGAGTTATATGACATCTAAGATTATGCCATTTAGTAGAACTACACAGAGCACAAGAATTACCTGAGCCACCTTCATGAAACCACTGGTGAAGTTTTTTCCCATCGGACAAACCAGAAGAGAGAGCCTTCCCATTTCCTCTGACATTAGGGACAGCTAATGCAGAAGACAAGGCACTAGGAATTGTCAAATCTGGTTCTTCAGTTTTTATCTTTTCAGAGATATTCTCCTTCGCGAAAGCCGTAGCTTTCTCGCTAGCCAAAACAGAATGAATGATCAAGTTCCCGTCGATCTTCACAAGCCCATCGTTCCTTGGGACATATAGAGAAGCAAAGAGAGGCTCGCTAGCATTGCTCAATGGACTTGGTCGTCCTTCTACTCTGAGATGAGCATTATACTCATCTCCACCACAACTATCTCTCCCACCATGACTCCTCCTACTTGAATGGATGTTTCCACTTTCTCTTCTGACATCAGACCCATCCCCAACCATAAGAACCTTCCCTTTATGTTCATCATAATACCGACGGCCCTCATACTTAGACAAACCACCAAAGCTTCCACTATCTCCTCCATAGTTTACATTCATAAACGGAACCAACGTACCAAACAAGAAGATAAAGAACATAATTCCAATAAAACTAATACTAGCAACCTTCTTGAGTTTGCTTTTGCCTTCATTCTTCTTACTATCTGCCTTCTTCGGCCTACAACCCGAGACAGGCTTAGGATTCCATTTAGGAATGGGAACCAATGGAGTTTGTGATCCATAAGCTCTGACTGGATAATGTGGATATGGAATCCATTGATACGGTAATGGAGGTGCAGCCATGTAAGGATTTATAGGAGCACCACCACCAGAAGAAGCTGCCATCTGCTGCCTTAACGCTGCATTCTCAGCCATAACAAACGAAATCTTACCATTCAATTCCGCAATGGTTGAATTCATACTCTTCACTTTTCCTTGGAGATCCTCAACGTATTGCTTCTTCCTCAACCTCGAAAGCTGAGCGCTTTCACGGTTCCTAATCAGTCTTACCTTCTTCTTGTCGTCATCTTCTTCGACTGGAGCGGCTGATTTATCATCAGACTTTTGGTATTTGAAGCTCCTGTATTCGCCTCCGGTGTCTCCCTTTTCCTTCTTCCTCTTGCTGACAGAAGATTTCTGGTGAGTCCCTTGATTGGTTGAATCAGGGGAGGATAGGACTTCAACGGTGTCGCAAGCGCCTGTAGCAAAAGTCTTCGAGCCTTGAGATGAGACCTGAGAATGAACAGAATCAGATCGTCCTTCTGAACCTCTGTCGCCGTTCCTTTTTCCCGATGAATCCAAATCCGCACGATTTTCGATCGCTTCTGGGCTCTGATCTGCAAAGTTTCCGAACTCCTCTGAGATCACCGCCGGGGTTTCCGCGTCGAAGGTAAAGTTGAAGAAATCATCGGCATCATCAAATGAGAAATCGAAATCCGCGAAATCTCCGTTCTCATCGTCGAGTAAGAAGTTTAGATCGGAGATAGAGGGGTCCATTGAAATTGGATCAGAGGCAGATAGGAAGAGTGGATCTAGCGGCGGAACAGAGATCATCTCGGAATTGGATAGGATATTAGGGTTCAGATCAGTCATCTCCGGCGGGGGAGCGATTAAGGCTGTGGATTCCATCATCACCGCTGGTTGAATTTTCTTTTTTCTTGTCGTTTCGCTTCTCGATTATTCCACACGTTTTATAAACTTTGGAAGAAGACGACGTTGACGAGTGTATATAGCTTATAAAATAGGATAAAGAATATTACCTCCACGCGCCGGCTGCGCGTGTAAATCAAACTCAGAACACGGAGTTCTCGAGATGTTTTACACGTGTGTGTCTCTTCGAGGGTAAGAAATTCATTGTGGAAGCTAAAAATATTTCATTAAACCACATTGATCGTTAATCGTTATCTAAGTGTTAGTATTACACTATCGTGTATTCTGAATGAGATTCGGAAGTAAATTTTAATATATTAATAATCTGATTGTGGAGTATTTTTCTGTTCTCTATGAGATTGCATATTTTGAAGAATGTCATACCATACGGACCCACGCACGAGATTCATAATGATATCTCAACTTTCGGCAACCGAACAAATCAGGGGAGCCATGTGACACATAGGCGGAGCTGGTCAATCTTAATAGCTACATACGTCAGCGACATGCATGGTTGGATATCGATCACTATCAGAATCTAAAGGCGATGACGATCTTAAACAGCAGTTAGTTATGTTATAAACATATAGGAGTATAATATAAGCTTTGATGTTATTGATTTTATCTTTACACTCGCATTAGACAATGAAGTCCCAAAACAACAAAACTAACGTCAAAACATGATTATTTTCATTGTCAAAGCCTAAAAAATATAGTTTGAAAAACTCCTTATTAAAGTCACTAACATTCATGACGTCTCCACCAGTCAAAGCTACAAGTCTACTTTGTGATAGATGGACAAATGTATACATGATCTCGTCGGGATTCCTCGGTTTTCTCTCGTCTCGATCTGACTTTTCCTTTCTTTTTTAGCCATCTGCTCGCTGATTTTTCATTGCTCTGATCCAGTCTCTCCGTTTTACTTGGATTAATATCGTTTTCGTGCCACTGCGTTAGAGGACACATTTCCGGTGGATCCTATTTGGTTTTTGACCCTACAGCGACAGCGTCTCCATAGTCTCGATAATTTTTGTTGATGTTATAGTGACTGTTTTTCTTTTGATGCAGGTGTTGTCAGTTGTGGTTCCGGAAAACTTTGATCAGCAGATGGTCTTTGGCCGCTACATAGAATAGGTCCGGCGAGGTGCGGCTTCGTTTTCCTCTACGGTAGCTTGTTGTCTCTCGGCGGTTCGTCGGATGAGTGATATATGCGTGTGTTGCATGTCGTCTACGAGTTCGAGTTGACACGTAGTGTCCTAATCTTCAACCTCGGTTCTTGTAAACCGAGTTGTTCAGATACTTTTCATGTTTTGGACTTTGGCCCATTTATATTTTTCGTCCTGACCCGTAAATGATTTTTCCGTTGACAAAAAAAAAGATTATGATATTGGTCTATATGATTTTTAAACTATATAAAATATATAACTTATGATGAATGTTTATTTCCTATTAATTAGTTGATTATATGAGGATAAAAAAAAAATTCTTGACAAAAAATAAATATGTATTTCTTTATTGATTTGGTATGACTATATCCCCCCAGGCACAAGAATATTGCAGTTTTTTTTTTGTCTAAAATAAGATAGAACAAATATGATTAGATAAGCTTCTTCTTGCGGAAGTAACGTCTGAGATAACAAATCTGAAGAAGTGAAACGATAACGCAGAGCCCCAATGACATAAAGCTAAGCTGCGCAACCCTCTTGTTAGTATTCTCGTTTAGTTCCCTCATAGATGCTTCCCTGCACCATTTTTTCATTCATATTATTAAAAGAGACATATATATCAAGAAAGAGAGACAAGATTCATCGATATATATATATATATATATATATGTTTTTAGATTCAAATTACATACTAAGCTCACCTGAATCTTAGATAGATAATGTTTGCCCTAATTTCAGTTACACGTTCTGCTGATTTTCGAACCTCAAGCTCCACACCCTGCAAACAAATATGTATTTATGCACATGTGTTTTAATTAGCGGGAATAATATTGTAATATATGAATTAAGGACTTGCCTCGATCTTTTCTTTCTTAGCAACAGAATCCCAGTCTTTGGTTCGGATACCCATCTTCCAGTCAAGATTGACGACAGCAGTGCTATTGGTTGTGTAATGTGTCTGATCGTGATGCATCGTTAAACAAGTTGAGTATGTTCCGCTGTCGCTCGTCGTAAACGCAAACTGTCCGTGCGTCTCGTTTGTTTTCTTGTACAGTTCCTTCCCGTAAGGTGATGAAACCTATATAACCAAACGCATCACACACTCATTTATATATAATTGAGTTCTATTCCTCTTACTATATAGTTCTACCAATACTAGAAATTATATATATATCATTTCTAACCCACGCCTATCATAATTTCTCGATCTCACCAATCACCTGATCTAGATTTTTACAAGTTATAAACTGATCAATTCGCTATCACATATAGAAGTGGGATATCGTTATATGCGACTATGTACGACTAAAACTTCGGAAGATGTTGTGAATAATGATTGGTATATAGATACATACCCGAACATCAACTGTAGGACCAATTCCCACGTGATCTTGATCGATGCAAAAGTAATCGCCGACGACGACTACGTTGGCTTGGATCTCTTCGTAGACGCATCTCTCGCCGGAACTTGGAATCGTTAACCATATAGCCTTCACTGCTGGGAAAAGAGAGCCACCTCCTGCGAGGCAAATCAAACCAATGAATAGTAACGGTGAGATTGCCATAGTTTGAGAGAGAACGAGCGAGAGGAGAGATGAGTTTTAAGGTTCAAAAAAAAATTCTTAAGACCATGCCGCGTGGGGTTAAAGCTTGGTGTTTCATAGTGTATAACCATTGGTAGATGTTTTCTTGTATCCAATCAAAAGATGCCATGTAGAGGATGTGATGAACAGCCGTTTTTGATGTTTTTATGGGAACTGCATTTAATTTTTAATTTTGACCAGACAATATCATTTCTATAAGGAAGTAAAATCTCATTGACTCAATTAATAGATATATAACTATTTACATGTAACATATTCTCCTCATTCTGTAACAGATGTCAATCGGATGAGACATGGATTATCTTGGTCTAATTAGTTTGATCAAGATAACTAGGCCCGTCCGTAAGTGTAGGCAAGAGAGGCCTGGGCAATGGGCCCATTATCAATTTTTTTAAAATCCAAGTTAACAATCACCATGAGATTATTTTTTTTGTATTGGGAAGTTGTTACACCGGTAAATACAAAATGTTTTCGAAATGCGAATGTCTCTTCTCTTTGATAGATGAGTTGAATATTATGTTTGACAAATATCTTTCTTCATAACGATTCACCATGAACAAAATAAGTGTGACACCAACCCAACGTCCTACAAGAATATAAAAGCTTTTATATGTTATGATTCCACCAAATTAACTTTTTTTTGTCAACATAATTGTATTCATGGGCCGCGGAAAATACAAGTGGGCCAAAGTCCGAAAACAATAAAAATGATCCGAGCAAAACGAGTTGTTAGGTAACGCCACCTCACACCACGCGTCAAAATGAAGGAGGAGATGGCATGCACCACACGTCACCCACTTGACGAACCGCCGAGAGAAATCGGACAAACGCGGAAGAACCTGAAGCCAGACCTCACCGGACCGATTCACTGTCTCTGCCGAAGACCACTTGCTGATTGAAGCTTCCCAAAGCTATCAACTTAACTCACCTGCATCCAAAGAACATCAACCACTCCAAACATCGTCGAAGACAACCGAGGCCATGAAAACGTCGTCACCGTAGGTTTAGAAAATCTAACAGAATCCACTTGAAGCGCTTCTTCAAATGCGATGGCGCGAAAGCAATATTAATTCAAGCAAATCGAAGGAGCCGAAAAGGAGCAAGGAGAACCATAGAGAAAATGGCAATGGAGAGAGAAGAAGCCCGATCAAGAATAAACCGGGATATCCGGCTAAATCTGAATAATCGAAAAGACATCAACCATAAAAAATCAATCTTGAAACAATTGAAACCAAAAACTTCCGATAATAATCGAAAAGGCTCAGATGGGAACTATGCCAGAGAAACCAGAACCTTATTGATAACAAACCGATCACGATCGAAAAAGAGAATCCAATCGAGAACCGGAGAATATGAACATTCAAAACCAAAAAGTCGCTTAGAAACCGAAAATCGAAAGCATCTCTTCTGAAAGATAAGAATTCGGGAAGAAAAGAGACGATCGACTGATCGAAAGAAGAGAGAAAATCTTCTCTCTAAAAACTATAGAGAGAGTGGCTTTCTTGTTTCCACCAAATTAACTTTACAAATTACAAACCCCACTTTAAAAATCACACACTATCAATTTTCCTTTGCCCAAAAAAATACTACTACTTATCAATTTTCCAAAAGTCCAAGAATTTAGTCCACAAAAATAAAAACAGACCTATAAATGAATAAAAAAACTCAAAGGCAGCCACTTTCTTTTTATTCTCCCCACTCGATTGCGACAGAGCAAGAGAGAGATAAGGTCGAGAAGGTCTTTTCATCTTCCTTCACCCTCATCGTTTCGCCTCTCTCATCTTCTTCGTCGTCTCTCTCAGAATGCTCATCAGATATAATCTCCTTTTTGTTCCCTTGATGTTCTTCCTCTTCTAATCTCTGGTGAGAGAGAAGGGCAAAACAGAGATCGAGAATAAGGGATTTCAATAGACATCGGGGGAAAACAAATAGCAGAGGAGAGAGAAGCTATCTATGGCTGCTATGACAGAGAAGGAAGCTATGGTGGATCCTTTTCTGGTCGAAGCTCTCCAGAATCCTCGTCATCGTCTCACCAGTTAGTCAATTTCGATTCAGTTTTACTTTTCTGCTATGGGGTGATCTGATTTTGGTCATTAGTTTTCTAGGGTTTGATAGATTTGGGGAATTATGAGTTTCTCTAATTCTGGATCCTTTTTTCGGTTGTTTGGTTCAGTTCTTTGGTTTATGTTTTGATGATTAGGGTTTGACTATTAATTAACAATCCTCGTGATTCTCTCATCCTTAAACCGGATTCACACAAAATCCTCATGATTACGATTGTTTTCATTGCCATCATGAACATTGAAGCTTGAATAATCACTCTGATTTGCATTAACTTCCGTTTATGTTGGTCCTCTTTAAGCTTAATAATGTACACAATTATCTTATCCTCAGTTTTTTCACTTCCACAAAAGTTCAATTTCTGTTTCTAGAAAGATTCTCTTTAATTGTGTTTGATGGGTGATAAAAAGTTTGCCTCTTTTGTTTGTGTGTGTTTTAGTTTTGCGGATGGAGCTAGATATACAAAAGTTCTTTCAAAACCCTGAACAGCTTCAGTTTGAATTCCAACCTTTTCCAACATCATACCTGCGTCTTGCAGCACATCGAGTTGCTCAGCATTATGGATTAGTGACCATGGCTTTGGACAATGGTAGCGGTGCCGTAGATGGATCCGACAACAGAATCCTGGTGACTAAAACAGCGGAAAGTAGGTTTCCATATGTCTGCTTGTCGGAAATTCCTGTTAAGCAAACCGAGAATGGTAGACCCGAGGGTTTCAAAATTGCGATCAAGCCTAGACCCAAGAGAGGATCTGGCTGCGGTGGTAGCGGATCAGGAGTACAGCAGAATCTTCTGAGAAGTGTTGAGGAGAGGAAAGAAGAGTATGATAAAGCCAGGGCTCGGATCTTTAACAGCCCTAGCAGTTCTGACTCTGAAGATTCTTCATCGCTACGAGCTTCTGTTCCTCTTCCTCTCGAAGGGAGAAACACATGTATAAACCGAAATGAGCCTGAGGTGGCCGTCAATAATAACCCCGTTGATGCTGTTAATCGAGAATCGGGACGGACTGTAGCCATTATCAGGGATAGAGAAAAAGATCGATATGACCCGGATTATGACAGGAGCTATGACAGGTATGTCGTGGAACCCGCCTACAGGTAATCACCTCTCCATCTCTTCTTATGACAATTGGTATAAGCTCTGCAAAATGTAAGTTCTTTGTTCTTGTGGGTAATGTTTGTAGGTACGTTAGGGTTATGCCGTCTGGTCAAAGCTTCAATCCGATGCCAATCCACATCCCGTTTCACGATGGGGGTTTCCCGCAGATGCCAAGAGGTCATCAAGCTAATCTAAACTACGGGCATCCGTTAAACCCAGCTTCTATGAGTCCCTTTATTAATAACCACCCGGCTGCTTACACACCGTGGCCAAACTCACCAGCTATGAACTATGCGCAGTCGTTGAACGGTCCAGACACAAATCTTTTCAGGTTGATCATACTGAACTGTTCTTGTTGCTTTTACCATTTTTGATTATCATCCCTCAAGTTTAATTTCTTACTCGTATTTTTTCCGTGCAGGCATCCTTCTGCAAGCAATCCCTGACGACAAGTAGTGTTTTGAGTATCTTAATGTCTGTATTAAAAATCTATAGTTATTATTAGCCTTTAGGAGCTCTCTGTTCTGTTCCGAACAATGGCTACTTCTTTCTTATATAACAAAGACATCTACTGTCCCTTTTGTTTCTTCTTAATTATATTATTATCGAACTTTGAATGAGCTTTTAGACGATACTTAAACTAGCCTTCGGATTTCGATTCTTCGGTTTGGTTTTAGTACGGTTTTCTGTTTTTTTTTAAAAGTTTTTTCAGTTTAGCTTTTTTTTTTTATCGAAACTATTCGAAATTTATTTAGTTTCGGTTTTTGGTTATTTTTGTTATTGATTTTTATTGAAATTTTTGGATATAACTAGTTAATTTTGAATAGTTTTGGATATATTTAGTTATTCGGATCAATTAAGTTTGAATAATTTTAATTAATTTTGGATATATTTGATTATTTGGGGTTAGATAATTCTTTTTAAAAAATAATCTAGTTTAAATTGGTTTAAAAATGTTAGTTTTTCTTAAAAAAATAAAAATCAAATTATCCGATCGGTTTGGATTTACGAACAAAAAAATATTGTGCCAAATCAAACTAAATTTTTTGAACTGGACCGAAATTGATGTGGTTACTAATCCTAGGGCTACTTAAAACAAATATTTGATGTGGCGTTTCCTCTTGTTGTTAACCAAATTGTTCAAAAGAAATTGGAATTTGGTTCTTAAATGAAATATTTTATCTTTTTTGTTTTGTCAAGTAATGAAATCTTTTTAAAATGGAAAGATTCTCGTGTGTTTAATGTGGTGGTGAAGACTTGAAGGGTCATTTTCTAGCTTTGAAAAGACAAAGGACAACCACCAAGTTTCCCAAAATTCCCAAACGAATAATCAATCACTCGAGTTCTCTTTTGACCGATGGTCTCAAATCACAAGATTCGATTTTAAAAGTTGGTTAGACTTTTCACTTATGGATAAACGTGGATTTTAATCAACAATTGTTTAAAAAAAAAAAAAAATTTTGATTAGACTTATTGGAAAAATATATTATTACCTTATATATATATATATTTGTACCTTTGTTTGGTCCGAATATGAGCTTTTTAGAAAATTTTGTAAAAACTAATTTTGGAGTCAGAAAATTTGGGATAGAACAAAACAGAAATACACACTCTTGGTAGTTGACCACAAAAATAAAATACACACTCTTGGTGTGAATAACGTTAAAGGATATAATTTCTCATTGATCCAGGAAAAAAGCAGTAAAAGCAACAATAGATTTAACTCTTGTAGGTTAATGATAAAATAATTGATTGGTTAGTTTCCAACTAATATAAAGATATCCGAAAAGGAAAAAACAATATTTGTAATTTCATACCTCTTTGGTTAATATTATAAGATAAAAAAAAATGCAAAGGATGGGGTCTAGCCTGGTGAGACAAGATCAGGACATGCCAGCTATGAACCCACCACCATTGCTTTAAATCATTCCCCCCTCCCAAATTAATTTAACTTTCATTATATCAGCCAAAAAAGAGGATAAAATAAAACTATCGAAATACTTTTATTGGGTTTTGTCCATTGAATGATTCCATAGACATTATTAAACTTTATATATAATTGGTGGTAGTAGTAAATAAGTTGGGTATGATTAAGGAAGTGAAGAGCATCAGATCCTGGCTACTGATTCTGTCTCTTTTGCTTATTGGTTGCTTCATGCCATTTACACATTGTACTATTGCATCATTATTATTGGTCAATCATACAAATATAAAAATATCTTCTCCAGTAACACATTTTTATGTTCACTCAGTAAGTAATAACAGTAAACTAATTAACCATATTCAGATTTATATCAAGATCGATTCTTTTTTTCCCCAACCTTGAGTGTGTCCGTACGACAATGTACAAGAACTCATCTTTACAAGAATCACAAAGTAGAAGCTACAAAGGGTTAATGAAAGAGCTTCAGACACAGAACTGGATCACACTGGTCATGCACACCGGACTGAGTCGATGTTGAAACTGATAAAGAAGAATGCAGATACAGTCTGAACATTAAAATAAAGGATTCAAATTGGATGGTCGGTCACAAAGTGTGTGATCAACAAGCTAGTACTTGGCCTACATTGATCAAATGTATTACCAGAAGATTTGATTTCAATTTCAATCGTCTCGAGTTGGAAATAAAGTCAAGACTGTTCTTCCTCCATTGGCGTTTGCAGATTCCAAAGTCTCAACGTAATTACGAACTGGACTGTGTAACGTTGGTGTAGACATTCTGTGAACTGGTTGCTGCTGCTGCGTTTGCCTCGCCAAGAACGACGGATCGAATTTCCCATTCGTCGTCGGCGATCCGAATTGCCCATTCGTTGTCGGAGAATTGAATTGACCGTTCGTTGTCGGTGAATTGAATTGCCCGTTTGTCGGCGAGCCGAAATGAGCGTTTGCGATTTGACGGTGGTGGAACTGAGGCGGTTGAAGATGAGGATTAGCGGCTGCGGCCATTTGTTGTTGCTGTTGAAGAGTTGCGATTGGGACGAAAGACGGCATGAAATGGTCTGAGCTTGGAACTCGATTCGGGTGAAGAAAATGAGCTGGCACCGGAGAGCTAGCAAAGAGACGATCCGTCGCCGGATCTGATCCAGCTCCACCGCCGGAAGACAATCCTTGCATCCTCTTTAGATAAAGCCGGTATTTCTGCAAATGGCTAGCGACGTTCTCTCTTGTTAACCCATCGACGCTCATAAGCTGCATAATCGTTTTAGGAACTGCGTTTTTGATCCCTAGATGCGCGACCGCGTCGACGAAGCGTTTGTGTAGCTGCGGCGTCCAGACGAGTCGAGGTCGCTTCAGAGTCCGTGCTGGTTCATCTCCGGCGGCGCCGGAGCCGAGATCTGCTGAATCCGCTGCGAATTCGGCGGATGAATTGGCTTGTGAAGACGGAAGCTGGAGCTGAGACGGTGTTGGCGGTGTGGATAGGTGGTGATGAGGTTGGCCGGAGTGTCCGTTTCCGTGGCCAGGGCTTCTGATGTCGAAGGCGAGAGCGAGATCGGGAGAAATCAGAGATTGAGATAACGGCATGAGTTCCTCCGGAGATGGAAGCTCTTCTTCCCATCTTGAGAACCAGTCGGAATCATCTTCTCTCATTATCTTAAGAAAGAAGAGACTGAAACTTTCCCGGAAAATTACAAAGTGACTGGAATCTGAGAATAGATGATGATTGAGAAAGATGGAGAGAAGTTCGAGGTGGATCTCTTAGCTTTTCATCTCGAATTTATGATGAGAGTACTTACCAAATCTCTTACATTTATATTTTATTTAAGTTTTCTGGAGAGATTCATTTATATCAAAATCTCGGCCGACGATAACTTTAGCGCGTGGTGTCCACTGAGAGCAACCAGAGATTTTCCTTTTGATTATTTATCCTAATTGAGATAATTGAATTTTTAAAACTTTAATATGGAAGTTTGTGAATAAACTTGAATTTATTGTAATAGCATTAATTGAAGATAGTCGCTTCTCTCTCTAGAAGAGAGAGAATTTTCTCTGTATATCTCGGGATGATTTTTCTTCTTCTTCACCCTCTCGCATCTTTTAGAAGAAGACAATCACCCTATGCGACTTCACCTCTTTTGTTGTGTTTTTTTCTTGTTTGAATAATCCCGGATCGATCCCGATGATTTTGGTTTGTTTCGTTTCACTCTCGATCGGATCGATTCGTTCTTTTCCGATTAAAATCGGAAACGCTCCGGCTGTCGCCGGTTTCTTTTCTGATCCTTCTCTCCCGGTCCTTCATCCCTCCGGATAGCCTGATTCTCTTCAATCTCTCTCTCGGCTTCTCCTCTCTCCTGGAGTAATATCTCCATGGCTTCTCCCACCTTGTCTCGGGAATCAATAGGTCGACCCATTTGTATGTTGACCGGCGTGGAGCTTCCTCGGTGAGGTGATTTCCGGTGAGTTATTTGCAGCGGCGCTTCCTCCTGTGCAGGTCTTCTCCGGTGGTATCCTTTGGCGGATGAGTTCGAATGGCATCAGGGATCATCTTGGGGTAGAGTTTTGGCTTCGCGGTGGCGGTTTCCGGCGTTCCTTCGCCGTGCGGTGTGTCAGCGGTGGCTGCATGCCGATCTGGTTCCTTCGTCTACCACGTGTGATTCCCGAGCTTATCTTTCGAGCTAGTCTTGGACCCCTTATGGGCCTATTTTAATTTTATTGTAACTCTACTGGATCGCTAATTATAGCCTTGTTGTAATCTTTTGCTCTTTGGGTTTTTCTAATGAAAATGATGACAAAAAAAAAACTTGAATTTATTAATCAAGATTAGGAGACGACTTACGATATAACAAATTTATTTATAAATCCCGGTTTTATCATCATAACATTACAAACTATTTTAGTCATAAAAACGTGTTTATTTGTTTACATATAATTAATGTTTACCTATGTAATAGTAGTATGCCATTTTCAAAATAATAATTATGTTTACTGAAAAATTCAAAGGCTCAATTAAATTGCGTTCACTTGCAAGCAAAGAATAAACATTCAATCATGTAAAACTAGTCAAATAAAATATAATAGATGAAACCAACATCAAAATTGTCATTATATATCTATATTATAGAAACATGGAAGTTTTTTAAAAACTAACGTTGTATTTATGTGTTATATTACGAATGCTATTAAAATTTATAAGGGTTTTAACTAATCGTAAGAGTAATTTTGTATTATTTGAAAATTGATCAGCAAAAACACACGGATCCGGGTCGTATTGCAATGTATCACAAGTCGTGTTTTAAAATCGTGACTATGAATTTTCAAAGAATATAATCTAACTTTCTATTAAATATTTTTAGTTTTTTAAATGTATTGAATCCCATAAGGGTAATAGCGCATATTCTAATCCTTTGACCAGGTCCGATAAATTGGATGTACCGCAAATCCTTATTTTAAACTCTCCGCCATTCATTTTACGTATTAGAATCTAACCGGCCAACTAATTTATACAGACCCAAATTGAAAAGAATATTCTCTATTAAATCTATCGATATCTATTTAATAACAAATTTATAATCTTAATATATTTTGCTTATTACCCAAGTCTTAATGATAACTAGATGACTTGTACGCACTTTGTGCGTAATGAATAATTTTATCGAGGATGTTTCATTTTATTTAGAACACAAACATATATTAGTATTAGAAACTATACAAATTTGAATATTTTAATATTATAATTATAAAAATTAGAAGATGTAAGTCACTATAAAATATACTTTATTAAAGGGTAGAATATGTCATTAATTACTTGTTTATCTCCATTTGTTACTTGTATATAGTAAAATTCTATTATTATTATTTTAACTTTTGGTAACTATTTTCATAATTCAAGTGATAAAATATTAGCGTATATTCTGTAAACCGAGAGTATAATTTAGAACATTTATTAATCTAAAGAAACAGAATTAGTGAAGCATTCATTGCAACCAAGGCCATATATTTGTTTGGTAGATTTTAATTAATCAATTTCTACCATTTGATTAATTTTGGTATCTACTAAATATAGAAGAAGCAATTGTACGAAACATAAATTTTAATAAAGGAGTTGTAGGAAATACATACAATCCGAAACATACACTTAAGTTCGACATAAACATGTTTTAAAATGTACAACAAAACAAACTAAAGGAACATAAAGTGCGAATGTTTTTGCTTGAAAAGAGGAATAACCAAGGAGTTGTTGAGTTTTTCCAAAGTAACTCCAACACAAAAATGTTGTTCGGCATAATGTTGTTTGCCTTTATAAAATCGCTTAAGAACCTGTTAAACGTAAACGACGTTTAGAAATACAGTCCACCAATCACCACTCTTATTTGCCAATATAATTCTTTTTCCTACTGCATTTTCCAAATCATTTTTCTTAACAAACATATGAGGAATAAACTAAATTGACAAAAAATTGTTCGTTACAAATATTTCGAGTTATCACTAATGAGCAATAAGTAAAAGCTTCAGAGAATGATATATGATGAAAACTTAAAATTCTGCTATTTTTAAGGTGCCTTTGGTGGCTTTTAGTGTCAAAAGGTTGTATTTGACATGGATATTCTGCAATAAAGAGAAAACTTGTAAGAAGAAGTTTAAAGTTACTAAAATTATCCGAAAAATAAATATAAAGATAGCGAAACAACTTCAATTACATACCACACCATCAAGGGATTCTGGAAGAAGAGGCTCTGCGCGTAATTCCGGTTCGACTTTGTTGTTGTCGGGTATAGTTTGATTTTAATTTGATCAAATGAATCGATTAGATATATAAATTAGTATGGTACATGGAAAATCATGGAAACGACTTGAGAATTCGTAATCAGCTACTATCTTAATTTAATATATGAAAGACTCCCAACAATATATATATATATATATATCAAACAATTTCCAACTTAGCATTTTTTTTTTGTCATCGATGCTTATATTAATATTTTAAATTTAAATTTCTAGAAAAGATCTAAAGTACCAGAATATTACCAAAAGTATCTAAGTTATGTGTTATAAAGATTTTTTTAGATTCAAAATTCATTATTACAAACAAAATACCAAAAACTAAACCAAAATCATAAAAAGCCAAAAACCAAAATGTTCTTACTAATTTTTTTCATAATGCTATTAGTTTCTAATTAGTCATGAAAATAACCCCAAATAGTTGTGAATTAGTCGTAATATAGATATCAATTAACATTTCCATTGACTCTATTAGTCAGTAAAGGAGTCACTAAATAGTCTCAAAATTCAATGACTACTTTGCGACTGAATTTACTCAAAATATATATAGTCGCTAAATAGTCGCAAAGTAGCGACTAACATAGCGATTAATAATATTAGCAACGAATGATTAGCGACTAACTCATTTAGTCGCTATTATATTGGGTCGCAAAATAGAGTTTTGCGACTGAATTGCAACTATTTACGCAGTCGCAAAAAGCTTGTTTTCTTGTAGTGTCAGGTGGACAGTAGCGACTATTCGTGGACACTACCACGATCATATGTGACACTAAATCTCTTGTTTATGTATTCTTTGTACACATATTCTTAATAATATGGATGCTTGGCCGCCTGCTATCCATCGTAAGTATTTAGTATGTGATATTTATTGTGTGGCTAGGAATTACTAATTAATTTGGTTCACATATTTGAGTCTTACAAGAGAAACTAACCCATTAAAATACTGTTTTATTGTTCATCCGTGGATAAAAAAAACAAAAAACTATGAAGATACATATTATGAAATCTACCATCTATCCACATCTTGCTTTATGTCAGCAGAGATAAAGTTTTGTGGTCTTTTTAACTAGGAAAAAAAACAAGAATGTAAGCAAACATCAAAAGATATAAATCTGCTATTAGAAATATAAAAATGTATAGTGGTGCAATTAATCCCAAACTATTAGCCGATGCAAAATTATTGGTCACTAATCTTTGTGTTAACTGATAAATTTGTGCAAGTTTTTCTTTAGTTATTCGGTTAACAAATAATTAGAAAAACTAAACCGTTCTTCATATTTGTTTTCATTTTCTTTGGAGTCTCTCTATATTTTATAACTTTTATAATTTAATATTTTAATTTTTTAATTAATCCAAAAATGTATTTTAGTTTCAGAAGCACTTGTATCGAATATGAAATGTGTTGCTTTGGATAATACCTCGTTTTATTAATGCGATATTTTGATCATAAAACCCAATACCAAAGGCAGCCTTGATCAAAACTATCGATATGACGGTGCGGAATAGACTCTCTACGATCAGTAGAGACGGAAATCAAAAATACGAAGACGGTCTTCGTACTTGGTTCGAAAGAAGAGGTTTTTAGGAATTCAATCTTCCCCTTTTGACCATAAAAACAGTTCATAAACGTTTGTAAAAAGTACATTTTTTCTTTAATATAATTTAACATTAGATTCAAAAAAAGAAGAAGATATTTTGATCATAAAATATGTTTTGATCTAATTAATTTTTTGATAAATTAATTTCTTCGATTTTCGGATTAGACTGGTCCACGAGAACATTAACACATATAAGCCGAAAACATTGTTGACGACATATGAACCATATACAGTTAACTTCACTGCAAATGGGTTCAAAAAATGTTAACATCATCAATCATTCTTTGAGCAAGTGCATGTTCATCAATACACCACTACAAGAAATTTGAGTATATATAGCATCCAAAAAACGCTATATATTGCTATTATAACGGTCTGTTAAACGTTCTATCTACGCCCGTTATAATAGAGTAGACACTTTACATAGCGGTTTTTCGTTATCCTATAATTTTGAAATTTACAACAGCGCTTATTTTAGTGCAATAATAAATAATGTAATAGCGTTTAATTTCCGTTATTATATATTTCTATATATATTTGATAGCATTTTATTTTTGTTATTATTTAGTTTATACGCATCAGTTTTGTTATAGCATTTTATTTTGAACCGCTGTGATTTCTGATTCTTGTATGATCTAATTTGCTAAAACGTGATACCTGCTTCGATTACTGAATTCCGATAATATCATGAATAGAAAACGAAGCATTGTTCATAACATTAGGCAAAAAATATCTTACAACAAAATAAGTTCACACACCAATTATTAAACATTTTACAACAAGTTCATACTTAAACTACACATGGAAGACACAATTGATAAGACAAAGTGTTTAGATAAAAACTAAAAGCTGTGCTGATTGAAGAGTTGAGGCTGACTTATTTTCCACAGTAACAGAAAGAGTAGCGCACTTCTCTTTCCCGGACTCAGATTGTTCTTGGGTTTCAGCGGTCTTTGATGGGGAAGCAAAGAAGCTATCAGGCAGAGCGTTCTCCAAACTTGTCTCTTGCCTTGAGTATTGTTAATAAAAGCATTGATGAAAATGGAAAAAAACTTAAGGCCCTAAAAATAATGAGATTTAATCATACCCTCTGTTGAGATGGTTAAGCCACCTTCTTGGCTGTTGTTATTATCAGTATCGGTCACAAAAGCTCGGTTTGCTTCAGACTGAAAATGTCCTAAATCACCATTACTTGCTAAAAGGAAACACAGGGTTAGGAAAATGGTGGACTTGAACCAGGACAAGTTTGGCAATTCAACTAACCCATGTGGCAATCAAAGAGATCCCTGGCATCCATTCCAGATGGACTTGAACCATGAGAAAAGTTCCCTCTCTCCATCTGCTGCAGCAGTTGTTGTTGCTGCTGCCTCCTACTATTGTTTGACAAAATTATAATAAGAGAAGGAAACACAAAGGAGAAGAATGTGAGAAAGAGAGAAAAACTAGACATGGCATGATCGGTGGTTTCAACATACTTTTCAAGGATTCTTCCTTCCTCCTTGTACGGTTTAACAAGCAGTCAAGCACACGTGACTCGCAGATGAAATGAGTTCCTCTGGCCAATATTATTCTCACAGTTTCAGAGTGTACAAAAGTGACAAACCCAAACATTCATTTCTGCTGGTATGGAATCCTAATTCCCCTCCCTCTCTTTCACTGTTATTCATTGCCTGTAAAGTGTACTCAACGTTCAATTCTTGATGCTTTTTTATATTCTCAAAGATCTAATGCCATGCTCCAGCACGAAAAAATACCAGTTTTAGGGATCTCTGTAGTAGTATCCCGGGCCTTCTTCACAGGTTGATTTGCAGATTCAGCTGTTCCACAAGTGAAAAGGAAAAGAGATTAGAAACAATAACTTTAAGAATGTAAGCCGTTCTTCTTTATATCCAACATGATGCCGTCAGATTCTAAGTTTTCTTAACCAACCGAAAATATTCCCTTTGTTATTCACTTCCTTACCTTTAAACTTTCTCTTCTTCTTAGCTCTCCTTCTCTTTCTCTCTTCCTGTTTAAGCTCAGACTCATCCTTAGTCATGCCTGTCCCAGTAAATATTTCCTCTGGAGCAAGCATTGCTGCATCTGAGACTGCCACAGGAGCAACCTAGGCCCACCATAAACAGAGAAGAAGAAGTTAATAACAATGGTTCTCAGACCTCAAACAAACAACCAAAAACAAATGTATAGACATTACCTCTTCCATTGCTATGGCTGGGACGTTTGTCTGTATAGACATTTCTTCTATTACCTGAAAGTTTTGGAGTAAATAAACAGTTTCAGTGGCTAGCAATAATGTGTAAACATCATCATTTAGGATCTGAACGAAGAACATACTGGTTTAGGGCGCAGCTCTGGAATCTAACTGAAATTTGCAGATCTTCCTACAGCGGCCGACGCGATGAAATTAGGGATTAGATGATGAACGGGTTTAGGATTCATGGAGTAATTCCTTCCTCGCCATCTCGGCCATATTCCGGGTCGAGGCTCAGCCACTCAAACTCATAAGCTACAACATCGAAAGCGACGGCGTCACCGCTCCGATCTTGGAGAAGTTCCTCCGTCATATTTCGATTTGAGCAGAGAGAGAAGGGAAAGGGAATCTAGTATAAGATGGAGAGATGGGAATAGAGGTGAAGATGGAGAGATATACTCAGGTCGGCGATTTATAGGATGAATGGATTTAGGGTTTGGAGCAGATGTGTTTTCTCAGAACTAAGGATAATGTAATGTTTTCATCGAAACAAAAAAAAGAAGGGGGAAATTGTAAAAAATGAGAGGCCATTTTTGTTGAACTCAAATGTATTTTAGAGCCAAATTTTTCTAAGTGTAGCGGAAATTTTTTTATTTTTTTCGCCAAAAGGATAAGAGTGTTATGTATTCTAAATTAACCAAAAGCGTTACCAAAATAAAATTATAACTATTTATACATAGCGTTTATTTTTTTGCAAACGCTATAATAAAAAAGTTGATATTTATTATAGCAGAAAATTATAAAACGCTATATTCTAATGCTATATATACTCAAAATTCTTCTAGTGCACAACAGTCACCTGCTTGATAAGAGTCGTAGAGAAGCTAGCAAGCAAATACGAAGCTATAAATTTAGCAAGAATGCATGATGGAGAACCAAGATCATTCACATAAACAAAATGTTCATACCAAAAGGTCCAGAGGAAAATAAAAATAATTATGTTAAGTTGTTGCCATTCCAGGATTTGTAGAATCCGTTCTAAGAAATGGGTGTCCAGATTGATCCTCTTCTACTTGCCATGTTATCCTCAAAAACCCTACAGAACTTTTTATCATATATAGTGTTATATGTTACATAATAAACACTAATCATATTGGCATGTTTAGCAGCACAACAAAATGATGATCTCTAATTTTTACAAACAAAACAATATCATCAGTAACTTTGAATTACGATGGGGTATAAAAGAACATAAAGAACATAAATTCTAGACCGAATTAAAGCTGAACAATTTTAAAAGAAAAACAATCTAATATGACATGTAACAAGTCCCCTTGTGTAATGAAAAATCAATGAATTTAGAGAAAAAAACATCGACCAAAACTTAGGTCAAACTAAACTTGCAAGCCCAAAACAAGGTTTAACTTGTGTTTCTCTGTTTATAGGATTTTTTTTTTTGGTACAACGATAAATCAAATGTTTATAGGATTTTGAGTACACTAAAAGTAACCGAACAACTAATAAAAGTCTGGATAATATGGATGTTCCTTCATTGATCTCCATCTAAATTGAGTGGAGAAGAGAAGCTGGGATGATTCAGAAACCCTATAAACTGATTTTAACTCCTCCTTCATGAATTTCTCTTCATCATGGTTGGTGGAACTCAGGGAAATTCCTACCGTCTCCAAACACTTTTGAGTTTGAAAGGATATATGTCAAGAGTTGTTTCTCTACTGTTCTTCCTTTGTATTCATTCCACTCAAAGATTTCAAGATGTGACGACAAGCATCCTGGAACAGAACTTGGCTGGTTCCACGAAAGAGGGAGATGCTCGGATTTATAACGCCCCTGAAGCAATGAAGAATATTGTAAACACATTTTAACATTTATCTTAGTAAATTAACATCAAAAGTTGCTTGAGGAAGGTGCTTACAGAGTGGATCATAAGAACTTTAAGTTTAGGAGAATTACGAAGCAGAAGCATAAGTGAATCCACCCAATACTTTGAGTATATTGGAGTTAGCTTACAACTCTATAAGCCGAGAGAAGTTGATGCCAAACGCATGCTGAAGTCGAATGGAAACAGAAGCGACATAAGTATAGCATATTAGGGAATATTGTCCCACATCGGAAGTTGGAAGGGATCTCACACAATATATAAGTGATATGGGCCACTCCACTTATCACCAATTGGTTTTAGGTTGGAAGCCCATAGATCTTAATATGGTATCAGAGCCCGATCCATGCAGTCCAACCCGATCCGACCCAAAGTTGGTCCACTCATCGACAAGCCAGGCCCAAATTGGTGCCGTCGATCCAAGCCCGAGCATTCCGAGATTAAGGTCCAAAGGATCATTATCTCGAGGGGGCGTATTAGGGAATATTGTCCCACATCGGAAGTTGGAAGGGATCTCACACAATATATAAGTGATATAGGCCACTCCACTTATCACCAATTGGTTTTAGGTTGGAAGCCCATAGATCTTAATATAGCAGATGGATCAACTTTGATCAGAAGAGAAAACGATAGACGGTTGTCAAAATAACTTACCGTTGCATTGATCCAAGTCAAATCCAGATACATGGCAGAGGAAAGAGATCTCAGAAACTTTTCACTAGGGTTAGAAAACACGTACAGTCTGGCCTCATCAAGGCAAGGAGGCATACTCTCAATCAAGCACAAGTCTCTCGAACAATCACAGATTCTAACGATCTTCAATCCTGGCGAGTCTATAGTCAGAGACCCACCAATCTCTCCAATATCATTTTTAACGTAATAGTTGGTATACTTTAACTTCTGTAAAGAAGGCCGCGCTTTCACTCTAAAATTTATCACATTGTCATTCCTATGTCGGTTCACAGACAAACACCAGAGAACATGACAACCTGATAAAAGCCTAACAAGTGAATCCTCGTCTTTATACACCACAGAGTCAAGCTCCAGAACTTCAAGCAAAGGGAGGCAAGCTTGGGAAGAAACATCAACGAGAATCTTGTTTGAGAGAAACAATCCCCTGAGTGTTTTGCAAGTATATAGACTTTTAGACAAGCTTATAGGCTCTGCTAACCATTGTAGATTGAAATGTAGCCATTCAATGCAGCGTCAACCGCGTCTATAACCCATCTCCACACATCTACATCAACAGGACATGTTGGACCGAGACTAACTGTCAAATCTTCTAGTACATGGGCCTTGTGGAGATGCAGTGACTTGTCAAGGAACCACCAAACGCTCTTATCGATGTCATTGTTATCCAAGTACGCAAGACTAGGCAACATCTTCCGGATAGAACGCCATCGTTTTGACAAGAGCGCTGTGGACATTGCATATTTAGTAGGAACAAACAACAATATTTCCACCAGCAAATCTTCGGGCAAAGCACTAATCCTGTCTTTGCAATCTTTTTCTTCAATTTTCACACAAGTTTCTCCTTTGTCTGCCATCGTTAATATTTTGACTCGAGATCAGATGTGAATTTTTTATCATTGCTTAGAAAACAACTTAGAGATTTGGTTATAAATGAGAGTGAACATATGTATTTATAGTTTCTAAAATATAAAATATCTAGAATCTTTTAATATTAAATCTAAATTTTTTAACATAAAGATATATATTAAAATATTACAATTATCTAGATTTTTGTAATGAAAATTTTAGATTTTATTCTAAAAAGATGGGAGATTTTTCTAGAGACATTCTAGAACATGGACCAAGTTTTGGTTTAAGCAAACAAATGATTATTGGATCATTAGCTCAATATTTATACTTGATCCAAAATTAAGTTTACTCTTCAACACCTCTTCTTACACTTGATTTTCTCAATTCAGGTAAACTCCTCATCTTGATAAAATTTTGCACTTGAGAGGTTTGATGAAAGTATAGATTACTTGTCATTTGTCTTCACATACTCCAATTGCAAATCCATCTTGGTAACACAATCTCTAATGTATAGTAATGACATCCTTTCAGTGCTAGTTCAAAATTCTAAACTTATGTACCTTTTTTTGTTTTCACCCGCTTAATATACGGTCCCCTACTTGTTCACTAAACAAACCGACTTGTTCTTTAAAGTCAAATCTTTTCTAACTATACGGACCTCATGGATCAACAAACTTGTTATTTGGGTGAGAGTAAAAGTCAGAACGAATGTGCACCATCCCAAAATCAAGGCGAGGCATATTCTGGAACGAGCAACTGTATACATAATATTAACCTGTTTTTATCCCGGGTAACATACTCATAATACTCACATATGTAAACTTCTCTAAGTAAGGAACTTTCACACTAAACCTTGTCACATTGTCTTCGTCACTTCGGACCACAAGCAAATATTTGAGAACATGGCAGCTCGATAAAAGCCTTACATGAGAATATTCATTTTTAATACACTACACGGTCAAGGTCCATCAACTGAACCTGAAGTGAACCGAAGAAAGAACATCGAGGAGAATATTCTTTGATAGAGCCATATACACAATCGTTTTGAAGGGTTAATGCTCTCATGCAAGCTAGTGGGATCTTCCAGAAAGGTGATGTATAGGTTTAGCTCTCGAAGGGACCCATTTTCCCACATATGCATCAGTTGGACACTGTTCACCGAGTTCGATACTCAAGCTTTCTAGTGCTTGCGCCTTGTGCAGCTGCATTGACTTGTCAAGAAAGTCCCAGACGTTCTTCCCGCCTTTGTCGGTTTCTATGTGTTAGATTTAAGAAAGATTTAAGTTTTGAAGATTCATAAATGGAAGAATAGTTTGCCCAAGAGAAGAAGAGAGAATAGTCACAAAAATGACTTAGTTTATGATATTTGGTGGCTACACAGATTATATAAGATGGGTACACAAGAATAACCCTTTCACACTTTTCTAAGTAAGGCACTTTCACACTGAACCTTGTCACATTGTCTTCATCACATCTGACCACAAGCAAATCTTTGAGAACAGGGCAGCTCGATAAAAGCCTAACATGAAAATCTTCATTTTTTATACACTACACGGTCAAGGTCTAGCAATTGAAGGAACAGTAAGTGACCGAAGAAGGAACATCGAGGAGAATCTTGTTTGATAGAGCCATGTACACAATCATGGCAAGCTAGTGGGATTTGCCAGAAAGTTGATGTATAGGTTTAGCTCTCGAACGGACCCACTTTCCCACATCTGCATCAGTTGGACACGGTTCACCGAGTTCGATACTCAAGGTTTCTAGTGCTTGTGCCTTGTTCAGCTGCATTGACTTATCAAGAAAGTCATAGACGCTCTTCTCGCCTTTGTCGGTTTTTGTGTAGTCGAGATGAGGCATCAACATCCATACAGAACGCTATGGTTTCGAGAGGATCATGGTTGTCACTGCCTCTTTTATTGGGATGTTAGTCAATATGTACACCAGCAAATCTTCAGGCAACGCACTAATCCTGTCTTCGCAGTCTCTCCCGTTATTTTTCCTACTGTTTCTGGTTTCGGATGACATTTTTTTCTTGAAATCAGATTGAATAAAGAAAGCCCTATTAAGATCAGGTGAGCTAGAACCCTACCTATACCCTTCTGGTACTCCTTGTCGTGTACGGCATCTTTAGTTAGTCGGAAGAAGCAACAATATCTGCACAAGTAAAAGCACTAATCCTCTCTTCGCACAAGTTTCAGCTTCGTCAGGCGTATTTTTACAAAATCAAAGACAAATGACAAATTTTTTTTTTTTTTTTACAAAGAGCCTTAATTTTTGTTAATGAGTTAATAAGATGTGATACCATCTCTTGACTTTGGTGTTTCTAATTACTTGATCAATGTAACTCAACTACAAAAAACTTGTACACATGATAAGCTGTGATACAAAATTGTTGGTCACTATTCTTTGTCTCAGCTTATAATTTTATGCAACTTTTTCATTTTATTCGGTTAAAAAGTAATTAGAAAAACCAAACTGTTCTTCATATTTGTTTTCATCGTCTTTAGATTGTCTCTATACATTTCCTCGATTTCGGATTAGATTGAATCATGAGAACATCAACACATATAAGCCAAACGATGTCGACGACCATACGAATAATGTTAACATCATCAATCATTCTTTGAGCAAGTGCATGTTCGTCAATAAACAACAAACATGCTTAATAAGAGTCGCATCGAAGCTGGCAAACAAATACGAAGCTAGAAGTTTAGCATGAATGCATGATAGAGAACTAAGGTCTACCATATACCTACTTGCTCTGTTTTCCTCAAAAACCCTACATAACATTTTTATCATATATAGTTATACATATTTTTTTTTAAACAAGTTATACATATGTTACATAATAAACACTTATCATATTGTTATGGAATATAAAAGAAGACAACGAACATAAATTCTAGACTGAATTAAATCTGAATAATCGTATGTTTTGGGTTGGTCCAAATCGTTTTCAATGGATAATTCACATTTTATCATCCCTCTCTTCTCCCCTCTCTTTCAGGACTAGTAGAATAAGTACACTATAAGTTGAGTTGGTGGATTTGAACAAAAGGAAGCATGCTCATGAATCATGCGATCATTGGAGAACATGCAAGTTAGCCTTTTTGGTCTAGACGGATGTCGTGATACTCTGTCGTTCTAGCTTGATGGGATTACGGGTATCATAATTGGTATCAGAGTCTGGGTTAAGCTCCCGCAGTCCTGTTATGGTTATAGTCTAATTAGATCTTCCTTGCACGTTGAGATCGGTGACCATATAATTTAGTGGTTGTGATTGCCAATGAGGTGTATGTTGAGATGTATGATGAGGTGTATGCCTTTGAGGTGTATGTTGGTATTGATATATGTATGTTGTGGATGCCTAGCCATGTACCTATCTTACACTTGAAAGGCATACACCTCATCATATACCTCAAAGGCATACACCTCATTGGCAATCTTGGAACTCTCTGATAAACAAAGAAGAATTTTTTGGTGTTCCCGAGTCCAAGTTCCTATCTTCCTCTCTGTCTTTCTCGTTTAGAAGTCGTTTCCAGTATCATGTTTTCTTTCTCTTCCTTGCGCTCTCATTTTTTCTTTATTATGGGATTCTGCAAGTGGGACTTTCGTCTTCAAGCGCTCCTTCCTTGGACTATTGCAGTCTTGTTTCGTATCATCTATCCTAGTCGTTCTTTGGTCTCAAAAAGAGTCGTCTAATAGGAAAAAAAATATGGATTCTTCCTAAATGCTTTTCGCGATCTTTCTAAATGTTGTTCCTTGTTTCTTTTGTAGTCTTCTTCTGGATTATTCCTAGTATCGCGTCCCTTCATCTCCAATCGCTATTCTAAGTGGGGTATACCGAAGAAGACTTATAAGACCTCTCTGCCTAGACCCGCTAGCCATGGGAGATATCTGGACCGCTTTAAAGGGTGTCGGTGAACATGTGGACCTTTATCCAGTATTCTGTTGATTTCATATGTCAAAGTGATAAATTATCATTGTTGTGTCAAAGCTCGAGCTTAGAATTCTTGTACGGAAGCCGGGAAAGACCTATTAGAATCTGAGGCATAAGGGAGAGGATGATCCGCATTAAAATTCTATAACTGCGTGGGGAATCGAACGGAAGGTGATCTCGAGACCTCGCATGGCTAGCCGATGCGTTCAACCAATGTTAACATCATCAATCACTCTTTGAGCAAGTGCGTGAAGAAAAACCCATCCAAATTTTGAAACCGAGTGTTAACGAGGCTTATGCTTCTGTTATTTAATTAGCAACCGAGATTTTGATGATGATGAATCTGCAAGTTATATGAGAGGATAGTTTAAGAAAGACAATAGTATTCATTACAGAACCAAGGATTAGTCTCCATACACAACAAAAGCAAACCAAAGTACGATGAAAGGTTGTAACTTCCTGATGAATCTCTGATCAGAATCAATTTAAGGTAAAGCATCTTCATTAATAAACACCAATCACCTGCTTTATACGAGCCAGAGAAGCTAGCAACAACATGATGATTGTATATATTTTAACCAAGCATGGTGGTAGGAATTAGATTGAGACTAAGGCATAAATCCGTCGGTTTAAGTTCCATTCTCGCTTAATTTGCTATTTATTTGACCAGACGAAGATCAGACCATTTCTTATGTCTCATTAGAAAACTCTGGGTTGGACTAGTCGTTGGTAGTGTTTCTGGACATCGACTCAAATACCCATCATGCTGATTAATATTATTTTAACGAAACATTATCATCAATAATATTGAATTACCATGAATAAAAAAAAGAAGATTAAGAACATAAATTCTAGACTAAATTAAAGCTGAATCCTTTTAAAAGTAAAGCAGTCTAATCTGAAATGTAGTAAGTCCTCGTGTGTACTGAAAGAATCAATGAGTTTCAGAAAGAAAAGAAAAAACATCGACAAACGAGGTTAAACTAAACTCGCAAACTCAAAACAAGGTTTAACTTGTGTTTTTCTGTTTGTAGGATGTTGAGTACACTCAAAGTAACCGAACAACTAATAAAAGTCTGGATCCTTCATTGATCTCCATCTAAATTGAGTGGAGAAGAGAAGCTGGGATGATTCTGAAACCCTAGAAATTGATTTTAACTCATCCATCATGAACTTCTCTTCGTCATGGTCGGTGGATCTCAGGGAAATTCCTACAGTCTTCAAACACTTAGAGTTTGAAAGGATATACGTCAAGAGTTGTCTCTCTACTATTCTTCCGTTGTATGCTCTCCACTCAAAGATTTCAAGATGTGAAGACAAGCATCCTGGAACAGAACTCGGCTGGTTCCACGAAAGTGGGAGATCCCCGGATCGATAACCTCCCTGAGAAGTAATGAGGAATATTGTAAACACATTTTAACTTTTTATCTTAGTAAATTAACATCAAAAGTTGCTTGAGGAAGGTGCTTACAGAGTGGATCATAAGAACTTTAAGTTTAGGAGAGTTACGAAGCAGAAGCATAAGTGAATCCACCAAATACGCATACAATGTAATTAGCTTACACTCTATAAGCCGAGAGAAGTTCATGCCAAACGCACACTGAAGTCGAATGGAAACAGAAGCGACATAAGTAGCAGATGGATCAACTTTGATCAGAAGAGAAAACGATAGAGGGTTGTCAAAAGAACTTACCGTTGCAGTAATCCAAGTCAAATCGAGATACATGGCAGATGAAAGAAATCTTAGAAACATGTCAATACTATTAGTGTGAGACAACATGAATAGTCTGGCCTTGTCAAGGCAAGGAGGCATATTGTCAATCAAGCACAAGTCTCTCGAAAAATCATGGATTTTAACCATCTTCAATCCCGGCGAATCTATAATCAGAGACCCAACATCTTTTTTACTGTAGTAGTTAGAATACACTAAGGATTGTAAAGAAGGTCGCGCCTTCACTCTGAAATTTATCAGACTGTCATTCTTATGTCGCTTCACAGACAAACACTTGAGAACAGGACAGTCTGATATAAGCCTAACTAGCGAATCCTCGTCTTTATACACCACAGAGTCAAGCTTCAGAATTTGAAGCGATGGGAGGCAAGCTTGGGAAGAAACATCAACGAGAATCTTGTTTGAGAGAAACAATCTCGTGAGTGTTTTGCAAGTGTATAGACTTTTTGACAAGCTTATAGGCTCTGCTAACCATTCTAGATTGAAATCTAGCCATTCAATGCAGCGGTCAACCGCGTCTATAACAAATCTCCCGACATCTACATCAACAGGACATGCTGGACCGAGACTAACTGTCAAATTTTCTAGTACAGGGGCCTTGTGGAGCTGCAGTGACTTGTTAAGGAACCACCAAACATTGTCTGTATCCGAATACACGAGACCAGGCACCAGCTTCCAGATAGAACGCCATCGTTTTGACAAGAGAGCCGTGGACACTGCATCTTTAGTAGGAACAAACCACAATATTTCCAACAGCAAATCTTCGGGCAAAGCACTAATCCTGTCTTTGCAAACATTTTCTTCAATTTTCCGACAAGTTGCTCCTTCGTCTGCCATCGTTAATAGTTTGCGTCGGGATCAGATGTGAATAAAATTGAGGAGGACGAAGATATGATACTTCGCTTGCAGTCGCTGTGCGGCAAAAAAAAAAATGAAGCCCTAGTTTACTTTTGTTTCTTGCTGTTTGGGTTTTCTTCTCTAAAGAAAAAAAGGCCCTTAGCTCATTTTTATAATTTAGCTTAGTCCATGTTTCTAAGTTTATCGAGGCTTGTATCCACCGTAGATTCTTAGAGCATCCTCATTGGTTAGATACTCAATGAGTATCTAAACAATTTAATAATAATATTTTTAGAGTTCCCTAACATAAGAAATTTTTGTATATTTGTAGCTCCAATGGTTAGATATCCTTTGGGTATCTTATCATAAAAAATTATAATGTTTTATTATATATTTTAACTTCAAAAATTTATTTCTAATTATGTCTAAGAATATAGAATCATTAACATATCAAAATTCATCTTAAATATATTTAATTTTTAAATAACTAAATCTATTTATATAACATTATATAGTATTGTTACAAATATTAATAATACAAAAAGAGATACATTCGTTTAAATAATACAATCATGATTTAACATTTATTAAAAACAACTGTAAAGATAAAATTACATAGCATAATCTTACAAAAATAAACCTTAAATGCAAAAAACATACATAACATATAAATCCATCAAAGATGTAATCTAGCTTTATTCTTCACTTGATGATGGGCCAAAATTTTGCCATATATTTTCAACTAAATCATCTTTTAATTGTTGGTGTATACCTTTATCACGAAGATGAGTTCGGTTGGCGAGAATGACGCTCAGATTCGGAGGTATATTTGCAGAGTGTGTGGATTCCACTTGTGTACCCTCGTTTCCTTCTAATAGCTGGAATTCAGATACATCGTATTGAGTGTATTTATCTCGTTCATCTTCCACTATCATATTATGCAATATGATGCATGCTCTCATTATTTTTCCTATTTTCCTCTTATCCCAAAAAAGAGCTGGATTTTTAATGATGGCAAATCGAGCTTGCAAGACTCCAAAGGCACGCTCAACATCCTTTCGCACAGCTTCTTGACGTTGAGCAAACAATGTTGCTTTAGGATCTTGAGGAAGCCGAATTGATTGGATAAATGTTGCCCAATTCGGGTATATACCATCCGTAAGATAGTAACCCATATTATATTGGTTTCCGTTGACAAAATAAGTCACTTTTGGAGCTTGACCTTGTATAATATCATCAAAAACGGGAGAGCGATCAAGAACATTGATATCATTTAGTGTACCAGGAGGTCCAAAAAATGCATGCCATATCCAAAGATCATGTGAAGCAACAGCCTCCAAAACAATTGTCGGTTTTCCCGCTCCACGCGAAAACTGCCCTTTCCATGCGGTGGGACAATTCTTCCACTCCCAGTGCATACAATCAATGCTTCCCATCATGCCCGGAAATCCACGCATCTCTCCAATGTCGAGTAATCGTTGGAGATCATCTGATGTAGGCCTTCTTAGATAGACATCTTGAAACAAAGATATAACTCCTTCTACAAAATTTTCCAAGCATGAGCTCGCAGTGCTTTCACCAATTCGAATATATTCATCGACTGCATCACTTGCACAACCATACGCCATCATTCGTATGGCTGCAGTGCACTTTTGTAGTGCGGAAAGACCTAATCTTCCGGTAGCATCTCGTCTTTGTTGAAAGTATTCTACTTCATTTGAGAGTCGATCAACAATATGTATGAACAATGGCTTGTTCATCCTAAAACGACGCCGAAATATAGAATCCGAGTAGATTGCCTTTTCACTAAAATAATCATTCCACAAGCGTTCGTGTCCTCCCTCACGACCTCTTTCGATATACGTTCGACGACTTCTTTGCCTTGAATTGTTTGTCTCTTGAAGTTGTTCATAATCACCCAACCACTCATCAAATATATTATCACATTCTTCATCAAATGCTTTATCAAATTCTTCATCTAGTGAAGAATTGAATGTATTATGAATAGGAGATGACATTATTAAATGAACAATATAAAGAAGAGATGAAATAAAGAGATGACGGAAGAGAACAGAGAGAAAAAGAGGATAATAGAATGTAGTTTTGAAGTAGAATGATGAAGGAAGAGAACAAAGAGAGAGAGGTGAGGAGAATAGAAGGAAGAGATGATGAAGAGCGATAATAAAGAGGGAAATGAAGAGAGAGGTGAGGAGAATAGAGGATTTGAGGTTTGCAGAGAATATATTCCTCTGGAAAGAAAAAGAAAAAGAAAACGTGTACCCCAACCATCTCCTTTTATTTTGATTAGAGCACTCTGGAGAGGATTTGAGGTGTGGAAAGAATATATTCCTCTGCACTATACAGAAAATATGCCCAAGCCACAGCCTTTTCTTTGTTTCTTTTCTTTATCCTCTGTCTCATTTTGGGTCACATATTTTGTGTCACTTTTTGTCAAACATTTTGTCTCTTTCTCAAAGGCCAAAGAAAAATCAGACGAGGGAAACACAAAAGAATATAATCATTGAACACACACACTACTTTATCATGTTTTTGTTTCTTTGGATTCTCTTAAATAATACAGACAACAAATTGATTTGAACTTTGATTCTCTTAACAGACCAAAACGTATTAGAAATGAAAAACATTACATCAGCATAACTAAGCACAAGAGTCAGACTCGAGATGAAAATATACATAATTATATGCTTAAAAGGAAGCAAGCCAGCAGGGTATGAAATATCAAATATTATTTTGAAAGTCAGTATCACGTATGGAGGAGTGTCCAACCTGAACAATCAGAACCTTAAGAACAAATAATACAGATTTTTGATTCATTTATTTTTCCAGACCATTACAACTCAAAGGCCACGTACTAGTGATTGAAAAAGCAAACAAAATACAAAATACAAAGGACTTAGCCAAAAGGAAATAAATATTACACAAACAAAAGCAGAGGATTGCATAAACACGTCTTTCAATTGTGAGAGGCAGAGGATTGGAGAACCTGCATTTTGATTTGCAGCAAAACTTGTAAAAAGAGTTACTTATGCAAAAACCAAATATCACACACCAAATTATTGTAAAATAAAATAACTTAAACACCAAATCATATAAGTGTATTACCTCACAATTATAGCATCTCATCAATGAGTTTGTTCTTCAAAGTTTCTTCTTTTTCGGAAAGTTGATCCGTTTTTGAAAGAAGACGTGTAAGAACTTCCATTCTAGATAGTTTATTTCGCTCAGCTGTGTCTTTCTCTTTTAGAGACCACAAGTGTTCGAGCTTCTCCCTAGAAATAGCCTCTCGTTCTTCAAACGTTGTTTTTGTAGTTATCTTTTTCCCTTTACGCTTTGATGACTTAACACCAAGCGGACGAGCCATAGTTTGCTCCTCTTCATTTAGATTTATTGGAGACTCTGGATTAGAACTTGAAGAATATGTACCACCTTCATTCAATTTTGTTCTTTTTGAACTTCCACTACCCTTAGAGTTTTGAGGTATGTATGAACTACACCATTTTTGATCATGTCGTAGCTCCCTCCATGCATGCTCAAGTGTGAAGTTGCTCTTGTAGTCGTTGTAGTAGAATTGATAAGCAATTTGGAGAACATCATCTTCGGATTGGCCACTAGTTCTTTGACATGAAGCATGATCATAGCATCCAACAAACTTGCATACACTATCATTAAGCTTTTGCCATCTTTGCTTGCAATGACTTGCTTCTCTCTTTGGTAGAGTTGAAACCACCGGACTTGATGAATAATAACTAGCAATTCTTTTCCAAAATGCAGCTGCCTTTTGATTGTTACCCACAATCGGATCTTTACTTGTATTTAGCCACCCACTAATGAGAACGATATCTTCCGGTGGACTCCATTTGCTTCTTTTTATTGTACGATCATTTGTTGCTTCAACTTCGTTTACATCATCACTCTCCTCACCCACATTACTATATTGGCTACTATATTGAGGAATTTCAAAAGGAGTCATTTGGATTGAGGTTGGTACATTAGGAAGGTGATTTACAGTGTTCACTTCTTCTTGATTATTAAGAAGATCTGTAAAGTTTGATGAGAAATAAAAAGAATGGTTTGGATCCATAATAAGAGAAAGGAGAAAAGAGATGTTAAGGTGTGATAAGATGAAAATATGAAAACATGTATAATGTATATATAAAGGAAGAAATGTTTGACGTAGACCTAGTTCTCTATTATAATTTTTCAAATGATAAAAAGTAATTGTTATTCTTATTTTCTGAGATTTGAAAATTTCATGCAAGATATATATTTTTTCTTTGTCTTTATTGTAAACAATTCTTGAAACAAATCATCATTGTTAAGATTTTTTAAACAAAATCATAAAATGTTTTAGTATAATAAATTATAAGGTAAAAAAATAGTATTTTTTATTAATACAAGAAACATAATGAATTTAAATTTTATAAATTAATAATACTGTTTTTAAATTACTTTAACTAATATCATAATATTAATTAAAATATTATTAGTATAACTTAAATATATGAAAAATGGAACTCAATAGATAGATAATTTTATTTTAGGATTTATAGAAAAAAGTTAAAATCTAAATTACCAACATATAAACAATTAAATAGATTTTACATTAAAGGAATTATTTGATTTCTCATTATAAATTAAACCTATAATAAGTTGACAAGTGTCTAGAGAGAGGGTTTCTTAACTAGAGATCAAGAGTTCTTCTTTAAGAACCGGTTCTAAGAGCACCCACAGCCGTGTTACCGGCGTGGGGCTCTTCACTATTCACCTTTTTTGTTTTTTGTTTTTTTTTTTTTTTAAATCTGTCGAAAAAAAAAAAAAAAATTAAAAAAAAAAAAATTGACCAATAGCATCACGCCACGTGGCGTGAACAGTGTAAGGATCGATCCTTATATAAGGATTTTAAGAGACAGTTTCTTAACTATTCACGTGGGACCCACGTGAATAGTTAAGAAACTGTCCCCTTAAGGACCCCCAATGGACATGGTCTAAGCTTTTTTTTTTAATCCTAATTTTTTTCTTTATTTTTAATTGCTTTTTGCTTAGATACTCTCTTAGATACTTGCATTGGAAGTGCTCTTATAGAGTTTCCAGGTTTATACCCTAAAGAAGCCGCCTTAGATATATATATATTAGGTGAACATTATTTTGTTATTAATTAATTTAGGTGTATTGGATAAATGTGAAGACAATATGTGATTTTAGTTTTTTTTATCGGGATTGGTTAAAGATTTAATTCATCGTTACATTCGCATGCATATAATAATAATTATATATTTCATACGAAAACACATTATAGCATTGAATTTTAATAAAAGTTTGAAATAACCATAATGATAACACATCCATGACAACTAAAACAAAACGCATGTAATCAAACAATCAATATGGATAATACATTCTAGCACGTTAACTGCCGTGATGGAATTTTTTTTTTAAGAGCAAAAACGACCTAGTAAATAATCAGTAGAACAAACTATAATTATTTTTTCAAATGTATAGACGAATTAAAAATTACTCCAATATAATAAATTACTTAATGTTATTGAACATTTCGGTGAAAACAACATTCTTTGTTCTCTTCAATGGTTTTCCTTTTTTATATGTGATTAATATCATTAGACCGGTTTTGGAAGTTACTCTTGAAATAGCAATATACAACTAGCCATGAGTGAAAACAAGTTTTGGAAGATACAAACCAATTTTCTCCAGTGTTTTGTCCTTTACTTTTGTTTATAGTCATTGCAAAGGCAAGAGCCACGAGAAACTGCCTACACCGCATTCGGAAAGGAAATCTTGCCTAACGCGGCGTGACAAACATCTTATGGAGTGCAACTTTACGTCCAACCCTAGGTCCAATTATTATTCTAGTCTACATTGTGTGATTGCCCAACTGAGTAACTTGTAACCTAGTACCATTGCACAAACCATTTCTCTGATCAATGTTCCTAAGTAACATAATAGGAGCACCAACCCTTAATTTCAGATCATGATTTGGCAGTCCAAATAGCTTGATGTTGTTCATAAATTCCTGTAAGTAAACCATATCATCGTTTTTCCGTTTATCGGAAGTATCAATGGTGTCAAAACTGAGGTAAAATTTTTCTTCACATGTTATCAAGTAAACATAGATATGTCCATGTTTAGGTCATTCCTTTGTTGAGTAGATATTGAGCTTTTCATAATTAGGCTTATCCCATGTTTGTGGATTTTGTTTGTATTTCGAGTAGTCTCTCTCTTTTTGGCGGCGACTCCACTTAAGATTCGTTAAGGGTTTAAATCAGTGTTCTAAAAAGCGGTCTAGGCGGCCGCCTAGGCCTAGGCGGTCTTTGACCGTGGCGATTTTCTCTTAGGCGTTAGAATTAGGCGTTTGTATTATTAAGCGGATTTAGGCCGGTCTAGGCGGTCCTAGGCGGGTCTAGGCGGTCCTAGGCGGCTCTAGGCGGTCCTAGGCGGCTCTACACAATCTTTAACTAATTATCATTTGATTTTTAATTTTTTTGTTTACTTCAATCTAATTTTGAAAATTTATTACATTTAACTAAATTTATAAGTTTTAATTCATAAATTAATGGTTATCAATATAAAAATATCGTAATTTTAACAGATTGTGATAGCAAATGTCATGTGGTGATAAATTATCTGATTTTTTAGTTATTTCGATGTAATTTGAGTTTTAAATCTATTTTTAAGATGATAAATATATAAATTCTATGATGTATATAGTAAAATATATCTAAAATATGTAGTTTTTTTTATAAACGTCTAAACCGCCTAAATCGCCTAGGCCCCGACTAGGCGTTCTAGGCGCTAGGCGTTAGGTCGCCGCCCGACTAGCGCCTAGCGCTTTCTTGAACACTGGTTTAAATTGTACCCTAGAGAAGCCGCCTATATAAAATTTATACACACACGACTACACTCATTCATCTGCAAAGTTTATTTTTAGGGCTTCTTGGATTGCACGAGAAACAACATGTAATCTCGATATTTCTTTGTCTATATTTTTTGGAAAAAGTGATGATATCATTGCACTTTCCCAAATGTAGACAAAGCAAAACCGTGATGACAGTCAAACAGAGTCTTGTTGATGGTACAAAATGTTGGCGTAGCTTAAACAAGATAGAAAGCCTTCGTTCGTTGATTCTCGCAAGAATAGCCGAAGAAGGTGAACTCGAACTTGTTGATTCTAGGGTAGAATAGCCAAGAAGCAAGTATTAAGCTGAAAAGCTTTGTTTGATTTGATTCAAAATATAAAACGTACTTACAAACGAAGGAGAATGCCTCCTTAAATAGAGGTTGTATCAAAGAGGATAACAACGAACACCAAAACCCTAACCTTATTCGTATCTAACAAAAGATTAACTAAAAGAAGATCCAACAGACCACGCGGCAAGAGACTGTAGTAAGATCCTACAAATGCATCTACCGAAGTGAATCAACAAACTCCGCAGCTCCCCCATATAAACGTTTTGGATCTGTAACCGGAGTAAGATCCAACAGACCACGCGGCAAGAGACTGTAGACCACCTGAAACGGACTGAACCCCCAAACTCTTGTTCATTGCGTGGTTATGAGCAAATTCAGCTTGACAAAGCTTGAGCTCCCACGAACGAATATTGTCGCCAACCAAGGAATGCAACATATTTCCCAAGGCTCGATTTTTAACCTATGTCTGACCATTCGTCTAGGGATGATACGCCGTACTCATATCAATATTTGTATTAAGCAATTTCCATAAAGACTGCCAGAAGTGACTCAAAAATCTCGTATCTCGATCCGAGACAAAGAGGTGGGCAAACCGTGAAGCCTATAGACCTCCTGGAAAAAGAGTTGGGCCACACGAGTAGCATCATACGTCCGTTTGCACGCAATAAAATGCACCATCTTAGAGAACCGGTCGACCACTACGAAGATTGAATCATTCCCACGCTGTGATCACGGCAAGCCAAGTATAAAATCCATACTTACATCGGTCCATGGTTGTGTCTAGGCAAAGGCAGATACAATCCCGCATTCGGAGCACCTCCTTTTGTTAGCTGACAAGACCGACACCTCTCCACAAAACGCTCCACATCACGTCTCAGGCTCGGCCAATAGTAAGTAGCCGAGACTAACTGCAGTGTTCAATCCCGACCGATGTTTCCTTCTGCGTGCAATTCCTTAATGATACACAACCTTAACCTGCAATCCCGCACACATAAATGACTTCCACGAAACAAGTAACCATCGACCAACAAAAAATCAGTTCGCGAGCCCTCTTGTACTTGCTCCAGAACAATATGGAAGAATGGATCGGAGGCATATAAGTCGGAAAAAGAAGTGAACCCTGGAACAAAAACATGCATTTTTTAACCAAAACATGTCGTCTGCTCAATGCATCCGCCACCCGGCTAAGCTTCCTTGATTTATGTCTGATAGAGAACGTGAATTGCCGCAGATATGCAATCCATGAGTCATGGCGAACAGAAACCTTTACCTGGCTATCAAGGTGTTTAAGCGCGTCATGATCGGTGAACAAAACAAAGTCACGATGAACCAAATAGTGCCTCCAATGTTTGACGGTTTGGACCACAGCATAAAACTTCACATCGTATGTGCTGTATCGGCTCCTTGCACCGGGCAATTTTTCACTAAAATAGGCAACAAGTTGTATCTGCTGACTCAAAACGGCACCGATAACCAGCTTCAAAGTGTCACAATGAAGTTCAAAAGGAAGATCAAAATTGGGCATGACTAGCGCAGGCGCCTTCATTAACTTGTCCTTGATAGTTTCAAATGCAATCCGTGATTCATGAGTCCATACAAAGGTTTTCATCTTCATACAATCCGTCAATGGTGCCATTATTGTGCTGAAGTGAGATACAAAGCGCCTATAAAAGGATGCCAAACCGTGAAAACTTCATACTTCTGTTACGGTCTTTGGTTCGGGCCATGACCGCACGACGTCGACTTTACTCTCGTCCATAGATAATCCTTCAGAGGACACTACATACCCGAGAAATAAAACTCTTGACACCCTTAGCTCACACTTCTTCTTAGCGACGAAGAAAGTTTTTTGGCGTAGGACCAACAAAACTTGAGGCAAATGACAAAGATGATTAGCCAAAGATGAGCAGAAGATCAAAATATCATCAAAGTAGACAACGACTGATTCATCACACGCATGAAAGTGCTTGATGCGTTTGAGAGCCCAAAAGACATGGCCATCCACTCAAATAATCCCTCGCGCATTTTAAATGTTGTCTTCCATTCATCGCCAGGTCTTAAATGAATCTGGTGGTAACCACTTTTCAAATCCAGTTTCGAGAAGATCGAAGCCTTGCCAATCTGATCGAGGAGATAATCGAGGCGTGGAATAGGGAAGCGGTAACGAACAGTAATATTGTTGATAGCTCGACTATCCATACACATACGCCAAGTGCCATCTTTTTGGGGATAAGTAGCGCGGGTACTGCACAAAGACTAAGACTTTCTCGTATATGTCCCTCGGCAAGTATTTCCTCCACCTGACGCCTTAACTCCTCATGCTCCTGAGGGCTCATTCGGTAATGAGGGCGATTTGGCAATGCTACTCCAGGAACGAGATCAATGTGGTGTTGAATCTCGTGAAGCGGAGGTAAACCTTGTGGAAAAGTATTAGGGAATACATCACAAAAGTCAGACAAAACCTCCATGATCAACGGATGGATCTCTTGGTGATCGGCTGAGCTGGAAAGAGCTGCTAGCAAAACCACCGCAAAACCTGTTTGTTCGAACTCGGTCTCGATCATTGAAGCTACTCAAAAGATAATGGTCGTGCTGTTTGAAACTGATGATGTTGTTGTCTCCCTCGCATGATCAGAAAATAGGACGAGACGGGTCCAAACTTGTGATGAGCACAATACGACGATTTTCAAAAACGAAACTGTGCACATTTGTCTTCCCATTGTGCGTGACATCACGATTATACTGCCACGGTCTTCCCAACAAAAGATGACCCACGTCCATCGGTACGATATCACACAAGATCTTATCCTTGTATTGGGGACCAATCGAAAAGGAAACCAATGCGCGTTGAGTAATTGTCACTTCTATTCCTTCCTTCAGCCACGTTAATTTCCATGGAACAGGGTGATCCACTCTGCTCAAACCAAGTTTCCTGCAAGCCACTTCGGAAACAACGTTTTGACAGCTACCCGAATCAATGACAAACTTACACATTTTACCTTTGATGGTGCATGTCGATTAGAAGATATTGAATCGCAACCAAGGATCTTCACACACAGCAGGAGCCCTAACCCTTTATATATTAGTTAATTATTTCTCCAACTACCAATGTGGAACTTACTTTCTTTTTTTTGATCAACAATGAGACATACTTTCATAAACAGTTTTCTTTTCTAAAGAAAAAATCCCTAAATGAGTCTAGCCCATGTTTCTAAATTTTGTCAACGCTTGTCTCCAATAAATTCTTGTAGTGTTTCCAGGTTTTTACCCTAGAGAAGCCCGCCTTTTGTGTGTATATATATTTATACTTATCTATATAAATCTGTAGAGAACTTTTGAGAGGGCTTCTATATTTTAGGGAAATAAGCCAAACAATGTTGACGACCATACGAACAATGTCACATCCCAAAACTCATCACCCAAACCAATCTAAAAAATTCTTCGTAAGCCCATAAGCTCATTTTTAAACCTAAGGGTTTTTCTCATCAATCTTACCTATTAAAACAGGATATTGACCATGGTACATAAATGTTGTTTCCGAAATTTGCCCTTGATTTTATTAGTTGTATTCTTCATTAAGGGTAAAACTAAAACAATTTATATTTTTATTCATAATATCTTATAATATTTTTTGTTTTCCTTTTTCTATCATAATCATATCTAACGAAAATCTTTTTCAAAAATTTAATAAAATAATAATTAATTTCGAAATTAATATTAAAATAAATATTATAAATTATTATTAACAAAAGTTTAACTTAAAAAAATAAAATCAAGCATAATTAAGTTACTAAATCAATTGATACGTATAATTATACAATTTAATACATAATTATTTTATAAATTATATAATCTTAATAAATTATTATTAAAATAAGAAAGTAGTATATAATATTGTACTAGCGTGCGGGTATAAATTCAATAACAAAAATACAACACTAAAAACTTACAAAACGATATAAAGTGTTAAAAACCATAAAAACCAAAACAAAAACTAATTCATAACATGACAATAAAAAAATAAAATTAAACGCAGCCAACAGAAATTGTAATATAATAAAAAATGATAAATATTCTAATATTATTGTCCCACTAAATCTAAAAATTTAAATAAAAAGAAAAATAAACCCGCGTTAAACGCGGGTCAGACACAAGTACTATTAAAAAATTGGAGTTTGGCCATGGTACATAAAAGTTGTTTCCAAAATTTGCCCTTGATATTATTAGGATTTGTAACCTTCATTAAGGATAAAACTGTAAAACAATTTATATTTGATTTATTCATAATATCTTATAATATCTTATAATATCTTTTGTTTTCTTTTTTCTATCATAATCATATCTAACAAAAATCTTTTTCAAAAATTAAATAAAAATAATAATTAATTTCGAAATTAATATTAAAATAAATATTATAAATTATTCTTAACTAAAATTTAACTTAAAGAAATAAAATCCATAATTAAGTTACTATAATTGCTACATATAATTATATAATTTAATACATAATTATTTTATAAATTATATAATCATTAAAATTAGTAAATTATTATTAAAATAAGAAAGTAGTATATAATATTGTACTAGCGTGCGGGTATAAATTATTTATATTGTAAGAAACGTTTTTTTAAACTTCTTAACGGGTTGTTTCATCAAATTTTAATAAATTTAAATTATAATAAAATGGGCTAAACATAAATTAACCAATTCTATTTTTAAAAATAAAATTTGCACGAGTAACTAATTCCAATTGATATATTTTAAATTTAATATAAATATTTAAATTATTTAATATTTATATTATTCAAATATATGATGCGTCAAATTATAGTTCATGTTTGAATGTAACGGGTTGTTTCCATCAAATTTTCAAATTATATATCATTACAACACGTGTTGAAAAATAGATTAACCAAGTTCAAGCATGACTAATCATATACTAAAAATAACAATAAAATACAACTACTAATATATAATATACAAGTTAATAATATCAAAACAAAAAACAAAATTTATTAAATTTTTTCTCACATTTAGCACTATATCATCTTATTTTCATTTGATATAGATTAGACGAAATAGGTAACTAAATTAATTTATAAAAATATAAATTTAAGATAAAAGTATATATTCTAAGAATGAAAACATAAACCCGCGCTTCTTTAGCGCGGGTCAAAATCTAGTTTTTCTTAAATAGTTGAAGGCCACCAAAAGAAGAGGCAAAAGATATTGGACGGTGAAGCCTTGCCAAAGCTAGAGCTCACAAAGACCACCACCTCCGTTTGGCACCGTCCTTCATTTGATCTTCTCCTAATCCTAGCTTTTCCCTCTTACTCTCTTCCTCTTCTTTTCCTCTCGCTTCCATGAGCCACCATGTTGGTAGATTGGAATCCTAATCCCATTTTTTCATCTTTCACCCTCTTGAGTGTAGATCTAAAATCGGATTTATTCCGGTTATCACCTTGTTGGATTATTTTCCGGAAAACTGTAAGGAGCCATGGAACGAGTAATATATCTAGGCCTCCTCTTTCAATAGAGGCCCGAACATCTCAATTCCAAGGTACGAGTCAAAAGTAAATATTTGTATTATTAGTGTGTTTGATCACCCAAGTGGATTAACACCCCAAAACTACAAAGTCTAAGATATATACTTGCATATGAAGTGGTTAAAGGGACAACTATTTAGCTTATCAATGACCCTTTCTCTAAAGCATGTATGTCCATATCAGATATATGATTAGACTAGCTAGTTCTGTATTTCGATTGGGAAAACGGATTCCGTGTGACCCGAATATTTTCATGGACTTCTTAGACACGTAGCCCTAGCTCTCGATTGAAGGAAAACCAACCTAGAGCTCTAGATCATGGAGAGATGTGTACTTCTTTCGTGAATTCAGTCGCAGTCCAATTCTGGTTCGTTTGCGCTTCATCATTATTGTCATCTAAAACTAAGGTGAGGTGGTTTGTTCAAAAAACAAAATAATCATATTTGTCATTTTATATCGTAATATTTGGATTATGATTGAATTTGCTTCATGATTGTTGTGTGATATGGCGTATAAGCATACGAACTTAACTATATAAACTAGAAGTAATATTCTAAGTATAATCATATAACCATAATATAACTATAACTATATCATTATTCGTAAATGAATTTGATATTTTAAAATAAACCAAGAAAACCAAATCTAATTTGAAATGTTCTCCTCCTCGTATGATTGAAGTTAGGTTGCTAGAAATGTTGATCGTATTATGACTTCTCATTTTTTATTAATCACCTAAAATTATTGAATTGAAATTCAGAAGTTGATTGAGGTGTGTATGAGCGGATAGATGGCATGATTGGTCGAGTTAAGTTGAGAAATGGTTAAGTGACAAAGACGTGGTGAGTGGGATGTTGAGTCTCTCATAACACATATCACATACCGACCTTGCATATTGTTTGTTAAGATCGTGAGCGGATGAATACCGGAGACGTGTTATGTGGACTGTTGAGTGTTTCCTAATAAATGATATGTGGGGTCGGAAGGTGTCGATGACGTGGTTGTTGAGGGTCTCCTAACGTGTATCACGTACCGAGAGATTGTCAGTCGGTTCTTCATCATTAACTGAGCTGCATTTATGCATATATATAATTGCTTGCACTTGTTTAATTCTCATTTTGAAATTATGTCATATAATGATCATATGTTTTGGGTTGGTTTAAATAGTTCTCACTGGGTAATTCAGATTACTCATCTCTCTCTTCTCCCCTCCCTTTCAGGACCAGTAGCAGAAGTGCAATACTTATTGAGCTGGTGGATTTGAACAAAAGGAAGTGTATTCATGAATCATGGGACCATTAGAGGACATGCAAGTTAGCCTTTTTGGTAAAGACGGATGTTCTGGTACGCTGTCGTTCCAGCTTCCTAGGAGACTAGTATCACAATTGGTATCAAAGCATGGGTTATGGTCCCTCGGTCCTTCCCTAAGGGATCAGCTTCTACTGTTTTTCGAAAAACCCTTATTTATGTCTTATAAGTGTTTGGAAAGTTTAAAGGATCCTAATAAACTTTGAGAATTGATTTCAAACCACCAACTAAAGTAGTATGTTGACTTCTTTTTATGGTTATAGTCTAGTTAGATCTTCTCTGAAAGTTGAGAACGGTGCCCATAGAATTTAGTGTAAAGATTGCCAATAAGATATATGTTGAGGTGTATGTCATTGAGGTGTATGTTGGGACTGGTATATGTCCGGTGTGGGTGCCTAGCCAGGTACAGCAAAAAGACATGTATGTGGTGACGTTCATCGGAGAGTTCAATGATCCGTTCGAGTATATTGACTTTTGTTATAGTTTTAGTCTAGTTTGATCTTCCTTTCATGTTGAGATTGGTGCTCATATAATTTTGTGGTAGTGATTGCCAATTAGGTGTATGTTTAGGTGTATGATGAGATGTGTCATTGAGGTGTATATTGAGACATGTATATGTCTGGTGTGGGTGCCTAACCATGTACAACAAGGAGACATGTATGAGGTTGCGTTCACCGGAGAGTTCCATGATCTGTTTGAGTGGAGACCATGAGGTGAATCAAGCAAAAGTTTTTGTGGTGTTCCCGAATCCAAGTTCATATCTTATCTATGTCGTTCTCGTTCAGAAGTCGTTTCAAATCTCGTGTTCTCTTTCTCTTTCATGCGCCTCATTCTTTCTTTATTCTGAGGATTCTGCAAGTGGGACTTTCGTCTTCATGCTCTCCTTCCTTGGACTATTGTATTCATGTTCTGTTTCATGTATCCTAGTCATTCCTTAGTATCCAAAAGAGTCGTCTAGTGGAAAAAATTATGGATTCTCCCTAAATGCTTCCCGCAATCATACTAACTGTTGTTCCTTGTTTCTTTTGTAGTCTTCTTCTGGATTATTCATAGTATCGCGCCATTTCCTTTCCAAGCACTGTTTCTAAGTGTTTCGTGAAAATGGGTTATATTGAAGAAGACTACCGTGATCCTTCTGCCCTTGCGACCGAGAAATTGGAAGTGTATAAGGTGGACCAATAAGAGATATCTGGACCGCCTTAGAGGGTGTCGGTGAACCTATAAACCTTTACTCGGTATCCTTGTTTATTTCATATGTCAAAGTGATAAATTATCATCGGTGCCAAAGACCGATCTTAGGATTCTTGTACGGATGTCGAAAAAGACCCATTAGAGAATTTGAGGCATATGGGGAAAAGATGCTCCGCATGAAAGTTCTAGAATTGTGTGGGGGAATCGAACCAAAGGTGATCTCGAGACCCCGCATGGCTAGCCGATGCGTTCAACAAATGTTAACATCATCAATCACTCTTTGAGAAAGTGCGTCGGCCTCAGCCCATCCAAATTGCCTTTGAAGAAAAAGAAGAAGAGGAAGAGTGTGATTCGATTGAAGCCGTTATTGACAGAAAAGGTAAAATGCATCTCGAAAGTGGACGAAGGAAAATGAAAATTGATCGAATTTGATGAACGTGGCGATAGTGATGATGATGAATACGACAAAAGTGATTTGTCCGATGATCCTTTGGCGGAGGTGGATGTGGATAATATTCTCTCGTCAAGGACTATGAGATGATCGATCCAGCCTGAAGTCCACATCTCCAATGACCGTCACGGCAACAACGAGAACGATAATATCAGCGATGATAGAGAGGTTATAACGAAGGTTAATGTTACAAAATCAAGATTTAGTTCCTTTGATTCCTAAGAGAGTTTGTCAGAGACAGTGCCGTCCCTGCCATATATAAGGCAAAACAAGCATTGGATTTAGGCCATAATTTTTTTTTTTTTTCCTTCATGATCATTTTTTTTACTATAAAAGCCACAATTTTTTTTAAAATGCTTTAAGCTTCCGGAGAGGATGGGACGGCACTGGTCAGAGATATTGGTCATAATATAATGTTTCGAATGCTTGAACCGAAGTGAGCTATATCTATGATGTTACAAAAAGATCACAACTGGGATTGCAACCACATAAAATTCAGCCATGTCAGATATGATGGGGGAGAAAAGCAGGTAAATTAAAGTAAGATGATTAAGCATGTGGAGTGAAGGATTGTGTTGTCTGTGGGTGAATATATATATGGCAAAGAAATATATGAAATGGCTGGGAGTTGAAGGGATTTATACATTGAGTAATAGGAAGAATTGATTCATAATAATTAGAATTGAAGTGGGATTGAATATCTTTGAAAACTGGAAGAGTAATTGTTAATTGGGCTCTATAACACTTTTTAAGTTACAATTGAAGGCGTTGACACTTTTTACCTGTGTCATGAAATAAATGACACTTTTATGTATATAATGTCTTTAGTACCCTTGTCTTTCTTTATCTTATTACTTCCTGCGCGTGGTTGAGGTAATTAAGTTTTTTTTTTAAAACCTAAAATGTTCTTTATTCTATTTTAGAATTATTTTTTCCCTCAATTGATTTAATTGAAAATCAATGTCGTAACCCAACCAGCAGAAATCCCCTTTTCCAGATCTAGGTTCAGGTTGGCTCGATGGTGATGTTGAATCTGAGTTTTTCGATGGTGATGTTGAATCAGTTTACGGTGGCTCTGCTTCTTCCCATTCCGCCGCCGTCTCAGTCCCGTCTCCGGTGGTGGCGTGTATTGAGGTGTTGATGGGCTTTCGTGGTGGAGGTCGGTGGAGGTGCTCTCCGTGGCTCGTGACTCGTCTTCTCTTCTCGCCGCAAGCTATGGTTTCTGGGTTTGATCTTGGTGACCTTCGGGGTCTGGTTTATTCTTCGATCCTTTCTCAGGTTTGGTTTTCATGGGCTGGTAGGTTGTGTAGTGGCTTTTGCGGGGAGGGTTGCGTCGAGATCATTACTGGTCCCAGAAGAGGATATTTATGTACCTAATTGGTTGTGGATTTCTTGGGCTGTCGTTATTGGAACTGCCATTACTGTTAGTATACTTAGGATTTGGAATCTGTGGATAGAATGGTATAGAGTGGACAAGACAAGAAGATTAGATAGTTTTGTCAAGATCAATTGTTTTGGCTTCCTTCCATGTACTATATAATACAAAACTTATCATTATTATTTAGAAATTTCTTTAGTTGCTATACTCTTGGTTCTTCTTGACATGGATGAGAATGTGGAACTCTACAAGACGCAGGGTAGGGTATTATATAACACACAGGAGACCTCCTCCTGGAAGGTCTTAAAAGATGTAAATCTCTTGGTGCCTTGGCGATGGTTCATGTTGAAAATGGAGATGCAGTGTTCGGAGGACAGAAAAGAATGATTGACCTAGGCATTACAGGTCCAGAGGGTCATGCTCTTTCAAGGCCTCCTGTGGTAATTTAAGCGTTGCATTTCCAGATTTATAATAAGCCACTTCTCCTGTACATATTTTCTCTTGCTTCTGTAAACTAAAACCGAGATCCTTGTTTGAAAACGGCAGCTTGAGGGAGAAGCCACTGCTCGGGCAATCTGTTTGGCTCGTTTTGTTAACACGCCTCTCTATGTTGTTCATGTGATGAGTGTTGACGCAATGGATGAGATTGCTAAAGCTCGAAAAGCAGGCAGAAAGCTAAAAACCATTATTGTAACGTATGAGTTGTTTCTGGAGTCCATTTCAGTCAATATCTAGCTTAACATAAAGAAGTATTTCTTTTCGTTATGTATTTCAGGGAAGAAGGTTATTGGAGAGCCTCTTGTATCTGGATTAATCCTCGATGATCATTGGCTTTGGGATCCTGACTTCACAGTTGCAGCCAAGTAAGAAATTCCTTCAAGTCTGCTGTTCAAAGAGGTTCCCATTTATTCTTTCAGGTTTTCATTTAAAGTTTTGTTTTTTTTCTCAATGTTTTCAGGTATGTCATGAGTCCACCAATTAGACCGGTAGGCCATTGGAAAGCCCTACAAGATGCCCTTTCAACAGGAATCCTTCAGGTTTCTTATCTCGCTATAAATAGAAATTGTTTAGATCCTTTTTTATTTATTTTAAAACTACTTTTCTTGGCCATTATCTATGCAGCTTGTAGGAACTGATCACTGCACTTTCAATTCTAGAAAAAAAACTTTTGGGCTTGATGATTTCCGCAAAAAAAACTAATGGTGTTAATGGTATAAAAGCTAAGTGGACTTGTTTCTTACTTCTTGGCTTCTCTACCAATCTATTGTAATTTTTATAACTCCTTTTCGACTTGTCTAAATTCAGGCATAGAAGAACGAATGCACCTGGTATGGGATACGATGGTGGTAAGTACTCGTGGGCTACAATCTTCTTTCTTTAGAGAAGGTTATCTCATCTCTCTACTTGCTAATTCATGTAACTAAACATGTGCAGGACACAAACTGGACTAAGAAGCTCTTAAAACCGAGCTAAGAGACTGCAGACCCTGAAAGAAAAACAGATTGGTTTAACCCATTGTGGTTTTGTCGATCTGGTACAAAGCCCTCTGGTATCAATTGCTGATTTGGGTTTTAGAAATTGTAATTTTACAATCTTAGTGTAATTTAAAGTAGAATCTTATAACCTATGTTATTATGTCGGAAATATTTTATTTTATATGTAGGATTATTCGTCTCAAATGCCTTAAGATAGGAAAACGTGTGTGAAGAAAGTTATATGTGAACGTATATTTTTATTTATATGAACGTATATATGATGATATGAACGAATATATGTTTTCTATGAACGTATATAAGTTTTCTATGAACGTTCATATAAATTTGATATGAACGTCTATAAGTTTGATATGAACGTAAGTTAGCCTAAAGACAAAGCATTTGATCTCTATGATCAACTCGCGCATTACATCAAACGAATTGTATGGGATCATGTCTGATATCTGGTCCCTTAGTCTGCAATTCGAAGTATCTCTCTTCTCCTTTATCCCAAGAGCTCTAAATGTAGATGCTGACTGCATTGCAAAAAATGCTCTCCGCTCTCTCTCATCTGTTCCTTTATCTATGTAAAACTTTGGTTTAGTTTTGAAATGAAAGTTGTTGGTTTGATCAAAAAAAAAAGACAAAGCATTTAGTCAACCTCTAGTTGGTTTTTCGCATTTATCTGAACTTCATCTTCTACAAATAAAGGTTCATATAGAGGTTTATACAATCATTTAAAAAAAATACATTAATCTTACCTCGAGAAAGATTTAAAGGTTCATATAGAGGTTTATACAATCATTTAACTTGTTTCTGACTCGACTCCACCGTTGAGTTCCAGTCACTTGTTGTATGACTATCAAGAGCGGCCATAGCTACACCCGTCTCAATGTCTTAAGATAAGATATCGGAAAATGCTATAATTAATCTGTGAATATATTTTTTTTTTCATATGAATGTATTATGTCTTCTGTGAACGTATATACGTTTGCTGTGAACGTATATACGTTTGCTATGAACGTATATATGATGATATGAACGTATATATATTTTCTATGAATGTAATTACGTTTGAAATGAACGTACATACGTTTGATATGAACGTATATTACGTTGAGATGACCATTATGTGTAATTTTTTGAATTTTTATTTAGTTTTAATACTAAATTATGTGTAATTATTTGATGTGTTTTTTTCATTCTAAAAACTAATATGTACCCGACCAAAAAAAATAATTGGTATGTATATGAACATACACTTCATAAATTTACACCTCGATAAACATCTTTAGCTATGTTGACATGAATCTTCTACTTTTGAACATTATAATAATGTATAAGAAATATATAGGCTCATATATATAAAATAATATATATATATATATATATATTTAAGTTCTTTGGAGTTTAGGATTTAGGGATTACGGTTTAAGTCCTTTGGGGTTTAGGGTTAATCGATTAGGGTTTAAGCCATTTAGGGTTTAGGGTTTAGAGATTAGAGTTTGGAGTTTATGGTTTAAACCATTTGGGCTTTAGGGTTTAGGCCATAGGGTTTGATATGAACGTACATATGTTGATATGAACGTACATACGTTGATATGAACGTACACACGTTAATATGAATATATATATTTGATATGAATGTATATTACGTTCAGATGACATTATGTTTTTTTATTCTAAAAACTGGTATGTACCCGACCAAAAAAAAAATCTGGTATGTATATGAACATACAATTCATAAATTTACACGTCGATAAACATCTTTTGCTATGTTGACATGAATCTACTACATTCGAACATTATAATAATGTATAAGAAATATATAAGCTCATATATATATATATATATATATATATATAATATTTAAGTCCTTTGGGGTTTAGATTTAGGTTTAGGGTTTATGGTTTAAACCCTTTGGGGTTTAGGGTTTAGGCCATAGGGTTTAAGCCATTTAGGGTTTAGGGTTTAGGCCATAGGGTTTGATATGAACGTACATACGTTTGATATAAACGTATGTACGTTCAATTAACCAATGGAGTTTAGGGTTTAGGCCCATTGGGGTTTAGGGTTTATGGCTAAGAACCTAATGATCAGGAAAAGAGAGATCACGAGGAGAGTTTCTTTGATGAATTGATTAAGCAGGTCTTCCGAAGATAAGATGAAATATAGTTTAGGATTTAGGAATTAGGGTTTAGGGTTTTAGCCTTTGAAGGTTTGAGTATAGTGATTAGGGTTTAAGTTCTTTGGGGTTTAGAGTTTGGATTTTAGGGATTAGGGTTTAGAGTTTAGGGTTTAAGATTTAGGGTTTAAGGCCTTTGAGATTGAAGCCAAAAATACTCGAAAAATATTCGTCTTACAAAAAACCTATAAAAGAAATACTCAAATTATTCTAAAATACTCTTATTCATATATATATATATATATAATATAAACAACAAATCATTTTCGCTTTCGAATCTTATCTGGTGCGTTTATTGTATTTCAGTTACAACATAAGATATCTACGAAAAACTAACGATTTAAGGCTTCAATCGAAGAAAAAACCAGAGTTTTCAAAATCCGATTTTCTTGAGCGATTTGTGTTTAGGATTTAGGAATTAGGGTTTAGGGTTTTAGCCCTTTAAGGGTTGGGTTTAGTGATTAGGGTTTAAGTCATATGGGGTTTATGGTTTAAGCCTCTTGGGTTTAGGGTTTAGGGATTAGGGTTTAGTGTTTAGAGTTTAGGGTTTAAGCCCTTTGGGCTTAGGGTTTAGGGTTTAAGTCATACATGATTTAGAGTTTAGGGATTAGGGTTTAAGCGGTTTAGGGTTTATGGTTGTAGGGTTGTATGAATGACACCACTGAATTGATACTAAGATTATGGAATGTCGTTTGTTTGGTTTCAAAGAATATTTGTGGTTGAGCTTGGACTTATTTGTTTTCTGAAAAAAAATGTTAAATTAATTCTACAAAAAACAATCACTTTTATAATTAATCTGTGAATATGAACGTATATATACTGATATGAACATATATATGATGATATGAACGTAATATGTCTTCTATGACCGTACATATGTTTGATATGAACGTATATACGTTTGATATGACTATTATGTTTTCCTCATTATAAATTGGTATGTATATAAACAAACAATTCATAAATTTATAAATATAAATATACGTTCATATTGACATATATACAAAAAAGTATTACTACATTAAGCCTTCTTAGCTTTCTCTTCTTTATCATCTCTACGTTTGTCCTTATCAGAATTCCATGAAGCTTTCTTCTCGCATTACTTTTTCTTTTCTTATGAAGTCTCCTCTATGAAAGCCTCTCGCTGGTGTTGATTTTGGAGAGCTTTCTTTCTTTACTACACGAGTTGTTACTTTTTTCTATTGATGGTTTATGTATTAGAATGTGCTTCTTGTTCTATATAATATGAACGTGCATGATAGGATATGAACGTGTTTTAGATATATATATATATATATATAAGAAAAAACAAACCATAAAATAATCGATTAATCATTGAACTATATTATAATTGGTGCCAATCTTGGATGTCATATGTTTATAAAAATATTTCTTTAGATACTATTAATATCGATATAATACTTAGAAATTGAATGATTTATATACTTATGATTTTGTTTATGTATTTTGTAATCAAATAAAAAAATTAAGTCTTTATTCCTTTTGGGGTTTAGCTCATAAATGGGTTCACATGACTGAATCTTTTCTCAATGTTTCATGCTGTCCAATCAATTATATCATCCTCTAATATTTATGATTTTTTTTAAAAAATCATAGTGGTATGCGAATTATGAGTATCTGTGAAATAGGGCCTAACGCTTAGACGGTTAAAGGGGCGATTAATCGGGACTACGCGTAAGGGAAAATTGTAAGTGGTATTAATATTATGCAGTCAAGTATTAGTATAATCAAATGATAACAATAATAGTCGAAATAGTCCAGTGACTTTCGCCTCCCGTTGATAGGTCCTTACCCAGGTTCGACTCTCCTTAATTACCCAATTTTTATTTTCTAACTTAAGGAAGGGTAGAATTGTAATTTACCCTGGAGTCATCTTCTTTCCTCTAATAGCCGCACGAGTTCTCTGCGTTTCTTTTTCTCGTTTTTGATTCGTTTTTCTTAGTTTCTCATGAATCTTAACCAAAACAACACAAAATCATCACTAAACTGTGGAATTCTGACCAAAAAACAAATTTCTAATAGTTTTTTTCTTTCCAGTTCGGCCGATTTTCCCACCGCTTTGAGCTAAATCGCGGCAGCACACATCGACGGAGACCGATTCGACGCCGTTGGAAGATGATACCTTTTGGAGTGACGGTTGTGATACAAAGCAGCAGCCTCTTCCGGCGGAGATGTGGACGCCATGGATTTGACGAAGAGAGCTTCGAGCAATAATAATCAAGTCAAAATCGAAAAAATTGAGGACAACAGATTGGTGGGACCGAGTAAGCAAGCCGGATTTTCCGGAAGCGGAGTTCAGCTGGGAGTTTCGGATGAGCAAATCGGCGTACCGTGAGAATACGATTTGGGATTTTGTTTACAACTATTTTTTAAGCCATCATGTGTCTTCTATGAACGTATATATTTTTTATATGAACGTATATATGATTATATGAACGTATATATAATGGTATGAACGTAATATTTCTTTCATGAACGTATATACATTTGATATGAACTTATAGTGCATTTGCTGCCTAAACTTGACAATTCCAACTTAAAATACGCATTAATATACCTGAATTTTTTGCGACTTAATCAATATATATCATATAAGAGTGTGATGATACCCTTATTCGGACCATTCCAACTATCCCTTGTTTTACCTGATTTACAAAACAATGTTTTATACATACCAACGTAACGTTGAAAACATAATGTATATATTTCTTTCTTCCTTGCAATATCTCTTTATACGCCCATACCATACTACTACAAATATTAGTAGTGATATAACCGTTCTGAGTAAACCAAAAGTAACCTCCAAACAAAGTATTTGATCCCTCTCTCCGTAAATCATAGAGTAATGTTCTGTTATGTACCAACTCTTATGTTCCTTTATTAATGTTGTACGAAGTCCAGTTGACCAACCAATTCTAACCCATAGAGACCGTATATTGCAGATTTTCCAATGTTAGATTCTCGCCAAAGCCTTTGTCTTGTAATCACTTGCAAGAGATGCTCCAAAACCTGTTTTGAGTTTCTAAGGGGATAGCCTGCAACATCCATTAAACATTATCCACTTCTCATAGTAAAAAAGCCCCATTTTTCCTAGAACAATAGAAATTGCACAGGAATACTGTAACTGCAGAAATCCAATAAAGACTTCCAATTCTTCCAATTACCATTTGTCAAAATTTTCAGATAAACAAAAAATAACAAAACCATTAATGATTGTAGATTTAGGCATGATCCTCAGGTTGTCTAACTCTCCTACTATTACAGGGCAAAGTGACAACATAAACCAAATTGCAGCTTGCTATAGTTATCATTTGGAACCAGCAGGTTCCCGATTCGGTTTAATCCCTTTGAACAAAAGATAAGCTCCAGGTAAAGAGAAATCACCTTTAAAAGTGGGTGCAAGGCATTTGATGAGATCTTCCTCTACACCACCAGTTGTCGTGACTATAACATCAACCTACAGAACCATTAGAATCAACACAGCAACTTCCAAGTAAAGACAGGCTAAGTCATTCAAACCAAAACTCAGATCACTAACCATATGATGTTGAACAAGATATCGAATTGTGTCTCTAACACCAGATGAAACAAGATTCGAAGTGAAACCCAGAAATATTTTACACCTCACGGACTCTCTGAACGACGGGACCTTCTCCTCTTCACTACAGTCTTCAGCTACTATAGTTTCATCAAACAGTTTCCAGTCTAGCTATAATACAATTCAAACCCATGTTACTAACTCAGACGAAAGAAGAGAAAAAGGGATTTTTCGAGAATTAAAGGGAGTAAAACCATTTGATTGACGATATCAATAGCTTCGCCGAGATTTGAGGCTTGAAATCCGGTGGTGAGCATGGATCGGAGAAGCTTTGGGTAATTTACTCCTTGATTGAAATCGTATCCTTCGATTTTGTCACATTTACCTTCCAAGGATTCAGATTCCTTGAAAACCGTGGAGTGAAGAGTAGAGAAGACACGATCCTCTTCCATGTTTGCTCCAAGAACGAATCGACGAACCACAGACTTGTCCGAGAACTGGAATGAGTGGAGGGTTAACAGATGACGAACAAACATGCTACACCTCCCCGGCCCGTCATGTGATTCTGGCTACCGGGAAGATCGATCCGCAACCAAGAAAGCTCGACGGTCAACCTCGGAATCCGTGCCCGAGAGGTATCTAAGCGAACACGTATTGTTATATGTTAGAGACGACCAAAAAAAAGAGACGACCAATTTTATTTCTTTTATTTAATTATATTAAAAATAATTATTTTAATGTTAAAAAATACAAAGTCACGCGCCTAATTTTGGAGTGTGGAATACACACCAGGGTAAAATGGAGTTTCAGAAATTATAACAGTAAAAAAGTGTTATTTAGTTTAATATAAACTCAAAAGTGTTAGTCCCCTAAATGCTATCCAGTAAAGTGTTAGTTTTGCCTAATATCCCTAATTGTTACATGGGATGTGAATATGAATGAGAAAGGATGAGGTGTAAGGAAGGAGAAATGGCATGTGTGTAACGTGTACGTTTTTAGCCCATGTGCTCGATTGCTTTGCTTTTGTTCTTTCTGATTTATTTGTTTTGGCTTTTTCTAGTCCTGTCGAGAGTGTACTACACTCAAACATCCGAAATCCTTAAAACATGTATCATTTGATAGATTCATTATCACATTAAAGCTGAACAGTTTTAAAAGAAAATCAATCAAATCTGACATGTCACAAGTCCCCGTGTGGTAGAAAGAATCAATGAGTTTCAGAGAAAATAAAGAGGTTAAACTAAACTCACTGTTGCTAAGAAAAAGGTAGAACCATAAACATGATAATATTTCATTCCTTGAAAGCCAGTAAAACGATAGGTACTAAAGCATAAACTGCTAGCAAACCCAAAACAAAGTCTAACTTGTGTCTGTTTATAGGATGTTGAGTACACTCCAAGTAACCGAACAACTAAAAAAATACTGGATAAACTGGATGTTCCTTCATTGGTCTCCATCTAAATTGAGTGGAGAAGAGAAGCTGGGAAGATTCTGAAACCCTATAAACTGATTTTAACTCCTCCATCATCATCTTCTCTTCATCATGGTTGGTGGAACTCAGGGAAATTCCTACCCTCTTCAAACACTTAGAGTTTGAAAGTATATATGTCAAGAGTTGTTTCTCTACTATTCTTCCATTGTATGCTTTCCACTCCAAGATTTCAAGATGTGACGACAAGCATCCTGGAACAGAACTTGGCTGGTTCCACGAAAGAGGGAGATCCTCGGACTGATGACGTCCCTGAGAATCATCGAGGAATATTGTAAACACATTTTAACTTTTATCTTAGTATGATAATTTGCTTGAGGAAGGTGCTTACAGAGTGGATCATAAGAACTTTAAGTTTAGGAGAATTACGAAGCAGAAGCATAAGTGAAGCCACCAAATCCTTTGAGTACAATGGAGTTAGCTTACACTGTCTAAGCCGAGAGAAGTGGATGCCAAACGCATCAAAATAACTTACGGTTGCATCGCTCCAAGTCAAATTGAGATACATGGCAGAGGAAAGAGATCTCAGAAACTTTTCATTAGTGTGAGAAAACATGAATATTCTGGCCTCATCAAGGCAAGGAGGCATATTCTCAATCAAACAGAACTCTGTCGAAAAATCCAATATTCTAACGTTCTTCAATCCCGGCGAATCTATAATCAGAGACCCAACATCTTTTCTACCGTAGTGGTTAGAATACTTTAAGATCTTTAAAGAAGGCCGCGCTTTCACTCTAAAATTTATCACATTGTCATTCCTATGTCGGTTCACAGACAAACCCTCGAGAACAGGACAACCTGATAAAAACCTAACAATTGAATCCTCGTCTTTATACACCACTGAGTCAAGCTCCAGAGTACGAAGCGATGGGAGGCAAGCTTGGGAAGAAACATCAACGAGAATCTTGTTTGAGAGATACAATATCGTGAGTGTTTTGCAAGTGTATAGACTTTTAGACAAGCTTATAGGCTCTGCTAACCATTCTAGGTTGAAATCTAGCAATTCAATGCAGCGGTCAACCGCGTCTATAACAAATCTCCCGACATCTACATCAACAGGACATGTTGGACCGAGACTAACTGTCAAATTTTCTAGTACAGGGGCCTTGTGGAGCTGCAGTGACTTGTTAAGGAACCACCAAACGCTCTTATCGTTTTCATTATTGCCTGTATCCGAATACGTGAGACCACGCACCATCTTCCAGACAGAACGCCATCGTTTTGACAAGAGCGCCGTGGACATTGCAGCTTTAGTAGGAACAAACAACAATATTTCCACCAATAAATCTTCGGGCAAATCACTAATCCTGTCTTTGCAAGCTTTTTCTTTAATTTTCCGACAAGTTTCTCCTTCGTATGCCATCTTTAATAGTTATGTGTAGGGATGTTAATATGGGTAAAATAACCCAACCCAAACCCAACCCACAGAAACCCAACTAATAAAAACCCAATCTACAATGAACCCAAATATTTTTTTGTCAATGGGTAATACCCATGTATAGCTTATTAAGTTTTGGGTATACCCATGGGTACCCATCCATACTTTGATACTAATATTGTTTTGTACTAAATGTTAATATTTTGACATTTCCTTAGTCCGTTATTTTTTTTCAAAAAATTTTAAACGGGGTTTCTTATTTTTAAACGGGACTAAACGGGCGGGCCTAAACGGGTCTAAATATAAATGGGCCTAAACGACCTAAATATAAACGGTTTAACGGACGGGCCTAAACGGGTCTAAACGGGTCTAAATATAAACGGGCCTAAATGGGCCTAACCAGACGGGCCTAAACGGGTCTAAATATAAACGGGTTTAATCGGACGGGCCTAAACGGGTCTAAATATAATTGGGCCTAAACGGGCCTAGATGGGCCTAACCAGATGGGCCTAACCAGATGGGCCTAACCAGACGGGCCTAACCAGACGAGCCTAAACGGGTCTAAATATAAACGGGTTTAACCGGACGGCCTAAACGGGCCTAAATTGGCTTAAATATAACCGGACCTAAACGGGCCTAAACAGGCCTAAATGGGCCTAACAAGACGGGCCTAACCAGACATGCCTAAACGAGTCTAAATATAAACGTGATTTTACGTTTTTGGCGGGAAAACAGAATTTTACGTTTTTGGCGGGAAAACGAGATTTTATGTTTTTGGCGAACGTGATTTTACGTTTTTGGCGGGAAAACGTGATTTTACGTTTTTGGCGGGAAAACGTGATTTTACGTTTTTGGCGGAAAAACGAGATTTTAAGTTTTTTGCGGGAAAACGGGATTTTACGTTTTTGGCGTGAAAACGTGATTTTACGTTTTTGGCGGGAAAACGTGATTTTACGTTTTTGGCAGAAAAACGGGATTTTAAGTTTTTGGCGGGAAACGGGATTTTACGTTTTTGGCGGGAAAACGGGATTTTACGTTTTTGGCGGGAAAACGTGATTTTACGTTTTTGGCGGGAAAACATGATTTTACGTTTTTGGCGGGAAAACGTGATTTTACGTTTTTGGCAGAAAAACGGGATTTTACGTTTTTGGCGGGAAAACGGGATTTTACGTTTTTTGCGGGAAAATAGAATTTTACGTTTTTAGTGGAAAACATAATTTTACGTTTTTGGCGGAAAAACCGGATTTTACGTTTTTGGCAGGAAAATGAGAGTTTACGTTTTTGCGTGAAAATAAAAGTTTATATTTTGGCGGGAAAATAGAATTTTAAGGTTTTTTTTTTTTTTTGACAACAATGTAAATAAAAGAACCTATCTATCTAATTCCATGATGGTGGCTCCGGCCCAACATGAAAGCTCCATGACTGTCTGAGACGGGCACTTCTTGCTAATCCATCCGCCGTCATATTTTTTGCTCTAGGTATGTGCTTGATCTTAAAAGTTAGGAAAAATCCCTTCCTTTGATCAAATTCTTCAATGTGTCCTTTGAAGGCAGGCCATTCGTCTGGTTCCGACACAATCTTAACCAGGTCTGAACAGTCTGTAGCAAATGTAGCATGAGGGTGCTGTAAGATCTTCATCCATTCCATAGCCCATATTAGTGCTTCGAATTCTGCATGAAGTGATGTCCGACATTGTCTGACGTTTCTTGCTCCCACCATAATATCATCTGTACCTTCATAAGAATTATACCATCCTTGTCCAGTGGACATTTCCCCTTCTTTCCACGAGGCATCCACAAAACACCAATACCCCGAGATTACCATTTCGTTTCCCATTGACCTTATTCCTGTAGATCCTGTTACTGATTCCTTAACTGCACCACTCTGCGCTTCTTCCCATAGGTTCGATTCCACTTCTGCCATCCTGGCTGTATCAAGCGGACTCTTGTCAATCTGAGTGTATACCATATCATTTCTGCTTTTCCAAATGTACCATAAAATCCATGGATAACATTCTTTATTCTGATCGTTTGGTATCCTCCAGAAAAGATAATCCATATTTGTGAATATTGACTCCGAGGGAAATATTGTCGGATTCGTTGGTACTTGGGATAGTGCCCAAACTTGTCTGGCCGATGGACATAGTACTTTGGAAATGATCTTATATCCCACATTACATAGACTTATTGGTCTCAGTTCCGTCATCCTCGTTGGCCTTTCTGTTTTGGGTATCAAACAAATGTTTGTAGTGTTTATCCTCGGGTCCAGAATCCCTTCTTGTATGAACATATTAACCCATTGTGTGATTTCTTTCCTCACAATTGGCCATGATTGTTGAAAAAATAATGCTGTCATCCCATCCGGGCCCGGTGCTTTCTCTGGATGCATCATAAACAATGCTTTTCTCACTTCCTCCTCTGTAGCCATGGACATTAGTTTCTCATTCATTTCTGAATTAATTGATCTCGGGATCTCCTGTAGAAACTCCTCGAAGTCCTCCGGATTTGTAGAAGTAAATAATTCCTCAAAATAATCCACAGCTACTTGTTCTATATCTTCCTCTTTTGTAACCCAATCCCCGCTAGAGTTGTGTAGCCCGACTATTCTGTTACGCGCTCTTCTTTGTTTGGTCAGTGCAAAGAAAAATTTTGTATAACGATCTCCTTCATTGTGCCAAAGATTTCGACTCTTTTGTTGCCAGAAAAATTCCTCATCTCTATATGCCTCCTTAAGTTTATCTGTAACTTCCATAACCTCTGCATGTGTCCGTGAGTCGTCCTTTTGGATCTCCTCAAGAGCTTTCTGTAGCTCATTAATTTTATCTTTACAATATGGCATATTGTGTTTCCTCCATTTCGACAATTCATGTCTGCATCTGCTTATCCTAGCCACCAAATCCACACCTGGACCCATCTCGGGGTGGTCCCAACCCGCTTTTATTGTTTCTAGTAGGCCCTCTCTCCCCACCCACCGTTTGTCAAATCTGAATTGTCCCCGTCTTTTTTGAACCTTCTCTTCTATACTTGCCAAAATTGGCCGATGATCCGATCCTATCATACCCAAATTCATGAATTTTAAGGTTTTTTTAAAGAAAAATAAGATCATTGATGTAATTTAATAAATGGTTACTTATAAAAAATTATGATCATTGATGTAATTTAAAAACCCATGGGTACCCAAAACCCAATTAAATGAACCCATTGTGAACCCATAAACAATGGGTACCTGCCCATTTTAAACCCTTTTCTTTTTCTGTTAGAATAGTAGGGTTTTGGGTTTGAATTTTTTCTTGGGTTTTGGGTACCCAATTGGGTAAATACCCACTTTAACATCCCTAGTTATGTGAATAAAATTGAGGATGACGAACAGATGAGATGAATTGGAACCGTAAAACCCCTTTTGTTTACTCTTTGCTTGCCGTCGTTGTGAGTGGAAAGAAAGAAGCCCTAGTTTACTTTTTTGTTTCTTGCTGGTTTGGTTTTATTCTCTAAAGAAAAAAGCCCTAAATGAGCCTAGCCCATGTTTCTAAATTTTGTCAACGCTTGTCTCCGGTAAATTCCTCTAGGGTTTCCAAGTTTGTACCCTAGAGAAGCCGGCCTTGTGTATGTATATATATTTATACTTATCAATATAAGGCCTCGAATGGTACTACGATTCGGTTGCGGTGTGATTACCCTAATTATGGTCTACCACTAAATGGTATTCCATTTGACTGTGATGTGTTTCATTTATTTTTATAAGGTGATTAGTTCTTTACAAATTATGCATCACTCAAATCGCACCAAAAACGATGATTATAGTGCGATTAGGGTATTTTTTAATTCTATAATTTTATACTATTACTAGTTACATTAAAATTTGTCATTATTAATTAAAATATATTATTTCATCAATCTCGTTTTTAATTTCACAAAAATTGGAATTTTGCGGTTTTAGTGAGAAAACGGAATATTGCTGTTTTGACGAAAAAACAGAATTTTGCGGTTTTGGCGGAAAAACAAAATTTTGCGGTTTTGGCGGGAAAACGGAATTTTGTGATTTTGATGGAAAACGGAATTTCGCGGTTTTGGTAGAAAACGAAATTTTACGGTTTTGGCGGGAAAACAAAATTTTAGCGGGAAAAAAAAATAAAATTTGTGTTTTTGTCGCGAAACCGCAAAATTTAAGTTTCCAGTGAAAACCACAAGATTTTTGTTTTCCGCCAAAACCGCAAAATTTAGTTTTCCCGCCAAAACCACGAAATTCCATTTTCCCGCCAAAACTCGCAAAGTTCGGATTTCCTGTCAAAACTGTAAAATTTTGTTTTCCCGTCAAAATCGTGAAATTATGTTTCCGCCAAAATCGTGAAATTCCGTTTTTCTGTCTAAACAACAAAATTCCTTTTTCCCGCCAAAACCACAAAATTTCATTTTTTTCCGTCAAAACCGCATAATTTCATTTTTCCGCCAAAACCGCAAAATTTCATTTTCCACCAAAATCGCAAAGTTTAATTTTCTGTCAAAACTGCAAAGTTCAATTTTTTCCGCCAAGACCTCCAAATTTTGTTTTCCACCAAAACCGCAATATTGTGTTTTTCCGTCAGAATTGCAAAATTTTGTTTTACCGCTAAAATCGCAAAATTTATTTTCCCGTCAAATCCGCAAAATTTCATTTTTACATCAAAACTGCGAAATTTCGTTTTTTGACAAAATAGAAAAATTTCAGTTATTCCCTCAAAACTGCAAAATTGTGTTTAATCAAAAAAACATAATTTTAATTAATAAATTAATTAATAATATTAAGATACTTTTTATCATAATCACATCTAAATCACTTTCTCATTCAAGAATGTATGGTAATCACATCGCACCCAAAACATAACTTCATTCATAATTTTATCAAATCGCATCGCTTTCAAAACACATCGCTCCCACATACAAATCGCAGTCAAACTTAAATCGAAATGTCATTCGGGTCCTAAATCTACAAAGAGCTTTACAGGGGGCTTCTACATTTTAGGGGAATAAGCCAAACAATGTTGATGACCATACGGACCATGTCACAGCCCAAAATCCATCACCCAAAACCCATCTAAATTTTCTCTTCGTAAGCCCAAAAGCTCATTCTTAAAAAGCTTTTTTTTTCATGCTCATTCTTAAAAAGTTAAACATAAGGTTTTTCTAATTTTTCTATAAATAGGTGATGGCCATCAAAAGAAGAGGCAAAAGAGATTGACCGCAAAACTTTCCCAGAGCCAAAGCCTTGTCGTCGTCAGAGACCACCACCGCCGTTCGTCACCGTCCTCCGTCCCATCTTCTCCTACTCCATCTTGTGTCATCTCTCTCCTCCGAGTCCGCGATGCCTTAACAAATCTTCAGAGCTATCCTGTTCATGTCGAGACCCTCCACAGACTGTTTCAGTGGTTATACTCTTTCACTTCATCGAGATGTCATCATTCCTCTGTTGACCCAAATGGATTGGCTCTGGCTATGGCGCAAAGTGTATTAAATCTCAATTTCTATCAGTCTTATATTCACTGGCGGAGCTAGCATTATGGCAGGAGGGTCATTTGACCTAGATGAATTCTTATAAATGTTTTTTTTTACTTGTATAATAAAGAAGAAATTTGGCAAAATGCTGTACAAAATTAACTTGTTTGACTTTTATAATATATAGTTAAAATCAATCGACCCCCTTGAAAAATGTGGCTGCCTCCGCCACTGCTTATATTGCGCGCCACGCCCTCAATGGTTACACTCTCGCATCCCGGCTAGTCTATTTAAGTCGTGCTCTCCATCATCAAAGATGGTCAAGCTCCCTCCCTCTCGATCCTCTGTGAGGGGCTCTCTGCTTATTATGGAGCTCATCATCCTTTGTAATCTCACTAGAGTTGCCTAATGGTACTCTCGGTTATGTCATGTTTCCTTTCATTTTCTTTTGTTTATCCTTCGCGTTGTAATTATCTCGACGCCTTAGGGGTCGGTACTTTTCTTTGCAATGAATCTTCAAGTGTTAAAAAAGAAAGAAAGCGGTAGTTACTAAAGCATAAACTGCTAGCAAGTCCAAAACAAGGTTTAACTTGCGTCTGTTTATAGGATGTTGAGTACACTCCAAGTAACCGAAACAACTAAAAAAATACTGAATGTTCCTTCATTGATCTCCATCTAAATTGAGTGGAGAAGAGAAGCTGGGATGATTCTGAAACCCTATAAACTGATTTTAACTCCTCCTTCATGATCTTCTCTTTATCATGGTTGGTGGATCTCATGGAAACTCCTACCGTCTTCAAACACTTAGAGTTTGAAAGGATGTACGTCAAGAGTTGTTTCTCTTCTATTCTTCCATTGTATTCATTCCACTCAAAGATTTCAAGATGTGACGACAAGCATCCTGGAACACAACTCGGCTGGTTCCACGAAAGAGAGTGATCACATTTCCACTGAGAAGGAATATTGTAAACACATTTTAACTTTTATCTTAGTAAACCAACATCAAAAGTTGCTTGAGGAAGGTGCTTACAGAGTGGATCATAAGAACTTTAAGTTTAGGAGAGTTACGAAGAAGAAGCATAAGTGAATCCATCCAATATTCTGAGTACAGTATAGTTAGCTTACACTCTATAAGCCGAGAGAAGTTGATGCCAAACGCAAGATACTGAAGTCCATTGGAAACAGAAGCGACATAAGTATAGCAGATGGATCAACATTGATAAGAGAAAAAACGATAGATTTGACTAAAAAGAACTTACCTTTGCATGGATCCAACTCAAATGCAGATATATGGCAGAGGAAAGAGATCTCAGAAACTTGTCACTAGGGTTAGAATCCATGGCTACTATAGCCCTGTCAAGGCAAGGAGGCATATTCTCAATCAAGCACAAGTCTCTCGAATAATCACAGATTCTAACTGTAACACCCGTCTCCCGGCATAACCGGAGACGCGGCATTAGGACGCCCGTTGAACCGAACATGGTCCAACCGGGACGCCAACTCAACTTGCCCCAGGTCCCAGGCGCCCCCTTCTTACAGAAATCCACCAATGACGTCACAGCGATCGATCAATCCCGCATCCGGACCTGCAAGAAAACGGGGACAGGAAAGGGGAAAGAGGCCTGAGTAATTGTTTCAAACACAATCACTCAGTGAGGACGGACTTAGGGAGTCCGCTATCCCGCTTACACCACACGACTACGAATCACAAGTCCTAAGCTAATATCACCTTGCAAACAGGCCCGAAGGCTTTCACCACACAATCTACATCCACTCGTGCTTCCACACTCGTGAACCCTTCTCTAGCCCGAAGGCTCCACGCAACCGGCTCACCCGGTATCCCTAGGCCCGAAGGCCTGAACCAGGGGAGGCTCGCCAACACCCCCCATCCGACGATTTAAAGGGCGCGTACCAAAACTCGTTATACACGCCCTGCCACGAAACACCCTTTCGGGGGCCCTACCACAACTACCAACCATATCCATCACACACAAGCAACATTTTCAGGCTCAGCGATAACCTAGCAGTTCTACGTTCTCAAGCAATCACATCGAGATCTCTACTATCCTACGCTACCTAGGAAAGACGACATTAACAAGGGACTATCGCCCGGAATCGAATAGAGCAAGGGAGATCACCCACGGTCCTCACCTTAGCCAAAGAGAAGGGCAAAACCGCGAATTAGCAACCCCCATTGACCCGAACGGACATCGGTTCTGAAAAGAGGACGAGAAATCGAGTGAGATAGGCTTTTGGATCGCTTAAATCGGGCTTAGGATGAGCGAGATATGATCGATTGAAAATATCCCTCCCAAACCAGCTAAACCGACCTAAACCGGAAATTGAAATTAGAAATTGGAAATCGGATTAAACCGGTCGGTCAACCCGAACCAGACCCGGTCAAGGATCCGACCCGAGCGGTCAGACCCGACCCGATCCGACCCGACCCGGACCGGTCAACGGTCAACGGGTCCGGTCAACGGTCAACCGGCGGCGGGAGGGGCGGTCAACGGCGGCTCCGGCGGCGGTCAACGGCGGCGCTCCGGCGGCGGCGACGGCGGCGCTCCGGCGGGTCTCCGGCGACGGGCGGCGGCTCCGGTGGCGGCTCCGGTGGCGCGTGGCGGCGGCGCGTGGCGGCGGGCGGCTCCGGCGGTCGGCTCCTCCGGCGCGCGTGGATCTCACGCGCCCGTGACTCCTCCGGCGCGTGCGGGCGCGTGCGGCGGCGCGTGGCGGTCGGCTCAGCGGCTCCGGCTTCGTCTCGTCGCGACGGTCACAGTGGTATGCTTGGTTTCTCGGGATTTGGGGTATTTAAAAAGTTGCGAAGGTTTGAAAACGTTTTTGATTCTAAAAAGCTCAGATCTGGTTCCCGGGGTTACCTGGTGAGAAGGGAGGAGAGAGAAAACGTGAACAGTGCTCCTGGATGCTCAAACGCCTTCTGATCCCGACAGGGCTTCGCCGAAAGAGAGAGAAATAAGTTTCTGGGGAAAAGGAGGCACTATTTATAGGGGGAGACCTGCTGAAACCCTAGGGTTTTAGAAAAGGAAGCAGGCTCTTGGGCTTGGCTAATGGGCTTGGCCCTATAATCAAGAAAGGAAACTCCTGATTAAGGAAATAATTAGAAAGGGAAAGTGGATTTGGGCTGGCTTTTGGGCTTTTCTTTTAAAAAAATTTTTGGGCCGGGTTTGGGTATGTTACAATTCTCCCCCCCCTTGAAAAAGAATTCGTCCCGAATTCGGTGATGTGCGGCTTCCCGCTCACCTCTGAACTCAAGGGATCCGTTCTATTCGGGACGTCGAATTAACACACTAGGAAATCCGTTCGGAAGGCACGATGTAAATAAAGAATAAATAGAATAAGGAATAGGGCTACACGAGGTTCGAATCAAGAAGAAAACCAGCTACGCGAAAACCGCGGAAAGAAAACCAACGAAAATCAAAACCCCAAAACTCTAACATAAATCACTACGCCCTACCCTTAACAACCCCTTACGCCCCCCGACTCTAGCCACTCGATGATCCCGGTGTCCTCCGCTCCAAGTCCATGTCTCCTCGGTACAGCTGGCCTCCGTCGCTCTCGTCCTCCTCCGGATCTGACTCTGGCTCTGGCTCGGAATCTGTGATGACGATCACTGGGGGTACTGCTGCCGGCTCCTGACTCGGTGTAGCCCACTGCTGATCCAATCCATCCGGTCCCTCCTCGGGAATGTTCAGTTGCTCGTCCAACCAGGCATACTCCTGCTCCTCCTCCAATCTGTTACCATGCCTATCCACCCAGATGTACTCTCGCTCCTCCCGTACCCGCTGCGTCCTCTGCTCCCTCTGCTCCCGCATTCGGTCCAAGTCAGCCTGCTGCTCGGCCCACTCTGCCCTATGCTGCGCAAACCTCTCTTTGATACGCTCTATAGCATCTCTCTGTCCCCTCAGCTGGGCCCGGTCGGCAATCTCCTGCTCTCGCTTCAGACGCAGCTCCTCATCCCACGCGGCTTGCTGCTCAGCCATAACTTGGCGCCGGGTCTCCCCGTCCCTATGACGCCTCTCCCTCATACGCTCCCGAAATGCTGGATCCCTCTGGTTCCTATCCACAGCCTCTGCATACTTAGCAGCCATCGCAACCAGACTGTACTCTCCGTACTCACGCCCATCCGTCATCCCCTCTCGGATCTCTGGTGCTAGCCCATCCATAAACAGGGTCATCAGCTGGATCGGGGATCTTGGGTGGGTGCAGCCAGCTCTGAAAATGAACGCATCCATGTACTCCTGCACGCTCATGCCTTCCACCTGGAAGGGCCGGGGAACGTCCCGGGGAATCTCCTGCGCCCTCCTCGATGTCGACGCCCCTGGTACCCCGTCTGACGGCCTCACTGTCATGAAGCACACACGACTCGGTGGATCGGGATGATCCTCTGCCACTACATGCTCCTTTCCCGGCCTCTGGGCTCGGGGTGCTTCCACTGGCGCCGGTGGGGCCACTACTGGCGTCTTCCGGGGTCGGCCTCTACCCCTCGCTGGTCTCACAACTGACTCAACCGGAACTGATGCAGACATTGGTCTATCCGCTGAGTACTGAACGGATGGCTGGGTGGCGCCGGGAATCTCAACCGATGCTCCAATCGTAAGACGTCTCCTCTGTCTCCTTGGTTCGTTCCTGCGGGGTGCAACACGCGTGCGCAGAACACTGGCGGACTTTGGTGCCCAGTCGGACCCGGAATCAGAGTGTGAATCGGTGGACATCCTGCAGAAAACGAAACTATGAGAGGTCACAACAGGAGATAATCAGTGATATATTGGTGTTTGAAAAGGTTTTCGCAAAGTATCCGTTTTATAAAATTTCGCAAACGGTTTTGAAAAAGATTTGAAAACGGGGTTTTGGGGGTAAACGACGAAAGCTGATCTCCCAGGACAGAGTTGGGAGACCTTAACCTAGGCTCTGATACCAAATTGTAACACCCGTCTCCCGGCATAACCGGAGACGCGGCATTAGGACGCCCGTTGAACCGAACATGGTCCAACCGGGACGCCAACTCAACTTGCCCCAGGTCCCAGGCGCCCCCTTCTTACAGAAATCCACCAATGACGTCACAGCGATCGATCAATCCCGCATCCGGACCTGCAAGAAAACGGGGACAGGAAAGGGGAAAGAGGCCTGAGTAATTGTTTCAAACACAATCACCCAGTGAGGACGGACTTAGGGAGTCCGCTATCCCGCTTACACCACACGACTACGAATCACAAGTCCTAAGCTAATATCACCTTGCAAACAGGCCCGAAGGCTTTCACCACACAATCTACATCCACTCGTGCTTCCACACTCGTGAACCCCTCTCTAGCCCGAAGGCTCCACGCAACCGGCTCACCCGATATCCCTAGGCCCGAAGGCCTGAACCAGGGGAGGCTCGCCAACACCCCCCATCCGACGATTTAAAGGGCGCGTACCAAAACTCGTTATACACGCCCTGCCACGAAACACCCTTTCGGGGGCCCTACCACAACTACCAACCATATCCATCACACACAAGCAACATTTTCAGGCTCAGCGATAACCTAGCAGTTCTACGTTCTCAAGCAATCACATCGAGATCTCTACTATCCTACGCTACCTAGGAAAGACGACATTAACAAGGGACTATCGCCCGGAATCGAATAGAGCAAGGGAGATCACCCACGGTCCTCACCTTAGCCAAAGAGAAGGGCAAAACCGCGAATTAGCAACCCCATTGACCCGAACGGACATCGGTTCTGAAAAGAGGACGAGAAATCGAGTGAGATAGGCTTTTGGATCGCTTAAATCGGGCTTAGGATGAGCGAGATATGATCGATTGAAAATATCCCTCCCAAACCAGCTAAACCGACCTAAACCGGAAATTGAAATTAGAAATTGGAAATCGGATTAAACCGGTCGGTCAACCCGAACCAGACCCGGTCAAGGATCCGACCCGAGCGGTCAGACCCGACCCGATCCGACCCGACCCGGACCGGTCAACGGTCAACGGGTCCGGTCAACGGTCAACCGGCGGCGGGAGGGGCGGTCAACGGCGGCTCCGGCGGCGGTCAACGGCGGCGCTCCGGCGGCGGCGACGGCGGCGCTCCGGCGGGTCTCCGGCGACGGGCGGCGGCTCCGGTGGCGGCTCCGGTGGCGCGTGGCGGCGGCGCGTGGCGGCGGGCGGCTCCGGCGGTCGGCTCCTCCGGCGCGCGTGGATCTCACGCGCCCGTGACTCCTCCGGCGCGTGCGGGCGCGTGCGGCGGCGCGTGGCGGTCGGCTCAGCGGCTCCGGCTTCGTCTCGTCGCGACGGTCACGGTGGTATGCTCGGTTTCTCGGGATTTGGGGTATTTAAAAAGTTGCGAAGGTTTGAAAACGTTTTTGATTCTAAAAAGCTCAGATCTGGTTCCCGGGGTTACCTGGTGAGAAGGGAGGAGAGAGAAAACGTGAACAGTGCTCCTGGATGCTCAAACGCCTTCTGATCCCGACAGGGCTTCGCCGAAAGAAAGAGAAATAAGTTTCTGGGGAAAAGGAGGCACTATTTATAGGGGGAGACCTGCTGAAACCCTAGGGTTTTAGAAAAGGAAGCAGGCTCTTGGGCTTGGCTAATGGGCTTGGCCCTATAATCAAGAAAGGAAACTCCTGATTAAGGAAATAATTAGAAAGGGAAAGTGGATTTGGGCTGGCTTTTGGGCTTTTCTTTTAAAAAAATTTTTGGACCGGGTTTGGGTATGTTACACTAACGATCTTCAATCCAGGCGAATCTATAATCAGAGACCCACCAATCTCTCCAACGTTATAGTTAGAATACTTTAAGATATGTAAAGAAGGCCGCGCTGTCACTCTGAAATTTATCACATTGTCGTTCTTATGTCGGTTCACAGACAAACCCTGGAGAACAGGACAGCCTGATAAAACCCTAACAAGCGAATCCTCGTCTTTATACACCACAGAGTTAAGCTCCAGAACTTCAAGCAATGGGAGGCAAGCTTGGGAAGAAACATCAACGAGAATCTTGTTTGAGAGAAACAATCTCCTGAGTGTTTTGCAAGTGTATAGACTTTTAGACAAGCTTATAGGCTCTGCTAACCATTCTAGACTGAAATCTATCCATTCAATGCCGCGGTCAACCGCATCTATAACCCATCTCCCGACATCTACATCGACAGGACATGTTGGACCGAGACTAACTGTCAAATCTTCTAGTACAGGGGCCTTGTGGAGCTGCAAGGACTTGTCAAGGAACCACCAAACGCTCTTATTTTTTTCATTGTTGTCTTTATCCGAGTACTCGAGACTAGGCAACATCTTCCAGACAGAACGCCATCGTTTTGACAAGAGAGCAGTGGACACTGCATCTTTAGTAGGAACAAACCACAATATTTCCAACAGCAAATCTTCGGGCGACTCCAACCTAGAAAAAGCGCGTGACCGAAACGCGCGGACCACTTTTTCTCCCAACGCAACTTCGCTCGTCGCATCTCCTCCGTAGCGCGTGACCGTCTCCCCGCCGTCGGATTTTGCCGGCGTGCGGGGAGGGCTTCTCTCTGTTCGTGATCTTACGCCGGGCGGTGGCGGTGTCTCGATTCGAACCTCTGACGGAAAGTTGGCGTTTTAGATCTACTTCGGCTCGCGGCGTGAAACTAGCTCCGGCGGCGACTCTGGGGCTCTCGGTGGTTGTGTGGCGTGGCTCGGCCGCCTGCTCGTCGGATCTGCTGCCTGAGGACGGTGGTGGCTATGGCGGCTATGGTGGTTTGGTGCTTAGGGTCTCGCGAAATCGCCTCGAACCAACGATTTCTCTACTCACGGTGGATTGCTAAGCGGCTCAAGGGGACGACGGCGGGTCAAGTGCGACGGCGACGGCCGAGTACCTTGATTCTGGTGAAGTCTCGTCGATCTCCTCCTCTTTCCTCCGGCAGCGGCTCGCTCTTTCTGAGGTCTGCTTCCTCCGGTTCTCGGGCCTCCCTCACGGCGGTTTGGTTTTGTTTAGGTAATGAAAGCTGGTTTGCTCCGACGTTTTTTGCTTGCGGATGTCGTTAATGGGTTAAGGCTGGAATCTAGGAAATCTTAGACTTGTTTGATGAGGGCGGTTAGACTCGGTTAGGCTGGTTTGTGAAGGTCTGGTTTCTAGTTTGTTGATGGTCCGGTTTTGTGCTGTGTGCCGGTTCCTTAGTTCAGGAGGAGATAGTAAGGCTACGGTCGTGGTGATGCTTCGGCTATTAAGCTCCGTTAGCTTGTATAATCCCGTGGTGTAGGACCGGATCCAGGAGTTTTCGAGATAGATCTTCAGATGTGGAGGGCAGTCTGGATTGTCTCTTGACTTACTGTCGAATGGTCCTATTTGTCCCTCGGGTTATCGGATGAAACAACTTCCTGAAATTTCTTATTGGTTCTTCAGTCTCTTGCGGGTGCTACTCTTTCTGGAACCGTCTGCTCCATTCTAAGGCTCCGAGATGGTTTTCGATAGTCTTGCCTCAATTGCTCTCGAGCAAAAATGGCAGAGTATCGAATGTTATATTTCTCATGTTTTTTTCTATCTTTTTTGGCATGAGATCTAAAATTAGGTTTACACTTTGTAATCATAAGTTGTAATACCTAACATTTCATTTTGATTAATGATATTAACATACTTATCAAAAAAAAAAAAAAAAAAAATCTTCGGGCAAAGCACTAATCCTGTCTTTGCAAACATTTTCTTCAATTTTCAGACAAGTTTCTCCTCCGTCTGCCATCGTTAATAGTTTGCCTTGGGATCAGATGTGAATAAAATTGAGGAAGACGAAGAGATGATACTTCGCTTGCAGTCGCTGTGCGGCTAAAAAAAACCCTATAGTTTACTTTTGTTTCTTGCTGTTTGGGTTTTCGTCTCTAAAAAAAAAAGCCCTAGGCTCATTTATATAACTGAGGGCTATTTTTATAATTAAATTTTTAATTTGCGAACAAATCATCAAATCAACAATCGACAAATATCAGTTTCTTAAATGAGAAAGTCTGTTTTTTAACTAGATACTCTTTTCCACGGAAAAAAAAAACTAGATACTCTCAGAGCACGTCCAGCCGTGAGACTGCGTGCGTCTCTTAGCAAAAGAAAATATTAAAATAATGTGGGTCCCACGTGGAGTCCACATTTTTTTTAACATACGGTCGCTAAAGTCTCTTAAATAAGAGACGCATCTTGTGTCCGTCTCGCCACGTGTCAGATTCCGGTTGGTCGCTTTTTTTTAATTTTTTTTTTTTTTGGCATTTGTAAAAAAAAAAATAATAATAATAATAAAAAAACGTTTTTAAGAAACTCACCTCGAGTACGCCGATGTAGCTGCTCTCAAGTCTCATCTCTCTCCTACCTTTTCTAATTCTTTTGTTATTTTAATCTTTAAATACTTACATACTACCATTAGAAGTGCTCTAAATTTTATCAACGCTTGTATCTATGGTAGATTCTTCGAGTTTTCAAGTTTATACCCTAAAGAAGCCGCCTTATGTATATATACACTTATCCATATAAATCTGCAGAGAACTATGCTTTATTTTAGGCAATGATTCACTCACACAAGATGCAAACACAAATATTATTAAACATAATTTTTAAAAAATAAAAACTATCAAAAATTAGTTTAAAATAATAATAATATTATAAAAATCTATATGAAGCTATTTATAATTAAACATATATACATTATTTTATTTAATAACATATTTTATAATTTATTATAAATAAAATTAATATTAATAAATAAATTTTAATTATATATTGTATGTATAAAAATAATTACATAAATATTTTATTTAAAATAATTTATAGTTTTTGTATTTAAATTCAAAATTTATATAAAAAATATAAATTTAATATATAGAATCCAAAACAATATTAATTAATATTTAAAAATATTCATAAACGTTTTCAGATTTATCATATTATTTTTTATTGAATGTTATGTATATCTCTAAAATAAATTTGAAAAATTATAAATATTTTCATATTTATCATCTCATTTTACTTTATCATTTTTATTCAAGGTTATGTATATCTCCAAAATAAAAACTTTAAAAAAAAATCTTCATAAATATTTAATATTTATCAATTCAATTTTTTATCCAATGTTATGTATATCTCCATAATAAAATTAAAAACATAATAAAATTACCAATATAAATTAAGTTTAACATAGTAATTAACATAATTTTATAAATGACAATTAGTATCAACCATTTTGAGAGTGAATATAAGGCCAAAATCACTTCTTAATTAATATAAAGATAAGTAACACGTTTTTCATTAGGTTAACATGGTATGTGGGAGAAGAAGGAGACGGAGTGTAACACTTTGATTCTTGGTTATGTATCGGACTAAGATCGGATCAATGAAAGACGATTAAAGGAATCTGAATGTTTAAGAAACTTAGTCAAGATCAATGTAACGATTGAGAATCTAAGTTTAGCCGGTTCAAGTGGATACTGAACTAAACTAACATGTTCGGATCATTTCAGTGATTTCCGAGCTGAAAGTGGTTAGACCGAGATTTCCGGTTGAGTTGGGCGGTTATTCCATCCGGTCGGTTTTTTTGGACCAAACTGGTCAGATTGAGACCATCCTTATCGAATTCGGGCATGACGGTGAAGAGACAGTGTGATAGTCCACAAGGTTATTGGATTAAAAAAATGAATGTGGGTGGTTTTTGGATGGTGTTCTTGGCAGTTTCTCGGGAAAATGGAGTAACCGCCACATTAAAAGGAAAACACGAGGAAATGAAAGGGCATCTGTTTTTTCACGAGAAAAACAGAGAGAGGTAAATGGGAGAGAAATTCTAGGTGATCTGTGAGAAAAATGAGGAAAATGGTTCGAAAACTTTTTTGCATTGGTGATAAGTATATTTTTCGGTTCTTGACTATATCAATTCCTCAAATCTACTAAACATGTCATTGTAGTCTTGAGGTTGTCAATCCAAATGGGTATAGTTTAGAACATTAAGAATGCATACAACTAAATGAGTTAAGCAAAATCAAGTAAAGTGGTTTGATAAAACAATCCTAAGGTATTGAAAAAAAAAAGATAAACAAAAAAAATAAGGAACAAAGAGCTAAAGAGAATTAAGAAAACGATAAGGATTAATCATAGGATGAGTTTGTGGAGTTTGGGTGGTCAAGAGCTAATATATATGATGATCATACATTCACACAATGCTAAACATGGCCTAAGATCACAAATATAAGCTAACTCATTTTCATGACATTAACTTCTATGCTAATCAAGTAATCATTCATTTTTCAATTGCAAATCACAATATAAACATGCATTCAATCTAATCTCAATAGCCCTTACACATTGCTAATCCTTAGGCTTAGAACATTGAACTAGACTAATCCAATTCCTTGATATTAATCCCTTTGTCAATTCCCTAATCAAGAACAATCTTCTAATTGTGATTAAGAAAAAAAAAACAAGCATGCAAAACAAGTTCATCTAATCAATAAACACCCTAGGCAATCATTTCTTTGAGCTAGGAATGTAAATCATCAAATTTGGTTTTTTGGGGAATTTCATCTAACACATTTCGGGCATGAAATTCTCTAAGATCTAGACTAACAAAATTCAAGTCAATCTAGCATTGAGAACACCAAATAGACAAATATAATCAACATTAAGTCCTAATCATCAACGAAAATCACTAATTATATCCTATCCAATCTCATCCCAATATCCTAAAGCTAACTACTCAATAATCATAATTTTTCAACTAAACCCATAAGGAAAAACTTAAAAAAACATGATTTATGAAATTAAACAAAAGAGATTAACAAAATAAAAGAAGTACTTGATTAAACTTGAAATAAAATGTTTATATTCTTAAGAACCCTAAAATGGGTAAAGAAAAATATAAGATAGAAGATGATCTATCAAAATTAGGTGCAAACACACATTTATAGGCAAAAAGGTTCGTAATGGAAAAATGGTAAATAAAAGTGTCTGATACTGACCCGGATTGGTTGGTATTGTGGGTAGGTATTTCTCTCTGGCTGAATTTGGCTTACGGATACCGACCCGGTTTGGTCGGTATTGTGGGTTGGTATTTCTCTCTACCCGAATTTAGCTTATGAATATGGACCCGGTTTGGTTGATACTGTGGGTAGGTATTTTTCTATGCCCGAATTTAGCTCATGAATATGGACCCGGTTTGGTCGGTATTGTGGGTAGGTACTGCTCTTCTTCCTTAAAACCATCTTTTCTTGATCCAAATCACTCCTCATAATCCAACTCCTCATAATCCAAGACTCTCTTCATTCATCAAGGACTCCTCCAAAAGCTCCAAAATCACCTGAAAATGATTTAAAAATTGACAAATAATGTAAATTCTAATCCTAAACAAACTAAATCCTAAATGCATGAATTTCTACTAATATGCTTAAGTATAAATACAAAATGCATAAAAACTATGCAAATTATAATACTAGAAACCTATAAAATATGGTACTATCAATTGGCGATGACGGTACTGGAATATGTGTTTGATCGCAGTATAAGAAACGGTTGGATCGGCGGAACTGAGCGATCTAGTCTGAATTCCGCATACGGTGGGATCGGCGGATTAGGCGGTTGGAGTCTACGATTCTGCACACGATTGGATTAGCGGAACTGACATACGGTGGAATTGGCATATTGGACCCTTGAGTATGCGGGCTTCGCGAACAAGTTTGGACAGGCCATCGAGTAACTGTCTAGGTGATTCTATGGACGTTACGGAGTCTGAGCGAGCGGTTAAACTACCATCGACGTAGTTTAATCGGAACAGTACAACGATGTGCGTTTTGTTACAGAGCGGTGTGATATATCGGTGAATAATATGCGAGGCAGACTATATTGATCGACAAATGTTGCGTGGTATGGAATTGATTGGTCTGGTCGTTGGATGATGCAATCTGATTGGGGCAGCAAGATCGGTACAGGTGATCCAATGGGTAAGCGATATGGTCTGGTGATCAGTGAAACTGGTTGGATTGATAAGGTATTTGTGTTGGGACTGGCTGCTCAGACTGATCCGATTGGGTTTAGTGGTACGTTCTGAAGGATCTAATAGCGAGTAGCATTATGGACTGATAGGCTTTGCGGTACGGACTGATATACTGAGAATCCCAAAAGAAATTGTTGCGCATCCCGTGTATATATACACGATGTAGTACTTCAAATTACAAACTCAACTCGTATCGTTTTTATACAATGGAAAGTAACCCTTTTTGTTAATTGACATGAGTTTCTAATCGTATGAACATTACTAAAGAATAATACCATCGGTCTATTTCCATTGGAGGCCATTGATCTAGGGGGTGTCAGTTTGATGGGAACTTCATCATTATCCAATATAAAAATTACATCTTTATCCAAAAGAAAAGGAAAAGAAAAAAAGGCGATGAGCTGGTGAGGGATTTCAGTAGTCGTCGCTTCTAATCAACATCCACTTTCGTCCACGAAAACAAGCAATTCAATCAAACGTGAAAGCAAGTTTTCCTTAAATATTGCTTCTTACTCCTAAGCTAAATCGAACAAACCACCAACAGACATTCTTTCTTATACTTCCACTCCTCTTCTGTCTGATCCTTCACTCATTCCTCGTCTCCATCAATCCGTTCCAGGTTTGGTTTCCATTTCTTGTTGATTCCAGTTTTTTGGCTTGATTTGCTGTTTATGTGATAATTCTAATTAGCTAGCTGCTTATCAAACCAGTCAAAGGCTCTAACTTTAAGACTAATAAGATTTGAGATTCCCTAGAAAATCCCGAAAGAACAAACCTTTCACTTCGAATTTGAGTTTCTTAGTTTCTGCTTGTGTCAGTTTCTGAAGCCAATCTAATCAAACCATTTGAAATAAAAATTGATTCTTTATCAGAATTTCTCCTTAGTTTTGTGATTTGCTAATGTGGAATTATTCATGCAGTACCAATGAGGACAAAAAAAGTGATTCTTTAAGTAATCTAACGGCTTGAGCTGAATAAGTTTCAACCTTTCTATAAATGTATCTTAATAGGTTTATTTGCATGTGGTGATTATGGATATGGAGTCTTGGAAGCTTCTCAGAAGTGTTTGCATACTTTCTTTTCTCCTTGGCTCTTGCTTTGTGTATCAAAGCCTTCGTGTTGTTGTTGCTGAGGAAGATACAAAACCAACCGTCACTTTGCAAGTTAATGCTTCTAATGGAGCTGGACGACTCATTCCTGAAACTCTTTTCGGAATTTTCTTCGAGGTTTGCCAACGTTACAATGCAATATGGTCAATTATGGTTTAGGCTTGAGTTTTTTTCTTAAGATGGATGTGGTCTAATAATTTGCAGGAGATAAACCATGCTGGTGCTGGTGGATTATGGGCCGAACTTGTTAGCAACAGAGGTTTCAATTTTAGCTAACTAATCGTGAAGAGCAATGAAAACCAGTCATTGTTAAGCTTTGTTAATTTACTCTTAAGGAAAAACTTTTGGTTTATAGGGTTTGAAGCGGGTGGGCAGAACACACCATCTAATATTTGGCCTTGGTCCATTGTTGGTGATCAGTCATCCATATATGTAGCTACAGACCGTTCATCGTGCTTTGAACGTAATAAAATCGCATTAAGAATGGATGTGCTCTGTGATAGCAAAGGCAGTAGCAATGGTTGTCCATCAGGAGGTGTCGGAGTTTATAATCCCGGTTACTGGGGCATGGTGAGTCTCCATTGTGAAAAAAATTTACAGCTTGGTTTGCTGTTTTCGTCCGGTTTCAAGAGTATGAGTTAAGCTGTTCAATCTTTTCTTAGAATATTGAAGAAGGAAAGAAGTTCAAGGTGGCTCTTTATGTGCGGTCGACTGGTGATATTGATCTCTCTGTGTCGTTGACAAGCTCGAATGGATCGCTGACTCTTGCTTCTGAAAAGATCATGTGAGAAACACTTTTAGATTCTTCAGTTCAAGTCTGAATATGTTTATGTTGTTGTTTTTTTAAATGTGAGAAAGTTTCTATTTTGTGCTCCCATTTGTTTCAATGTAGAGCTTCTGCTTCCGATGTTTCGAAATGGATTAAAAAGGAGGTTCTTTTGGAGGCAAAAGGAACAGATCATGGTGCAAGACTTCAGTTAACAACAACCAAGAAAGGGTCAATATGGATTGACCAAGTCTCGGCCATTCCGGTGGACACTTACAAGGTTCTTTCTGTTTCTTTATAGAGCCTTACGTTGAAAGATTGCAGACTGCAGATACATATTCAATCTGTTTTGGCTGATTGCAGGGACATGGCTTTAGAAACGATCTTTTCCAAATGATGGTCGATATAAAACCCCGCTTCATCCGTTTCCCAGGTAATATTTCAGACTAGTAGCATTCTGTTGCGTCTTCTGTCTATCCATAGATTCACCAATTTTATTCATTCACTTTGGATATTTGTGTACTTAGGTGGTTGTTTTGTCGAGGGTGAATGGTTGAGTAATGCATTCCGCTGGAAAGAAACCGTAGGACCTTGGGAAGAGAGACCGGGACATTTTGGCGATGTTTGGAAGTACTGGACTGATGATGGCCTTGGCCACTTCGAATTCTTTCAAGTGAGACTTCTCTATCGAGTCTGTGAAACTCTGCAGTTTTGGATCTGTAATAATCCCCTAATCTAATCAAATGTTAACTGAACATTCTTGTAGTTGGCAGAAGACATTGGTGCAGCACCGATATGGGTGTTTAACAACGGTATTCTTGTAACACGATTTATATCTCTTTTTTAATCCAAATCCATCAACATTAGTTTTCTTTACAAGTCCTTCACCTTCATGCAGGGATAAGTCACAATGATGAAGTTGAAACTGCCAGTGTCATGCCCTTTGTTCAAGTATGGACTGCGAAACTCTCCTCTGTTTCACTAGCCATGAAGCTCTAGAACCAAAACTTCCTCCCCTTTTTTTCAGGAAGCACTTGATGGTATTGAGTTTGCTCGTGGAGATGCTAACTCTACATGGGGATCGGTTCGAGCTGCAATGGGACGTCAAGAACCTTTTGAACTGAAATATGTTGCTATTGGGAATGAGGATTGTGGAAAGACTTACTACAGAGGTTTTTGCATTTCTCTATGCTCACATTTGACTTTTATTAAGCGTCTTTGATACTAACTGAGTTTACAACTTTACAGGAAACTATATTGTGTTCTATGATGCTATCAAAAAGGCCTATCCTGATATCAAAATCATCTCCAACTGTGATGGATCATCTCGTCCGCTTGACCATCCCGCTGATTACTATGATTATCACGTAACAAATCTGTTCTTGACAGAAACTTTGAAATGGTCGTCTGTCTGTGTTCTGTCTGAAAGAAAGTGTTTTCTTTTTTGTCACAGATTTACACTTCTGCTAGCAGTTTGTTTTCCATGTATCACCAGTTTGACCGTACTTCACGCAAGGGTCCAAAGGTGCGGTTATAGATTATCCGACAAAGACATAGTGAAGCTTTTCAGCGTCTTTTGCTCAGTCGTGCAACTTTGTTTGCAGGCTTTTGTCAGTGAATATGCTGTGACTGGAAAAGATGCTGGTACAGGAAGCCTTCTCGCCGCTCTTGCAGAAGCTGCATTTCTCATTGGTCTTGAAAAGAACAGGTTTCTTCAACCTTCCTCCTCTTCCCAGGCTTTTGATCGTAACTAAAAACATCTTGATGCTTTCTTTGTTGCAGTGACATCGTTGAAATGGCAAGCTATGCGCCACTCTTCGTGAACACAAACGATAGAAGGTATCTCTCTCATTCCGTTCTTATAATTACTCAAGAAGCTAAGGCAAGAACGATTTTCGAATTCTTGAATTGGTTTCAGGTGGAACCCTGATGCAATAGTCTTCAATTCCTCTCATCTCTATGGAACTCCTAGCTATTGGGTCCAACGGTTCTTCGCAGAGTCAAGCGGATCAACTCTTCTAACTTCAACACTCAAAGGGAACTCTTCTTCTCTTGTCGCATCCGCAATCTCCGTGAAAAACAATGGCCATGATTACATACGCATAAAGGTGAGAACTTTAGAGCTCGAGCTCTTTGATTCTTTCAAAAATTTATGAACTTCCATATTCATTTGCAGGCTGTAAACTTTGGAGCTACGTCAGTAAATGTGAAGGTGTTGGTTACTGGATTGGATCCAAACGTTATGAAAGTTTCTGGATCAAAGAAGACAATACTTACATCTACAAATGTGATGGATGAAAATTCCTTCACACAGCCAGAGAAGGTTAGATCAAGAACATGGAGGAATCATCATCACAAGTTTTGAGTTTTTCCTCTGTTCTTTGCTTAAAGCTAATTTGATTCTTTTGCAGGTTGTGCCACACGAAAGCTTGCTAGAGATGGCTGAGGAGGATCTTACTGTTGTTCTCCCGCCACACTCGTTCTCTTCATTTGATTTGTTGAAGGAATCTGCAAAGATAAGAATGCCAGTTTCTGATTCTTCTTCCAATCAGAAAACTTAAGAGAGAGACGATATGACAAGGAGTACTAACTTCATGTCAAAAAGTCTCTCGTGGTTAAAAATGTAATTACATAATGTGTTCACATGTGTATAAATAACAATAGTTTGGTGAATAAAGTTACTTTTATTTTATCATGCGCATATCTTTTGCCTTTTGATAACTTTTGTTATGCAAGAATCAAGTAACAAGACAGTACCAATGAATCAATAGTTTCTAGAGCAAGACGACAAAGCATAAAGAGGGCTGGGCTAGTATACTTTCTTTATTGGGCTTGTAAAGCCCATTAACTCAGTGCAGGAGCCCAAAAAAATGTAAAAGGAAAATTTAAATTAAAGTAAATAAATATTGCAGGAGCCAAAAAAAAAAATGATCCAGAAAAAGGGAAACATAATCATCACTCACTCTCCGATCCGATTGAAATCTCCCAACTTTCTGTCTCTCTCTAGTCAAAATTAGGGTTTAATTCCAAATTGAAGAGTGTTTAGGGAAAGGGTTGCGAATTCTGTAGCCAATCTTCTAGATCATGTCGGCATCAACGGTGTCTATCACCGCTAATCCAACGGCGGCGATTAGGCGGACGCCAATTGTCTCCGGTGAGAAGAAATCTAACCTTGATTTCCCGCCGAGTGAATCGCATGCGAATGCGGCCATCGGAGAGTCGCCCTCTACGAACCAGGATCTGATTCTCGGCGAGGCTGCCGCTGAGAGATCTAACAGTATAAGAAAGTCGGGATCCACCACCGCGGCGGGGACTAAAACAACCACCACGCAGCGCCGAACGCGGAAGGTACAGGGGACTAAGACAGAGAAAATGTCGTGGAAGAGAGTGGTTAAGATATTCGCGAAGCAGTTTGTGGCTCTTCTGTTACTCGCTGGTTTGATTCAATTGATTAGGAAAGTGATTATGAAGGAGACGCCTTTATCTTCCTCGATATTCCCAATTGAAACGGAGATGGTTTTGTCAGAATTGGAGAGTCGGATTTCGGCAGTCGATGGTTTGGTAAAGACCACGACGAAGATGATGCAGGTCCAAGTCGAGTTTCTTGATAAGAAGATGGAAAGTGAAACGAGGGCACTTAGGAAGACAATCGATTCCACATCTTCTGCGTTGCAGACTGAACTGAAGAAGGTAGATTCTAGGATAGATACAGTACAGGCTTCCGTAGACGAAGTAAATTCTAAGTCTTTGGTCTCTAGAGAGGAATTAGAGAGGGTTTACGAGGAATTGAAGAAGGGTAAGGTCCATGAATCTTCTCTTAGCGATGTTAACATTGATGAATTGAGGGCTTATGCTCGTGACATAGTGGAGAAAGAGATTGGAAAGCATGCTGCAGATGGCTTGGGACGAGTAGACTATGCATTGGCGTCTGGTGGGGCTTTTGTAATGGATCATTCGGATCCGTATCTTGTTGGAAATGAGGGTTATTGGTTTGGGATAAGTAGGCGACGGGTGTATAGCAAAGCGGTTAAGATGTTGACACCGAGTTTCGGGGAGCCTGGACAGTGTTTTCCTCTCAAAGGAAGTACTGGATATGTTCAAGTCAGGCTAAGAGCACCAATAATACCTGAGGCTGTTACCTTGGAACACGTCTCTAAGGTAATACTAGCATCTTATACTATACTTTCATCGGTTTATATATGTTGATATGATTCTTTGAAAAAGGTTCTCTGTGAAATGTTAAGGTATTGAGATACCATGTACAAACGGATTGGATTACTGTTGAGTGTTGACAATGTGTTACTGAATAGAGGGAAAGAACTAGTTTTGTAATTTCATTTTGGTAGCTCGAGTTTCAGTTTAGGACACTGGCTGTGATCTAAGTTGCTTAACTAGTCAGTATCTCTTCCCATCTTTGAGTAGGCTTTTACCATATGTTCTTCTTCTCTACAAACTGCTATATGTCGCAGTTCCTTTGAACAATATGTCGTTGTGTTTTTGTGCTATACTTTGGAATAACGTTGACAGTGAACAGAGTGGTATGCATCAGAAGAGCTTGTGTAAATTTACAATTTAGTGTACAGTCACAGTCTGGGGATATTTGTATAAATAATTAGCATATGAGTGATAATCCCACTGCTTAGAGAGTTTGAGTTGATGGTCACACAGTGCTTTCCATACTTTTTCCTTGTAAAACATTTGGCGGATCATTTTTTCTCGTCTGGTAATACTGATATTACGGTTTATGCACCATGAAATCGAACAGGCTGTGGCGTATGATAGATCAAGCGCCCCAAAGGACTGCCGTGTTTCAGGATGGCTAGAAGACAGAGATATGGAGAGTGAGACAATGCTCCTTCTTACAGAGTTCAGTTACGACTTGGACAGGTCCAACGCACAAACATTCGACATTGCAGATTCTGCTCACTCTGGGCTTGTCAACACTATAAGGCTAGACTTCACATCAAACCATGGAAGCAGTTCACACACTTGCATCTACCGATTCAGAGTTCATGGCCGTGAACTAAACTCAGTCTCCGTTGTTCATGCTTGATCTGAAGTTCTACGTTGAACTCCTCTTATCTCTTTGTAACATTCCCTCGTAGATATCTCATATTCTTCTTTTTTGGGCTAGTTTATGGGGTGGAAACGCGTCAAATATGTGTTGTATTCAGTATTCGTGTTCTTCATTTCTTCTTTTGTTCACCATTTTTAGGTTTTTTCTTACTTGTGGTATGGGAAACACATCGATCTTAGTTTCAATTCTGTTATGGTTACGTGCAAAAACAACGTTGGACCATAACTTGCAAGTGTGAATTGTAGAGACAGAGTGACGACTTCTTTTAGGCTTCACCGTCTTGCCTTGTCTTCACCGCGTTGCCATGTCCAAAAGCTCTCCAACACATCACATGCATGCATTTTCGTAGTCAAATCATATGAAATGAAACTCTTTTAACGAAAGTCAACCCATCTTGTTAATTTCTAAATAGTATTAGTTGCAAATTAATCTCGAGGTGTATTAACATGCCTGGTTGCCTTTTTCTATTACAGAATTACAGTGTCAGTTGGCATAACAAATTTGGACTGAACAAAATTTTAAACACTATAAATACCCCAATTTTACGGTTAAATCACATGGAAAAGAAAAGAAAAAACTCTTTTAACCAAAGTCAACCCAGTTTGGTCATCGTGACGGTGTACCACCAGCTTGAAACTCTTTATTTGACTAAAACGGAATTATATACATATATATTAATTATTAGACCAACATGCATTACATAATATAGTTTCCCTCGAACCCATGCATTTCATTAAATAGCTCAAGCTCCTCGTATGTGTCCTATATATATAGATAGCCAAGCCACTAAAACAAACATCATAAATAAAAAAGACAAAACAAAACAAAATGCAGACACTACACTTCTCTTCTTCTCTCTTGTCCCTGTCACTTATTTTCCTCTCATGTGCTCTGCTAATCTCACCACAATCTCCATCACAATCCCCTTCTGAGCCACCGTCACGATCAGCTTCTTTCCCTCCGTCTCAGCCACCTTCTTTGCCTCCGCCGCAGCCACCTTCCTTGCCTCCTTCACATCCACCTTCCCTGCCTCCGTCTCAGCCACCTTCCTTGCCTCCTTCACAATCAACCTCGGTCGCTTGTAAGTCAACTCCATACCCAAAGCTCTGCCGTACCATCCTCTCCGCTGTTAAATCCTCACCGTCCGACCCCTACAGTTACGGCAAATTCACGATCAAGCAATGCCTCAAACAAGCAAGCCGCCTCTCCAAAGTCATCAACGGATACGTACGCCGCTTGAGAAACAAACCAGGCTCGGCGACGGCGGAGGAAATCGGTGCGGTGGCGGATTGCGGCGAGTTAGCTGAGCTGAGTGTGAGCTACCTCGAAACGGTCGCGGCAGAGCTCAAAATGGCGGACATGATGACATCAGCGCTCGTGGAACATGTGAACAGTCTTCTAAGTGGTGTTGTGACGAACCAGCAAACGTGTCTTGACGGACTCGTGGAGTCGAAGAGTGGATTCGCTGCCGCGATTGGATCGCCGATGGGGAATCTCACGCGTCTTTATAGTGTGTCGTTGGGGCTTGTGAGCCACGCGCTTAACCGTAACTTGAAGAGGTTTAAAGCCTCTAAAGGGAAGATCCTCGGTGGTCGAAACTCAACCTATCGCGAGCCGCTCGAGACTTTGATTAAGGTAATTTAACTGAGATTTTTTTATTATCATTTACTTAAATCAAAACAAAATATTAATTTATGGACTTATAAATAATAAAATCACTGGGTAAACTGTATATGTATAGATAAGCCTAATCCTGTCATTTAAAACCGAGAAAATTGATTTTTCTGTTTTGGTTCAGATATTTTGGTAAAGTTAAAAATTAATTTTGGTTATCAGTTCGGCTTAATTTGATCGAATTGATGTTAACCACTTTTTCATAATCCAACATAAATCGATTCAAACTAAAATACATTAAAATTTTCAAACCGAATCGAATTAATCGAAAATGTTCAAATTTAACTGAATGTTCAAAAAAAGATAATCGGTCAACTTCAGTTTTGAATTTAATAAACAAAATTAACAATAACCAAACTGAGCTAAATTTTTATTCGGTTAATTTTATAAAGTTTTTGGTAACTAAACTAACCGAAGAAACCGAACCAAACCACCCTGAAGAATCGAACCGACATCACTAGATAAGCCTATTTTACTTGTATGGGGACAGATACTGATTGTAGTTTATATGGTCTGAATTTACTTGTATAGGACGTAAGGATTGATTTAATATTCGAACATATCTAAAGTTTATAGATCGAGTCGGTATGAAATGGACGTGCTCTTGTTGTGTGAGCCAGACGCGTACAAGAGTAAATGTCACATGGCCTACGCTCATTTCTAGGCCACATTTTATTGCAACTAAACGATGATTAAATGGGTCTCACATCTTTGACTTTTCTAAAATATTCATTAGGTCCCCACTCGAATCCAACTGTGTTCACGTGGATTTCCTCATCATAGCATTTCCACCGTTATTTCATGCGACTACAATAAACATTGATATTAACAAGACATGAATTTATAATCTAAATCTAATCATGTAATAATTCAGAACAGATTAACATATATTGATGTATTTATTTTATTTTGCTACATAGGTTTTACGTAAAACATGCGACAAGGAAAAAGATTGCCGGAATGCTCATGACCGGAAGTTGGGTGAGCTAGGGGAGACGAGCGGCGGATCGATCCTCGTTAGTCAAGCGGTTATCGTCGGTCCGTACAAAAATGACAACTTCACAACCATCACTGACGCAATTGCAGCCGCACCTAATAACACTAGACCGGAGGATGGTTACTTTGTCATATACGCAAGAGAAGGTGTATACGAAGAATATATTGTTGTTCCGATCAACAAAAAGAATTTGATGCTTATGGGAGATGGAATCAATAAGACGATCATTACTGGGAACCATAATGTTGTTGATGGTTGGACAACGTATAATTGCTCGAGCTTTGGTTGGTTTTCTTAATATTCTTCTGAATTTTTCACTTTTCTCATTAGGAATTGTACCTTTTTAGTATATGATAGTTTTGTTTTCATTTTATAGCGGTGGTTGGAGAGCGGTTCATGGCAGTTGATGTTACGTTTAGAAACACAGCCGGACCTGAGAAACATCAGGCCGTGGCCTTGAGGAACAATGCGGAAGGATCCAGTTTTTACCGGTGTAGTTTTGAAGGCTATCAAGATACTCTCTACGTCCATTCTCTCAGACAGTTCTATCGGGAATGCGATATATATGGTATATATTACAAATTTTCTTTCTGCTAACTATATTGTTCACTAGTATAAATTATTCGAATAACCACAAACATGTCATGGCTAACCACAAAATAACTATAAAAAATGATCATACAACCTTAAAAAGTAGCCACAAAGCTATAGCCACCAAAAATCCACCGCGTTTTTCCGTGACTATATATAGCATCGAGGTTAATTTTTTGTGATTGTTTGAATTTTTTTCCATGGATATCTCGATTTTTTATATCTTTAAAAAAACACACACAAAAAAATCTGTGGCCGATCCGTAGTTTTCATATTTATATATATTTTGCATATACTTTTATTGTGCTATTGGAATATGAATTGCCAAAATCAAGTTACAAGTTTTTCTTTATTTCTTTATAGGTACCATCGATTTTATATTCGGAAACGCAGCTGCAATCTTCCAGAACTGCAATATATATGCTAGAAAACCAATGGCAAAGCAGAAGAATGCAATTACAGCCCATGGAAGAACCGAACCAAACCAAAACACTGGAATCTCTATCATCAACTGTACGATCAAAGCCGCACCAGATCTTGCAGCTGATCCTACCTCAACCATGACGTTCCTAGGGCGGCCATGGAAGCCTTACTCAAGGACGGTTTTCATGCAATCATATATTAGTGACATTGTTCAACCAGTCGGATGGCTCGAATGGAACGGTACAACTGGATTAGACACGATTTACTACGGTGAGTACAATAACTTTGGACCAGGGGCAAAGACAGACAGGAGAGTGCAGTGGTTCGGGTACAATTTATTGGACATGGCACAAGCCATGAACTTTACGGTTTACAATTTTACCTTGGGAGATACATGGTTGCCTCAAACCGATATTCCTTTCTATGGTGGTTTGGTTCGCAAAGAATGAAAACAACATCGTATAAGATATTTTTATAATTTTATATATATGTACCTCCTCATTTAATGATAAAGCAATAAAATTTCATTTTTTCTAAGTATTGGAATCTAGATATTTGGTGTTTAGTTATTCGGTTAATAAAATCACTTTATCACCCAAACCATAACTTTTTTTTGCTATAAAATAATAACTATTTTTTGTTTCTATTTGAATTTTTTTTAATAGTTATTTGAGTTTTTGTGGTATTTGTGCTATTTGCGTAACTAATTGAAAAAAGTGAAAAATTCATAGCTATATTTTGGTTATACAAATAATTTTGTTAATGAAAACAAATTTGCAACTAATAGACAGTCACAATGCACAATATATTACCCTTGTTTATCAAATAATGTAATTTGAATTGAATCAATCAAATGATACAAGAGAATAACAATAAACACTTACATACAAAATTATATAAATACGTACACATGTAACACATCCAAAAATAAGAGATTTCAATTTAAATCTCGTTATCGGGAAACAAAGTCAGAGACCGGACCTGAACGGCACTTTTGTCGTCGGAAGCCATCTTTCTCCGTCGATGAACGGTTTAACCGTAAACCTATTCGCTTCCTTCGTACTTAGAAACCTCAACCCCTTCCACTTAACTCTATTCTTCGTCGACGAACCGGCGCCGGTATTCTTATACTCACCGTAAAATATCGTATCAGGCGCAGAGTCTCCAGTCCACGGCAACCACCCTTTCGGATCAATAAACCCGTGCATGGACGAATCCATTATCACCGTCGTCGAGAAATTCTTCCATGGCCGACCTAAAAACGTTTGAACATCAGTTAGGTCACCTAGTGGAGAAATGCTGCAACGGTGAATCGAGATTCCTGTGTTCTGGTTCGGATCTTTCCGTCCTTGAGCCGTGATTGTGTTCTTCTGTCCTTTCATTGGTCGGCGAGGTTGAATCTTGCAGTTTTGTAGAACGGATGCTGCGTTACCGAAGATGAAATCGACTGTTCCGATTATGGTGCACTCACGGTAAAACTGGCGTTGTGCGTGCACGTAAAGCGTGTCTTGGTATGCGTTCATTGTGCATCGGTAAAAGGCTGCGAGATCCGCGCTTACCATTAGAGCTACGGCTTGGTGTTTAGATGGACCGGCTGTGTTGATGAAGCCCATGTCTCTTGCCATAAACCCTTTCCCGAACACAGCTGTATAGAAACACATATACATAGCAAAGTCAAAACTGGTTTCTTGAAACATAGCAAAGTATAAATTAAACGGGTTTCTTGGGTTTCAAGCATTGATTATATATCTTTATGTGGAAATTATTTCACATAAGATTTATTTATGCTGTTTTATTACATTATGTAGCCTCAAACCAAGCATTGAAGTTGAATTTATTTTGTTTTTCTCTATATTTCAATCCCTTTTTGTTGTTCTAAAATCACTTAAATTTCAAAATACTGACAATGAGTTATTTCTTGAATGAACTGAGGAATGAAATAGATTTTCTTTTTACCGAGATAATAAAAATATTTTGTTAGGATTCTATTTACTTATTGTATCCGGTTTGGGGTAATATATAAAAGATATAAGGGTTTGTAAATATTAACATTCACAAATAATATAAAAACTTTAGAACAAATGGTATTTACCTCAATATTATTTTTTCTAAATATTCCGCAAACCGCTTTCTTCTTATAAGGTTTTATTCGAATTATCGCAACACTTTTCTGCGCATATAGCATGCAAGCAACAGAAACAGAGCAACCAAACCCTTTCTTGGCTGACAAGCTATGTTTTCTAGTCAATATTATCTTAACCTAATTGAGTTCTCTGTTTTAGACAAAAGGAAAAGAAAGAGATTTACCGAATGTGGCGCTCTGGAAAGTGGGAGTTCCATCGACGACATTGAGTCGACCAGAGACAAGACTCTTGCTCTCTCCATCTCCAACCACGACAACATTCCACATTGTCTTCTCCACTTTCACATTCTCAAAATAAACACCTTTCTTAACATATATAATCGTCCTCTTCTCACTCTTCTCAGGTACATCCTCTAAAGCCCTACTTATCGTCCTATACTTCCCCGATCCATCCTTCGCCACAACAATATCAGCCACTTTCCTCAAATCCATGCTCTGCAACAATCTCCTTCCCACGTGGAACTCCACCGCCACGTCATCACTAAGTAAACGCCTCCGGAGTTTGAAGGAGTCAGCGATCTTACCAAGCCATGTAATGATCGCTAAGGCGTTACTCGTCATCTCCGTTGCGTTCTTGAGCTGACTTTCTCCGAACGTCTTCAGTTCTTGATCGTTAGATTCAGCCAACGTCTCCACGCAAGTCTCTTGGTACGTCTCGGCTGAGCTCAGCCATGTACGTAGGTCATCAACTAACTCAGGTATCGTGACGTCACCGTTTGATGATGACGTTAACGTGTTGTTGAGGTTATCTATCGTTAGGTCAAGAAGCTCAGCACAAGCGCTCATGGTCTTGTTGTTGTCGGAAGAGAATGCGTTGAGAGCTTTCGAGACTTCTTGGATTGTGATTTTGACGGCGTATTTGAAGAGCTGTTCTGGATTGAGACTGCTTGCGTTTGGAGCTGATCCGACAGTTTCGAAACATTTGTCTTTATGTAATGTAACGTCGCAAACGGCTTTAACGGAAACGGAGATTGATTCTCCGTTGACGTTAGGTGTCTCCACCGTCGTTGACTTCTTGTGAGCCATGGTTCCGAAGACGGCTCCGATCACTATTCCGACGAGAACGACTAGTGATACGGCGATGATTGCGATTCTCCTCCTCGACTTGCGACGAGCTTCGAGCATTACATGTTCACGCTCGTCGACTTTACCGTAGGAGGAAGACATTTTCGTAGTTTATTTTCTTCGTTTGATTAGTTGTTTGGTTTAGAGAGAGTGGATCGAGTCGATATAAATATAAAGTAAAAGAGTATAATATTTTGAATATAACTACCAACTTACGTGCGATGCACAAAGTGGGTTAGAAAATTTTATTTAGATTATCAAGAATGGTATATATAAGTGCTTCTCATGTTTTCTTTTTCTTTTATTTTAAACAAGTATATGTTTTCTTCTTTCTTTTATTTTAACACAACTATAAGCATATATGTCGGTGGTACGTATTTGTTATTTCTTTTGAATTCACAGCTAACTTTGGGTGTTTTGATATTAATTGGTTATGAATTTTTCAGATTTTTGAATTATAAATGGAAAATCTTTTTGAATATTTTAAAATTTAGATTCAGATTGATTTCATCTGAGCTCGGGTCAGATTTGGCTACTTGGAATATAAAACAAAAACATTGGTTAAATTTGAATGATTTTTGTTGTCGAAAAATAAAATTTGGTTAAAATTTAATAATTATAACTAATTATTTTATAACATTTTAATTATTTTAGTTTTAGATATTCATGTTTATAATTGTAATTTTGGTATATTTTGGATAACCTTCGGTTTTTGTTTATATTGGATTAGAACTTAGTTTTCTAGATATAAAAATATAAGATCCATTTGAATATTTTATCGGTTTCAAGCTATCTTTAATATCATTTTTCTAGGTTAAATTAGATTTGAATTTTTGGGTCCAAATATTTTGTTCAGTCTAATCGCAGCTAATCTTGTTTTAAAATAATACTAGATTTTGACCCGCACTTAGAAAGTGCGGGTTTAATTTTCTTTACAAATTTTACTTTTTATTCATTTTATTAATAGTAATTTAGATTTTTAATTATGTAATCTAATTTTGATTATAATTGTTTAACCAACATTATAAACAGTGAGTTAGCAATTTAGTTTTTTTTTTTTAAATGAATTATGTGTTATTTTGAGGATTTATATCGTAAGGATTAAGAGATTTTTGTCACAAAGGGATTAAGAGATTAAAATAACGATTTCGCATTATATATTTTAATATGTGTTGTATCGTAAGATCATAGTTTGGAAAAATATATATATATGTGAAAACAACTATTGTAAAAGTTATGTGGTATATGTTTAATTGTTATTATATTTATCTAAAATATTATTTTATAAAATACATGTTGTAGTCGTATATATAATTTGCAAATTTGATGGAACTATCCGTTAAAAACTTCATTCAAACATAAAGCATAATTTGACGCTTCAAATATTTGAATAATATAAGTATGAAATCATTTTATTATTTTTATTAAGTTTAAAATATATCAACTGAAATTATTTACTATATGCGAATTTTTTTATATAAAATTTATAATCGAGATTGACTAATTAATTTTTCAACCCGTTTAATTAATTAAATATTTTTCAGTTTGATGGAAAAACTTGCTAAAAAATACAATCGTAAAAACATCAATCGTAATATGTATATATATAGATATATATATATATATATTTGAAAAAAAGATATTAAAATATATTATAAATATATTTTGAATTAAATCATAAATTAGAGAATAATAATTTATATATAATAGTTGATGTATAAATTATTAATTATATTTATCAATTAATTTGTTTTGATTTTAATTAATTAGGAAAGTGGGATCCATTAGAATTTGGTTGTTTGGCTACATGTTTAATAATTGTCTTGTTTGGAAACATGGATTGTAGAGATAATGTTATATTCCCTAATTACTTTTAATGAAATTTAATTAAATCATTAATATACATTGTTTTACAGTTTTACCCTTAATGAAGGTTACAAATCCTAATAATATCAAGGGCAAATTTCGGAAACAACATTTATGTACCATGGCAAACCTTCCTGTTTTAATAGATTAGATATAGTTTACAAATTTTGTAAAGATGTTTAGGTTCTTTGGCCAAAAAGAAAGGAAAGATGTCTAAATTTATGTTATGTGTTTCTATTTGTGGCTAAGATCATTGATAATTACTCTTCTATCATGAAAATGTGGTTATTTTTTCTTATTCGCCAATCCTAATTTTATGTCAAGGTTGGAATTGCTAGGTCTGATAATTAAAAGTATTTTACAAATTATTATTATATTTCTCTTATATATAGAATTATACGGAAATCCTACAATTCAACGTTACAATATTTATTTGAATTATATTGTCAACTTTTGGATACTTATTTAAATATGTTTGATCAAAAGCTGTCCAGGAATATTTGTCGATAAAAACAAAAAGAAAGTTCCAGTGAAATAAGAATTTACTCGATTCATTTGTTTTTCCTTGATACGTCGGCAGATTTTTTTCTCGAGCAATGACATATGATGCTGATATACACATGTTCAACTATTGACCTTTTCATTTTAATCTTTACACTAAGCCAAAATAAACAACAATAAATAACCAAATCTCTTTCATGACGTTCAATGATTCAAGGCGTGAAATAGACCCGAATAAATCATGCTTCATTACTTTCAGTGATCTGAGGTGTGATTAGTTGCGTTAATGCACAGTGAACCGAACGAAAAGTTGACCAACCTGTTTCAATAATCTGAAACAGTATAAACAATTTAGCATTGGCAGAAGATAAAACATATAATATGTGACCAGTAGTGCCGGTCCAATATTTTTCGGATGTCCTATTCAAAACTAAAATATTATTTAATATAATTTTTATTAAATAATTTATTTAAATATCTTAACTAAAATTATATTTTAAAATGTCTATATTAAGAAAAATATATTTAGAAATGCCTTTTTAACTTTTTTTAATATATACTAATGAAGAAAATATATAGAAAAATGTCTTTTTTAGTCGGATGCCCTAATCCGTCGTTTATAGTTTATGCTCGAGGTCGACTCTGGTGACCAGTTAGTGTATTCATAACATGATTCAGCTGTGAGGGTATAGGATTGGTGAAGTAATATGATCATGAAGAAACCAACTAAAATTGGTTGAATAACGTTTACTTCAAATGGGATGAACATAATTAGCAATGTTGTGTGACTTACATGATTGCGGTTTGCGGACGTAGAAAATTAGCATGTCTTAAAAATTTGCATAGTTTTTGGTTTTTGGATTTTGGCTTTTGGATTTCAACTTTAGATTTTGGTTTGATTTTTTTAGTTTTGATTTTTTTTTTGTGTGTAGATTTTAGTTTTTAAGAAACTTGAATGTAGATTATGCAGTTTTTAGATTTTAAGATTTTTAATAATTTTTTTTGTTTGAATGCTAAATTTTCAAAATTGAAAGTTTAAAAGTACTAATAAGAAATACTATTTATAAATAATAACTATTACAAATTTATTTACAAGTGCACATCAATTTATTTGAAACTAAAAACAAAAAACACATACTAAAATCATCGTAAATTTTATAAAGATTTGAATTTATTTTTTAATCCCTTATATATTGCATCGGTGCATTCTACATCAAAATTAAAAAATAATAATTACAATTATATTTATAAAATGAAAAATTAAAAACTTTGATGAATATATATAAAATTATATAATGATTATGTACTACTACTATTTTAAAAGTAACTAATAGCTATAATTACAAAATATAAAAAATGGTGTAACATATGTATAATATTTCTAACTAACAAATTCAATTAATTTAATTAAAATTATAGTAAAATTGATAAAATAATGTAAAATTAATTAACTATTTTTACTCCAAAAACTTTAGCTAGATTTGCAGCACAAAATTATTTTTTCTTGTATGCACAGATAATAAGTGGTATTTATTAGATCGAATAATTATAAGTTCTATGAATAATAGATGTATATAGTAGTGTCTTTTAAACAAAAGCAGCGTATGCGGTATCTATAGAAAAAATAAATTGTAAAAAGAAAATTGTAAAAACATTTTCTAAAATATAGGAAATTCATTTGACTAAAATCATGATTGGATAGAAAAATAGGTTTTTGATAATCTAAAACCAAAACCATTTCAAAAACCACAAACATTCAAGGCCAAAGCTTTTGAACGAAGGAAGATAGAACTAGACGTGTTACCAAACACTGCCCAATTTGGTCATCTTCCTCAATCGACGGTCACTCCCACATCTCGGCACTTCCTCTACCCACTTCTTCGTCTCTCCTCCGCCCCAGAACTCCTGCAATAATCTAATCATCCTTAGATATTCATCTGCGAAAATTTTCACGACAATGTCTTGGCCTACGGATTCCGAGGTTAATCTTTCTTTCGCGCATATCTGCATTTTATATCGTCCAATAATTTTGTTGTTGTGTGTTTGGATGCTTTTGATTCTTTAACTCTTGTGTGTTGATCTTTTGCGATCGTTCATTTCCCCCACAGTTAACTGCCATAAAGGAGGCAGTGTCCAAGATGACGGGAAGAGACACAGGAGAAGTTCGAGTGGTGGTGGCACCTTATCGTATATGTCCTTTGGGAGCTCACATTGATCACCAGGTCGGTTTGTGATGATAGCTATGTAATCTCGGTTTTGATCAAGCTATAAGAGTTCTCTGATTCACACCATTTCCTTGTTATTTTGAATCATCATTGGTATTACTAATGACAGGGTGGAGCTGTATCAGCTATGACGATTAACAAAGGGATTCTTCTTGGTTTTGTTCCTTCGGGAGATACTCAGGTTTGTAAGAGTTGTTTCTTAGTTATGATGACTCTTATGTGTGTTTGGTAGTCCTTTGCCTTTAAGCACCATTCTGTTTTTGGGATGAATGCTAATGCAGTTCTTCTAAATAGCATTCATTGTTCTGGACGTGGTTCATTTAGAGAGTAGATGGAGATTCTAATAATGTAGTGGTCTCCTTTTGTCTTTCACCTGAGATAGTTAGCTTTAAAAATTGGAGAACTTCAAAATAAATGTGGTCTATAGACATGAGGGTGACTAAGATCTATTGCTGATTTGGGAGATTTCCTAGTGTCTGTGTTTGATTTGACCCTTGAAGTCTTTGTACCATTTATTCTCTTTTTAACATTTACGCAGGTCCAGTTGCGGTCTGCACAATTTGAAGGAGAAGTATGTTTCAGGTGCGCATGTCTTTCTTGATCTCTCATTTGTCATTGTTGTTTTTAAACTTACATATCCAGTCTCAGACATGCATAAGCTGGTTACTAAGCCACATATTATTGTAGAAGCCTATTTTGATCTTGCCAGTATTACATATATCTCATTCTAGTATGTAGATTAACAAATCTTTCACTTAAGTCTTAGATTTAACCTTTTCGTTTGACGCATCTTCTCCTAGAACTCATTGGAAATTGAGGTTCATCGGAAATTGAGGACCATTAGTGATGTAAGGGATATGCTAGTAAGGGAAACAAATATCCATTTTGGAAAAGCTTGAATGTTTAGTTTCTGTTTCATGCATTCTTTATGCTATAGCGTTCGTACATGTACTTCTATTTCCCTTTTTGTAATGCGTTTCAATTGTGTACTCGTTGTGGTGGTAAAGGAATTGCAGATATTCTATGCATAATTCTTATAGCTTTTTTTTTTGTTTCGAAAATTATAGAGTAGATGAAATCCAGCACCCAATAGGCCTAACAAATAAGAATGGTGCATCAAAGGATAAAAGCATCTGGGGAACTTATGCCAGAGGAGCACTTTATGCATTACAGACGAGCAAAAAGAACATCAAACAGGTGTGGTTTTCCGCTTACAGCTCTAGATTAAGTTGACCATTAAAGGGAAACGAGATTTAGTAGCCTGATCTTCTGGGTTCCACAATACATACTCACCCTTCTTTTGGTTGCCATGCTAATATCTCAGGCCTTGCTTTCCCCATAATAGTATACATAACTGTATTTAAATCAAAAGGTATTTGGATGTGTTTCTAAGTAATTGTTTTGATCTGTGAAGGGTATTGTTGGTTGCATCAGTGGCTCGGATGGACTAGATAGTTCTGGGCTTAGCTCATCAGCTGCTGTAAGTAACTAAAATCCACCAGCTTTCCTACATAAGGATTTTCTCTGGAAAGACAATTTTCCTGTTACCTAAAACACTTTTAGCAGATGATCAAAGGTGTTTGCTTCTCAGATATGTAAAATGAATCTTGTAAATTATTTTTTGATCGCCAGAAATGTGACAGGTTGGTGTGGCATACCTGCTAGCTTTAGAGAATGCAAACGAATTGACGGTATCCCCAACAGAAAATATCGAATATGACAGGTAAATACAATTTTTCCCTTTAATGTAACTAAGAAGCTCATCTTTATTGTTTCATGAGCAGTTGCCTCTATGAATCAGCAATTTAGTGCTGCAAATTGGTCAACTTACATGTTATTAATTGCATCTGCAGACTTATTGAGAATGGGTATCTGGGTCTGCGGAATGGAATTTTGGACCAGTCAGCTATTTTGCTATCGAGTTATGGGTGTCTAACATACATGAACTGCAAGGTAAAGTTTCCAAAAGAAGCTTGCTCGTGTGATGTTATATAGGGGAAGTTTAAGCTCACATGGGATGTTGAGATATGCTTTGTTTGTTAAACTGAAAATCTGACTCACAAATCAGATCGACAACGACAATGCTTTCCCGAGAAACATGAATGTTGCTTGCCTATCTTTATTTTCTTCGAGATACTGCCATCTCAGAAGAACGGTTTGAAATATGCAGACTAAGGACCACAAGCTCGTACAGGCTCCTGAACTGGAGAAACCGTTCAGGATATTGTTAGCATTCTCAGGCCTGAGGCAGGCATTGACCACCAACCCAGGATATAATCTGCGAGTTGCTGAGTGTCAAGAGGCTGCTAAAGTTCTTTTGAAGTATGTGCAAATCTACATAATTCACATTTATCTGCATAATAGCCTTCTTTATATACAAATTTTAGTGGAAATGTTGTATTACTCTATTGCTTGGGATACTCGTTTCTTTGCATCACAACAATTTCTTGATTTACCTTTTTCTTCAGTGCATCTGGGAACAGCGAGCTGGAACCTACCTTGTGCAATGGTACATATACTTTTGAGTTTGGATTTATGTCTCTTATTCGTTCCACGATAATAAGATTTTTTGTTGCCATCTCTTTCCTGTCTCATTGAACAGTTGAGCATGCGGTCTATGAAGCTCACAAGGTAAGAAAACAATATTCATAAACTTGTGGCAAATCTATGTTAGGTCTATTAATTGATGTAATACGATCTTACTTGCTCGTGCAGCATGAGCTGAAACCAGTTTTAGCTCGAAGAGCAGAGCATTACTTCTCGGAAAACATGCGGGTTACTAAAGGCAAATGCTCTTGAATTCTTGTAGAAGTCTCGTTATCTGCACAAATGATTCATTGAGCTCTTTATGATGGCTTTACGAATTTGTATGAATGTTTGTGATACTTAAATTTCAGGATTGGAGGCCTGGGCTTCAGGCAATCTTGAAGAATTTGGAAAGCTAATTTCAGCGTCGGGCTTGAGTTCCATTGAGAATTACGAATGCGGTACACTCTTTGTTTGCTTTCGCAGAGATTACTTTCTCTCTTAGATTCATCACTTGGTTATAAATTATGAGAGTTTTGGTGAAGGTGCGGAGCCACTGATTCAGCTATACAAGATTCTTCTGAAGGCACCTGGTGTATATGGAGCTCGGTTCAGTGGTGCAGGATTCAGGGGATGTTGTCTGGCGTTTGTAGATGCAGAAAAAGCTGAAGCAGCTGCTTCATATGTGAAGGATGAATATGAAAAGGCACAACCCGAGTTTACCAAGAAACTGAATGGAGGAAAACCTGTTCTCATCTGTGAAGCTGGTGACTCTGCTCGTGTTCTCTGATCAAACTCCGAGTTTTGGTTTCCACTTGAGTGCTCTCATGCTTATTGATTCTTTTTTTTTTTGTCAACGCTTATTGATTCTTGTTTGTTCATCTCTTTTTGATTCTCTCTGAGTAATTCTCTGGTCTCTCTAGTCAGAGTTTCATCATGAGAGATTTTGCAGGGTTTGGGACGTTTCTATTGTTACCAAGAATTTGACAATACATAATGTAAATCATCTATCATTTTTGTTTTTGGGTTTCTTGAGGTTTCCGAATTGGAAGAGCATAGCTAGGGAACTGTACCGTTTTGTGGCTGAAAGACAAAAGTTTCAAAGGTTTGGGGGTGAAACTATAACGTTTTCTAATTAATAGGGACGACTAAATTAAATAAACTAATTCGTTTTGCCCCAACATTTTGTTGGGAGAGTTTGTGAATCAAATTTCCCCCTAACAACTTGTGAACTTAATTAACTAAACATTTGCACACAGAAAAATAACTAAACAAATACACAATTTTATGAAATTAAAAACTAAAATCTAAATTACAGACAGTTAAAATTATTTATATATTTAATAAATACATAGAAAATAATATAATTTGTTAAAAAAAAACAAAAAACATAGAAAAATAATTATCACAAATTGAGATAGATTAGTCTTTTTTGTTTGGACAGAAAGCCCCCCGACAAAGTCTTGAAATTGGCGCCTGGGAAAATCCTCCGGTGTCTCTCTAGGGTTTTAGCTTTTCTTCTACAAATCCTTAAAACCCTTTGGACATGACTCCATTTTGCCATTCCACTGTATCAATCCCTAACACTAACTCTCTCATGTCTCTCTCCTCCACTCTCCGCTTCTCTTCCTCCCTCCTCCGTCGCTCCCTCACCCAATCACGCCACTTTCGATTTCCCCTTACCGACCCATTATGCCGTCTCCGCCGCACTGAACCCTCCGGCGTCCGGTTCAACTCCTCCCGTCCTCCCCAGTCCGCCAACAATGGCGGTTTGGTGGTTTCCGGGGACGGTTACAATGGCGACTCTCGAATCGTTCCTTTTGAGCTTCACAAGGAGGCTACTGAGTCGTATATGTCCTATGCCCTCTCTGTTCTGCTTGGACGCGCTTTGCCAGATGTCAGAGACGGTCTCAAGCCAGTCCATCGGAGAATTCTGTTGAGTGTTCGGCTAATTGCTTCTGAAATTTAAGTTTAATTAAAAAAATTCCCTTTCTTAAAGTTGATTGTTTGTTCCAGCTTTGCCATGCATGAATTGGGGATGTCATCTAAAAAACCATACAAGAAATCTGCAAGAGTTGTTGGAGAGGTTAAGTGATTCTTTCTTCTAAGTGTTCTCTCCCTTCAAATACCCTAAATTTTTGGGTGTGGTTCGGTTCTGAGTAACTTCTGTGCTGTGGAACTCTTTAACTACAGGTTCTTGGTAAATTTCATCCCCATGGAGATACTGCTGTTTATGATTCTCTTGTTAGGATGGCTCAGGTATGTAATTGTCTGAATCCCCATGGAATGTAGTCTTGCCTTCAAATAATGTTGTCTTTTTCAGGCACGCTTTGTACTGATTTGTCTTCTGAATACATTTGTTTTTGCATCTTGTTCTTGGCAGAGTTTCTCCTTGAGATGTCCACTTATCCAAGGACATGGAAATTTTGGCTCCATTGATGCAGATCCTGCTGCTGCTATGCGATACACTGAATGCAGACTCGACGTGAGTGACTATCACCTTGCTTTCTGCAGTCTTTCCTATTCTCTTTAGTGCTTCTGTTATCTTCTGCGTTTCTTCTTGTCATGTATTTCTGTTAGTGTCCTCAGCTGATTGATTTTATTTTTCTCTGCAGCCACTTGCAGAGGCAGTATTATTATCTGATCTTGACCAAGATACGGTAATCATCACACGGCTGCACTTATTGCCAAGTTTACTAATGCTCGACTATATTGTTTATTAGCCTCTTTTGTGTCTAATCTTTTGCAGGTTGATTTTGTGCCCAACTTTGATAATTCACAAAAAGAACCAACAGTGTTGCCTGCTCGACTTCCTGCTCTATTGTTGAATGGAGCTTCTGGGATTGCGGTAAATAGTCTGACAAACCTTAATCTGACTTTCTGACTTGTTATCTTTTTTGTTCTTCAATCAGTATCGCCAACATTTTTCCTAGCTGCATTAGATTATATATGCATTATGCAAGTGAGTTCAGTTCATTTCACACATTTTAGGTTGGCATGGCGACAAATATTCCTCCTCATAATCTTGGGGAGTTGGTCGATGTGCTTTGCGCTTTAATCCATAATCCAGAAGCAACGGTACCAATGCTACCTCTTCTCCTCTTTGCTTTAGTGTGATTGTCGATATCGTGGAGTCTTTTGTCTAACATGAAAACTTCCCTGATTTATAACTAGACATGGCTATAAACTCATATGTTGCTGTTTCCACTTTCTTCTTTGTCCCATCAGCTGCAAGAACTGCTGGAATACATGCCTGCACCTGATTTTCCAACTGGGGGAACAATAATGGGAAACCTTGGGTTAGTCTTTGCTTTCCAGTTTTCTTTACTCATCTCGTTTGTTGAGTCTATTTGTAGTAAACTGTCTTATGTGCATTCTCGGTTTTTCTGATTTAATTCAGATTTCGCCCAGTGTTTCACATCTCTTTAAAGACATGCTATGCTCTCTATATGGTCAAATATAAGGACTGACAAGCCATTATCTAGGCTTTGTAAGAAAATAACTATGGATATGGGGAAACACGGTCTTTCCGTTAGTCTGATGTATGATTCTAACAGGTTACGAGAGCTTTGCTTATATCTGAAACTAAAGCTCCTACAAAATGAGCGTTAGGATAGTATGGTAAATAGGTTTCTTTATTGCTTGTCCTATACAGCTTCTGTTGAATCATTTTGTATTTTTTATTGTATCGTAAAAGTTTACATCTTATGTGAAATATCTTCTACAGTGAGAATTTTTTTATTCGAGTTTGTTAATTACCTTTAACAAAAATAAAAAGTCGCATGCATATGCCATTTCCTGCTGTTAATGTTGTTTCCTTATAGTTCTCTAATGTGTGGAAGCACTTTCAGGGTTTTAGATGCTTACCGAACTGGCCGAGGGCGTGTTGTAGTTAGAGGAAAAACTAAAGTCGAATTGTTGGATGCAAAGACTAAGCGCAATGCAGTTATCATCACAGAGGTGATCCACTTAGTTTTTCAGATTATGTACTGATATCCAAGGAGGCTTCCCGTAGATATATAGCAGTATCATTACGATAAAAAGCATGTAGAGTAACTTACCTATTTAGTGAAAATTTATTGCAGATTCCTTACCAGACAAACAAAGCTACGCTTGTTCAGAAGATTGCCGAACTTGTTGAAAATAAGGTACTAGTGATGTCTGGTCAACAATGTCTGTGAATTCTTGGTTTGTTGATGAGACATGCTATAACTGAAGACGAAGGCCAACTAAGCTCATCACATTTAATGTTTATTTTGCTTCACTTGTCAATATGTCATCTTTTGGTCACGGTGTCTAACATTCCTACCACTTGCCCTGGTCCAACTGATATTGATCTATCAGGCAAAGATAAATTAGGTTGACGTTTGCAAAGTTTATTTTTCATTCGTTGACGTTAGGTGTTTGTTAATTCCAGACACTAGAGGGGATAAGTGACATACGGGACGAGAGTGATCGTAATGGGATGCGTGTGGTTATTGAGGTATTACACTGTTTTCTCTGCACTTAGACTGTAATGTCTAATTTAAAATTCCAGTGGAGGGTAACGGTTTTTATGTAATTTCAAAATATTTATCGTAGCTCAAACGAGGAGGGGATCCTGCACTTGTGCTAAATAACCTTTACCGGCATACTGCCCTCCAATCAAGCTTCAGCTGCAACATGGTGGGGTGAGTTACTCTAAAGTACCTTTTTTGTTGTTGCTGGTTGTCTTATATAACCTAATAATCAAAACTTGTGGACGAAACAGAAAAGATAGGATCCACATTTGTTATCTAGACTCTAGAGAAACACTTGCAGTTTCTGTCTAAAAATTGACTACAAGTCTTTCAGTTTATGGGGTAGTACAGGTACGAAATGTCCTTTCTTAAAATCAATAAGGATAAGAATATTGCCAACCAGAATTCTAGATTAGTTACTTCTCATCCTTCTGTAGGAAAAGTAAGAGTTGGGAGAAACTTAAGATGTGTTGTGGGATTATTTTTTGGGTTAAGTTGAATGTATCAACCAACCGTTTCTTAATATCTCAATAATGAAATTAAGAATTGGGAGACACATGGGTGAGTTATGGAGATAGGTGACTATGATTGAGAAATGTATCAATCAATACTTTGTACTTCATTTATCCTGTATTTGCTGCATAGATATTCTTGTATTTCTTGACAGAATCAGCATATAAAAGAAACATGGTGTTTCACAGGTTGACTTATTGAAAATTCTTTAGTGATTATGTCTTATTCCTTGATCTTAATTGGTTTTAATATTACGTGTTTTGTAGTATCTGTAATGGAGAGCCCAAGCTAATGGGTTTAAAAGAATTACTTCAGGTAACTACTTGCCTATGTAAATCATTTGTCTTTTAAGTTACTGGATCTATATAAAGAATATACTGAAAATTGATCTGCTAATAAATATTCTTTCATGGACAATGTCCAAGAACATAAGCCTGAAGGAATTATAGAAAAGTGAAAATCAGTGATGTTTAATTCTCTTTTATGACTATCATATTTATATATTCTGTTTACTTTCCGCTATCTGTGTGTGTAGGCATTTATTGATTTCAGATGTTCTGTTGTCGAAAGGCGCGCAATGTTCAAGCTTACACATGCACAGCAAAGAAAACATATTATTGAGGTGTGTTTTGAAATATTTTGTTTTCTTAAATTATGCTACCTATCTTAACTATAAGTACTCTCAAAATTTCCTATCTGATTATGATGCATGAAGACCACGATCTTACTATGTAACTGCTTCACTGTAGGGTATTGTGGTTGGACTTGACAATATGGATGAAGTAATCCAACTCATCAAAAAAGCCTCAAGTCATTCCTCTGCCGCGGCTGCTTTACAAAGTGGTGAGCTAAATTTTCCTTTGACAATTTACTACATTAGATTTGTTGTTGCTTGCAAAGATTCCAAAGGGATTTAACATAATCAAATATATCTATACAGAATATGGACTTTCTGAGAAACAAGCTGAGGCAATATTGGAGATAAGCCTTCGAAGACTAACTGCTCTTGAGGTGCCTTTTTACTCTCGTCGTTTCTTTGTATATTTCATTTTTAAAATTAAAACTTGTAATCTGGAAGACGTCTAACTCGATTCTACCTTCAGCGGAAAAAATTTACAGATGAGAGTAGTTCACTGACAGAGCAAATTGCAAAGTTGGAGCAGCTACTATCAAGCAGAACAAATATTTTGAAGGTAACAAACATTCTAATGCTTCTTCCATTTACTATTTGCTAAATGGAGTCATCAGCATGATTGTTGATGCATGATGTTTGTGTTGCAGACGAAAATATAGCTCTTTGCTTCATTTACTTCAAGTTCATGTTACTTACTACTTTCTTCCCTTGGATTTCTTCTTGAATTTTCTTAGTTAATCGAACAAGAAGCAGTTGAGCTGAAGGACAGATTCTCAAATCCCAGGCGTTCAGTGTTGGAAGATTCTGACAGTGGTGATCTGGATGATATAGATGTTATTCCAAATGAAGAGATGCTGATGGTATGTTGCATACTTAAAACCTATAAAGTTTCTCAACGTTGAAAAACTTTGGTTGTTTTGTGACTTGATTTCTGGATGATTTTAGGCTGTCAGCGAAAAGGGTTATGTGAAAAGGATGAAGCCTGATACGTTCAATCTTCAGCATCGTGGAACGATTGGTAAATCTGTTGGGAAACTGAGAGTTGATGATGCAATGTCTGACTTTCTTGTTTGTCATGCACATGACCATGTCCTCTTCTTCAGGTATATTTAACGGAAACCGCCTTTGTTTTTGCAATAAACATGAGACTTGGATTTTCTGCCTTGTAATTAATTGCTCACACTTGTTCTACATTCAGCGACCGGGGTATAGTGTACTCAACCCGTGCTTATAAGATTCCTGAATGCTCCCGCAATGCAGCTGGTACACCTTTGGTTCAGGTAATTCACGTATATATGCTCTCCTTCTGCCACGAGTATTAACTCTATGACTGTCTAATGCTTTTTCTGTATTCATGTGACATGTGGAAGTAGATTTTATCTATGTCAGAAGGTGAAAGAGTAACCTCCATTGTTCCTGTTAGCGAGTTTGCTGAAGACCAATATCTCCTGATGCTTACAGTGAATGGCTGTATCAAGAAAGTACCTTTGAAGTTATTCTCCGGGATACGCTCAACTGGAATCATAGCAATTCAATTGGTTTGTCCCTTTTCTTTCTAGTCAAATTTTGGGTACACTCTTCTTAACAGAGGTTGTTCTAACATGCTTATTTGTATCCAGAATTCTGGTGATGAATTGAAATGGGTTCGTTGTTGTTCAAGCGATGATCTTGTAGCCATGGCATCCCAAAACGGAATGGTGGTCCTGAGTACATGTGATGGTGTAAGTTGCAGTTCTTGATTCTTCTTCCGAGTAAACCTTTTTTGCTACTTGAGCAAGCTCTAAATATGGCTATTGTTTATTAGGTTCGAACACTGACCAGAAATACAAAGGGAGTGACTGCCATGAGACTCAGGAAAGCGGATAAGATGGCGAGCATGGACATCATACCTTCATCTCTGAGGAAAGATATGGAAGAGAAGTCAGAAGAAACTTCGACTGTGTAGGTGTTTCTTTAGTTATATATCTGTTAATGTTTGCTCTTAAAACTGTCCTTAACACACTAAGTAATGTTTTGTTGTCTTCTTTACTCTGTTAACACAAACAAAAACAGGAAACAATCTACCGGTCCATGGCTCTTATTCGTGTGTGAGAATGGCTACGGAAAGCGTGTTCCCCTGAGTAGCTTCAAGCCTTCTCGTTTGAACAGAGTTGGGTTAATTGGATCTAAGGTATGATCTAGATTATTACTACTATCTCATCTCTTCTTAGTTTGTTTGTTCATTCTTCTTTCATCTCAATTTCTCAGTTTGCGGAGGATGATCGTTTGGCTGCTGTATTCGTGGTTGGTTACTCCTTAGCTGGTAAATATACACACTTCTTCCACAAATAAGGTTTAGATTCTCTGAAAGTGTTCTACTATAAGCTTAACAGTGTTTTTTTATTGCAGAGGATGGAGAAAGCGATGAACAAGTGGTTCTAGTGAGCCAAAGCGGAACAGTGAACCGGATCAAAGTCAGGGATATCTCAATCCAATCACGCCGTGCACGGTATTGTTTATTCTCTCCCTAAAATTTAGCAGTCTTTCCATGTGGCAATTGTTATGATTTCATATATTGTTCTCATCTGAATTCACAGGGGAGTGATTCTCATGCGACTAGATCATGCTGGAAAGATTCAATCCGCCTCTCTAATCTCTGCAGCCGATGAAGAAGAAGAAGGCGAAGGACTTCAGAGTCTTGAAGAGGCTACTAGCTTGTAGATTTTGCCATCCCAATCCAACCCGTACAGAGGTTTTGTAGTGCCTATGCTTTTGAATTCTCTTCCTATTTTTGTTTACCGATGTTACTACTAGAAGAGAAGATCATGATTGTAACCGGTTATTAACACTAATGTCCTGGTATATTTTCTTTGTTTTATTCTTAAGATTATCCAAACAAGATGCTGCTTGAAAAGTTGAAACCAGTTATTATTAAAAGCAACCACAAGTGCCAACTACTTTTGTTTTGTTTTTAACTGAATCAGTAGAACATTTTTACAAACCGTACGAAGACGTAAGCGCCAAACCCCATAATTACAAGAGAAGCTACTCCAACATTGACCAAAGATATGTCATATTTCTGACTCTCCCCTGTCTCCAGTCCTCTTCCTTCTGTTGCAGGAGGATCCATGTCGGTATGCTTCTGTCCTTCGATTAGTAATGGACCGGTTTCTGATTCTGAGCTTTTTTCAACCATCTTCTCTCTATCTTCACCTCCTATGGTTGATTCTTTCTTTCCATGATCACCTGCATCTAAACCGGCTTCTTCTACCTTCTTTTGTTTCACTCTCTCTTGAATCTCTCCTTCACTTACCTCGTCTCCAAGCATCTTCTCATCAATCTTGCTTATCACGTTTCCATTTACATCCCTTGCTGTTCTTTCAACTCTCTCTTTCGTCTTTAGCTCAGGCTTTGCCTGGCTCACCGCAGAAGTTTCCTTTTCTGTTCTTCTTGCCTCATCACCAACACCTAGTTTTGTCTGTTTCTCCTCTTTCTTTTGTCCCAAGCCAATCTTTCCTTCCTCTTTCAGCTTCTGACCTATTTCACCATCTCCCTTTCTCTCAACTACTTTTTCTACTTTAGCATGTACCTTGGGTTCCAAGCTACCACCAATTGTCGGCGTTTTAGTAATTCCTTCCTCCTTCACCTTCTGTCCATTCTTTACTTTCTCCTCTTGTGCAGGTACCTTGGCTTTCAATCCACCACCCACGCTCGGTGTACTTCTAGCTTCTTCCTCCTTTACCTTCTGTACAGTCTTTTGTTGACCCGTTTGAGCAGCCTCCTTTTTCTCAACCACCTTCTCTTGTTTCGTCTGTTCCTTACGACCCAAGCTAGGGCTGGCTTCTCCGTCTTTCACTCTCTCTTCAATCTTCACTCGGTTGGCCGTTGGCACCTGTTTCTTACCCTCAACCACAGATTTATACGTTCTTGGTTCTTCTTTATTCACCGTTGGAGCAGCTTTCTCTTGACTCGTTCCTACTTGTTTCTCCTCGTCATGAGCTGCCTTTTCTTTTTTCTCACTTTCCACGACCACCGGAAACTCAATCGTCAAGAGTCCATGTGAGAAGGAGGTGTTTGATTTCGTCATATCACATGAGTCAGGGACACGGTAGACTTCATTGAAACGAGCCTTAGTATGAGTAGAGAGCGGTCGTTGGCCTTCAATGTGGATAGCTCGTGTCTTCTCATCCTTTGTGATTTTTATTTGGTCAATATAAAACCCTGTATATTCCAAGAAATCCACAAAATAATTATTAACTAAAGATTTTGTCTCAAGAAAAAAAAAAGGAGAAAGAAGAGAAAATGGACCAGGAAGATTGACAGTGAGGAATATGGAAGATCCGGAGTTGCTCCATTGAGCTCTTGGCTTGAAACTGCTCACCGTGGGAGCCAACGGTGGTGGGTGACGGCCACCGCCCGGCCTTGGCCTCCTAATCATTGCCATGTTTGTATATATATCAGAGAGAAGAAATGGAAATTAGTTAACTAATCAAACTGTGGTGAAACTTAAATCTTAATCTGTATGAAGGATATCTATGAGTCCCTTGTGTATATATGAGATGCTTATGAACTTATGGGAGGTTTTGAGATTTAGGTTTGGGTTTAGGATTGCTTTAGGGTATTGACTTTGTCTCTTTCTTTGGCCAAAGGTCTCATTTATAAATGTTTTCTTGTGCTACAAGGAAAGCATAGAAACGTTAAGTTATCTCCTCAAGGGCACTGCATCAACGAAGTGACGTCGTATTCAATTTTCTTTCTTTTTATTCTTTTAAATCGAATAGCCTACGTGGCATAGGACACATATGATGAAATTAGATTCCCTGGACCTAATCAACGTTCCCTCATCGCATACTCCATCACTCACCGGATAACTTCCCTTCAGTCGTATTCCGCCGCAATTTCTATCTCCATGGCCGGCGTAAACCTACAGCTACGTCACGCGTACTCTATTGTTCAATTCGTTCCAACTGTTTCTTCTTCTTCTTCTCCTCCTCCTCTTCGGCTGGGAATTTCACCTTCTCGTGTTCTCTTCTGTAATCGCCGAGCTAATTCCGCCGCCGCTCCAACACTGAGAACCACCCACCGTTCAGATTATATTGCTGCGTCTTCCGTATCCTCAGCCGTCGATTATTCCACCTCTTCGGATTCGTTGGTGGGAGATCGGGATGAAGTGGGCAGGATCCCTTTGCTTGAAGTTAAGGATTTGAGAGCTGTGATTGTTGAATCGAGGCAGGAGATACTAAAAGGCGTCAATTTGGTTGTATACGAAGGAGAGGTACGCATCAATAAGTGAACTTTTTGTAGGTTCATTTGACACTGAATCACAAGAAAGTTCGAACTGGAATTGTGTGGATCATTTGCATTTCTGCTGATTGTAAAAAAATAGCTTCTTTTGTGAAATTTTGGTCGATCCTTATAGATTGTTGTTTCATGGCTGCTAACAAAATCACAGGTTCACGCAGTGATGGGGAAGAATGGTTCAGGGAAGAGCACATTTTCTAAGGTGAACATTTCTGATTGTATCTTAACATGATTTTATCTGTTATCTTAAAAGTCTTTGAAACCAATCGTGGGAGAAAGAGAACATATTGTATCTAAGGATTCCTCTTAGTATTGTTCTCTTCCTATTTGTTTTCTCAGTGGCCTTTTATTCTTTGTAGGTTCTTGTTGGTCATCCCGATTATGAAGTGACTGGAGGAAGTATTGTATTTAAAGGGCAGAATCTACTTGATATGGAACCAGAGGAAAGATCTCTTGCCGGTCTCTTCATGAGTTTCCAGTCCCCAGTTGAGATCCCTGGTGTTAGCAATATGGATTTCTTGAATATGGCATTCAATGCTCGGAAAAGAAAACTCGGTCAGCCAGAGCTTGATCCCATTCAGGTGTCTTGAAAAATTATTTACATAGGAGTTTTCGATTTAGAGGATTTGGATTTACTTTACATTCTTTCTTACTCGTTACTGCCTGTCTCTGTGCAAATTGGTCGTCCCCTTTGCAGAACTGTGTAACTGTAAATATCTTCTGTCTTATCTCTTACGGATATAACATGGCTCATGCAGTTCTATAGCCACTTAGTATCAAAACTTGAAGTTGTGAATATGAAGACCGATTTTCTGAACCGAAATGTCAATGAAGGATTTAGTGGTGGTGAAAGGAAACGCAACGAGATTCTACAGTTAGCGGTATTGCTCCATTTCCCCTTGTTTCTCAGTTGCCACCAGCGCCCTTAAATGATAAGAAACAAATATGGTAACAGAAGGTAGCTGGAATACTGTGCTTGTTCCATAACTGTGAAGGCTATTAATTAGGATGTTTGGGTAGATTTTCCTAAGCAGGTACATTTTGTTTCGATAAAGTGACAGTGGAAATTGCTAGGGCAGTGAGGATCTATTATCAGTATTTGATTGCAGTGTTAGCTGAACAGACACAGGCTAAATATATGTCTTAGATTTCCATATCTCCTTACTGTAACTGAAATATCTGCTAGCAATGGAGTGGAGACATCAACGTTTTATGTTTTTAAAATGGTTCGACATGCGATGTCAGCCACTTAATCTTAAAGCTCTAAACATGTTCATTGAGTCATGTCATCTTGGGTTCTGCCTCCCAATGAGTGATTATCTCTGGTTTGTAGATAACATTAGAAAAGTAATAGAGAACACTAATGCTATATGTTTGGTAACGGTGTCTTCCCTGTCCTTGCAGGTCCTTGGAGCCGAGCTGGCTATACTGGACGAGATTGATTCAGGGTTGGATGTTGATGCTCTTCAAGATGTGGCAAAGGCGGTGAACGGGCTTTTGACACCAAAAAACTCTGTTCTGATGATAACCCACTATCAACGCCTACTTGACTACATCAAACCAACTCTCATACACATCATGGTGAGTATTGTTACCAAACCAGCCTTCTTTATTCGGTCCACAAAGACCATATGAACATGATTTACATGGATTTTGTTTGTACCGGTGCTTCATATATGTTACTCGGTTTCAGGAGAATGGAAGAATCATTAAAACCGGAGACAAATCCTTGGCAAAATTACTGGAGAAGGAAGGCTACAAAGCGATATCCGGTTAGTTATCGCAGATCATAGAACACCACACGTTCTTTCTCGAGAAACCAGAGTGTTGTTTATGGGTCAAAGACAATGGAATCTGAAGATGATGTCTGGGAAAATCAAATTAGGCACTATAATCTTTGACTGGTAGGCTCTCTTTTTTTCCCCGGCTACATTGGTTTGCATGACAAACTATTGTTTCTGCACAGTTCTTACATACTGTTTTGTAACCATCAATAAAAATCAGATAAATAACTCATTATGTTCTAGTGATGGTATTAAGTGTTAACAATGAGTGGGCGTTCAGAGTACCCATTCAGGTTTGGTTTCGGTTTTTGAGGTTTTGGATTTGGTTCTTTGGATATAAGACTCTAAAAGATCTATTCGGATATTTTGTCGGTTCCGAATTTGGTTTGATACCAATTTTTGGGTCGTATTGGATCTTCGGGTTTGGGTATTTTGTCCAATCTTACTTTTAATTATGTTATTAACCGGGTGGTCGTTACATTACTAATCTGAGATAATAAAAATTGGTTTGATTATTCAAATCGCCTGCTGATGCTGGGAGCGAGTGGGTACACTACAAAAATAATAATTTCAGACAATGAGATCGCAAAACTCGCTGGTGAATTAAATCCAAACGCGTCCATGGATCATCTTCTCCACAATTGACTTATTACAAATCCTGTGTTTATGCAAACGTATTGCTATTAAGCCATCCCTCGTTTTTCCCTCGCTTATTTTCCGATCAAATAAAAAAGTTTATTCTTTTCTTTTCCATTCCAGATCTTATTGTTCTCAGATCATTTACGTTTTCTGGATTTCGTCGTTCTCTGTTCTGGGTTCGTTTGAATTTTCGATTTTCAAATCACCCTTCTGAAAAATTCGGAACCTTTTCTTGGGTTATTGATTGTTGCCGTGGAACTCCTTTGCATTTAGTCTATCGACCCAAGTTGGGTTTTTGCTTGTTCATTCATCTGTATTCATGAGTTTTAAATCATTACCTACCTAATCGGGGAGTGAACAATCTTCTATGATATCCGGTTGTGGTTGGAGAAGAGAACGAAGTATTAGATGATGAGGGATTTGACTTTCAGTTGTAGTGTCTCTAATCATTAGGAAATGAGATCAGATCAGATCAATAGATAGATCGGTGATGTGGAAAGCTTGAATGCGATTCTGGAGAAAGTTAATTTAGGATCATAGTAAGGCTAGAGATATCTTTGATGGGTAATGCTTGTGTAGGACCAAACCTTTCTGGAAATGGTTTCTTGCAAACTGTTTCGGCTGCAATGTGGAAGCCAAGGATCGGAGCTGAGCAAGCTTCTTCCCATGGCAATAAAGAAGTTGCCAAAGAAGCAGCTTCAGAACCATTACCTGATCAAGTCCAGAATAAACCTCCTGAGCAAGTCACAATGCCAAATCCAAGAACCATTCCCGAAGCCGAAACCGAACCAAAACCGGTTGCAGAGATCCAATCTGAAGAAACCAAGAAGGAAGTTGCTCTGCAGGTGGAGACAACAAAGCCAGAAACAAAGCCGGAGGCAACAAAACCAGAAACAAAGAGTGAAACCAACCCGGAGACGAAACCTGAACCTAAGAAGCCTAAACATATGAGGAGAGTGTCCAGTGCAGGGCTTAGGACTGAGTCAGTGTTGCAGAGAAAGACTGAAAACTTTAAAGAGTTCTACTCATTGGGAAGGAAACTCGGACAAGGGCAGTTTGGGACAACGTTTTTATGCGTTGAGAAAGGTACGGGGAACGAGTATGCGTGTAAGTCGATTTCCAAGAGGAAGCTTTTGACGGATGAGGACGTTGAAGATGTGAGAAGAGAGATTCAGATAATGCATCACTTGGCTGGTCATCCAAATGTTATATCCATTAAAGGAGCTTATGAGGATGTTGTGGCGGTACATCTTGTGATGGAGTTGTGTTCGGGTGGCGAGCTTTTTGATAGGATTATTCAACGTGGACATTACACTGAGAGGAAAGCTGCTGAGCTCGCGAGAACCATTGTTGGGGTTTTAGAGACTTGTCACTCACTTGGTGTTATGCATCGAGACCTTAAGCCTGAGAACTTTCTGTTTGTTAGCAAGGAGGAAGATTCCCTCTTGAAAACGATCGACTTCGGACTCTCAATGTTCTTTAAGCCAGGTTTGTAGTTAGTTATGTCTTTGATCAATCAATTGACACAACATCTATGTTTGAGTTTGGAACTTAGTTTCCTTTCAAATTTTGCAGATGAGATTTTTACAGATGTTGTTGGTAGTCCATATTATGTAGCTCCAGAAGTTCTTAGAAAGCGTTATGGTCCTGAATCAGATGTGTGGAGTGCTGGTGTGATTGTTTACATTTTGTTAAGCGGAGTTCCTCCTTTCTGGGCAGGTAAGACCTGTTGCTTCTTTTTAGATTTCAAGGATCTGTTTTGCTTCATATTAATCTCTGAAACAAGTGATGTTTCCATGACATGGACAGAAACCGAACAAGGTATATTCGAACAGGTCCTTCATGGAGATCTTGACTTCTCATCTGATCCATGGCCAAGCATCTCTGAAGGTGCAAAAGACTTGGTGAAGAAAATGCTTGTGCGTGACCCTAAGCGAAGACTAACCGCACATCAAGTACTATGTAAGTCAGTTAAGTCTAAGCATTGGTCTTGATTCTGGTATATGCTAGTTGATTTTCCAAATGTATTGTCGTGTTTGGACTTCATCGTTCTGCTTCTCAAGAAGTTTTGACACTGAACAGGTCATCCATGGGTTCAAATTGATGGTGTGGCTCCAGATAAACCGCTGGACTCTGCTGTTTTGAGCCGTATGAAGCAATTTTCTGCCATGAACAAGTTCAAGAAAATGGCTCTTAGAGTAAGCTGTCTTTCTAATGCTAAACAATATCCCAAAGAAAGAGAAAACTCAGAAGATAGAATAAATTTTCCTTCTTTTTCAACTTGTTGTAGGTCATAGCCGAGAGCTTATCCGAAGAAGAAATAGCCGGTTTGAAAGAAATGTTCAAAATGATTGACGCCGACAATAGTGGTCAGATAACTTTTGAAGAACTGAAAGCAGGACTAAAACGAGTTGGTGCCAATCTCAAAGAGTCAGAGATTCTTGATCTAATGCAAGCTGTAAGTCTTTAAATCAAGAACACTTAACGAGTTGTCTCAACTCTTAATAAATCGAGTTGGTTCCATGGTTTGCTTGGGATTTTCAGTAATCTTGTATGTTCTATCTCTTGTAATTCAGGCTGATGTGGATAACAGCGGAACGATAGACTACAAAGAGTTCATAGCTGCAACATTGCATCTAAACAAAATAGAGAGAGAGGACCATTTGTTTGCTGCCTTCTCTTACTTTGACAAGGATGATAGCGGATTCATCACCCCGGACGAGCTTCAACAAGCTTGTGAGGAGTTTGGTGTTGAAGATGCCCGCATAGAAGAAATGATGCGCGATGTTGATCAAGACAAGGTACTCACCTTATTCTAAACTGCATTATATTCTCAGCAATGATGAGCTAACAAAGGCACTGTATACTTCCTAACAATGGGAAACCACATTCTTAAGATCTTTGAAGGATTCTTTGCACTGTAGAAAATTGCAGTTCCCTGATAACTCTCATTTCAATGCTGAATTCTCTTTTTGTTGATTGATAGATTGGGCTATCACACTTTTAAAACATTGAATGGTTGTTACAGGATGGACGAATAGACTACAACGAGTTTGTGGCGATGATGCAGAAAGGGAGCATCATGGGAGGACCTATGAAGATGGGTTTAGAGAAGAGCATTAGCATATCTCTGAAACACTAGATTTCAAACACAAACCCAAAGACCAAGAAATATTTATAAATGATGATGATGATGATGATGATTGTGTTTTTTTTCTTCTCAATATTGTGATGAGATTTTGTTATTATTAGACTGGTTTAGGCAGATTTTTTTGGTACTGTGTACTTCTATGCATATACACATAGTTCTTTGTTTTGTCTGTAACTTTTTGGCTACTGTGAGAGGAGATGAGAACACCTTAAATTCAGACATTGTCAAGATATTGTTCCACTCAAACAAATGCATGATAAAAGAACTCACTTGGTGATCAGATTTTTTTATTTATTTCTCTGATTGTTTCCATGTTTCAGGTTTTACAAAAATGATGACAAACAACATTTCCAGTTTTCAAAATGAAAGTGTTTTCTAAACTACCTTCTCATTCATAACATTAATATAGTCAATCAGCCACTAAGATGAGGCTGTGATCAAAGCCAGCAACTGCTTGAAGAACACAACCCTCAATGTCCTCCAGCAACATCGGTTCGGGTTCATCAATCGAGCTTCCTAAACCGAGTCTACCATTTTTTCCGCAACCCCAAACCCAAGCTTCTCCTTTCCCTGTTACACACAAGGAATGCACACGCCCTGCTGATACTGAAGCTGGAGTTTCCCCATCCAAACCCTCCACTTCTCTTGGCAGCTCTTCTGGTTTTCCCCTACCAAGCTGCTGACTCCGGTTCCAACCCCATGATGAGACAATCCTCCTTGTGTTTGAATCTGACTGAATATTGCAGATAGCTAGAGAATGACCAAGACCAGCTGCTATAGAGATGGGAGACCCGGTTATATCAACAGGTGACATTCCTAGATCTTGCTTAGACCTACGACCCAACTGACCATACACATTGCTACCAGAGCTCAAAAGGTTGCCATCATGACAAAGGATCAAGGAGTGATCGGATCCGCACGCAATATCTGTTACCTTTACATCACGTAATTCTTCCACCAGCCGAGGCTCCCAAACTATAGGCATGTTGTTCTCCTTTTTCATAGCTTCCGCGACTTTCTTTTCAGCTGCCTCCTCAAGATTCTGGTGATCATCATATCCACTTGTAACTGAATCTAGAGGAGATGGCTCAAGCGGAAGCCCTACATTGCCTACTCGTCCATCAGCTACATAACCCCACCCAAAAACTTTACCATCTACAGTAAGCGCAAGTGCGTGCCCCCAACCTAATGATACCTGTAAGAATCGTATCAAATGAAAGAGTGCGTTTTTAAATCCAAGGTTGTTTATTTATCCAAACTACGTACACCAAACCTTAACGATGTGTTCTTCAGCTAAAGTTTCAACTCTTGAAGGAACTAGAGCTTCAATGATACCTTTTCCAAGACCAAGCTGTCCTCTTTTCGATCTTCCCCAAACCCACAAAGATCCATCATCTCCGATCGCCGTTGAAATTACTCCAGATGCAAATGCTGCTCGGATTGTCACATTCTCAAGACCTTCCACTCTCTTCGCTTCACTCCTTGAGTCTCTACAAATTCGACCGAGTTGGCCTTCCTCGTTGCGACCCCAAGCCCAAATCTCACCGACAGAAGTAACGGCAAGGGAATGGTAGTGGCCGGCGGATATAACCGAGACATCGGAAGGCAAATCACAAACTAGAGTTGGTTCGTAAGCGTCCATTCCCATTCCCATACCTGGTAGTCCCAGAGCGCCATGGCTTCCGTCACCGAAGCTCAACACCCTAGTTCTCTTGCTGTCATTGCTCGTGAACCATCGCCGTCTCCCAACTCCAACGTCCCTGCAGAAATTCGAAAGATTCCCGATTCGAACCTTCGCAATCGACCATGATCGCACCATTTTACCTTACGAAATTTATGAATTTTATTTTACCTTTAAAAAGAAAAACAATTATCTATTTCGTGGTTTCTTCTAAAAGCCCAGCCCAATAAGTGTCGCACTTGGATGAATTTAGTGTGATGGCGGTATTGCTGCAAGCTGAATCTTTAACCGTTGGAAGGATTTCATCTTACGGCTGTAAATAATTTGTCTTTGTATTTTTTTTACGTGACGGACGTTCTAGTTTGTTCTGGTTTATTGGAAAGACGAATATACCCCCTGTGTAAGGGGCGTCGGTTTAACAAGCCTCTCGTTTTCTTCTCCTTTTATGCTGTGAATGGAAACACAATAGCAGAGCGGTTTTGTACAAATGCGGGACGAATTTGACTATTGTTACCAATCAAACAAAATCTTACTTAGTGGAACCCTTAATTACAATAACGCACTCTAAAAAAAAAAATTTGTTTGTTCTACTTTTACTGAAATACGCACTTTGTTGTGATGAGTCCAATTTTGGTGCAAATAAAGTGCGTTTTTCTAATCAATTGCTAAAGAAATTAATTAAATATTCAATTTTCATGTTTTGTATATGTTTTCTGTTTATACTAAGTCAGGAAAATTGATATTTGGTTCTGGATATTTAAATTTAGAGGTCTTAGAACTAACAAGTCCCAAAATTATTTTTGTTCAATTACAAATCGGTTTATATCGGTTCTATATCGGTTTGGATATATAGATAAAAAACCTTAAAATATCTAAATTTTTCTGATTCTCAAAATGGTTCATGTATTTAGTATTTAAGATAACAATTTTAAATTAAAAAAATAGCTAAAATACATGACATGACCAAAAAATTTAAACCCAAACCTAAACCCGAAATGCAAACAAGTTATCTAAAACGTAACTAAAATATCAAAAGTGAAAAAATACAAGAACTGTAACCCGAAATACATGAAATACTAATAAAATACTTGATATTACTTTTTAATGTTTTGTATTTATTTTATGATTATTTTTTATTTGATTTAGGTATTTATATGTTAAATATTAAAATTTTACTATAAGTAAATTGGATATTATAATTTATTAATATATAAATTTATTTTTTATTAACAAAATTTTAGTTTACAAATATATTGAATTATCCAAACTTAACCGAAAATCCAAAATGAACCCAAAATTTTCTTGAATATTAAATCGAACCGAACTCGTTGAACCAAACCGAATCAAATCAAAAATTTTGTTTTTTCAGTTTAGGTTTGATTTTAATTTCAATCTGATTTGGTAGATTAAAATAAATCAGTTATCAATTTGATAGTAGGTTAGTTTGTTTGTTTTCCAGAAAAAACTAAATCATGCCAATTTATAGCAAATAAACCGAATTTAAATCAAAATATTGAACCGAACTATATAAAATAACAGAATTTAACCAAAATTAAAAATTTACCGAACCGAACCAAATGACTTAAAATAACCGAATTTATTAAAATTATTCTAATTAACCGAATTCACTCAAAATAAACTAAAATTAATTAAAATTCTTTTTAAAAACCGCACTTGTCCCGCTAATCATTTTTCACCAATCAATATATATTTCATACTGTTTTTTATACAAACATGGTCCGAATAGTGACCGCGGTTTTAGCTGTGCGGGAAAAACGGTTTTAAAGTGCGGTACCGTTCAACTGCGCTACGTGCGGATTGCGGAATAAGTGCGGTTTGTACATAATAAACGGTGCAGAATACATATTGATTGGTGAAAAATGATTTGCGGGATAAGTATTTTTTTTTTAATGAATTTGATTTATGTTAGGTAAATTTGGTTAAGTTGATTAATTTTAGATAATTCGGTTACTCCGAATTAATTCAGTTTGGTCTGATAATATTCTACTTTTTAAAATAATTCGGTATATCAAACTTAAACCAATATAAATTAATTTAAAACTAAAAATATAAATAATAGATCAAATTGAATTGAATCCTAAGTTGCGTATAATTTTAGATGCATAGTAAATTATACTCTTACACATACTTTAAATTACTTGAATGATGAATTTTGTAAACTTTATTTTTACTTTCGATTATTGATATTGATAACCAAAAGTAACCGAATTTTTTAATTTTAGGTTTAAATTCCGTAAAATTGGGTAAATTTGGATATATTTTATTAGTTAAGTTAATTATGTTTGGTTCAGAAATTTTAATATTTTGGTTAAATTTAGTATACTTAGGACAAAAAATATATATAAAAAGTCGGTTAATCGATATGTTTAGTTAAATTTAACCAAACTGAACCGATAAATAAAATTAATTTTAAATTTAGTAAAATAACTGAACAAGATATTTGAACATGAGTTAAAAACTAAAAATTTATTTCAGCAAAGTATTATGCCCTCTGAGCCAACTTCAAAGTTGATCCAAGGGACTGACAAATCGAGTATTTCTCCTTCCAAGCTAACCCCAGAAGGGGAAGTTATCTCTCGGGAAGAGCCTAAAAAAGCAGCGGCTGTGTTTCCCAACACCTTCTCGTCTCCGGCGGCCACAGACTTATTAAATCAAAACATTGGTGCATCTGCAGACGTGAAGTTAGAAAAGCCGAGCAGGTTGGTGGCATAATTATTTTCCCTCTCTGCTTATAGACATTAATTTCACTTCTCGAGTCAGTCCATCAGTGAGCCTCATCCATACTGGTGCAGATAAAGTGCGTTTTTCTAATCAATTGCTAAAGAAATTAATTAAATATTCAATTTTTCATGTTTTGTATATGTTTTCTGTTTATACTAAGTCAGGAAAATTGATATTTGGTTCTGGATATTTAAATTTAGAGGTCTTAGAACTAACAAGTCCCAAAATTATTTTTGTTCAATTACAAATCGGTTTATATCGGTTCTATATCGGTTTGGATATATAGATAAAAAACCTTAAAATATCTAAATTTTTCTGAATCTCAAAATGGTTCATGTATTTAGTATTTAAGATAACAATTTTAAATAAAAAATAGCTAAAATACATGACATGACCAAAAAATTTAAACCCAAACCTAAACCCGAAATGCAAACAAGTTATCTAAAACGTAACTAAAATATCAAAAGTGACAAAAATACAAGAACTGTAACCCGAAATACATGAAATACTAATAAAATACTTGATATTACTTTTTAATGTTTTGTATTTATTTTATGATTATTTTTTATTTGATTTAGGTATTTATATGTTAAAATATTAAAATTTTACTATAAGTAAATTGGATATTATAATTTATTAATATATAAATTTATTTTTTATTAACAAAATTTTAGTTTACAAATATATTGAATTATCCAAACTTAACCGAAAATCCAAAATGAACCCAAAATTTTCTTGAATATTAAATCGAACCGAACTCGTTGAACCAAACCGAATCAAATCAAAATTTTTGTTTTTTCAGTTTAGGTTTGATTTTAATTTCAATCTGATTTGGTAGATTAAAATAAATCAGTTATCAATTTGATAGTAGGTTAGTTTGTTTGTTTTCCAGAAAAAACTAAATCATGCCAATTTATAGCAAATAAACCGAATTTAAATCAAAATATTGAACCGAACTATATAAAATAACAGAATTTAACCAAAATTAAAAATTTACCGAACCGAACCAAATGACTTAAAATAACCGAATTTATTAAAATTATTCTAATTAACCGAATTCACTCAAAATAAACTAAAATTAATTAAATTTCTTTTTAAAAACCGCACTTGTCCCGCTAATCATTTTTCACCAATCAATATATATTTCATACTGTTTTTTATACAAACATGGTCCGAATAGTGACCGCGGTTTTAGCTGTGCGGGAAAAACGGTTTTAAAGTGAGGTACCGTTCAACTGCGCTACGTGCGGATTGTGGAATAAGTGCGGTTTGTACATAATAAACGGTGCGGAATACATATTGATTGGTGAAAAATGATTTGCGGGATAAGTATTTTTTTTTTTAAAAATGAATTTGATTTATGTTAGGTAAATTTGGTTAATCATATATATAATGGTAGACTATTTACTCTCCTCTCATGAAGACACATCATCAGCCTCATTTATCCTACGTGGCAATATCATTTTTTTTTTCCAAAACACTAAATCATGTAACCAAGTACGGTTTTTTGGTTTGTTGATTTCTTTATCGGGCCACTTTTATGGGCTCCTCTCTTCCATGGATAATTACAGATTGTATCCAAATCCAATAGTTTCCCCTTTATTGAAGCCCAGCCCTAATGCAGTGACATCCATTCATGGGACGAGCCCAGCCTGCAGTCGCCTCCATCTTCATGCGGGGTTTTTCTCCGTTAATTCTCTTGAATCTCAAGCCTCAACCGTTCCTCTCCTAAACCACGCTCATCACTCCCGCCACCACCTAATAAAGTCATCTTCCATGACTCCCATTAATTCCGTAACGGACATAAACCAGCTCTGAAACTTTTCCTCGATCCAGCGGCTTCACCTATAAATACTGCCATCGCTGGTGAAGGCAATCATCTCCAGAATTTTCGCCTCTCTACATAGTATTTCGACATTTACTTATTTACTCTCCTCTCATGAAGACACATCATCAGCCTCATTTATCCTACGTGGCAATATCATTTTTTTTTTCCAAAACACTAAATCATGTAACCAAGTACGGTTTTTTGGTTTGTTGATTTCTTTATCGGGCCACTTTTATGGGCTCCTCTCTTCCATGGATAATTACAGATTGTATCCAAATCCAATAGTTTCCCCTTTATTGAAGCCCAGCCCTAATGCAGTGACATCCATTCATGGGACGAGCCCAGCCTGCAGTCGCCTCCATCTTCATGCGGGGTTTTTCTCCGTTAATTCTCTTGAATCTCAAGCCTCAACCGTTCCTCTCCTAAACCACGCTCATCACTCCCGCCACCACCTAATAAAGTCATCTTCCATGACTCCCATTAATTCCGTAACGGACATAAACCAGCTCTGAAACGTTTCCTCGATCCAGCGGCTTCACCTATAAATACTGCCATCGCTGGTGAAGGCAATCATCTCCAGAATTTTCGCCTCTCTACATAGTATTTCGACATTTACTTATTTACTCTCCTCTCATGAAGACACATCATCAGCCTCATTTATCCTACGTGGCAATATCATTTTTTTCTTTTCCAAAACACTAAATCATGTAACCAAGTACGGTTTTTTGGTTTGTTGATTTCTTTATCGGGCCACTTTTATGGGCTCCTCTCTTCCATGGATAATTACAGATTGTATCCAAATCCAATAGTTTCCCCTTTATTGAAGCCCAGCCCTAATGCAGTGACATCCATTCATGGGACGAGCCCAGCCTGCAGTCGCCTCCATCTTCATGCGGGGTTTTTCTCCGTTAATTCTCTTGAATCTCAAGCCTCAACCGTTCCTCTCCTAAACCACGCTCATCACTCCCGCCACCACCTAATAAAGTCATCTTCCATGACTCCCATTAATTCCGTAACGGACATAAACCAGCTCTGAAACGTTTCCTCGATCCAGCGGCTTCACCTATAAATACTGCCATCGCTGGTGAAGGCAATCATCTCCAGAATTTTCGCCTCTCTACATAGTATTTCGACATTTACTTATTTACTCTCCTCTCATGAAGACACATCATCAGCCTCATTTATCCTACGTGGCAATATCATTTTTTTTTTCCAAAACACTAAATCATGTAACCAAGTACGGTTTTTTGGTTTGTTGATTTCTTTATCGGGCCACTTTTATGGGCTCCTCTCTTCCATGGATAATTACAGATTGTATCCAAATCCAATAGTTTCCCCTTTATTGAAGCCCAGCCCTAATGCAGTGACATCCATTCATGGGACGAGCCCAGCCTGCAGTCGCCTCCATCTTCATGCGGGGTTTTTCTCCGTTAATTCTCTTGAATCTCAAGCCTCAACCGTTCCTCTCCTAAACCACGCTCATCACTCCCGCCACCACCTAATAAAGTCATCTTCCATGACTCCCATTAATTCCGTAACGGACATAAACCAGCTCTGAAACGTTTCCTCGATCCAGCGGCTTCACCTATAAATACTGCCATCGCTGGTGAAGGCAATCATCTCCAGAATTTTCGCCTCTCTACATAGTATTTCGACATTTACTTATTTACTCTCCTCTCATGAAGACACATCATCAGCCTCATTTATCCTACGTGGCAATATCATTTTTTTTTTCCAAAACACTAAATCATGTAACCAAGTACGGTTTTTTGGTTTGTTGATTTCTTTATCGGGCCACTTTTATGGGCTCCTCTCTTCCATGGATAATTACAGATTGTATCCAAATCCAATAGTTTCCCCTTTATTGAAGCCCAGCCCTAATGCAGTGACATCCATTCATGGGACGAGCCCAGCCTGCAGTCGCCTCCATCTTCATGCGGGGTTTTTCTCCGTTAATTCTCTTGAATCTCAAGCCTCAACCGTTCCTCTCCTAAACCACGCTCATCACTCCCGCCACCACCTAATAAAGTCATCTTCCATGACTCCCATTAATTCCGTAACGGACATAAACCAGCTCTGAAACGTTTCCTCGATCCAGCGGCTTCACCTATAAATACTGCCATCGCTGGTGAAGGCAATCATCTCCAGAATTTTCGCCTCTCTACATAGTATTTCGACATTTACTTATTTACTCTCCTCTCATGAAGACACATCATCAGCCTCATTTTTCCTACGTGGCAATATCATTTTTTTTTTCCAAAACACTAAATCATGTAACCAAGTACGGTTTTTTGGTTTGTTGATTTCTTTATCGGGCCACTTTTATGGGCTCCTCTCTTCCATGGATAATTACAGATTGTATCCAAATCCAATAGTTTCCCCTTTATTGAAGCCCAGCCCTAATGCAGTGACATCCATTCATGGGACGAGCCCAGCCTGCAGTCGCCTCCATCTTCATGCGGGGTTTTTCTCCGTTAATTCTCTTGAATCTCAAGCCTCAACCGTTCCTCTCCTAAACCACGCTCATCACTCCCGCCACCACCTAATAAAGTCATCTTCCATGACTCCCATTAATTCCGTAACGGACATAAACCAGCTCTGAAACGTTTCCTCGATCCAGCGGCTTCACCTATAAATACTGCCATCGCTGGTGAAGGCAATCATCTCCAGAATTTTCGCCTCTCTACATAGTATTTCGACATTTACTTATTTACTCTCCTCTCATGAAGACACATCATCAGCCTCATTTATCCTACGTGGCAATATCATTTTTTTTTTTCCAAAACACTAAATCATGTAACCAAGTACGGTTTTTTGGTTTGTTGATTTCTTTATCGGGCCACTTTTATGGGCTCCTCTCTTCCATGGATAATTATAGATTGTATCCAAATCCAATAGTTTCCCCTTTATTGAAGCCCAGCCCTAATGCAGTGACATCCATTCATGGGACGAGCCCAGCCTGCAGTCGCCTCCATCTTCATGCGGGGTTTTTCTCCGTTAATTCTCTTGAATCTCAAGCCTCAACCGTTCCTCTCCTAAACCACGCTCATCACTCCCGCCACCACCTAATAAAGTCATCTTCCATGACTCCCATTAATTCCGTAACGGACATAAACCAGCTCTGAAACGTTTCCTCGATCCAGCGGCTTCACCTATAAATACTGCCATCGCTGGTGAAGGCAATCATCTCCAGAATTTTCGCCTCTCTACATAGTATTTCGATATTTACTTATTTACTCTCCTCTCATGAAGACACATCATCAGCCTCATTTATCCTACGTGGCAATATCATTTTTTTTTTCCAAAACACTAAATCATGTAACCAAGTACGGTTTTTTGGTTTGTTGATTTCTTTATCGGGCCACTTTTATGGGCTCCTCTCTTCCATGGATAATTACAGATTGTATCCAAATCCAATAGTTTCCCCTTTATTGAAGCCCAGCCCTAATGCAGTGACATCCATTCATGGGACGAGCCCAGCCTGCAGTCGCCTCCATCTTCATGCGGGGTTTTTCTCCGTTAATTCTCTTGAATCTCAAGCCTCAACCGTTCCTCTCCTAAACCACGCTCATCACTCCCGCCACCACCTAATAAAGTCATCTTCCATGACTCCCATTAATTCCGTAACGGACATAAACCAGCTCTGAAACGTTTCCTCGATCCAGCGGCTTCACCTATAAATACTGCCATCGCTGGTGAAGGCAATCATCTCCAGAATTTTCGCCTCTCTACATAGTATTTCGACATTTACTTAACAAGACCTTTTACCGGCCTCAAAATTTCGCAGGTTGATGTCGTCGCTGTACCCGCAACCCCTGACTACTCGACGTCCGCCGACTTGCAGCTAGGCAGGTCCTCGCAGAAGGCCGTCTGTCGCATACTTCGGGATGCTCGCAATTTCAAGAAAGATGGGGAGTTCATGGGCATCTTCTTCCTTCTCTTCGACGAGCAGGTGCTTATTCCCTTAACTCTCATTCGCCTCATCAAAAGTATCTATCCAACTTCTCTTGGTAGCGTCAGGGAATAAGCGATAACCTAAGGACACGCTAAAAGGTATAAATATCTTACTTTAATCTAAAGAGATATGTTGCTTCGGTTTCTTTTCACATATGGAGTCGATTTTCGTCATTCCTTTAGAGCAACATACGACAAGTCTATATCGCTCTCGAACGAAGATCACGAGAAGGCGAGAAAGAGCGAGTTTGTGCGGGACTTGATGTGGTCAACTATGATTGAAGACGAGTACCAATCATAACTCATCTAGATCTGAACCTAATTCTCCTTAGCCGTCTCAACATTCCCGGCTTTCACTTGATCGCTCTTCTGCTAACTCTAAGCCTTCTACTGAAAAGAGGTCTCCCAAGGTTAGCAACCCCCCCCCCCCCCCCCACCCCTCCCCTTGATCGTTCAAGGCTCCGCTTGATTTAACCCCAGAGAAGGAATTGGAAACCATCTCCAAGAAGGAGAAACCAGGAGGGGAGATAGTGTTCTGAAAACAGAGCTTGAGAATGCGAGAAGTTTTAAAGCAGAGGTCAAGGAACAAGAGATAATCTTAAGATTGATTTAGAAGCTGTGAAAATGGCCTAATCTTATAATTAGTAATTAGTATGTGGAATGGGTGTTATATGTTTTTTCTTCTTAATATAACCTCTGCCGTAATTGGTTGTGGATTTTAATTCCAGTCTATGTTGTTTTGTACATCTTCTCTGTTCAACATCATGTAGATATATTGTAGATGAATTTGTAGAATTTGCTGCTTTGGTGCTATGTCCTTTTTTTTTTGTTGATAAGATTTAATGTAGAATGTGTGACGTGGGCATGCATCTTGATGCCACTGAATGCAATTAATATAAATCTCTAATCTGCAGGAGCACCTGTTAAAAGTATGTGAACTTCTCAAGGCAAACTTGTATGAGTTCCAAAAGTTTAATTGGGAATTAGGTGGAGAGGTTTATTTCACATTGCCAAGGTTGCAGGTTAGCCAACATCTTTACCACTCTCAAGGTTTATGCATGTTTTCTGCTGCTCTCTCATTCCCTTCTAAATCAAAATGTTGTGCAGTCAATTACTATCCAGTGCTTGGAAGCAATCAACTTTGTGCATGGTCTCCGCCTTATAAACTGCGACTTAAAACCTGAAAACATCTGATAGAACATCTTCTTAGAAACCGAAGCATCTGACTCTGAGCTTTCCCCGACCCCAAAGCTTTGTCCAAATAAGAGAAAACAAATATACAAGTGAATGTGTATATTAAAAAAAAAATGTAGGAAAAGAGAGAATTAATTTCTAAATACCATTTCCGAATCCACTATCTAGCATAAGTGAGACATATTATTTTGAGTTAAGATTGTCTCAAAGTAATTTTACTATTAGATGATAACTTTTATATTAGGTGGATACCATTACCATAGGACACAATTTAATGAATGTAACAAGAAAATAACGTCGGCATTGGACGCTGCCGAGTGACAACAGAACATGGAATACTATGGACAGACGATAAGAAAAAATATCAACAAAGAACATGTAAGCAACTATTCATACAACACATTTCTTAACTAAAGTTCAACATAATTACATTAAACGATTACAAGTTAAGATAATAAATTAGCGAGGATTAGTAGAAGCCATTGGAATAAATTGAAAGAAAAATCAAAGATACAATCATTACGAGAAAGTTAAATATACGATTCTAACTAGCATTCTTTACATGGGGTACTTAAAAAAAATGGCTATCACGGGGACAACAGATATTCAATTGTGGCATGAAGCCTGTATGGAAGAGAGGGGCGAAGGTATTGAATTCCGTAGATTTTGTTTAAACAAATCAGAAAACAAGGAATCAAGAAAGGGTCTAGCAAACTTATTTAAAGGTTTTAACACTTCTACATAACTGACCAAAAAAAAAAAATTCGTGAACTAGAGGATATTAAAAAACATTACTCGATAGACAATCAAACAACAAAAGATAACAACTCTTTACAAAATATATTTGGTAGATTGTGAAAACAATAACCCTGACAGAGGGAATAAAAAACAAAAAAAGACTTATCTTGATAAAGAAAAGAAACAAACATAAACAATATAGGGAGTAACAAGTTAATCATCAATTGAGTGTGACATGCTAATGAACATACAATTTACAAAAGGAGTACCATATTTGCTATGACCACTACACAACTAAATACAGAGAGGGAAAAAGATCCAAAAGATAGCCACCCCGCGCGTGCGCGGAGGTTCAGCTCCTAGTTTGATTAATTTTAGATAATTCGGTTACTCCGAATTAATTCAGTTTGGTCTGATAATATTCTACTTTTTAAAATAATTCGGTATATCAAACTTAAACCAATATAAATTAATTTAAAACTAAAAATATAAATAATAGATCAAACTGAATTGAATCCTAAGTTGCGTATAATTTTAGATGCATAGTAAATTATACTCTTACACATACTTTAAATTACTTGAATGATGAATTTTGTAAACTTTATTTTTACTTTCGATTATTGATATTGATAACCAAAAGTAACCGAATTTTTTAATTTTAGGTTTAAATTCGGTAAAATTGGGTAAATTTGGATATATTTTATTAGTTAAGTTAATTTTGTTTGGTTCAGAAAATTTAATATTTTGGTTAAATTTAGTATACTTAGGACAAAAAAAAATATAAAAAGTCGGTTAATCGATATGTTTAGTTAAATTTAACCAAACTGAACCGATAAATAAAATTAATTTTAAATTTAGTAAAATAACTGAACAAGATATTTGAACATGAGTTAAAAACTAAAAATTTATTTCAGCTTGGTTTAATTTTAAATCCTACCTTTAATTACTTATTAGCAATATTACAATTAATATTAACACATATATAATATTTTTATTAAAATAATAATAATTAAATGTTGGAGAAAAAATGCACCAAAAACTACGCTATAGTGGATGTGGGATGACACAAAGTGCGGTATTTATATATTTGAGAACAAACAAAAATGTTGTTTTGGTGAGTGAGGTTTTGAGCAATAACGCCCCGTTCTTATAAATAGGGCCTACAGAATAACGCACCGCAGTATCAAAACCGTGGTTACCATTCACTATCTTAATTTGTTTTTGGTTAGTGGTTACTGGTTACCCTAATTTTTTTTTTTTAATTTGTTTTGGTTTGGGTCTGCTCCTCTCGATTTCGGTGCCACAAACCCTAATTCATCAAAATTTTCGAATCTTCATTTCTCAATAAGTTTTCGATTTTTTTTCTTACGCGGAAAGGTTCGTTGAAACCCTAGATTCGGTGTCACTTTTCGTTTGGCTAATGGCGAGTGCGGCACGAGGAGAGAGCAGCAATCCATACGGTGGATTGGGAACCGGTGGAAAGTTCCGGAAGCCGACGGCTCGAAGGTCTCAGAAAACTCCGTATGATCGACCACCGACATCTGTGAGGAACCCTGGAGCTGGGGGCGGAGAAGGCAGAGGCAGCGGCTGGTTGTCGAAATTGGTGGATCCGGCTCAGAGGCTTATTACTTATAGCGCTCACAGGCTCTTCGCGTCTGTTTTTCGGAAACGCCTCGTCTCAGGTGAGTCGCCCTTACAGTCGCCTGAGCAGCAGCAGAGGCTTCCAGAAAGAGGTAAAGGGATTGCTACTTGCGAAAGCTATTTCTTTGGTCTCATTCGTAGTTTCTTACTCTTAGAGAAGTGTTTTATTAGGAATTTCAGATGTTATTGGAATGTTCTTGAAGTACCTAGCCAGTTTGTATATAATTGAATTAACCTATTAGGTATTTTACTAATTTATTGTATTATCTTCCCTCTGAATGGTAGTGATTCCCGCTCGATGTGTTCTGTATGAGATTGTTTTTGTATTAGTAGCTAGCTGTTGCTAGCACTCATTTATGTTATTAATATGTATTGTTTCTATTTTCATGGAGCAGATGTGATGCAGGAGACTAAGGTTGGACACAGGGAGAATACCTCTGCTGTAAGTACATGAGCTTCGTCTTGTGGATTTCCTTGTTGCCCATGATTTATATATTGATCTTGTCTATGTTTCCATGAAGAATGATGCGATTGGGATACAAAAAGCCAATGCATCCAGCAATCCAAGCAAGGATGGATTTACAGATCTGGAGAAAATGTTGAAGGAGAAAACTTTTACAAGGTACATCGTCTTACTAGTTTTACCTTGTACATATAACCAAGTAGAGTAACAACTATTTTCCCTAAGGTTATAGAAGTTTCTTTTATATTTTCATGTATTCAACACTCATAATATTAAAGAGTGGGATATCTAGTCTCTAATACTGCCGATGCATTTTGACATCCCACAGCTTCGGCAGTTCTCTTAGCCCCGCTCGTCTTTTCCTTCTAATTCTTTTTTAGTGCGCTTCACTACAATATTTGTGAACATATTGGATTTCCTGAATAACTGAAACCTTTTGTTTGAAATTCCGTTGATCACTATTGACGGTTTAACAGATCTGAAGTTGACCGATTAACTACCCTGCTCCGCTCAAAAGCTGCTGATTCATCCACTATAAACGGGGATCAGAGAAATGAAGTGAGTATTGCGAGACATCCACCATCACATGAGAGGGATAGGGCGCATCCAGATAATGGAATTATGAACGCCCTTGTTTCAACACCTTATGGTAGTTCGAGGGTAAGAAACTTGTTAGACATTTGAGATATACTTCATGCACGACGGCCTTCTTAATCTTTTGATTGTTGACAGGCTCGCGATGAGTGCATTGCTTCGCCAGCACAGCTTGCAAAAGCTTACATGGGTAACAGACCTTCGGAAGTTACTCCTTCTATGCTGGAGTTGCGTGGTCAAGCAGTTAGGGAAGATTCTGTTTTCCTGAACAGAACCCCTTTTCCGTCAAGGTCACCTACACTGTCACTGGTGCCGAAGCTTTCTGGGCAAAGACCTCGGGAAAATGGTTTTGTCACCCCTAGATCTCGAGGACGATCTGCTGTTTATAGCATGGCCAGAACACCTAGGCCTCAGTCAACTGTGAAGGTTTTAATATTGAGCCATTACCTTTTTATTTTAGAGTTTGCAACTGGTTCCCAAATTTATTCTGTTTTTTTTTCTTCAGATTGGGTCTCTTTTACATGCATCTCCAAGCACGTGGGAAGAAAGCTTATCTTCTGGTTCTAGACGAGGGTTTCAATCGGTGAACTTTTTGACTATGCACCCAACGGATTCCAGATTGGTCTGTGAAATAAAGTATTGACATGACTTTTAAATTATTATGTAGGGTCTCAAACGGAGAAGCTCAGTCTTGGATAATGATATAGGATCTGTAGGCCCTGTCAGGAGGATTCGCCAGAAATCCAACCTTTCATCTAGAAGCTTGGCTCTGCCTGCCTCAGAAAGCCCACTTTCTGTTCGTGCCAGTGGTGGACAAAACATTACAGATCCATCAGGGGATATTCCTGGTTCAAATTTTAACCTTGTCCCTTCCCAGTCCCAGGAGACGGCTTCAAGAATATTGCAGCATATTAATAAAATGGGTTCGACAAAGGAGAAATCACCAAGTAAGTTATCACCATCTATGCTACGAGGCCCGGCTCTTAAGAGCCTCCAGAATGTGGAGATGCCAAACTTCTTGGATAATCTTCCGGAGAGGAAGGCAAATTCGCCAGGTTCTAGTCATCAAAAGCAGGATAAATCTAGAGAGAGTAGCTCCAGAGAGTTTTTGGTTCTGAATGGGAAGACCGGTGGTGCTGCTGATGACACAAGTAAAGCAAGTTCCATTAAAGATCAGGAGACTCGTGTTAAAGGTGCTTGTTTACCTCTTACGAGTTCTTTGGAAGAGCATCCTCCAAAAAAACGAGCATTTCGGATGATAGCGGATGAGGTAAATTGTTTCTATTTCTTATATTTGTATTTCCAGAGAATATGCAAATAGGAGTGTCAAAGGGGGTAATCCTAGAAATGTCAATCCTAACACCTCTAGCTGCAATTGCCCATTTATATTTTTCAATTAGTCTTATTTCCTTTACCTGGTATTTTTTTTTTGCTGTTTTTCATAGTTGATTTTATGTGTGGGTATTACCTTTGACCATATTTTTACTGCACACCTTTAACAATCTATATGTGCAGGATTTCTTGGAGTTGGATGATGATCATGGTGAGGCATCTTCTCCAGTTGAAGTGATAGAAAAACAGAATGCCTTGAAAGTGGAGAAAGGTGCTGGTAAGAAACCACTTACTTCATCTGAGGCCATGGCCTCTACGTCATATATTCCTAATGGTGACGCCTCTCAGAGTACTTCTTATGGATCTCTGGAAACTGGAAGGAGCCAATTTTCTGCTTTACCCATTAAAGCTGTTCAGCAAAGTATTATGCCCTCTGAGCCAACTTCAAAGTTGATCCAAGGGACTGACAAATCGAGTATTTCTCCTTCCAAGCTAACCTCAGAAGGGGAAGTTATCTCTCGGGAAGAGCCTAAAAAAGCTGCTGCTGTGTTTCCCAACACCTTCTCGTCACCGGGGGCCACAGACTTATTAAATCAAAACACTGGTGCATCTGTAGACATCAAGTTAGAAAAGCCGAGCAGGTTGGTGGCATAATTATTTTCCATCTTTGCTTATAGACATTAATTTCACTTCTCGAGTCAGTCCACCAGTGAGCCTTATCCATACTGGTAACAAAGTTTTAATTTGGTTTACTGGCTTCTGACTCTCTTTCTTGCTGTTGTAGCTTTGCTTTTGGAGCATCAGAGGCGTTTGGAAAGCCAACTGAATCAAAGAAAAATGTTAGCAACAATGCTTCTGGAACTGAATCAACTATCTCAGCTGAATCTACCATCAATGGTAGTATATTCTCAGGTGGAGCAAACGCTATCAGTCAACCTCAGATTAACGGCTCTCTTGGCTCTCTTGGTTCTAACCCTTCCTTCCCACCTAGTATTTCGAATATCCCCTCCAGTAATTCTGTGAGGGAGGTGCCATGCACTGTGCAATCATTTGCTACTACTCCGGCTGCCTCGAGTGTATTTGGAAAGGTGCCTGCTGATACCAGTAACGACAGCAATTCCCGCAGCAACTCACAATCAACTCCAGCCCCTCCTGTCACTTCTACATCATCTTTCAAATTTGAGGAACCTGCGGCAGCTCCATTTTCTGCGTCCGCAGTATCCGCATCTAGCGGTCAGATCTCAAAGGAGACCGAAGTAAAAAACCCAACATTTGGAAATATAAACAATTTGAAGTTTGGTGGTATGGCGTCAGCAGACACAAGCACGGAAAATGCTTTTGCTGCTAAATCCTCAGAAATTAAAAGCACGCCAGGTTCTGTGTTTGGGAGCTCATTCTCTTCGTTTGGTGGCAGCACATTAAACCCTTCTTCTGCTTCTGCACCTGGGAGCTCTGCAAGTTTAGCATTTGGTGTAACATCTTCCTCAACCGCTACCCCTGGGACTGAAACCAGCAAATTTTCCGGGAGTTTTGCGGCTACTACTGGAAGTAAAAATTTTGGAACTTCTTCTCCTGCATTTACGAGCTCTGGTAGCAGCGAACACGCTGCAAGTACTGCAAGCAGTGTTTTTGGATTCAATGCTGTTTCATCTGCTTCTAGCTCCCAATCCCAGGCCTCAAATCTTGGCGGTGCAGCAAATGTTCAGACGGGTAATACAGGGAGCGGAACCAAAACTTCAACCCAAAGCTCCCCCTTTTTGTTTGGATCATCTGCATCCGCTCAGACAGGTAATACAGCGAGCGGAACCACAACTTCAACCCAAAGCTCCCCCTTTTTGTTTGGATCATCTGCATCCGCTCAGACGGGTAATACAGGGAGCGGAACCACAGCTTCAACCCAAACCGCCCCCTTTATGTTTGGATCATCTACACCAGCTCAGACGGGTACTACAGGGAGTGGAACCACAACTTCAACCCAAACCGCCCCCTTTATGTTTGGATCATCTACACCAGCTCAGACGGGTACTACAGGGAGTGGAACCACAACTTCAACCCAAAGCGCCCCCTTTATGTTTGCGTCATCGGCATCAGCTCCTTCATTTGGTTTGTCTGGGAACAAGTCTTCATCAAACAGTTCTCCATTTGGATTATCAAAGTCGGAACCTGCAGTATTTGCTTCTGGCTCAACCCCGCAGCTGAGTTCGTCAAACTCCTCTGCAAGCTCTAGTGGTACAACAAGCTCTCCCCTATTTGGGACAAACTGGCAAGCTCCCAACTCTGCTCCAGCCTTTGGTTCCTCATTCACCACTTCCTCATCTCCAACGTTTTTATTTGGAGGATCTTCTGCTGCTACTGGTTCAAGCGCTTCTGCTCCCATGTTTTTCAGCTCAACCGCTCCTCAGCAGTCAGTATTTGGTAACTCGGCCCCACCGGCGACTCCGTCACAGTCTCCGTTTGGTAACTCAACTCCCGGGTTTGCGTTTGGTGCAACTGCTCCACCACCAAATACAAATGGTTTCAACAATAACCAACAAATGAGCATGGAAGACAGTATGGCAGAAGACACAGACCAAGCTAATAAGGTACAACAACCAATGTTTGGACAACAGTCTGTGTCGATGCCTCAAACAAGCTTTGTGTTCGGCGGAGCACCAGCAACGCCGCCTCCATCAATGGCTAACCCGTTCCAGTTTGGAGGCCAACCGATTGGAAGTACACCACAGAACGCATCACCTTTCCAGGCATCCCACAGTCTAGAGTTCCAAGGAGGTGGGAGCTTCTCACTGGGCAGTACTGGAGGCGGTGACAAGTCAGGCCGCAGAATCTTCAAAGCGAAGAAAACCAACAGAAAGAAATAAGCACTGTGAATCATCATCAATTATACAAAACACATTGCTCATGAAGGGTCTCATTTTATCAGCCTGACTTTTTAGTTCTCCGGCAACTTGGATTCAGGTAAAAAGTCAAGATGTGGGTCATTTTCGTGTCAAGGAGTCAGGATTTGAGGATGATAATGTTCAGGTTATAAAGTTGTAGGAAAGTTTTGTAATTTTTCAGAAAATACTGGAGTCTGTAAGAGTAGCTCTCTCTCGCTCTATCTTTATAGAAAAACTCTATTGTAGTAATAGTGTTTTTGTAAACACAAGTCTTGTCAAAATTTTCATTAAAACATTTTGGTCTACGTACTAAAGAACAGATCAAAAACACAAGACCTGGTCCTGATCAAAAGGCCGAAATCAGCTAAATGGGCCACGAAAATATTAATGGGCCGCTGACCTTTGAATCTCCCTCTCCACTGTGTTTCTCCGTCTCTCACTCTAGTCTCCTCTTTCTGCATCGATGGATCCATCACCGGATCGGAGCATGCGACCATGGAAATTCTCCACGTTCGTCTACTCTTCATCGATCTTATTCCTTCTTCTTGCTATATTCGTACTCGGTTTCACTACAACCGATCTCTACACAACCCAAAGTCTGAGATTCACCTTCACTGCGAACCGCATCTATAGCTATCTTCAATTTCTCTTCGACGGAACTTCCAATTCCAAATCCGAAGCTCTAAACCCAGCTTCCTCGACGTCCCATTGCGTGTTATGGATGGCTCCATTCCTCTCGAGTGGTGGTTACAGCTCAGAGGCTTGGTCTTACATTTTATCACTTAGCCACAATCTCAAGAACCCTAAATTTCGAATCACAATCGAGCATCACGGTGATCTTGAATCGATGGAGTTCTGGAATGGTTTAGCTAAGGAAACGAAAGAGCTAGCGATCGAAATGCACACAACACAGTGTAGACCCAACGAGACGATCGTCGTTTGCCATAGCGAGCCTGGTGCTTGGTATCCACCATTGTTCGAGACTCTTCCTTGTCCTCCTACTGGTTACGGAGATTTCTTATCTGTGATTGGTAGAACAATGTTTGAGACTGATAGAGTCAATCCAGAGCATGTGAAGCGATGTAACCAGATGGATCATGTTTGGGTTCCTACTGAGTTTCATGTCTCTTCGTTTGTACAAAGTGGAGTTGATTCATCAAAGGTCGTCAAGATTGTGCAGCCTGTAGATGTTGATTTCTTTGATCCTTCCAAGTACAAGCCTTTGGATCTGATAACGATTGGTGATTTGGTTTTGGGCTCTGGAAAGAGGGATTCAGGTTTAGGGTTTGTGTTCTTGAGTGTGTTTAAGTGGGAGCAGAGGAAAGGTTGGGATGTGCTGTTGAAAGCTTACCTGAGAGAGTTTTCTGGTAAAGACAACGTTGCTCTGTTTTTGTTGACAAACCCGTATCACTCGGACGGTGATTTCGGGAACAAGATTCTTGATTTCGTACAAGAGTCGAATCAAGAAGAGCCTCGAGATGGTTACCCTTTAGTGTATGTGATTGGTAAACACATTGCTCAAGTTGATTTGCCACGGTTGTACAAAGCAGCTGATGCCTTTGTGTTGCCAACAAGAGGAGAGGGATGGGGACGACCAATAGTGGAAGCTATGGCAATGTATTTGCCTGTGATTGCAACGAACTGGTCAGGACCAGCAGAGTATCTGACAGAAAAGAATGGTTACCCGCTAGTGGTTAAGGAGATGAGTGAAGTGAAGGGAGGTCCGTTTGAAGGGCATCAATGGGCAGAGCCATCTGTGGATAAACTTAGGGAACTGATGAGGCATGTAATGAGTAAACCTGATGAAGCTAAGGTTAAAGGAAACCGTGGAAGAGAGGACATGGTGAAGTATTTTGCTCCTGAGGTTGTCGCTAAGGTTGTTGCGGATCAAATCGAGAGAATATTTGATGAGAAATTAAGACAATGACAGGATCTCACATTCTGCTTGGATCATAATAAGGAGAACAATGATTGTATTTTCTCATTCATTGCATTATTCTGTGAAAAGCAAATATGTCAAGAACAGCTTATTCTCGAGCTTGTTATCATAAACTTTGTTTACTGGAGATGAGAAGCGAAAGCTGAGAGGACTTCCTTGTATACTGGCTTCTTGAATTCCACTGCCTGAAATAATGGAATAGAAGAAGATGAGTGAAGTAGTAGTGTAGTAGTAGAAACTAAAAGCTGAAACTCAAGATGATTGGAGGACCAAAACTGTACTCACAAGTTCAATGACTTGATCAGGAGACACCCAGGACCATTCCCCAAACTCTGGTTTCTCAGTTCCGTCACCAAGAAGATTGATTTCTTCGTCTTTCCCAGTAAATTTCAGAAGAAACCTGAAATACAGTGTTTGATCAGTTGTATCAACAAATCAAATGACATGAGATTCTTATATATATATGTGTGTGTGAGACTCACCATTTCTGTGCTTGACCCTTCCAATCGGATCCCCATCGGACCTTAAGCTTCTCCCTAACATCTGGAGGGAAATCATACGTTATCCAGTGAGGTGCCTGCAGAGACACAACAAGAAGAGGCTAATGTTCTTAAGACAACAGTCTTACTAGTTGCTGAGATTCATGATGAGATATGGTTCAAGGGAGAAACACAAACAAACCTCAGCGATAATCTCAGCTGAGTGAACTCCAGTCTCTTCTTTAAGCTCTCTCATGACTGCAACTCTTGGATCTTCACCCTCGTCAATTCCACCCTATCAAACATATATACAAAACGATTCTACTGTAATTGATTCCGCAACCAAAAATATAAGAATCTCGAATTCAATTGGAGATACTCGAAAGCGGAACAACTATTTTTGATCATCTAAAACAGAGTTTGAATCTAGAGATCACCTGAGGCATTTGCCAAGCACTTGGAATATCCAACCTCGATGCAACGAAAATCTGGCAATTATTTGAGAATCGAATTATCAGACAAAACCAAAAGTAAGTATACAACCTGACAAGCAGAAGCTGTTTCCGAGATTCATCATCACCTTTTTGGAAGAATTCATGAGACAGACACCGACATTTCTTCTGTAACCTTCAGGAGGAGATTCCATGGACGAAGAAGAAGAAGAACACCGAGCAGAGGAGGAGGTTGAGGACAGAGACTGACGGCTGTGACGGAAGAAGAGCAGGCTGGAGAATTTGAGCGGTTTAAAGGGGTAGTTTAGGAAAATAGGAATTACAGACGGACAAGGAAGCGTATGAGAAGTTGGATGATGTAAGAAGACAAGGGATGATCGGTACAACAATGCCATTAGAGAGCGCCTTTGATTTTAAGCCAAACCCATTTTTCACGATATTAAGTATTTAATTTGACACTTATGCCCCTGACCATGGAAACAAAACATGATTTATTCCAATACAGTACTTGTGATCTAATCTACGTATAACAGGTTCTACAAATATACGAAAAAAGACCAAATTTATGTGTGGTTTTCAATCGATACAAAAACAAATATCAAAACAAAGTGAGAATTTGTAAATTCCAAACATATTATCTTGAATCAAGGGAAACAATGTTAAATCGATAACACTTTAATAAAAACCAAACTTGTCTCAAATCTTAATTCAAAACGATAAACTCAAGCATTAGTATCTTCTTGCAGGTCGGCCGATTGGTGCCATAGCTTGTGGCTCAACTAGAGAAAACCCGGAAACATCAGACATTCCCAAAGAAGCAAGCATCTCTAGAGTCTCTTTGTCAACCTTAACTTCATCGGTTTTAATAGCTGACTCGTCGGGAACAAAGTCCATTCTCCGTTCACGCTCTTCCTCTTGTAGCTTGAGAGAGATTCCACGGACCGGTCCCTTTTGGATACGTTTCATCAAGTGAGTGGAGAATCCAGCAATCTTGTTGCGTAGTCTTTTTGATGGGATGATTGCAACTTCTTCCAAGATCTTCTTGTTTGTGTGGAAGTCAAGTGTCATCCTTGAGTAGTACTTCTCAATCACCTGACGTGATGATTTCTTCACGGTTTTGGTACGAACACGACCCATGCTTCACCACTTCTTGTTTTTATTACCTGAACAAATTAAGCTAACACATGAGAACACGACAAGTGGCTACAAATTGTTGTATTGACAATTTCAGCTAGACGAAGTTCAGACAAAGCAGCATCTGTGATAAATCAAATAGAATCCGAGTGGCATATGTAATGAAATCAATGGACTTATTTATTCTTCATCATGTGTGCAATGAATCTAGCAAAATCTAAGACTATCAATCTAATACATCAGAATATAAATCGGAATAGTGTATCAATTTTAAGCACGAGAGTGTAGAACTCTCGTATGTGTTCCTTAGCAATGACGTACCTGAACGGCGTGGCCGGAGCTGAGGAGTAGATGAAGCGGCGACAAATGGAGAGGCCGATGGAGAATTTATGTATAAATATAAGAATCTGTTAGGGTTTCTTACGAGGCCTATACTCATGGACTAAATCTTAACAGTGTCTCATGATTCTTGACCGAACTAGAGCCCATTTAATTAACAAATTTTATTAAATGGGCTTTACCGCTAGGCCTGACAGTTCTGTTGACGATATTGAAGTTTTATGTTAAGTTGATGGCTCTTGGAAGGTCAAGTTTTTAGTTTTTTTTTTTTTTTTTTTTTAACTTTAGGTCAAGTTTTTAGTTAACAAAATGAACATTTTGACTGTCTTTAGGGACGGGCATTGCATTTGAATTTAGTTCTGTTTTCAGATTTTTTTTAACAACTACAGAAACTAGAGTATTTATAAATTTCGGATCAATTTCGGTTTAGTTTTTTTGTAGATTCGGTTTAGGTTCAAACATCCGAAATTACCAAAAAATATATAAAATTCGAAAAATATTCAAAAAAACACTAAAAAATCCCGTAAAACATATAAAACAATTTATGCTCATCTTCTTGCAAGACATGGACCTCTTAATTCAAATTTTTATAGTTCGAAATTTTCCCTCCTATTTGGTTATCTCATGCTATGTATGCAGATCATGTAAACATTTCTTATAATTAATAAAATTATTATTTGACGGAAAAAAATATATATTCAAACTATGTGAAAGTACGTTAAAATATTTGTTTTGCCCAAAACCCCGATTAAAATAATTACTTAAATTATCGAAAAATATTCGAAATAATAAAATTATCTAAAACTACTCAAAACTCCGAATTACTTTGGATATTCGTTCAGTTTCGGTTCGGATTCGGATATCATCCAATACCCAAAATTCTAGACTTAAGTCACTTTTGAATATTTTTATAAAACCGGTTCGAATCTCGATCCGATTCGGGTTGTGTTTTGGATTTAGTTACAAATGCCCATCCTTAATGGTATAGATTTGTTTCCTTGCTATAACCTTTTTTGCAATATATTTATTTCTTATGTATTCAAATCAAATTTAAGTTTTTAACATATGTCAAAATACAATTTATTTATACATGTGTCACAATCTAATTGATTATAAATCGTCATTATTGCTATGAAATGAATGCATTGGACTTTTAATAATAACATATATATAGGTAACCAAATGAATGGAAAAAGAAAGAAATTAAATAAAGACATTGTACACAACATATCTAGAATAAAGAAATTACCTTCAAATAAAGAGAAGAGATATCCTTATATATATATATATATATATATATATATATATATATATATATTGTTGGTTGAGTTGGTTCATGAGTTTTACACCCTTTACAAGATCTATGAACTATGGCTGCGAATTCTTGGACAAGACATGAGAACGAGGTGTTCAAGCATGCATTGCAGTTGTTCTCTGCGTTTTTGCCCAATCGGTTCGAGAATATCGCTGCGTATCTACACAAATCGGTGGTCGATGTTACGGATCATTACCAGGAACTGGTCGATGACCTTTTAGAGAACAGATCGAGTCAAATGGTTGTGCCTGATGAGCTGATTGATGCAGTTTCGCCGATCGAGAGACCTATATGGAACAGAGAAGAACATGAGTAAGTATACAATATAACGAGTTGAGATTTTGATAGTTAGAGGAATATATATATATTTTATGCACGTATAAATTTTTATGATTATTTCATAATATCTATGACTTTTATATTTTGAGTTATAGCGATGCTAGATTTGATTGATTACAACACATTGATTTTCTGAGGGTCTTTGTTACACTATGTCATCAATAAGGAAGGTGTATTGAATTAAAGATTTAGAGTGATTTGATAATTATTAAATGGATTAAAACCCAGTGTTGATTTGCAAATGTCTTTTAAAATCTATTATTATTAAAGTAATGATTTTTAAATATCATTTTAAATTTACTTTTATTAAAAATGTTTTAACTATTAAGATTTTAAAGATTGCAAAGAATTTTATGGGTTTTTAAAAGAAATTTTTAGTTAAAAATACAAAGATTCAAAATTTATGATTTTAGGTAGAATTTCATGTGATTTTTATATTTAATCATTAACAATTTCTTTTCGTCCAAAATTATTAGAATAATCTAAAACCTTATTAAAACTTAAATCACTTTCAAATGATTAATTCAATACATATGTTTGGGATCGATCTCACATTCATAATATGGATATGTGAAAATTATAATGCAGATGGTTTCTAATCGGGTTAAAGCGGTTTGGGATAGATTGGGACAAAATAGCGGTCTTTTTGGTATCCAAGAACCCGATACAAGTTGCGCTCTATGCACATAACTATTTCCATTGGGAAAACTCAAGGAAACAGCAGCGGAGATCGAAGGACATAACTATGAGAGACATCAATGTGGACCCAACGGGCCAACAAGAGAGTCTTGTTCCTTCACAGTCGCAGCCACAACAAGAGCCCATTGCGCTGGAAACCGGTCAGCATGCAAGGACTTCTGATTCGGATCATATCGTCCATGACCGTACGTATTAACAACAGAAGATAAAAGTTCGTTGACCAATTAATAATATTTAAATATTATTGTGCGAGTTTTAAAATTTTGCATTTTGTAAACCTTGTCTTATTTGCTATTTCAATCAACTATATTATTTACTTTAAATTATATTTAAATTTTGTTCGGTATTAGTTAGCTAACTTTTTTTGTTCATATATTTATAGAAATAGTTTAATTCAAGATCTTAAACATAGGAAAATAAAACCCAAACAACGGACAATTATTGTCTATAGAACATACAATTGAAACCCAACCAACAGACAACTTCGAACTTACAACCAAACAAACACCATCTATGAAATCCAAACCTAGAAAGAACAAGATAATTTTACGAGAACAAATCTTTGCCAAGAATCTTGAGCGAGAGTTACCGAAGCAGCCCACAGTCCACCAAACAATAACACCAACTTCCAAAGACAGGACTGAGAGACATACTCACAGACCTAAAGAACCTAGACTTCATAACCCGACAAAACAAAACGTAAGAAAGTTCCACTAACTTTTCTGAATACGTTAGAAACGCACTCCTAGCGCTCCGATAACCCCTAAATAGAAGCCCAAACCAAACCCAAATCTCACCAGAAAAGAGAAACCTAAACCAAACCATCCAAGAAATCCCAAAACCCGGACGAAAACTTGAATAGAACGCACTCACAGATATCTTCGCAGCGAACCAACACCACAAGCTTACATGCCAAACTAAATTGAAACAACCAGCCACGATAAGAGGAATAAACTAAACCAAAAGCAGACTGATAAAACAAACCAATCCAGAAAATCAAATCTAACTAATAAACCCGACCAAAACGGACCTCTACTCGAACCAGAACCCCACTCCGATACCGACCGACCGAGACGGGAAGCGAGACCAACACGGGAATCTAAAAACCCGAGACTCACCACCGCATAAGAAGAATGGAGCCCAATAGATCGACTTTTGCAGCAACAACACCATAAGGCGACTTGAGCCACAGTCTCGCCAAAGGAGACCGGAGGAGAAGAAGGACGCGGCAAAACCAGTCGAATCATTTTGAAAGTATAAATCTTTTCGCCTTCTCGCGGTTATATTAATACAAACACGGTTTCCGATCTACTCTCCGCTCAAATACCGACATGTATTAATTTTTCTAATCTCGTTAAAGTCAAATCTTTCTAATTAAACCAGAAATTTTAACCCAATCCATAGCTAAATATACTTAGTGAAAACTTGTGATTTTCATTATTATTTTTCTCTATAAATCGCAAAAAAACAAATAATAATAAATAAAATAATAAATAAATACCTTGAGATAGTGTAGATACATGCTAATTAAACAAGATAAACTCAAACAATATATTTATCCTCTATCTTTATAAGGGCTTATCGTGATCTTTAGCTCGTATATATATATATATATATATATATATATATATATATATATATATATATATATATATATATAATCATTATCACATATTGTTCTAACAGACGGGTTCCTTTTGTTTTTGGAGATATAAAAGTTTTTCCAACGAACTTTCTTGTTGCTTCTATCATATTTTATGGCTGCGAAAAAGTGGACGAGGGATGATGACAAACGGTTTGAGATAGCTCTGGTGAAATTCCACGAGAATGATCCGGAAAGGTTTGAGAATACTGCCAAGGTTCTTGGCTGGAAGACTGAGGATGTGAGAGACTACTACGACGCTTTGGTCCACGATATTAACCTTATCGAATCGGGTCGGTATGATACTATTGAGTACCCGGATTACTCAGGTGGAATCTCATCCCACACCAAACCCATGGAGAAACATAGAAAGAGGCCAAAGCCTTGGACGGAAGCGGAACACAGGTTAGTCTTGAGGCTTATGAACTAGGGTTTTCGTTGAGGGTTTATGTTGATTGGAGGAAAGTATGAATTAACAATCTGAATGTTTGCTTGGGGTGATGATTTAGTTTTTTTGTTGGGTTTAGGGGAAGTATATAAACTAAACATTTAAATCTTTGTTAAGATGGTTAACTATAATTAGGGTTTTATTGGTTTAAGACATATAACCAGATAAAAATACTGCTGATCCTGAGCTAAAGCCTAAAACACATAAAACAGGCTTTAGGCGCTAGATATTATATAAATTTTATGGACATCTATTTCGTTTAAATAATTTGGTAGATTGATTTGAATTCTTGCTTAACTTTTTTTGCTACTACGGTTGTATTTGATACAAATTATACAATGCTATAAAAAAATGTTATAGTTAAGATATTATATAGATTAATTGTTATCATATTTGTTACTTTTTGCAACATTTTTTCAATAGCATCTTGGAGTTGATTGATTTTAATGAAATTTCAGAATGTTTCTGGAGGGATTAGAGAAGTTTGGGAAAGGAGATATGAAGAGCATATCGAGGTATATAAAGACAAGGGACCCATCGCAAGTCGCAAGCCATTCACAAAAGTATTTCTTGAGGAAAAACATGGATAGTAAGGTAAAGAAACGGTCCAGTATTCATGACATGACTGTTTGAATAATAAATATAATATGTTTTGACTGTTTGAATAGATTTAGATTTCATTTTCTGTATTGTAGTTAGTCCTGAGATGTAGTCTTTTGAGGCGAGTTAAGCTGAGAACTCGTATGCGAATTATCTGATCTTTCTTTGAGATTTGAAAGTTCTTGAGTGATAGTTTTTTGGAATTTGTAATCCGACACTCTTGAATTACATTGTTGAGGAATCCAAGTTTTTTTTTTTAAAGATAACACAATATTATCAACAAATAAATTTATTTTTAAAAATTATCAATTAAATTTAACAACAATAATATTATGAAAAATATTTATATCATATTAGTTATAATGATATTTAAAGGAATCCAGGTTGAGATTGATTACAATTGCTATTCTACTTCAATCTTAATAGCTGCGGACAATCTAACTGTCCCTCGATCCGACTATTTTCATAAATATTTCATATTTATCATCTTATTTTTTTATCATGTTATGTATATTTTCTAATAAAATAAAACATATAATAAAATTATTAATATAAATTAAGATTAACACTGTAATTAATATAATTTCACTAAGGATAAATTAGTAATCAGTCATTTTGAGAGTGAATATAAGATCAAAATCACTTCTAAGTTAATATAAAGATATGACTGTTTTACTACACTACACAAATCACTTTATGAATATTAGTCTCTAACAATTTTACTTTTACCAGATTGAATATTTCATGTAAGTTTGTTTCACTAATCTACATAAATGATATTAAATCTTGATATGAGATAATAATAATCAAATCACTTGACTAATTCACAAATCATAATTTGTTTAGCATTTGTTTACTTTGTCTAACTCGGATTTTCGAACGCATATTAGTATTGTTCATTCTTGAATGTCCTTATAAATATGGATGTTGAAATATAGGATCAAGAACACTTTCGAATTGATGCAATCTCGACTATACAAACCAATTTTAAATTGCCCTCAAGCGATGAAAGAAGAATTATATTTCTCTTTTGACAACTAATCAAGGGTTTTGGTACAGCCGGGCCGGTGACATCTAACTAACTAACCCTAAGAATTCTTTTAATTCGTTATTATACATACGATCCTATCCAGTGGCGGAACTGAGCAAAGACATTTTAGACAATGGTCTAGGACTCCCATTTTTTTCAAGGACCTGTTTGCAGTTATTCTAGAGATAAATACAACTTGATAAGTAAAAAATATAGCACAACCAATTTAAAAACATAACTAAGTTTATGTTATAAAAGGCTAAAAGATATTGATAAAAAAAGAGCTTATACAACAAAGAAAAAAAACTTGATGAGTGATTTTGCAGAAAAAAATGTAAGAAGAACAATTTTTATGAATCAATAGTTTGATTATTAGTGTTTTTTTTTTTGCAGAAGTTGTTTTTTCATATTATTTTGGATATTTTGAAATCATTCGAATTAATTTTTTATTATTATTATATCTTTACAATGCAAGTAAAAGGTCCTCATTTTCTTTCGGCATATAGCCTCCGCTATGTCAGCTCGGCGTCTGATCCTATCAAACTATTAAAATGAAGACTTTATTGAAAGTAATGATTACACAGAGAGTAGTAGTAGTTCACACTAACTAAATGATCATATTATAAAATGTGAAAGGCCCATTTTTGGGACCAGATTGGCCATTCACATTTAGTCAACCATTTGACTATTCAATGAATCTTTGGCCTTACTATATTTTCCTTTCTTATAACCTTTAAAATCTTCAAACTTCTCATTTTTTCTATACTTAGAGCTCTTGAGTAATATGATCTCATCGTTATTCCCCTCTATCGATCCTTCCGATATCCCAACGCTCATCTGATCATGCTCGATGTAGTCCTTTCTATAAGGCTTTTCAGAATTTTCCGATCGATCGAAACAATGATGACTAGATCCTTCCACATATTCAATCCAATCAAGATAATCTTTCTTCGAAGCAAAATCAGAAGGAGTTTTGATTGATCCTTCTGATTGATCTACCTGCCCGCTTGTTTTAGGAGTAACGTCTTCATGTTGAGATTTCCTACCGTTTTTGCTAGATCCTTCAAGCTGGTCCACACGGCCGTCACGAGCACTACCGTTCCTAATGGATCCTTCTGCATGGTCCGTACGGTCACGACCCCTAATCAAATTTTCAAGATGATCCATATGACCGTTTCTAACTGAGCCTACAAGCTGGTTATCCTCACCACGGTTCATGTTTCTAACGGAACCTTCAAGCTGGTCGTCCTTGCGATCACGGCCACCATTCCTAACCGAGCGTTCACACATTTGGGATTGATCTTGACCGTCCACATTGATATTCTTTTTATTAGCCTTCTCTTTTAGCTTCAACTTACGATGCATGGACTCCATAATCTTTGTAACCTTGGGTGTCTCCTTCGTTTCATTACGTACCTCATCTTCCTCAGGTTCAGACATTTGGGATTGATCCTGACCGTCGACGAGGATGTTGTTTTTATTAGCCTTCTCTTTTAGCTTTAGCTTACGATGCATGGACTCCATAATCTTTGTCACCTTAGGTGTCTCCTTTGTTTCATTACTCTCCTCATTTTCCGGCGAATGATTTTCCCGGAAAAGTTCTTCACCGTCCTCCGTCTTCATGGACCCGCCGCCGTCTTGCCGGAGCCGGCACTTGTGGAGCTTAACGTACTTCGTCGATAGCTTTTTGGTAATTTTCTTCATTTTCACCTCTTTTGATCCCAACAAGTAATAAGATTTGTAAGACTTCTGTTTTCAGCCACTTGGAGATTTTTGTTCCCCGAGAACTTATAGGGTAATGAAAATTAGAAAAAAATAAGAAAAGGTTATTTATAAAGATAATGAATTCTAAACAGAAGTTATCCGTTTTGTTTATTTGCTATAATTTTAAAAAGATTAGTAATAATAAAACGCGGTTTTAACTTTTAAACAGCATACTTTACAACCATCGAGGCTAAGATTTAACACGAAATTGCAACAACAATAAAATAACTAGAGAATATCGTACATGCCAACTTTAACAGAATTTCAAGATTTTATTGGCAACTACCAAAAATTAGAAACTAGTAAGGTAGTTTCTCCTATTTTAGGATTTAAAGGTCAAATATCTGTTGAATACATCCTGCCACAACATGTATAAGGCGGTTTCCTCTAGCATGAATAAATCTAGAAGCTATATACAATTATATATTTATTTATTTATTTATAATTCTAGAAATCTGGTTACAAGTATTCTGTTGTTGTATAATTTAGACTTCGTCCTGGCTTTGTCTTGATGTCTTCGTTTTGATGTGTGTGTGTGATGTGTAGAAGTAAGATCAGATAATTGGTTTCCTGAGAGCCAGAACTAAGATATTCGAAATTTTATTTAAAAAATAAAAATTATAATTTTATTTTTGTACAAATAACATTATATCTAAAAATTATACAAAACAAATAATACAATATAAATAAAATAAAAGCAAAAAAAAAATAACCAAAAAATCTTAAAAAATAATTTTGCACATTAACAATTTACATATTTTTATTATATTTTCAAAAATATTTTTTTATGTTTTATGTAATAAATATATAACATAAATATATTTACATAAATTTACTATAAATTTTGGAGACTTTTATATAGTCGGAATCCCATTCAAAAATTTCATAAGAATGTGTTCAAATCCGTTTGTGTTTCATCAGACTAGAAGAGCAATGGCGATATGTGTGTGTGATGTGTAGAAGTAAGTTCTCCAAATGATTGGTTTGGTACGTCTCTCCATTGTGTTCTTCTCCATATAGCAGGGATGTTTGTGGCCTTTTCCACCGAGCTTTTCATGATGCCATGCAAGATGACATTCCTTGTTATCAGAGGCAGAGCTGTTGTAGCGGAGGCTGTAAGTAAAAAAAAATAATGGGGGCCTTCATTGTAAAGACATGAGAAACTTCTCCAAGACAAAACCCAAAAAAACTGATAATAAAACTACTGATTCATAAAACTTGTTTTTCTTACATTTTTTCTTCACAAAATCATTAATCAAGTTTTGATAATCAAGCTTTTTAACCATATATCCCGCTCAACTCTGTTTTTAAGTTGGTTATGCTCGGTTTTTGAGTTTATCAAGTTGCTTTTATCTCTACCAAAACAGCAAACATAATTCTTTAAAAAACGGGGCCCTAGACAAATGTCTCAAATGCATGTGTTCAGCTCCGCCACTCCTTGTGACCGGGTATGCCACTAGCTAGCTTGCCTCCCCGCCACTCTCTTTGTGATGTTGTAGTATCCTCTTCTCAAGGTAATGACCTCGTTTACATATCGAAAAGGCCAACGTGACACGAAACCTTGGTTCTGACTTAGTTTCATGGGGAACCCACCAATCTATTACGTGCCCAAAAAGAAAAAGAAAGATATCTATTGCAAAATGTATGTAGCTAAAGCTAGACCTAATCTATCTCTATGTGAAAGAATAATGCTTTTTCTTTGTACTATTGACGAGACAACCAGTCTATCACTTTCACTCACTAAAGTAACGTTTTCAGACAAGACTACTGAAGATTTGCATAGGCTTTAGTTGATTGGCGGTAAATGATTGGCTTAATAGGTATACAAATCAAAAAATCTTTTTTTATCTTCGGATTTTTTTTTTCCAATGATACAAATATACAATCATTAGATTGCCTTGACTTGTACCACTGCCAATAATAGCCTTATCCTTTCAAAATCGCATCAATTTTATTTCTGCAATCTCTCTCTCTCTCTCTCTCTCTCTCGTACAAGCTTTCACTGCGGTTGAAGTTTCTGTGAGAGATCGAAGCTATGTCTCAGGTATGTCAATCGGGTTTCGACTCTATTCATCGAATTCCAATTTCGAGATCTGGATCATTCGTAAAGACTATAGTGTGTCAAACTTATCAAATTAAGGTCTGATCTTACTGGATTCCTTCTCCATTTCTTAGATCTAGTTATGATGATGTGTGGTAACAATAATCTTTCTTGTTGCATCGATCTCTCAACTCTAGTCTCTAGCTTCAATCGCATATATAATATCGCAAGTCACCGTTGGAATTACTAGACTTGAGATCTTGATGGGATCGTGAGACCCTTTTCAGATCATTATAGCTGAAAAGAGTCTTGGTTGTATTCTGATTGGTTCTGCTATCATTTTTGATAAATTTGATCAGTGTTTTGAAAGGATTTTTATCACTTTTGCTAGCTAATAATACTATGTAGCATTTTGAATGGAACAAGCTGTCTTTTCCATTTGATCCAAGTTTCTAACCAAGTTAAGCTGCTTGTTTTTCTGTTTTCGGATGTAGACAGTTGTTCTCAGAGTGGCTATGTCATGCGAGGGATGTGTTGGAGCTGTGAAAAGAGTCCTTGGCAAAATGGAAGGTTAGCTTTTCTATGACTAATCATGACACTATTGATGTTATGTTCTGTCTCAAAATGCTTTAGAACCAATTGTATTCTCATACATCTGTCCTACAATAACATATAGATTCCACGAAAAGATTCTCAAATTCATGTAAACTTGCATATTTCCGCTTCTTTTTAAACTTATTTTGCTCAAACTTCCGTTCTACCAGAGGCTACAAACAAGTTTCTCTATAACCGTTAAAAAGTCAAGAGCATGAACATCACTTCACTCTGTTTTTTTTACAGGCGTGGAGTCATTTGACGTGGATATAAAAGAGCAAAAAGTGACAGTGAAAGGCAACGTGCAACCAGACGCTGTTTTGCAGACTGTATCAAAAACAGGAAAGAAATCGGCTTTCTGGGACACCGAGGCTGAAACAACCGCCAAGGCCTAAAAGAGAAGCAGAGCAATTCGTGTGACTCTGTTTTTTTAATAAAATCTATATGGAATCCTTTTTGTGTTCTTCTATTTCATGTGGCTTGTCGCTGAGCATTACTCCATGGAGCTACCTTCTTTTAGTCAATGAACTGCTGTCGTTTAAAACATTGTATAACCAGACCCTTTCATCAATTACCAAATGTTCTTATCTAATCTTAAATGATAAGATTCGAGAGTATAATTCTCAGTTTTATTCAAATAAGCACCAAATAAATTACATGAGTTGGTGTTAGTTTAACATAGAAACAAAATTTTCAGTCAACCTTATTCTATCAATAGAGATTACAAGGATCCACAACACACATTTAAGTAGCTAAATATAATGTGATAAAGCATGAGCTTAAAACTAAAGAGGATGCAGCTTTATTTCAATTCAAAACAGGTCTTTGATCCATCTTCTAGACTGTGGGAATTGCCTCAAGTTGTGGTGCTTGGTATGGACTGAATAGCTGCAAGAGGATTCACTTGGTATGAAAACGCAAGCTTCCAGAAATCTACTATTGCTTTTTTCGTGGACTCCATTTGTCTGCGAATGATCCTAAAAACATGTAAAAACACACCACAATGTATGTTTTCATCACTATAAATTCTGATCATCAAGTATAGCAATGTTCAGAAACAGGCTTAGAAGAATTCTTACCGTATTAAAGCAGCTCGTTTTCTCTTCAACGCATAACATATGATTAATCCAACAAGGCTTATGGCAACTTTTCCTCTGGACATGCTAAATTGGGTAGTACCAAGCCTTAGGCTGAGAGGACGGGATGACCAAGGTTCATGTTGTTTAGAGAGTTTCAGGATAGAATCAATCTCATCATTCTTTTCATTAGCCATAGACTTGTTAGCCAAAGACTTGTTGATATTCACTACATCATCTTCCTCAAAAGAACTAGCCTCTCGAACGTTTGCTGATTTGAGAGAAAGTAAAGAATGCAATCTTCTCAATAGTCCCTGAGACAGAGATTTGAGTGTAGCATCTTAGTTCGAACAGATTCACAAGTTCATACACAACTCATGAAAAGATTCAATTGTACCTGTCGTCTTTCCTCAGGAAGTGCAGCTTCCTCAACCCATGAAATGGCTAGATTCACGTGGTTTGTATCTTTACCAAGAACTCCAAAGGTATACAGCTCCACAACTTCCATGTACTCATCAATATCCAAAGAGATTTTCCCGTGGAATCCTTTTGCACTTAATCCAGCATCATTTAGGATATAGTGGTTATCCTTGTAAACACATATGCTAAAGAACTCTTCCAGAATCTCACTTACACCCGAGTATGAACCGTTGGATATTTGAAGGCATATTCTAAATGGAGGAAAAAGAAAACAGAAGATCGATTAAATAGATATCTACAATATCGTTCTGTGGCCTTTGTCTACGCTAAAGTATGCAGAGACCTCATACTAAGTCAATGTCAGCAAATATTACGACCTCTCAAGTATTTAGCTAAGATTCTTTTCTCTCCCTCGCCTCTTCGGTTATTGAATATCACTTTACACCTAGTTGTGAAACCTATTTCAGAAAGAACCAAACTTTCCTCCTTTTCAAGCATCTTAAGCTATCATACTGTTGAAAAGAAGAGAAGAAGAACGATACCCAGTGAGAAGAACTTGAACAGGAATAGCTGCAATTTCGCCAAACACTTGTCTTAGCTCATTTACAATCTCACCTGTCCTGCATGAAAAAAATCATTTGTTGTACATAACTATCACAGAGCCAAAGAGTAGTAATCTCTAAAGTTTTTTACATCATCCAATTCCAAACTGAAGTAAGAGGGAAAAGAAATACTTTGTGTCCCACACATCAATCTGTAAGATACCTGCCGAGTCCATGCAATGATTGGACTAAAACCATTCCAGCAGATTCCAACATGTCATGCAACTGATGATCACCAAGAGCTTCCTCGGAGCCAAATATTCTATTTAGTATGGAGGAAGATAATGACTCTGCCTCTTCATACATAGAGCAGACGAGGTAACTATCCACAGCAAACACAAAACACAAGGAGCAATCAAAATTTGAAACTACAGAAATCTATTTCTACAACACAATTTCAAGTATAAGATTAGTTTTAATGTCTCCAGCTTATATGTATGATTGAATCAAAGTAAGACATGATTATTTTCCTGGAAAGTTACTTAGAGAAAAAACAAAGGATCCATCTATGTACGGAAGATTCTGGACTAAAGTTTCTATCTTTCTGCTTATAAGCATCGCCAATTTTAGTAAAGAAGCAGAATTTGTAAAATTTAGCAAGCTTGAAAGTAAAAAATGAATATAAATCGGTTTCTCAGAAGAACCTCTCAGAACGTTCAATATCTTCCCAAATACCAGTTGCCTCCATGTTACAAGTGTTGGAAGCTTTGATTCCAGGGAGCAAGCCAGCAAAATGAAAACCCCTAATCGAGGAGATTGATTTTTTTTTTTGGAAGGAGGAGAGGAATAAGATGACGAAGAAGGAGAAGCGAGCATATTTGCTATTGGGCCAAGGAAATGGGCTTCTCCATTACAAATCAAACAAATATAACGTAAATTATGTGGTATCAATTCTCGACCATATGATTCACGTTGAGCTAAATTTTGGCGGCTCTTAAACGTTCGGCTCAACCAAATCCCACATGCATATGTCTTCGCATCTACTTTGTTGGCTACCTAAAATCTCGAATTCTCGATTAGTTATAGGTAGAATATATGGCTGTTTGTTGCCTGTAGCCGGTGGTAGCGACTGACGGCGATAAATTTTTGTTTATTTGCTTGTCACTAACGACAACGGCTAGCAGCTGCGATTGATAACAACATCATATTTTCGTTCGTCTACATGTCGATGTCGCCGGTATTCAATCACATCGCAAATTTCTTACGCTAATTTTTCAGTGTCATTCATAACTATATTGATTTTATGTGACATTCTACCATTAGTCCGACTGGATCAAAATACAACTAGCCCAATTATCAATTCTAGTATTGAACCGAAAAAACCGAAGTAATGTGATTACCCATAAAAAAAAAAGAGCTTCGGTTTAAATCAGCAACAAATTTTATAATCCAAAATAAACAAAGCCGAACGAAACAGAACCAAAATTTTATTCAGTACAATTTTTTAAATTCAAGTTAACCAAAAATCGAATAAATCAAACAAAAAAAAACCGAATAACCGAATTCAGAGGCCTAGTTAGCCTGTTCGATTCAGGTGGAATTGAAATTCTCGAGATAGCTCAAACTTTATAAAAGGAAAAACAAAAATCATTTAATGATGTGTTTGACCATAAATGTAATCTTTATACTAGAATTCACAAATCCCCTCAACAAATTTTAAAAGTATGATAAGTTCCTTTAATACATAAGCACACATCGTTTTCATAACTTAAATAGTAGTAATAAAATAAATTTAAACCCGTGGTTTGACCATGGCTCTTAACGGTTTCTTCATCACCACCGTGAACTCCAACTTCCCGGCGAAATCAATTTCGCTTCCCGCCGGATAAGCGCTCCATTCAAACTCCTGAACCATCTTCGCAAGCATCAAGTGCACGTGGACTGTCGCCATTGATAGACCGGGACAGATCCGACGACCTACGCCAAACGGCATCATCTTCACTCCGGTTACGCCGGTTATGTCCGCATCCTCTTTACCCGAAACAAACCGATCCGGGTTGAATTTCTTCGGGTCAGACCAAATCTTAGGATCTTCGTTTATTCCCGGGAGATAGAACTCGACGTTGATTCCAACCGGAATATCGTATCCGGCGACCGTCGTCGGCTCCGTCACTGAGTGAGTCAACGTGAAGTACGTCGGTGGATGTTTACGGAGAATCTCCTTGACGAAGGCTTGTAAATAGACCATTCTGTCCACGTCTTTTTCCTCAACTGAACGATCTCCAACCGTTGATTTGATCTCATCGTAGAGCCGAGATTGAATCTCTGGATTGGCAATCAGTTGCGCGATGCCCCACTCGATCGCCGTCCCCGTCGTGTCCGTACCACCGTTAAGAAACTCAGAACAGAGCGTCACGAGCTCTTCATTAGACGGCGTCGTTTTACGTCCTTCGATTTTTAAATCAAAGAGTGTATCGAGGTAGGAGAAAGACGACGCCTTTTTATCAGTTCCCGGAGTCTGAATCGCTCTCCGTCGTCTCTCGATGAACCCAACTACGAGATCAACCTGTTCACGGCGTACCTCGAGAGCTCTTCTTCTCTCCTTGGAGTAAAACAGAGCAAGGATCGGGAGATAATCATCGAGTCGTGGATCGATTGTGATCAACACCTTCTTCATCATCTGATCCATTTTCAAAATCGATTCTTCGTCCATTTCGATTCCGAAACACATTTCTAAGAGAATGCAAAACGCAGCGAATCTAGCGTTTCTCAGGACCCAGACAAGTCCGTTATTGTCGTTAGCCTCTGATTTGATCCTCTCGGCGAGTTTCTCCATGGCGGATTGTCTCACTGACCCGAATTCTTTGAACCGGGTTGAGCTAAGCATGTTCTGTACCATGTTCCGTCTCAGTGATCGCCACACGGGCCCATACACGGAAGCGTTAACGGTGAAAGTGTTGGAGCTGAAGATGGTCCGAGTCTGGTTTTCTTTGGGTCGGGTGGCGAACATGGGTCCACGCTGAATCAGAGCGTCGTGAGCTAGAGTTGAATCAGAGATGATGATCATCGTCCGACTCCCCATCCTCAACGTGTATATCGGACCGTATTTCTTCCGTAGATCATCGGCGTACTCGTAAAATTGCTTCCCGGAGCGTGCGAATTGGAAGAGGTTTCCGACTACCGGCCAACCGGGAGGACCCGGAGGAAGGTTCACGCGTTTCGAGTTAGAACTCCGGCGCGTGAGGATCAATAGAAGGAAAGCGGATACGAGAATACCGATGATAGTGAAGAAGAGTGAAGGAGAGATGTTAAAGGAAGTGAGAGGAAACGAAAGGAGAGACATTTTTTAGCACTCTTTTTTTTTTTTTTTCTTCCTCTGTTTTTTTTTCACTGAACTTTGTAGCTACATATGATTTAGAATGAGTGGGAGAGACGAAGAGGAAGGTATTATAAAAACAGAGTAGAGCATGAGAATTTAGGTGAGAAGAATTTAAAGTAATCAGAGTATTTTCGGTTTTGTGACTGAAGGCATTTAATTTTATAAGCCTAGCTAGGTTTGGTACAAGAAGTACAATGAAATTTATTGAAGTCTTTCATCAGTCTTTAAACTAGCCCTCAGCAAAATATCGAGATTCGAAGAACCAAACCAAAACCGATCCAAATTAAAGATATTGAACCGAATCAGATCCCACAAATACCTGAATAGATTTTAATTCTATAAGGTTATCTAGAATACTTGAAATATAAAGATTTATACATGTATAATTATATCCAAAAATATTATATATATATATATATATATGTTTAATTATTTTGGGTTAATCAAATAAATTTGGATAAATTAGCTATTTTGGGTAAATCAGATTTTTAATGGTAATCATAAATTTTAGTTAAGAGTTTGATTATTTAGTATAAAAAATCCCTGAACCGATCATATATTCTGTTATAGTTTGGTTATTTTATGTTCAAAATATTTTTATCAGTTGGTTATTTTTGTTACATATGAGTTATTTTGATTCTAAAATATATGAAGTATTTAAATACCGATAATTTATAAGTATATCCCGGTTTCTAATGTCTAATACTCACCATCCGAAACCAAAAATATCAAACCAAACCGACCTAAAAAATAAAAATATCTGGATGGATCATATTTTTCAAAACCGAAAAACTCGAAATCCGAAAAATCTAATCCTAATCTGAGTGAATACGCAAAGCCGAACGCCAGTTTAAACTTTAAAGCATTTTATTCTATGAGAAATAAAACAAAAACTGGTCTTCTTTGTTAGCGTAAAAGACTTTCCATAGAAACTTAGTTATTCTCCAATCTTTTACCGAAATTGTTTTAGTTTTTTTATATTTGAATCAATGGTTGTAATGGTTGTATGAAGATTGTGTTTGTAGCATCTAAATATATTTGATTTGTAAGAAGAAAAAAAAAAAGAAGAAGAAGAAAACTGTAGCCCAGCCCAGGACAAACCCATTTTCGTGTTGATTACATAGAAAAGCTTTGAATTAAATTAGACCCAATAGTGAAGTAAACCAGATTTGAACCATGGCTAGTAGTTGTAAACTTGATTTAGGCCATCACGTTTTATTTTCTAGCATTTTCAATTCATATGCTTATAATTCCGCGGGATTCAGTTTGACGCGGACCTAGGTTTCACCATGGCTCTCAACGGCTTCTTCATCACAACCGCAAACACCAACTTCCCGGCGAAATTGACGTTACTTCCGGGTGGATACGCGCTCCATTCGAATTCCTGGACCATTCTCGCTATCATCAAACTCACATGAACCGTAGCCATTCCCATCCCCGGACAGATCCTACGGCCAACACCGAAAGGCATCATCTTCACTCCGGCTACTCCAGTCATATCGGCGTCTTCTCGCCCCAATACGAACCGGTCCGGGTCAAACTTTTTCGGATCGGACCATATCTTCGGGTCTTCACTGATTCCAGGAAGATAGAATTCAATGTTGACTCCTACAGGAATCGTATAGCCAGAGAGAGTCGTCGCTTCCGTCACGCCGTGGCTTAACGTGAAGTATGTCGGTGGGTGTCGCCGGAGAATCTCCTTAACGACGCCTTGTAAAAAGACCATTTTGTCCAAATCCTTTTCTTCGACCGCACGATCTCCCACCGTTGATTTAATCTCATCGTATAGACGAGATTGAATATCGGGATTCGCTATCAGCTCTGCGATTCCCCACTCGATCGCCGCTCCCGTCGTATCAGTACCGGCGTTGAGAAACTCCGAGCAAAGCGTCACGAGATCTTCGTCAGACGGTGTCGTTTCGCTTCCTTCAACGACTCTGAGATCAAAGAGAGTGTCGAGATACGAGAAAGACGACATCGTTTCATCAGATCCTCCTGGACTCCGAACCGCTTTCCTCCGTTTCTCGATGAATCCGACGACGAAATCCACCAGTTCACGACGAAGCTTCAGAGCGCGTTTTCTCTCACCGGAGTTAAACGGCGTTAGAATCGGGAGGTAGTCATGGAGTTTTGGATCGACGGCGTGTAATATCGCCGTCATCATCTCATCCATCTTCACGATTGATTCCTCATCCATCTCAACTCCGAAACACATATCTAATAATACACAAAACGCAGCGTATCTGCTGTTTCTCAGAACCCAGACAAGTCCTTCGTTCTCTCTAGCCTCCGATTTGATCCTCTGGATAAGCTTATCCATGGCGGATTTTCTGGCAAAACCAAATTCCTTTACCCTATTCGAGCTCAGCATGTTCTGAACCATGTTCCGCCTCAACGACCTCCACACGGGTCCATACATGGCGGAATGAACTGTGATTTCACTGGAGCTGAAGATTTTCCGAGTCGGAGTTTCAACGGGTCGGGTTGCGAATTGTGCCCCACGCTCGATCAATGCCTCGTGTGCGAGACTAGCGTCGGAGATGATGATCATAGTCCGACTCCCTAGCTTAAGAGTGAGTATTGGACCGTAGATCTTGGTCAGGTCCTCGACGTACTCGAAAAACTGCTTCCCGGAGCGCGTGAATTGAAACAGGTTTCCGATAACCGGCCATCCTGGTGGTCCTGGCGGGAGGTTTTTATGGTTTGAATTGTGATTCCGGTACGTGATGATTATTAAAACTAAACCGGATATGATGATGGTCAAGTAGGTTAAGAAGCCATTACAGAACAAGTCAAGAGAAACAGAGGAGAATGATAGGAGTGGCATTGTTTTCTTCTTCTTTAGCTTTGGAGGTCTGAAGAAGAAGACTAGAAGAGAAGAAGAAGCTTATAAATTAGCTATAGCAATCCGCTAGTATGGTATAATAAGTATAAAATCATCTTTTTAAGAGTTATACGTTATACATTTTTGATGAAAGTTGAAAACTTGAAATCCGTTTAACAGTGAAAAACTGACTGAGTCAATATTCTGATAGATGGAAATGTTTGATTAGTTACTAATTGCACCAAATATGATCCATTTTTTCATAAAAACCGCCCAATATTGCCAAAAAAATGCCGATTTGGCCGACCAGAACGAGGATAAAGTGGTGAAGACATATGTCATGTGTAGTTTTCTTCTTTAAGGTTAGGAAGAGGCAACATGCTGTGTGTTTAAGTTGACTTACGTTTTAAACTGATAAAAATTTGAGGGATAATTTCTAAATGAAATTTGTACCGACATATCTTTTGGATTGAATGGTGGAATTGACGAAATCTTACCAAAAATGAGCTGGGAGGAATGTGAATTAATCTTACATTTTTATGGAATTGAAAATGAGGTGGAATTCAGGAATGGACATTGGGGGAGAACCGGGGGAAATGATGCAGAAAGTAGCAAAACGATATAGATTTCAAGTATTATGATCCGACAACACCTTTTTCAAGCACTATCATTTACATTTTCAAACATAAGACTGGTAATGATAGCCTTTGTTATGAGTTGTTGGTTCTTCTAAGGTGAGAAGAACACAAGTAGCAACCAGAACATATAACATTCTTCCTCCCTTAATTTCTCCAAGACTATGGTCCTGATCTTTTGTGCAAATAGCAAATACATTTCCAACCTTAAAAAGGAAACTATGTCCACATGTATAGCAACAAAACAAACCCAAAAAGAAAAGAGAAAGGTAACTGCTTATTGGTGGTCTCAACTCAAACTCAAAAGTAAAAAGTACAGAAAAGTCTATCAAATACATAATCTTCCTGCGTCAATTGTTACCGAAGACTAGCAACACAACCACAGAATAGATCCTTTGTTTTGTGAAATTCTAAAAGAAAAGTTTTACTTGGGAGATCCTTCATATGTATTTATCAGCTCCTTCAGTTTCTCAAATCCCTGAAAATATTCATCAGTTATACAAAATTACATCTTTCTAATAGACTTTTCCAAATCATTCAATAAGAATCGTCCGGAAATTCTTACCATGCGGGTTGTGAACTCTCCAAATGATTCATTTGCTTGTCTCCCAAGTTTCCAGTTGTAAAACAATGGTTCAAACACCTTTTCTAAGTCATGAATCTTCACCTTGTCCATGAAAGCCCTCGCTATTTGTGTCTGGCTCGGTGTTCCTCCCAACCAAACCTGCAAGAAACAACATAAAGAACCGCAATGAGCTTTTGTCTATTGGAACCCATACGAAGGAAGCTAGCCAGAGAAGTAAATTACCTGATAGCTGTTTGGACCATCACCGACTAGACCTACTTCAGCCATGTATGGTCTAGCACATCCATTAGGGCAACCAGTCACTCTTACCACAACGGATTCATCATATTCAAGACCAACCTGATACAAGAAAAGAGTTAACACATCAACCATTGTTATTAGTCCTGAGACTTTTAACCGAACCGAATTTGCCGAACCAAACCGAAATAACCAAATATACCCGAAATAAATCAAATTAACCGAAATTATCCAAACCGAACCGACCCGAATAACCGAACATACCCAAAATAAACCGAACTAACTGAAATTTCGATTTATTTCAGTAAAAAAGTAATAACCTAAACGGAGTGGAGTTATCTATTTAACAAAACGGAGTGGAGTTATCTATTTAACAAGTATCCATGAGATCTTACCTTCTCAAACATTGCTCGCACTCGCTTTAGAATGCTGGGGATCCCACGCTCTGCCTCGGTTATAGCTAGAGGGCACAAAGGAAAAGCTGGACAAGCCATTGCGGTTTGGTTGAGAGGGTCTACAAACTCTGGTTGCTGCTCAAATTAATACACTTTGTCAACTTAACTTCACAATGGCAAGACTGTGCAAAACTTAAATGTCAAAACAAACTGCTTACCAGTAGGCCAGCCTGAGCAAGCACCGTAGTGATGGGACGTTTCCATTCGGTCTTGATATCACATAATACAATGTTTTGATTGGGTGTGATACGCACATCAAGGTTGTACTTCTCAATGACTTCTCTCAGTGTCTTTTTCATGTTACCACCAACGCGTCCACTGTCTACATGAAGTCCATAAAACCAAGCACCATCTCCCTGCAAGTTTTGTAAGAGATTTACAAACTATGAGGACAGGAGAAGCTCTGTAACTACAGTGACTAACCTGCTCATGCCACCCCAAGTAGCTCTTGAACTCCCACTCTGGCAAATCACGGAAAGACTCAAACTTTTTACCATAATATTGCTCAACCACATCTCTAAACTTCTCAATTCCCCAAGAGCTGATCAGATACTTCATTCTACTGTATTTACGATCATCTCTTCTTCCGTGTTCTCGCTGTGTGACAACTATGGCCTTCACAGCATACAAGATATCATCCTTAGGTACATAACCTAATGGTTCCGCAATGCGAGCAAAAGTAGACTCCATTCTATGTGTTCTTCCCATACCTCCACCAACCTGAAACAGAGAGATATAAGCCAATCAACGAGCAGTTTAAACAAGATTAAAGTAAATGTGGACACTTACGTATATATTGAAACCCTGAGGCTCCCCATTTTCATCTGACACCACAACAACACCAATATCATTGGTGAGGATATCAACTGAGTTATCTGTAGGCACAGTAACAGCGATCTTGAACTTTCTTGGCAAGAACTGAGTGCCATAAATGGGCTCAGGAGAGTCAACAAAGTTAGTTCCATGAGAGTTATCATTTCTAGCCTTCACAACCTCAGGTGACTCAGCTGTCAAAAACTGCTCACCATCAACCCACATATCATAGTAAAACCCTGACTGAGGACTAAGAAGAGCAGCAATATTATCAGCAGTTTCTTGCGCAAAGAGATAGTCTTTCTTCACATAAGGCGCAGCCGGAGCAAGAACATTCCTATTCAGATCCCCACAAGCACCAAGTGTGCTACCCATGTTTTTAATAATGGAGCTCATCACAGTCTTGAGATTCTGCTTCACAACACCATGAAGCTGAAATGTTTGCCTAGTAGTTAAACGAAGCGTACCAATGCCAAACTCATCGGCTAAGTCATCCATGGTTAAGTAGAGCTGGTTAGGGACCTTGCCACTAGGGTTCTTGGTACGGAGCATGAAGGAGTAGGATCTTCCACCACGTTCCTCTCTGTTGTACTGTTGGTAGCTTCCGTGGAACTTGATGAGCTGCACGGCGGATTCGTTGACGTTTGGAGCTTCTGTTAGAAGCTCCTCGTTAAGAGGATATCTAATGAAGTTACTGTTCTCCTTGATGATTTCAACCTTACTTCTCTTAGTGGTTTTGGCTGTCTCAGGCTTAGCCGGCTGAAGAATAAGAATCACAGAACAGAACAGAACAGAACAGAACAACATCAGAGAAAGAATGATAAAAAAACAAAACTTTTTCCCGCTGCTATCAAATTTCGACCTAAAACCTGAATAATCTAACATTATAACACAAAAACCAATCGCCAATCAATCGTATCATTGCCCTAAAAACAGCATCGATCGATTATAAACCTCCAGATTTCCGAGAAAAAAAAAATTGTTTTCAACACAATTGCAATAAATCAGGGAAAGGTATTAATTCTCACCGTCGACACGGCTTGGATTGGCGAAGAAGACGATAAAGATGATGACGGTGGAGGCACCGAGTGGACACGACACACGTTTTGTCCCAGGAAAACCGTACGAGAGGATCTCAGAGCGTTGAGTCTTCCAAGACGGATCTTCTGATCGGCGGAAAACATAGTGGCGGCGCCCGCCGGAGATCGAAACGATGTCGTCATGGCTTCAGATAGAGAGAGAGATAGAGAGACTGAGAAAGGTTGGGATTTTTAGTGGTTTGTATAAATAGTTTAACATGAAAATAAACAAAAGTTAGAGACCGTGGTCAAAACTAATGTGCGCAGTCATGTGCACCGCACGAGACATTGCAATCTGAGATGGCTAACCAGGAAAGCGCGTGGATAACACGAACCGTTGAAGATTTGGAGATCGATGCGCGTGTTGAATGTTTGCTGCTAAAAGGCGAGTGAGATTAAATTTTTATTATACTGAAGAACCTGACCGGTGTTTGGTATAGAATACAAAGTTGATGGAAAGCTCAGTTATTCTTCAGAATATAAGCTGTAATCTTATATGAGTTGGTGCACTAATACTGATATGAAGCCTTACGTGGCGGGCGTGGATTGGTTGGTTGTTGTTTCACAAAATTCACACGTGCGGGAAAGCTGTGTATAGAGACTCTCACCTACTTAGCTGCTGGGGAGCTCGAAGGGCTAATAGGTTCCGTGGTGGGCACATGCTTTAATTTGTAGTTAGTTAGCTCAAACAGTTTTACTATTCAATTACAATTATAATACTTTATAAACTAACAATTTCACTATTTAATTACAATTATAATACTTTATAGTAGTATTTAACTATTTATCACAAACCCCATTGTTGAATACTGTTGATGTTTTCATTATTGTGTATCAGTGTATGGTTAAGAAACATTACAGATTAGCAAAAACATAACTGGGGTTTGAAAAATGAATAGTATTGTCTAGTAGACTAACCCCACAATTAGCATTAAAGTAAATTCTACCCCCACAAAATGGTGACCAGATGAGTTGATGGAATATTTCATGTGTTGAAAAATGTAAGATCTTAGCTTTCGTACAGCTTGTGATCCTTAGTAGCAGGTTGTGAATCTTGTGCAGTGAACTAACTTATAAAAAGTTCTATCCAAATTAATATAGCGAGATTTGTGAATATTAGACTAATCATCACGAGTTCTCTAAAAATTTATAGTACAAAACCAATCCCCATTGGTCTAATCAGTAAAAATATATCTATTAGGTTTTCGTTAACTTGGTTTCAATTGGCCACCAAGACTTTTATATAAGTTTTTCAGCTCAAAGATTAATTGGCTAACTAAATCTTTTAAAAAATAGTTTTACCAACAGAAAAAAAAAACTTATAAGTAGACTCCTCGATTTCGTTGAGTCCCCAGAGTTAAAACTGAAGAGTTGCAGTTATACTATCAGACTAGGATGTTTGTTTGTTTAGATTTTATTGTTTGATCGATGTTGATGTTATACAAAGCTCTGCAATAAAAAATAATATCAGATTGTTGGCTTTGAGTGCCAGGAGAGAAAAAGTCAAGTGAGAGAAAGTTCACAAGAGAAAAGTAGATCTAGCTTCGGGAATCTCGCCGGCAAGTCGACGGTTTCGTCGGGTTTGTCGGGGGATCTCCTTTGGTCCGGCGAGCTTTAACGAAGCTGGGTTCATGGTGGAGGACCAGAAGATGCCTCGCCTTTCACTTAGTCCGACTGCGCGGTGGTGGGTGACCTCCTCGACGGAGCAAGCGGTGGTGGATCTGGGCTCGCTCCTGTACGGGTCTCGTAGTAGCCGAGTTTGTGGCTGCTGGAGGACGGCGGCGAGTCAAAGAGGGCACAGAGATGGGAAGGGAGGCTCGACTTTGTCAGTCACCGAGTTTGTGGCCGTTGAGGACTGTGGCGAAACAAAGCGGGTGCGGAGGTCGGTGTAGTGGCCCGGATCTATAAACCGTCAGCAGCGGAAGCCATCGAGGAGGTTCGGAGGGAGTCGCGGTTTTGTCGACGAGATTCGCGGCGGTGCTTGGTGAGATCGCCGCGACGGTGGTAAGGTTCTCTTGGCGATAAGTGTGGTGGCCCTGTTGCCAAATTTCTTTCGATCCGGTGTCTTGTAGATCGGAGCTAGGTGAGGTTGGAGGTGGACCAGTGAAGATAGACCGAGAGCGTTGGTCGTGCCCGGTGAAGCAGGGCGGTTATGGAATTTCTGCGCAAGCGGATTCCGTCGGGTAAGGCCGTGGGAGATTCACGGGTGGCTTTCAGAGATGTCGGAAGGCGGCGCGAGGGTTTCGGTCCTCCGGTTTCACGAACGGCAGCTGGGGTCGGATCTCCATGTTCGTCGGGAAGGAGCTCGGATGGGTGCCGCGAGTCCGCTGTTCTTAGATCCGCCGGCGAGGATGGGCCAGTCCGGAGAATGATACCTAGAAGACGACTGCTAACCCTAACCGGGTCCACACTGGCTACTTCTCGGTTCTTCCTGGTCCAATTTTATCTTTCGGTTTACTTCTTGGTCTTCTCTTCCATGTAATTTGTCCGGTTATTTACGGTTTTAAGACCGGTTTATATATATAATATAATATTTAAAAAAAAAAAAAAAAAAAAAAAAAAAAAAAAAAAAAGAAACGCAGAGTATATATAGTTTCAACTTTGAACCATGCATATCTTTTTCACGTGCCACTATTCCTAAAGACATTTTGATATTGCGGTGGATAATATACGAAGATAATCCTCACCAACTACAACTTCGGATTCTTCGGAGATTGTGGAAATTAAGAAATTATACTCACTTTTTAGAGTAAACAAAATGATATATATACCAAGATCTCTCGTATACGGTTGCATATGGAATAAGCAATTATTATTATATGTTCGACCAGGAAAGCATAACAAGAAAACTGATAATATAAATTGCGCAGACTGAAAGCAAATTAGTTAAACGGCAACTTTGATGCTAATTAAGCAGATTAAGAAAACAAATTTCTTATTAATGTTCTTTTTGATGGTTAATACTTTTTTGTAACAATACTAACAAAGATGGTCAATACTTGTATTTACACGATTTTCATAGACAATTTTGAATCATTTTATGATTCATGCAGTTAGGGTTGGGCATTTTACCCGAAACCCGAATCCGAACCCGAATCCGACCCGAAAAAATCCGATCCCGATCCGAACCGATTTTTAAAAATACCCGAATGGAGTTTAATTCAAAGTATTTTGGGTATCGGGTAATACCCGAATCCGAACCGAACCCGTTCGGGTACCCGAAGTAATCTAAAGTTTAATCTAATTTCGGTTAGTTCTAATACTTTCGAGTATTTTTGGCTAGTTTGTGTAGTTTTTATTTTTATATTTTGGTAGGTAATTTGAGTATGTGTTTTTATAGAATTTTTGGATAATTCAAATATTTTGAATATTATGAGTAATTTTTCCGATTTTTCAGAAAATTTCATGGTGACTTTGGGTACCCGAACCCGACCCGAACCCGATACGTCCCGAACCGAACCCGATCCGATTTTAAAAAAATACCCGAATGGAGCTTAAGTCAAAGTATTTAGGATATCGGGTAATATCCGAATCCGATCTGAATCCGAATGGGTACCCGAACGCCGATGCCTACATGCAGTTTTCATTCTTGTAGTTCTTAGCCTTTATCTTTTGAGTTTTGATATATGTTGTCCGTTATTGCTTGTGTTCATAATCATAATGGTAGAGAAATATAGTCGCAGAGAACACCCAAATTCAAGGCGATCTAGACAATTATACATCATGAATGAAGAGATTTTAGATTCAACCATAAGTATATGGAAGCAACCATGCATGGTTTTTTTTTTCTTTTTCATGAGAAGTTTCCCTGATCTCTAGTGACGCTCGAGATACATATGAACTAGTTAACCATTATTACATTTAGTTGTAGCATCATTTTTAACAAAAGAAAAAAATAATCAGAATCTGGATGTCTTAATCTCTTGCCTTCGTTTAATTGTAGCATTTGGGTTTAACTTTCACATGTTGTTCTTGACTAACAGTGGCAAACGTACATGGATTTTGGGAGGGGCATTTGCTCCTCTTAACTTTATTCAGAAAGATTTATGATAATATCTCCATATATGTGTGCTATTTTGTGTTTTTGCCCCGATATAATTTTATGTCTATACCGCTTCTGCTTACCTTGATTTTCTGCTGTTTTTATTTGTGTGTTTTTGTTGCATCTAAAAAGGTTTAGCAGGATTGCATATGCTTGCCTTTCCCGTTTTCATGTTTTCTATATAATTTTATGTTGTTGGTCTCGTTTTAAAGAATTTTTGCTTATGGAAGATCTTGTTTTCCGATTTTTAACATTAAAAACAAAAACATTAAGACATTGGATTTCCATTTTTTTCAAGTTTAGTTTTTTCTTTATTTGTTTAAGTATTATGTTTATAGCCAGATTTTGTTTTTGGATTTTATCCTTTTTCAATAAAAGATAAATGAAAAATGTTTCAATCTTTTTTTCTCTAGCATGTCGTTGTTATTTTCTTTTAGTGTGCAAACAATGTCAATTGTTATCTTATCATAGAAACTATGACACGTAGTTCAACAAAGAGAGATTTTGAGTGTTGGTTTTGGCCTTTCAATCCAAATTGGATAATCCAAGTGAGTTGGCTATTTTTGTAACATTTAATTTCATATAGCTAGTACAATTCAAGTTGTTGACAAAGACCTGTAGTTCGTAGTTTGTTGTAAAGACGGTGACAACTAGAGATAAGCTCCACCGTCTAAATTTTAGCTTTATATATTAATGTTTACTAGATTTTGATCCGCGCTAAAAAAGCGCGGGTTTATTTTTTCTAAAAAAATAAGTAAGTTTAAGTATTCACACCGCAAATTATATAGATAATGGATTTGGACTTATGACATATTATGAATAGAGTTTCTATGAATCAAGGATTTATTTAAGAATGAAAGTTGAAATGAATTTATAGAATAATAGGATCGAGAATATACAAAAAGATCGAGTATTTCTGGTAATATCGTTCTTGGACATGTTTTAGATGATCTTATTTGAATGAGCTTAATCTTTGTATACTTCGATCTTTCTAGTTTTTGCTCCACTTCTTTCTCTCTAACAACTAAGCATTTCCTTAGCTTACGTCACATAATTTTGAAATACGCGAGAATATTGCACTCTTAACCCGTTATTTATGGAGATTTTCTCATTCAGTTCGATTTTTGACCAATTACTTTTGATAGTTCATTGAATTAAAGTTGTTTGAACGGATTCCTTTTGATAGTTCATTGAAACCTTTGTCCCAATCTTCATCTTATGGGTCGAGCCTTTTTCTTTATGTGCATTTTGTTGTGTGAAGTTCAAAACCAACAGTGTGAATGCATTAAATAATTATTTTATAAGTTATTTGATATAAGTTAAATATGTATTATTGTGATTTTAAATATTTATTTTTATAGAACATCGTATCTTCATATATAGAATTTATTTGTATTTTTAATATTTTAATATTAAATTTATAAAATATTTTATAAATTTTAATATTTTAGCTGTTCAGAATAATTTTTTTTTAATATTTTAGTTTTTCAGAATAAAAATATTTTATATTTATAGTTTTATAATGAAGAATCATATTACTATATCGAATTTATATAAAGTCATAGTTAAATTATAGTATATATATATATATATGTAGATATAGAAAAGAATATTAACAATACATGGTTACATTTATTGTAATAGAATAAATAAAATATAATATATTATGTTAAATATATTGATTATTAATATTATTATTTAGTTTAAACTATTATTTTAATATTATATAATAATTTATTAATTTTAATGATTATATAATTTATAAAATAATTATGTATTAAATTATATAATTATATGTACCAATTGATTTAATAACTTAATTATGCTTGATTTTATTTCTATAAATCAAATTTTGGTTAATAATTTATAATATGTATTTTAATACTAATTTCGAAATTAATTATTATTTTTATTAATTTTTGAAAAAGATTTTTGTTAGATATGATTAAAATAGAAAAAGAAAACAAAAGATATTATAAGATATTATGAATAAATCAAATATAAATTGTTTTACAGTTTTACCCTTAATAAAGGTTACAAATCCTAATAATATCAAGGGTAAATTCCAGGAACAACATTTATGTACCATGGAAAACCTTTCTGTTTTAATAGATTAGATTCACCAAAAAGAGAGACTCAATTAGTAATTTAAACTTTCATATAGCTTTTTATTTCTTGCTGTCATTTTTAGTTAAAATCTATACAAAATATTTCTTCAAAGATTAAAGCAAAAAATACAATATAACATTTATAAATTATTATTTAATAAATTATTAACTAATAAATTAATAGAATTTTCTAATTTTAAATATTTTTCGATCAAACTAATATTTTTATAAATTAATTTGTTAAACTAATAAAATTTTATGGTTTTGATGTTATTTTTTTTTTTCGCTGGAAGAATTTTCATTATATTAACGGGATCGGATATATTTGTGGAATACAGACGTAAAACACTAAAGCTGGCTATCACACCCGATACCGCAGCCAAGAGCCGGCAGATTAAAGACCATCCCCGGAGACAATATAAACAAAGCAGAAACCGAAAACAACAAACAACAGTCAACATAAAACCGCTATCAAGAGAAGACTATAACGAAAATAGAAACCTGCAGAATACTAAGGTAAAGGGATCAAAATCAGGGCAGCACGGTTTTGATGTTATTAATTTATGGAAAATTTATTATAGTATTAACAAAAACTTGAGCGGTTGCGGTAGTCCAAATGGTAGAAGGGTTCGAGGTGGCTATCACCATCCGGGTTCGACTCCAGGCGGAAACAAAAATGCCTCCTCTGCTCACAACGTGGGCACTGGGCCTAAGGCCCAGGAAAAACCCTCCCAGGTGAAGCTGGTCTGCGGCCTGACTGGGCCCAGGGAGATTAGTTTGGACTTTGGTCTGGGATCCTCCCTGGATTATCAAAAAAAAAAAAAACTTAATTAAATTAATATTTGTGAATTGACCTTAAATTAATTTGCCTTGGACTTTTGTTTTTCTAAAAATCGTAAATAAAGAGTAATGGAGAAAAGGCAAAAATAAAAGACAACGCCGTACCAAAACTGTGTCGTATTATTGTTGTGGCGAGAATCCAGCGTGACAATTGACAAATCCGTCGTTTTGCCCCCGTTGATCGGCTGGTGAAGCTCCGTCATTGTCTCTCTTCCTTTCTTTCGTTCTCATCCTCATGACGCCGCCGAGACCACCGTCTGGGCGACCAAGACCGCTGCGTTATTATTCAGAATCAGAGAAGATGGAAGGCACCGGTAGTTGGGATACGCTCGAATGGACCAAACTCGATGTAATTGCTCATAACTCTTTTCAATTCTCCCCAGTTCTAGGGTTTCTCACGCTATCTCCTGTACCACGTGAATATGTTTTTCTTGGCGATTCAAAAAAGTTCATATTCTGGGTATTGTTGGATCAATTGCTCAAATTCTAATGGTTTTCCTTTTTTGGGTGTTCTGTTTCGATTGATTAGTCGCAGCCAGCTTCAGGGTCAACATCCTTCGCGAATTTGGGTTGCTTGCTGGAATCGGAGAGGGTCATCGTCGAGGTATATGTCTTTTGAGTTGGTCAAAGACTCAAAGTTGTTGTTTTTGTATTCGAAATGAATTGTTACCATATATGGATATGGAAATCGAGTTTGCATATATACTTCACTCATGTTCATCGTAAATTAATAAGAAATCCAGTATTGGTTTATGGCATTTGTCCATGATGATAATATTGAGATTTTTTTGTATCATTTTTATCTGATTTTGGACCTTTTGTTTACAGGGTTATGGAGTTGTCCTTATTAACACGGATGAGGCAGGAACCCTGTTGGTGACAAATTTCCGTATTCTGTTTTTGGTATGACAATTGTCTTTCCTCTGTTTCTTACATTTGATTTTTTTCTTCTGCTGATTTTTATGCATTTTTGATCCATTTTTCGGGCCAATGTAATCGTTTTATTCCTGCATTTGGGATTTTAGTTTATCAAGCACTTGTGTGATCGATATATTCTTTTGTTTTCTTTGTGAAGAGTGAAGGTACCAGAAAGGTCATTCCACTTGGAACAATCCCATTGGCAACGATTGAGAAGTTTAACAAAACGGTCAGTTGCTATACCCGTGGAGACAGAGATATGTCATTAATACTAACTAAGCTCGTCTCTAAGGTTTAATTCTATTTTCGCGTGTAACTTTTGATTCATGTGTGACATATATAGGTGCTGAAAGTTCAATCAAACAACCGTCAGTTGGACAAGAATCCACCAAGACGTCTTTTACAGGTCACTGGTATGATTCTAGATTTTATTATACACAAGAGCTGATTTTGAGTAAGGCTTTGTTTGCTGTTTTTTCGTCATATCTCAAAACCCACTAGGACGTTTTATTTTGTTTCGTTTTTTCTTTCCTTGATTCCTGACGTTTCAATATTATCTTAGACATTTCATAATGATGCTGACATTACATGCTGTGATCACCTGCATTTTGCAGGCAAAGACATGAGGATAATTGTCTATGGCTTTCGTCCTAAAACCAAGCAGGTGAAATTCTCACTTCTTATGTTGCCATATTCATTTATCCCTGAAATATGTATGACCTTATGATCATACTTTTGCAGAGGCGTAATGTGTTTGATGCATTACTGAAGTGTAGCAAGCCGGAGAGAGTATGGGATCTTTATACTTTTGCATGTGGGCCTTCCAAGTTTGGTAACGCAAACCCAAAGGAAAGATTGCTTAATGAATATTTCCGGCTTCTTGGAAAAAGTTCATTACGAGCATCAATGGATATGATTGAAGATGGATCATTCACACTGTCAAATGAGCTGTGGCGGATTAGTGACCTGAACTCCAATTATAACCTGTGTCAGACTTACCCATTTGCTTTTATGGTTCCAAAATCTATAAGGTAGGACAATGGAGTCTTTTACGAACTTACCCAAAAAAATCCTCTTCACTGAGTTGGCATGTCTCTCTTTTCCATGTTGGAACTGGTCCATCTTTCTAGTGAGTATTGATAAAAAAACTAACAAATCACTGTTGCTGATAGTGATGAAGAGCTGCTCCAGGCGTGTTCTTTCCGGGCAAAATGTCGCTTACCTGTGATAACGTGGTGTCAGCCAGGTAGAAATGCAGATATTCTGTCTGCTTCCATTTTAATTTTGGTGGTATTGCTTCCACACTGACACGCTGCTTTTGGTCTCGATTGCAGGCAGTGGAGCTGTAATTGCACGCTCATCACAACCTTTAGTGGGTCTTATGATGAATATGAGGAGGTATATCGGACTTCCAATTTCATGAGGACACATTTGTATAATAGTCTAGCTTTAACTTTGGATATTAAAGTCTTGAAGCGATTGATTCTGAAGTTTGATTTGTTTCACTTATTTCGACAGTAATTTCGATGAAAAACTTGTTGCTGCATTCTGCACTCAGTTAGGTGGGGGAGAACGAAGGTGAGCTTCTGACGTTCCCTTGATCTGATTAACACTTCCACATCATGCGTTTTGTGTCATTATAAAAAGTGAAAATTATGAATCACTTATGCATCTCATAACGGAAATTTAACACTCTAGTTGGTCTTGCATCAAAAGGTCTCATTGGTTGCAATGAAGATATATTTTTGCTGTTGAATAGCAAGATGGTTAACAGTGGTTTCCCATTCACAATGATGTGCTGAACTCATTCCATACCGTTGATATTTAATTGATGCACTTACCTCATCTTGTTATTTTTTTTCACTACGCAGGAAGCTTTATATTGCCGATGCGAGACCTAGGAAAAATGCATTAGCAAATGGAGCAATGGGAGGCGGCTCAGAATCATCTTCAAATTATTTTCAGTCTGAAGTTAGTAAATGATCTTCGTGGTTTGATGCTCAATATCTTGATCTTCTGGATTTGCTTGGTATTAATGACAGTGTTTTTTTCTTCAGATTGTTTTCTTTGGCATAGACAACATACATGCAATGAGGGAGAGCTTTTCCCGACTTAGAGATTATTTAGATATGCACGGTACAACATCATCTGATGGGAGATCATCCTTCTTGGTGAGTACTGTATATCCAAAACTATCTGTAATTAAAGTTGGTCTAGATATCAAACTTTTCCTCTGGCACATCCATAATGCGTTTTTCAACTGTCTCACTAGCACGCGACCTTAAGTTAGTTTCAGAAATGAAATGGATGTCCTTTGCTCAATAATAGTTGATGAGGTCTATTTGATGAGAACTTCATTCAAAAGCACATTGTTTTATAAAGTATTAACTTTTTTGACAGAATTCCTTTAGAGGATATAATATGATTTACTATACTTCTGTTTCTTATTTATGTCGCTGACCATTAAGGTATGTGTGTGGAATCTGCAGAGACATGGTGGTTGGACTTGGGGGGGAGGTAATCTTAGTAGTATGTCTGCTTCCGTGTCTTTACTTGGAGACAGTGGTTGGCTGATACACATCCAGAACGTCTTAGCTGGTGCAGCATATATTGCTGCACGTGTTGCAATGGAGTCAGCATCGGTTCTTGTGCACTGCAGGTTAGCTATAAGTTACCACCCAGCTATTTACTCGGATACCATTTTCATTCTTTGTGATAAGATTAAGATGCATCTGTTTGAAGCGGAAGCTTCTTATTATCAAGATGAAGAAAATCGGGGTTACTGTTGTCAGTATTTGCTTATTATTTCATGACCCTAATAGTCTATGTCATTGCGCAGTGATGGATGGGATAGAACAACTCAGCTCGTTTCTCTTGCATGCTTAATGCTTGATCCATACTACAGAACATTTGCTGGGTTTCAGGTATTCCTTGTGCTTATTTTGGTGCTTCCGGGTTCTTGTTTTTTTGTATGTGACTGATTATACTTAGGCTTTATCTTTTTTCATAAAACATGTTTTAGCTATGTGAAATTGGTTACCAGACATGTTTGTTAATGATTACATCCGTAGACTGGGAGTACCATATCAAATACTATTTTTAGCAACCATTCATGTTTTGCTGTGCACACGGTGAAGATGTTACCATATCAGTCATATGTTATTTTCAAATAATTGCGCATCAACATTCTATATGCAATTCTTGTTTGCAACACCCTTGTCTTATGTATCCTTTTCCATTGACTTCACATCAGGCTCTTGTTGAAAAAGACTGGCTTGCTTTTGGTCACCCATTTTCGGATCGTGTAGGAATGCCTAACATATCAGGAAATTTTGACTTACCAAGGCAATCTTCTTCTGCTGGAAGTTTCCCTTCATCTCCAGTGCGTCAGTCTTCAGGATCAGCAGCCTCACAATCTTCAAGCTCTTCCCATGCGCAAAACAATTACTCACCTATATTTACGCAGGTGAGCGAGCAGTTATTCCTTGCAACTATAGTACTTCGTTTGGTTTGTTTAGATCTATTTCGATTCGTTTGCAGACAAACAGTTAATACAATGTTCACAACTATGTTTTTGTAGTGGGTTGATAGCGTTTCACAGCTGATGCGGATGTATCCTTGTGCTTTTGAGTTTTCTCCGGTATGTATGAAGGCGTTTACTTTTTTTTTAAAGACACTTTCATGTTCAACTTCTTCCAGCAGATAACAATACTCACTGGCCTTCAAATTTGGTATTGCAGACTTTCCTTGTAGATTTCATGGATTGCTTGCTTTCATGTCGTTTTGGGAACTTCTTATGCAACAGGTACATCTTTCTTTTATAAAAATTAGACAGAAGTGATTGTGAAACCAATTTATTGGTACTATGTTTGACCTATGTGTGAGATAATGTAAATTTCAGTGAAAAAGAGAGGGAGCAATGTGGGATTGCTGAATCATGTGGATGCCTATGGGCGTACTTGAGTGATATGCGTTCATTTGCTGCAACTTCTCATGTCCATTGTAACCCGTTCTATGATCCATTGAAATACGACGGTCCATTATTACCTCCAGCAGCATCTCTAGCCCCAACTCTCTGGCCCCAGTTCCATCTCCGGTGGGCCTGTCCCGAGGAAGCTAAAGCTGCGGATATAGAGATCCAATGTAGAGCCATGAGAGTGAAGTATTCCGAAATGCAAAAGGTAACTTAAACTAACTCATCTTATCCTTTTTCATAGATCATGTTTCAAAGTTCTGACATTAAAATTGATTTGAAACAGGATAAAGAAGCAGCCGAAAGAAGAATGGACGAGATATCTTTTGCAATGGAGTCATTAAGTGCAGAGTTACTAAGAGAAAGGCGTTTGAGTTGGTCCGCTAGAGAATCAGCAAACCGAGCCACTAAGGAATACGCAGCTTTAACCCGGGCAGTACAATCACTCGGATGCAAAGTTAACTTCACCACATCTGATGTCGAAGACGACCCAAGAACATGGTCTCTAGAGAATAGTAGGCGAGACAGACACGGAAACAACTCAGATGTTTCTGTATCAATCTCACTAATGTCAGAAGAAAACAGCTCTGAAAACCAAATGGGACGAGTTTGTGAAGCGTTGTGTCCGTTGCGTACAAGAGAAGGAGTGTGTCGATGGCCTGAAGCTGGATGTACTCATCTCGGAAGTCAGTTTGTTGGGATAAAAACTAACGTTGATGCGTTTGATCGGTTTTCGTTACACGAAAGCTATTTCCAATCTGAATGAAGGGATCATGATCTCAAGGAAGCTGTAATCTTTAACAGAGAATAACAAAGGCAATGGAGGATCAGAATCATCATCAACCGTCAAAAGAAAAAAAGGCGGGAGCATAACCGTATAAACTGACACCCTCAGTTTTTGGAACAAGGGACTCTGATCTTTTACTTTGCGTATAGCTGCTAAAAGCAGGAGAATGTTAAATGTATAGAGGCTTAATAAATCTCTTATATTTTATTTTTTTAACCACTATTTGCTCTAGATCTATGATTCTTTTTGGTTATGATGAATAAGGTTTAAAAGTGATGTACATACATTTATATAAACTGATTATTCCTCTTTAGTTTTCTGATATAACATTTGGTCAATTTCAGTAGAAATGCAGAAATGCACTGAAGTGCTAAAGGATGGATTGACTACTACATTATTTGTCCCGAGTTTGAAATATTTTCCGATTATTCCTCTTTAGTTATTATTAATCGAAATGGACAAAAATGGCATTGATCTCTTGATCTTTTAAATTTAGTTTATTTCCATAGTTCAGGTATCGTATTGACAGCCAGACTTCGTTTTTCGTATTTGTGTAATTGGCTTTTAGACGTAATATCATTTTTAAGAAAAAAAAGAAATAGATGGAAAAAAATCCAAACCGAAATAACAGATTCATAAACTAAATCTTACCCTCTTGGATAGATTCTCCCGTTATGTATCTGACAAAACAGAATCGAAAAGAAGAGAAAAAAACTAATTCAAATCATAATTTGAACACTCTTAATCATATAATCTTGCGGTATCCGAAAATACAAACTTACGGTCCAAGAAATGTAGCCTTGAATACAGAGAAGACTCTTCTCTATGCATACAACGAGATGTAGTGATCGTAATCAATTGAATTAAGAAAAGAAAAAAAGAAACAAATGATGATTTAATGAATTTGACACCATCAGAGTACGAGTCTCAACGGTTTTGAAGAGTTTCGATTGCCTTTTTCCACTGCAAAGATCGTTGTTTCGCATCTTCAAACGATAAAACCTTCTTCGGCTGCCAACAAAGAATCAAACAGTCAAGTTTCATCGCCTAGAAAATATAAAAAATAATGGAAAGATGATGAGAGCCATTGGATTGTGTGTTACTGTGCAAATCTTGAAATGAGAAGGACTTGAGACTTGAACGTTGAGTTCGTTTGAGTTGTCAGACCAGATGATATTCCCTTTCACGATAAGCTTTGATGGATCGACATAGATCAGTCTCGGTTTGTTGGTGAGAATTAGCTGCACCTTCTTACTTGTGATCTTCTGTAGCTTCTTCACTGCTGATATCATTAGAACCGATTCTCCCGGTTCTAGAAACTGTTGCCTGATACAAAAGCCATCATTACAAAACCGGGTTAGTATTTACAAACAGATTTTTATCCCCGGAAAAGTCTTGTAGTGTCTCACCATCTTGAATCAAAAGAGTCTATGGAGGCAAGCCTGGTTATGGAACCTGACGATTCAGAAGTTGAAGAGATGCCACCGTGTCCATCGTTCTGCATGACTGAAGCATCACCTCCAACATGTGTTGGGTTCCATGGAGAACCGTCCCTCTCTGGAGATGCTGTTTGAGACTGAACAAGATAAAACTGGATCAAGAGAAGGACAAGAACGGAAACATTTCAGTATAATATAAGGAGATAAATACCGAAGGATCTGGAGCTAGTTTTGGAGGAGTTTGTGATCTTAAGTTTTTCCAATCAACTCCTTTGAAGAAAGGATGTCTCTTGAGAGAAGCATAACCTTCTGATCCAGCTCCTGGTCTTCTACTAGGATCTGTATCCTGAGAGAGTACCAGAGCTCAAGACTTAGGTTTCCTAACGAGCAAAGACTAAGGTAAAGTGAGTATATGTTACCAGCAATCGGTCGATGAGGTCTCTTGCTGCTTCTGAGAAATGATTTGGGAACTTTATATCTCTCGCTATAATTCTTTGGAAAATCAGCCATTCACTTGCATCCTTGAATGGAGAAGTTCCTGAAAGCATTTGATACAGAGTGCAGCCGAGTGCCCAGAGATCGTTTCTGTTTGGATTTGTTCCACAAATACCAAAGAAAAGTAAGAGGCATTCTAGTAATCCACAGAACCAATACTGGTGAATCATTTGTTCTAACACAACAGTCTTACCCAAAAGTTGCTGGGGAGGAGTTGAGAACTTCAGGAGGAACATATGCAGCTGTCCCGACAAAAGTGCACGCCTTATCATCTGCATAACTCACCAGTTTAAAGTCAGGCTTACAAAACAAGAATCTGAAAACAATTTTCAATAAGAACCTAAGCCACAAGAGACATCGAACTTCATATTACCGGAAGCTGCATTAGGAAGTACTGTGATCTGGCTGTCTTGCATTGGCTTTACACTACCAAAATCAGCAATCTTAATGTGTCCATCTGAAGTCAGCAACAGATTCTCCGGCTACTTATTCAAAAACTCAAGTTAGCAATAATAATAATCCTTATTGGGTCTTAAAAGAGATGACATGTGAAAAAAGAAGAAGCAACCTTTATATCTCGATGTATCAGTCCCATATTATGTATATATTCAAGAGCATCCACAACTTGTGCACTGTAGAACCGAGCTTCATCCTCTGATAGACGACCTTTCTGCCAAAAACAAAGAGAAGAACCATAACTGCAACTACATTTTGAGGAGATGAATCAATCTCTCACAGATTCAGAATAGTAATCTTACTCTGGTGATTTGGTCGAAAAGTTCCCCACCTTCACAAGATTCAAGCGCCATATCTATAGAAATGAACGGACCAAGATCACTTATTGTTGAAGCTCAGAGATATATCAAAGTGACTTGAATAGAAAGTACCTACATAGTGAGAATGTATCTTGAAATGTAAAGAAGAGTTTGACAATCCCAGGATGATCAAGTTGATCAAGAACTATCCTCTCCAGTTTGACATAAGCTGTTTTGTTCTCCTTGGTGATAAACTTTTTGTCCATGATCTTCAACGCATACACAGCTCCATTTTCTTTCTTCTTTGCCCTAACAACCTGATTCAATTACCCATTAGCCAAATCCAGCTATCGTACAAGTTTCGCAGCTCCTAAAGGATCGATTTTTAAAGCAGAAAGCACCAGATTCATGACGATACCTTTGAATAAGAGCCAACGCCATAGATCTTGTCGAGCTCGAAATCCTGGATGGTGAAATTCTCCTGAGGAGCCTTAAATGCGAAGCTTTTGCTTCTGGAAATAGTGCTCTCACCATTTGATGAATTCCCTTGAAGGACAAGCTTTGAATCAAATTCCTTTTCCATTGTCGTCAACATATCATAACTTTCTTTCTACATGTTGATGAGACCCATTAAGAATCAGAAATTGGGTAATGATAAAGTTTGAAGCTTTATGTTTTTTTTTTTCCAATCTCGAAATTGAAGAAGAAAGGTGACAAATTTCTCAATTGGATGAAAAAGAAAAGAGAGAAATGAGGGGAATTCGAGGTGAAGAAGAAGAATCGGAGGAATGTGACAGTTTCTTCTTCATCATTTCTTCCTCTTCTTCGATATTTTTATTTTATTTTTTAACATAAGAATCATTTCTATTTTTTATTTCGTTAGTTCAAGATGAACGTTCCATAGGGCCTGGACCAATGGAATAAGAGTCATTGGGCTACGGAAGTTCGGTTTTTCGAATTGTTTCGGTTTGGATCAGGTATTTCAGTTTTTTTGTTAGTTCGGTTATTAATTTTTTTCAAAATTAACCGGATAAAAATTAGATTTGATTATCGGTTAAATTCAGATATTTTTGGTTAATTTAGATAATTTGATTTGGTTTGGTTTAATTACTTCAACAAGTTTGAAATTAACTTCAGTTACTGATTCGGTTTAACGAATCGATTGGGTAACTATATTTTTTTATAAACCGATTTTAACCAAAATAAACAGCCCTAACGTCACAACTTGTGAGAAACATGTATGGAAAACTCGGACAATCCCTAAACTAAAACATTTTATGTGGCAGACTTTTTCGTGATATGTCGCGACTTGTGAGAAATTCACTTATAGGCATCTAGCTATCAATACGAGTTGTCCTAGATGTAATAGCACAAAAGAATCTATAAATTACCTTATATTTGAATGTCTTTATGTTTTATAAGTTTGGCTCTATTGGATTTTCCGTCCATTCCATTAAATTTTCCAAACTCATCTATCTACCGAAACATAGACTTCCTTTTTGGAAAACAAAAGAATTTGGACTTTCGGGACCTCAAAGGTCCACCTTTCCATGGATTTTATAGTTTACTTAGAAAATAAAGAATGACAAAATCTTCAACAGAAAAGAAATTCTCCAAAAACTACCCTTCAGCTCCCCTCATTTAAGACAAAGAGTTAGAGATTAGCCTTTCTTCCTGATTTCCTATCTAGAACACAGAAGCAAATTTCGACGATCGTCCCGGTGATATACACTCTCAGCCCAGAAAGATGAGGAAGAAGAAAAAATTGAAGAATTTCAGGACTATCAAGACCCTAACGAATTCTTTATTGACACCCATATTTTTTTATGTCAAGTTGATGCATCACTATTAGTGGTTTAGGGTCGTGTTCAGATCCAGCCCAATCTCTTTAAAAATCGTATTAAGCCCTACTCACATCTTTTTTTTTTAAGTAAAAAAAATTCCCCCTAAAATTAATATTTAAAAAATTTGGACTCTAATCGACCTCTTCTTTCGTCTATCCTCTGATCCGGACCTGCTATAAAGATTCAATAGGACATGAGGTTAATAGCCTCAAAAGATGTCGTAGGAACCTTTCTGCTTGGCACGTTAAGCTTGATAGTCTTCTTTGGACAACTTGTTTTCATGACAAGGGATGTTAAAGAATACAATTTATGACAAATTGCTCATCATTAGTAAAAATGTTCAATGATCTGAGCTAGATGCCTTTCTTTCTGTAAAACAGAATTTTGAATTTTACAGCTTACACTATATACTTATCGAAAAAGTCTGGTGTCAGAATTTGCCATTTTTTCATATAAACTAGATTATCTCGACTGAAAAAACTCTCTGGAACCTCCTCACATCAGATTAAATTTGGCTTAGAACTTAGATGGGTCGGCGACAAAAAAAAAAAAAAAAAATACAACTCCAACGTCTTGCTTCTGACTATTGATATCATGCACCTTGAGCATATCATACAAGTCCTTGAGAACAAGATTGATCTCATTGCTTACTTAGATGTTGGATTCTTTTGCTAAATCGTAAACTGTCAAGTTTCTCCTAATAGAAACCATTATTAGGAGAAATAGAAAACAAAATTTGAAATACACGTCTTCAGACATTGCCACAAACATATCCACCATGTCTGTGTTTCACATCACATTCATTTGTTTCTGGCAAACCTTTTCAAACTTGTAGGTAGCTCTGCCGCATCATCTTCACCGATTCTTCTCTTCTTCCCTGCTGTGTTGTGCTCTTGCTCTGGGAACGTCCGCTTTGCCTTCTCCACCAACTCTTTCTTCTTCTTGGTCTGCTTGCTTGGCTTATTCCTTCCTTTCGTCTTCTTCTTCAGCTCAACGCTCTTTGCTGCTTCTATAGCCACCTCTTTCTCAGCTTCTATCTCTCCTCTAGTTGGCTTCTCTTTCCTCCTCGAAGGTCTCATCGCACCAATCTTTGAAGGATCAAGCATGATTGTCTCAGGTGGGAGTTTATCAAGAAGCATATGGATTTCCTTCTCACGTCTCTGTTTCGACGTTTCAAATGGATTAGCCACCCAAGAATCGAAATTCGGTTCTCCAGACCCTGGAATGAGAATGCTAGACCAACCCATTGAGTGACCAATCCCAAGAACATCCTCATACGGTCTGAACATAACCTTCTCAATCTGATAACCTTTCACCATCGAGTGGTTCATGTATCTACTATAGTTATGTGAAGAAGCATCACTCGAATCTCCTAAAACCTGAACAAAGGAGCCAGTTCCAGCTGCTAGCAAACCTTTCTGACTGAAACTCAGTGTCTTGGCATGGAAACCGTGAATAGTCTGAATCTCCTCCAATTTACGCAGATCCCAGATCTTGACTTTGCGCTCTTTACCAGATGTAGCCATGAGATGGCCATTTGGATGAAACGCGAGAGAGGAGACTGGACCAGGGTGACACTGTATTTGGACTAGAGGTGCTTGGCTAGTGGGTTTCCACAATGTGACCGTTCCACCAGAATGTCCCAAGGCAACAACACCATTGTAAGGATTCACTTCCATTACATCTGTTCGGCCTTTGCCTGTTCGGATACTAGCCACCATGTCACCATAAGTTACGTCTTGATAATGTAACTGTCCAATTTTGTTCACTGATGCAAGCAGGAAATGGTTCTTTAGGAACCTTAGTCTAGCCACTGGACCACGTTCCTGAAGTAGACAAAGTTTGAAGTCAATAACCAATGACACAAGGGATATGTTTCTTTCTTTGATCCACAAAGTTTTCAATGAACATATCAACAACAAAAAATCACTAAACCTCACCTTCAAACAATGGAGCTCAGTTCCATCTCTCCCATAAATATAAGAATACCTGTCAAATATCAACGACTCAAAATATTAGACCGAGCACCCTCCAAGACACAAGGAGGCATAGCATAGAGAAGGTGATGTTAATAGATGTGAAAACACACATACTTCTTCTGGGCAGCTGCAAAGAATTGGTCATTGTGTAGGAATGCAACATCACGTACTGTTTCCCTTACCTGCAGATATCATCAACTTCTGTTAAGATGTTAACCATAAATACTACATATAACAAGCCCTGAATAGGATTATTATGATATTAAAAAAAAACACTGACCTGTATCTCTTTAATTAGGCTCATACTCATCATGTCCACAAGAGCAAGATGGCCTTTACGACCACCAGCTATCATATGCCGACCACTTGCAGTAAAATCAAGTTTGTATGGGCCAAGATCTACATATGTTCACCGGTGTCAGTAAAATGAAACAGAAGCACACATAACAAAGAGACTCTCTATCACATAGAGTAACCTAATTACAAATTTTACAAACTTAAAATGTGATTTCCCCTCTGAGTCTGAAAAGAAGCTATTATTCATTTACCTGGGAGCACTATGTCATATTGGTTTCTTGAGCTTAATATATCTACTTCTTTGGCAATATCTGTCTGCTTGACCCGCCATGTCTTCTCTAAACCCTCAGTCTCCAAGTACCCTGCTGAAGCCGGCATGAGCCACTACATAAAAACAAACCAGATAACAAAACAAGCTAAGTTTCAAGAACAGAAGAATCAAAACTGTTGCTCAACGTCAAATTCTTTTATCTCAAAAAGAACCGGAGAAGGTAAAACAAGATCCAAACAAAGCTGACTGAAGGAGTAAATTTACCTTCTCGATTTTAGCAGCAGCTTTTGCAGACTTCCCATACAACTTTTCTCGTGAAGCAAGCTGAGTCTTTAGTTTCTTATCTTTCAACGTCTGCAGAACAAGAAGAAAACACTCAAACTTCTGCATTTCATAAACTAAAAGCCACAGTCATTAAACTCCATCTATACCTCTAGATTAGCACCTTCTCCTCTAAGATATTTCTTTTCTTTAGCTTCCAACTCAACATCGATCTCCTGCATACAAAAGTTCTCAACTTTCCTAAAACCCACAAACATTGAAGTGTTTTGAAATTCCAACTCAACGAAGGTAGTACCTGCTCATCAGGAGGTAAGACCTTCTCCATGAGACTGTTATCCTCTAAAGCGACCTCCATCTTGATCCTTGCAAGTCCTTCGTATTACCTAAACGAACCAGACAACTCTTTACACTTAGACATTGATTGCAAACCCAAAAGTTAATTCAGAAACCCATAAGGTTGTGAAAAGTTTCCCGTTTCTGTCTATTAAATCTGGAAATCCAGAGGAATTATCCGGTCAATCCGCTAAGAGAAGAATACAAAAAACCCACTGATCCAGTAATAATTAGCTTTATATTCATTCCTATTGAATCCTGGCTCAGCTACGTTTTACAATATGACGGGAAGAGCTAGGAAAATCGAGACAAACCTAAGGAAATATTGAAAACTTTAATTAGCTTCACCGGCGGCGGAGGAAGAACAACACACGGCGTGAAGCTTTTCAGGGTTTAGCAGGAAAAAATGTGCTAATGGGCGAAGGTACTGACAGCTCCGACATTGATCCTGCGCTGATTAGATTTGAGGGTTTTGTAATTTTAGGGTTTTACAAGAAAAAATATTATAATAAAAATAAAAGTTATAAAAAAAAAACGAAAAACAAAAATAATCGAGATAATTTAACTGGGCCTGAGTTGGGAAAAAGTAGAGCCTATGGAGACCCACGAGCTAGTTATTTTCATACACAGTATATAAATACAAATATGAAAGTTGTTTTGTATTTTTTTTATCGACTGATTTGGACAATTCTGATAGAAATATTACAAAATATTATGGTATAGATTTCTTTTTGAAAGACCACTATACTATCTATAGTATAATTTTGTTCCGATTGATATTAAAAAAAACTAGATCACTTATTAATTATTATCAAACTATTAGATAAGAGAAAAGTCATAAAATAGCACAAAAAACATACATTATCATAAATATAGCACCAAGGAAAATAATTCACATTTTTAGTATTATTTTAATTACAAAGATTTTTATAGCATTATATAATTTAGGGTTTAGGGTTAATTATTTAGAGTTTAGGGTTTATTATTTAGAGTTTAGGGTTTAGTATTTAGGGTTTAGGGTTTATTATTCAAGGTTAGAGTTTAATATTTAGGGTTTAGGGTTTAGTATTTAAGATTTAGGGTTATGACTAATTTAGTGACAAAACATGTTTTGTGCTATTTTTATGATTTTTCTTCCTTGATGTTATATTTTTGACAGGTCATGTTTTTGTGCTATTAATGCGATTTGCCCATTAAATAACTGTTTAGACCGAAACTCATACTCAAACTTTTTACATGATTTTGTGAATTTGTTTTTATGCAAGATAGAATGAAAGAGTGTTTTTAATGCATCTCTAAATCTTTACTACCACTAGATCACCAATGTGCGGGCTGTTTTGTAATATACCATTTATTTTATTTTGTCAAACCTAGCTAAACCCTCTGTAGACAGTGGTTACTCTTCTACAATTGTAAAGATGAAACTGCATATTGGTTTGTAAGCTACAGAAGCATTGCAAGGTGGGTGACTTGAGTATGTTGACTCTTCCAAGTCAATTTTTTGTCTACTACTTTTTTCTATGTTTCATGCTGATAATGACATGTGGAATTATATCAGTTCAGATGATAGCATGACTTCTGCGATTCCAAGTCTTTCATCCATATCTTTACATATTGTAGAGGATTAGTTTCTGCTTTTTTTTTTTTTGTTAATCCATGGGTAGATCCCAGACCAATTGATCCAAACTAATCTCCTGGGTCCAGTTAGACCGCAGACCAGCTTCACTTGGGAAGTTTTTCCCTAGGCCAAGGCCCAGTACCCGCGTTGTGACCAGAAGATGCATTTTTGTTTCCGCCTGGAGTCGAACCCGGATGGTGTATTGCCACCACGGATCCGCTACCACTTGGACTACCTCGACCGTTCATAGTTTCTGCTTTTCAATGTGATTTCCTTATTGTAAGATCTCAACTCGGTCTATCTAAAGATAGAAAGAGTTTTAGGGTTTGTAAATTAGGGATTCTAAAAGAAGGATTTAAGAACGCGGTGAGATTTGGGAATTTAGGGTTTAAAGCCGGCGCCTCCGAGGTGGAAGCCGGTAAAGAATGTTATGAAAGTCGCCGGAGATATTTTAGGTCAAATATCGTTCTAAAGTCTCTCAAGCCGAAAAATATTAAGAAAAAGCGTGTCTATTGAACGAATATTGGGTTCCCTTATATAGGGTTACAAGTCGGTTTACATGAAAAAGGAAAATAAGATAAATACAGAATATTTCCTAGAATATCGCCTTTATCTTTAACTAGAATATTTCCCTTTTTCCGACTTTGGTGCGCGGCGCCTTTCTTTCAACACTATCCTAACCCTAATGCAAGCCGGTTGCCTCCAGTTCGGTTTAACCTAAGTTTTACCGCCTTGGGCCTTATTCCCGGCTTTCCATTTTGGGCCGACCTAAACTCATGAATAGGCCTTTTTAGGAAAGTGCTAATATTGACTCTAACAATAAGCCCCCCCCCCCAGTGTGGCGACTTTAAGTCGGCATTACGGGAAGTTAACTTGGTTTAAGAGATGATTTTTTGTAGGCCCATGGTTTATTGTCCCGCTAACCTCAGTTTCTTTGAGGCCCATACTTACTTTGGGCTGCTCCATCCTGTCCTATTACGGACCGATCCGAGTCCGTTGGTCGGTTTGGCTAAACCGAGATTGATTTTTGGTTTAATCACCGGTTAGGTTTGAAACACGAATCGTCGCCTTGGTAGTAGTGTGCCTCGAGTTGTGCGCCGTCATTTTTATTATAAGTAGCGCTTTCTCGCTTCACACTCTTCATTTTGCTCAAGAGAAGAAGTTTGGAAGGTAATCCTCTCTCTCTCGATATTTATTTTTCCGATTATCGCTCCGCCGCTGCTCCGTTCTAGGTTCTATAGCTTTTTAGATCGAACCTTTGTTCTTCCATGTGTTCTTCGCTTGTTCTTCACTAGTCATGTCTTTGATCCGTTGTTCAATGAGTAAAGACAAAGAAGTTGTTTCCGTTTCTTCTGCGGACGACTCTCCAAGTCGCAAGTCCATCGCCCCTACTCTCTCATCTTCGGACACTTCGTCCGACTTGAGGAATCATCCGGCTCATTTCGCAATTGAAGAGCTCCGTCGTCGTCGCGAGATATGCCGTCAGACTGATGCTGCCGAGAGTTCCGGTCGAGGAGATTTGATCACACCTCGGCTACGAGATTCTGACAATGAAGACGGTATTGATGTGTGTCAGGAAGGTCCCGAGGATGATGTTCCTTCTTCGTTGTCGGCTGATCCCAGCGACATGTTTGGTAACGTCGTCCAGACTAAGTCCAATGCTACCTCGATCAAGTCTATGCTCCAAGACTGTGGGGCGGATCCGAAGATCAGGATTGTCATTCCCTTTCCACTTGACCGCCCCTGGAATCCTCCGCCGGGATATATGACCCTTTACGAGTCGTATTTTATTAATACCGACACGGGAGGTTGCCGTTGCTGGTTTCCGCTACCTGATCTACTGATCTCGTACTGCCACCGTCGTGAAATTGCTATTTCTCAACTCTCTGCCGTTGCAGTTCGCCATATGGTCGGTCTTCTAGTATTAGAAGCCGAAGCCGGTATTACCATAACGGCACAGATCTTCGAAGAGATGACGTCGATTAACCGTATGAAGGCTACTAGCCCGGGATGTTTCGCGGTTAAGTTTAAAAGCGGCAACCGTATCTTGACAGACGCACCCAATAAGATAAACAACTGGCAACGATCCTACTTCTTTGTCGAATTGTCTTCTTTGGTTGTTCCTGACGAGCATAGGGAGCTTATCAGGACGTCTTGGAATACTGATTATGGTAGATGTCGTACCAATTTTTCTATTTCCCAAGCATAATAATTTACTTAATTCCTTTTTGTCTTTGCAGTGGATCATCCGTTCTTGAAGCCGTACCCCGACAACTACTTTCCAATCCTCGAAAAAATTCAGGCTCTCGGCTTACGCAAGTGGAAGGACCTTACTCGCGTACGTATTAGCAAGTCTCTCTCGTGGATTTCCGAAGGTTCGTTGCTTCGTCTTATGATAGGCGCATTTTCCTAGCCTTATGATTTTTGATTTCTTTCCTTTCCCCCTCTTTTTTGTTGCAGCGAAGTGGGATACCAAGGCGAAAGTTACACCAGATCAACTCGTGAAACCGAAAAGGATGGGTAAGGTGCAAAGAATCGAATCGGTTGACTACTCAAAGAAGATCTCGTTCAAATCTTCGTCCCCTTTGAAGCCGGTAAAGGAGAAGGACGCCTCTGTGTCGGCGCGAGGCGGGGAGCAGTTAGCTGATGCGGGAAGTAGGCCGACTGTTCCTCAGTCTGTGACGATTGCCCAATCTGAAGCCGCAGCCTCGCTTCCCAAACTCCCGCCTAAAGCCCCGTCTAGGAAGCGGTCAGCGGAAGGCAAAGCGGACCAGGAGAAGTCGTCCAAGAAGGCCGCTGTAGCCGGCAAAGCCGCTGTGGTTGGTAAAGTTGCTAGCTCTGACGAGGCGGGCACCACTGATCCCGAGAAGAGCCTGGATCCGTGGCAACGCTTCTACCAAGAAACCGGGGACATTATTGACGCATATGGCAATATGAAACCGTTTACTTCTCGTAAAGAGATAGTTCACGTGCGTCCCCGTGCTCCTATAAAAGAAGGGGATTCTCGCCCATCGATCCACAACTTCGCTTATCAGTATGAGAGCGAGGTTCCGTTTATTGACAACCCACGGGCGTGTTTCGATATGTTGACCTGCGTCCGAGGGAACGAAAGAGATTGGCCGATCCTTCAGGAGCTTCCTCACTCAGATGCTATTCTCAAGCTAAAGCATGCTGAAGCAACCGTGAGCCTCAATTACTGAAACATGCCTTTTCTTCTCTCTTTTTGACTAAGAGTTTTTTGTTTCCAGATGATTGCCGCGTCGAATCGCGTGGCCTTGGAGAGCTCTTGGAGTGCCAAGAAGATGGCTGACGCGGTAACCAAGCGGGACGAGCTGCTCAAGAAGGCTAAAGAGGAGAAGAAGGCCTTAGTGGCGGATAACGCGGCGCTTAAAGATAAGCTTCGTAGAATTGAAGAAGAGTCGGCCCTTGCTTTAAAGAAGTCGGAGGCCGATCTTCTTAAATTTCAGAAGAAGATGGAGGGCCAACAGAAGTTTTATTCCGACATGGTACGGAGCGAACGGGAAAGAGTTGAGGCCGCGGTCAGGGCGAAGGCGCAGACGCATTTTGATCTTTTTCAACGTTATGTGAAGGATCAGGATGTCGCCGTTGCCCTTCAAGTCGAGCAAGCCCAAGTTTCCGGTTTGAGGAATTGCTTGGTAAAGCTTAGTGATGAGGGGATGTCGTTTCCACAAACTCTTCTGGACCAAGTTGCTGCTGACGAGGTTGCAGTGAATGCTAAACTTGACGAGATAGAGGTGGTGACCAAAGAAGAACTCACATTCGTCCTTTCCCCCGTGCATCATCCTCTTATCAACCGCTTCCGTGACTCTCCTCCTCCCGTTCCAGGCCAAGTCGACCAATTTGGGACCAATCATGGGATAATTCCAGAAGCGATTCCTGTCGGTCTCATTCAATCTGTTCGCTCGGAGGTTGCGACTATAGAGAGTGCTTCTGAGGCGCAGGATGGAGGAAAGTCGTCGGTCGTGTCTTAATTAATCCTCTGTTGTATTTTGTAATAATATTTCTCTCTTTTGTGGACCTTTTGCCTTTTAAATTTATAAGCTTTTGATTTTGAGCTTTAACTTAATGGCGGTTCAGGTCTTATGCCAAGCATATCTACTTTCCGACTTAATTTTTAACCAAGTATCGATTAAGTTTGTTGGTTTTGCGCTTTTTGGATCAGGGCGCTTTCACCATTAAACTCAAATCAATTTAGTATTTAAGTCGTACTCAAGTAGCCGGACTAATCTTGTATTAAGTCTCGTCAAATTCAAACGATCATAGCGACTTTTGAATAATCGTACTAATCTCGTGTTGAACTGTCGTTTTCTCTTTAATTTAAGAACTTAATCAATCTAGCGACTCCTTGCTACAAGACGGTTTGCGAGGCTTTGCTCGGCTTAGTTCTAAGGGCGGGAGAATGTGCGAGTCTTTTATGCCCGACTTATTTGTTATCCCCTACCACGAAGAATTTGCGGGACGGATCCCGGCTTGTCCTTGCCATGATGTGCACCTCATGCGCAAGGAGGACCACGCCCCTGGCCAGGAGGCATGATGCTTAGTGCGAGTTTTTTGCTCGGCTTTCTGCGAGTTACTTGGACTCGGCTTAGACGAACTAAGGAGTTCGTCTTTCTGCGAGTCATTGCTCGTCTTTCTGCGAGTCATTGCTCGTCTTTCTTTGAGTCATTGCTCGTCTTTCTGCGAGTCATTGCTCGTCTTTCTGCGAGTCATTGCTCGTCTTTCTGCGAGTCATTGCTCGTCTTTCTGCGAGTCATTGCTCGTCTTTCTGCGAGTCATTGCTCGTCTCGAGTCGTTGCTCGTCTTTCTGCGAGTCATTGCTCGTCTCGAGTCGTTGCTCGTCTTTCTGCGAGTCAACGCTCGTCTTATTGAGAGTCATTGCTCGTCTTTCTGCAGTGCTTAATAAAAATATTGAATATTCTATTGAAAAGACTTACCTGCTTTTGGCCTTGCTGACTTTTAAGACGGTAATTTTTCTCTGAAAAAATAAGGATTTTATTAGATTTTGTGAATGTGCCGGTAAAGGCTGCCTACGTATCTTCCGAGGAAGAATCAAGTCACTCGTAGTTCATAGTACATAAATCTTTTTTTTTTTTTTTTTTTTTTTTTTTGAACTTGCCGTCTTAATGGTATTCCTTCAGGCTTGCCGAGTTCCAGGATCGAGGTAAAGCCTTGCCTTTCGTTGACTCAAGCTCGTAGACTCCTGGTTTGACGACTTTGGTGACTTTGTAGGGTCCTTCCCATTTTGCCCCGAGTTTCCCTGCTCTTTGCTCCTTGGTGTTTTCGTAAACTTTGCGGAGGACGAAGTCGCCGACTTGAAAATGGCGTTCTTTGACTTTCTGGTTGTAGTACCGAGCTGCGAGCTGTTGGTAGTTTTGAATCCTGAGTAAGGCTCGGTCCCGTTCTTCCTCTATGGTGTCGAGAGCCTGGATTAGCATTTTTTCGTTGATTTCAGTATGGTGCGGCATGAGAGAGCGGCGGAGAATGTAAATGTTAGCTTCTGCCGGTACCATTGCTTCTACGCCAAAGGCTAAGGAAAACGGGGTGGCTCCTGTTGCACTGCGGGGTGTCGTTCTGTGCGACCAGAGGACTCCGTCTAACTCATCTGCCCAAACTCCTTTTTTTCTTTCAAGGCGTTTTTTGATGCCGGCAATGATGGTTTTATTTGTAGCTTCGGCTTGGCCATTTCCCTGAGGATACCTTGGTGTCGACTTGCTAAGGCGTATATCCCACTTCTTGCAGAATCCTTCGAATACTTTCGAGATGAATTGCGATCCGTTATCTGTGACGATCTCATAAGGTAGCCCAAAACGGCATATTATGTATTTCCAGACGAAATTTTGAACCTGGACATCGTGGATGGCGACGTAAGCCTTGGCCTCTACCCACTTTGTGAAGTAGTCGGTCATAATGAGCAGAAAACGTCTTTGATTGGATAACGGTAATGGTCCAACGATGTCCATTGCCCATCTCATGAATGGGTAAGCCGCAGTTGACGTTGTGAGTAGCTCTGTAGGTCGATGTATGAATGGCGCATGTCGCTGACACTTTTCACACTTGTTAGAATAGGTCTCGCAGTCGGTTATCATAGTCGGCCAATAGTGACCATTCAACTTGATTTTGAGGGCGAGAGATCTGCCTCCGGAGTGGTTTCCGCATGCTCCAGAGTGCGTTTCTTCGAGAACCCGACTTACTTCGTCTCCATTTATGCATCTGAGGAGGATCTTGTTAGCAGAATACTTGTAGAGGATACCTTCATGTATAGTGTATCGCGCGCTTTTGACTTTAAGTCGTCGTGCTTCCCATTTATCTTCTGGGAGCTTCCCTTCCGTCAAGTATGCTCTTATCGGAAGTCGCCAGTCTTTGTTGTCGTCAGTTAGGACAGCGATGAGGTCTATGCCCTTTGCTTGAATATTGTAGCACATGTCGTCCTTATCACTTAGGATCATTTTTTCAGTTTCTTCCTGATTGCTCTCAGGGGGCGGGATGCTTGGCTCGTGGATCGTTTCTACCGGGATCCGTCGACAGAGATTGGGATTAGATGCCAGCGACGCAAGTGCATCTGTCGGGGCATTCTCCTTTCTTGGTATCTGGACAATGTCGAAGAATTCGAAGGAACTGGTGAGTTCCAACGCCGTCTTTCGATAAGCCTCCATTCGTTCATTTTTAGCTTCGTAGTCGCCGTTGATCTGGTTGGCTACAAGCATGGAATCACAGTGGGCCAAGAGATGTCGTACTCCGATTTCCCTGGCTAGTCTGAGACCGGCTAACAAAGCTTCGTACTCGGCTGTGTTGTTAGAAGCCGTGAAGCCTAGTTTGAATGACTGCTCTAATATCTCGCCGGTTGGTGATATGAGACGTATCCCTATCCCGGCTCCTTTTTTAGATGAAGCCCCGTCAACGAACAGTTTCCAATTTTTGTCTTCTGTCTCGGTACCGACATCCAATTCAGGTGATAATTCGACAAGGAAATCAGCTATTACCTGCGACTTGGCGGTTGTCCTGTTCCTGTACTCGATGTCGTACTCACTTAACTCTATTGCCCACTTGGCTAGACGACCAGACTGTCCTGGGCTATGAAGTATCGTTCGAAGAGGTTGACTGCTTAATACCGCAATCGGATGTGACTGAAAATAAGGTCGCAGCTTCCGTGCCGAGATGACGATTGCGAAAGCCAGTTTTTCCATTGCAGGATACCTGGTTTCGGCTCCGTTCATTGTTTTGCTGACGTAGAAGATCGGCTTCTGTTCTCCTCGATCTTCCCGAACTAGCACGCCACTCACTGCTGTTGTTGAAACGGCGATGTAAAGCAGCAATGTCTCACCATTCTCGGGTTTAGACAATATCGGCGGGTTCGACAAGTAGTCCTTGAGTTGGATGAAGGCTTCCTGACACTTCTCGTCCCACACGAATCTTTTGTTTCCTCTTAGGAGCTCGTAAAAAGGCAGACATTTATCTGTTGACCGGGATATAAACCTGTTCAAGGCGGCTATGCGGCCGGTGAGGCGTTGCACCTCTCGAGTGTTCTTGGGAGATGGTAAGTCGATTATGGCCGTGATCTGCTTTGGATTAGCTTCAATTCCTCTCTGAGTTACCACGTATCCTAGGAATTCTCCCGATGTCACCCCAAATGTACATTTGGTTGGGTTAAGTTTCATGCCGTATCGGTTAAGGATGTTGAAACATTCCTTAAGATGACCGACATGCTGAGAGGCAATCAGAGACTTGACCAGCATGTCGTCGATATAAACTTCCATTGTTGCGCCAAGTTGTCCTGCAAACATCCGGTTTACCAGCCGCTAGTAGGTGGCGCCGGCGTTTTTGAGGCCGAAAGGCATGACTTTGTAGCAATATGTGCCTCGTTCAGTGATGAAGGCCGTCTTTTCTCTGTCGTCTGGGTTCATGAGGATTTGGTTATATCCTGAGAACGCATCCATGAACGATAGCAGTTCGTTCCCAGCCGTCGCTTCGACAAGTCGGTCGATGTGCGGCAGCGGGAAACTATCCTTGGGGCAAGCTTTGTTGAGGTCCGTGAAGTCGACACACACTCTCCACTTCCCGTTTTTCTTCTTTACGACCACTGGATTGGCCAGCCAGTCAGGATATTTGACTTCTTGGATTGAACCGGCTTCGAGTAGCTTCTCTACTTCATCGTTGACTGCTTTAGCCCTCTCTGGGCCGAGTTTTCGCCTCTTTTGCTTGACTGGCTTGTAGGTCGGATCGACATTCAACTCGTGAGTTGTAATGGTTGGGTTGATACCCTTTATATCCTTCATTGTCCACGCAAATGTTGTCACGTTTTGCTGTAGGAAGGTGATCAGTTCCTCCTTGATGTCGTCCGGTAACCCTGCGCCGATGCCCACACACTTGCTTGCATCTGATTCGTCAATGATGACTTGCTGGATTAGTTCTTTCTCCGGTCCTTTTCTTCCGTGTTCTGTGTTGATCATGCAGGAAGGCACCCTGATCTTATGTTCTCTTGCGAAACACGACCGACTTGCGCTCTGGCATCCTTTGACTGTCTGGATTCCTTTAGGTGTCGGGAATTTCAGACATTGATGGTATGTCGATGATACCGCCTTCATGCTATATAGCCATGGAGTTCCAAGGATCACGTTATAGATGGTTGGCTTGTCAATGACGTGAAACCTCACCAATCTGTTAACTCCTCCTGCGAAGACAGGCAACTTGATCGTTCCAATTGTGTATGTCGTCTCACTCGTGAACCCTGTGAGCGGCTTGGCCTTCTGCTTGATATCCTCCTCCTTAATGTCCATCTTCTTGAGTGTATCTAGGAAAATTAAGTCTATTGAACTCCCGGTGTCCACCAGTATTCGAGATACTTGGCAACTTCCGATCAGAAGCTCAACCACCAGCGGGTCGTTATGAGGGTAGTGAGTTCCATAGAGGTCCTGGTCGGTAAAGATGACGGGCGGATCGTCTGATAGGATTGGTTGGGGCGTCTTTTGCGCGGCCAATGCTAGGCGTTCGTAGACCTTGATTGACCGGACTGAATCATTTACGGAGATTAGACCACCCATAATCATGTTGATTCTTCGGATGGTTTTGGGGGTTTCTTCTTCGTCCTCCTCTTCTTCTTCACGGTTACGTTTCAAAGCTATGCTTTTGATACGCCGTGGTGGTTTATCTTGCTTAGGAGCCTGCTCGTCAGCTTTTTCTTCCTTCTTCTGTCCCGATTCTTCCTTCTTCAACCTTTCGATGGCCGCCTTGATTTCTTCGTTGGAAAGTCGGGAGTAGAGTGCGTTTCTGAGATTCCGACATTCAGCCGTGTCGTGAGACGTAGCTTGATGGTATTCACAGTACTTGTCCCCCGTAGCGGAGGCTGCTTGCGCCTTCTTCGCCTCTTTCCCTCTTTTATTCCACGGCTTTGATGACCGGGACTTGTCGGCGCCGTCCACAACCATTGTTTTGGCGCTTTTACCGTCGTAATGCTGCCTGGGTTCTCTTTCCTCCTTCTTATCCGCCTGTTTGCCAGAACCGAATGTTTTAGCCAATGCGACCTTCTTCTCTTCCAATTCCACGAATTTGTTTGCCCGATGGAGTGCGTCCTCAATGGTTAGTGGCGGGTTGATGACTAAATCTTGGTAAAGTGGCGATTCGTGCCAGACGGCGTTTGTCAGGGCTGCGATAGTGAACTTATCCGGTGCCTCAGCTCGTGTCATCACCGCTCTGAACCTTTCTATGAAATCTTTCAAGGTTTCCTTCTTCTCTTGCGTCATCGACATCAACGCGCTTAGCGAAGTGTCTTTACGGATGTAGGCAAAGTGATGCCTTACGAATGCCCATGTGAGGTCCGAGAAGCTATCAATTGACTTGGATGGAAGTCGGGAGAACCAGTTTAGCGCGTCTCCTTCCAGAGTTTCGGTGAATAGTTGGCAGAAGCCGATGTCGCGCTCCTCGCTTGATGAGAACCGTGCCTTTGCCGCCATGATTTTGAACGTTGTTAGATGGGTCGCTGGATCTTTGGTGCCGTCATACATCGGTAGCCTGAGCTTCTCTCTTTGCCTGATATATGTGTTCGTGATGCGCGAGGTGAAGGGAGTCCTACGAGTTTCCTCGATGATTCGGTCTATCTCGGGTGCGGACCCCTTCACGCCATGGACCTCTCCTTTTAATTCTTTTAGGGTGTCTTTGAGCTCAATCAGTTGTTTTTCGACATGGTTGCGACTTGCTCCGCGAATGGACGTTCCGTGAGTTTTCTCGTATGACATACCTCGCTCGTGGCGATAGTTGTCTCGGTGCGAGCCATTCTCACGTCGCGAACTTCGTCTGTGGTGCACGTCCCGTGTCTGGTGACTGGTATGTTCCTCTCTGTCGGGTGAATACCTCTCATCACTTTGGTTGTTATGTCTCTGACTTTCGCTCCGTTTGGGTCTTTCAGAACCTTCCCTCCGATGTGAGCTCCGCTCGCGAGTATCCTTGTCGTTTTCCTTCCGCGGGTTGCTCCTGGATTCGCTGCTTTGGCTCTGTTCATGGTGGCTTTCCTCAGATGTGATGTAGACCAGTCGTCTAGCGACTTTATCTTTCACCTTTGAAGGCACCTCTCTCCTGGGTTTCCTCGACCGTTGTCCTGAAAGGATTTTTGCTTGCTCTGTCTGCAGTAGGTCGATTTTCTTTGAGAATGTTTTGATCAAGTCGTTCTGTGACTCGATCTTGGCCATTAGAGTGGCTAAGGTCTTGTCTTGCTCGATTTGAGCCTCTGTTTCGCTGAGTGACGGGGCATGTTTGCCGTCATCCCGAGCTTTGGTCTTGGCGGAGTTTCGCGGCTGCTTGCCGCCTTTAGCTGCATCGTCTTCGTGATCACTCTGGTTGTAATCACTTTCATCTTGAACACTTAATTCAACCATAGGGTTTTCTTCGTCGTTCTCCTTATGATTCCCTGACATCTCGTTTCAGAAATTTCTCTTAGAAATCCCCACAGTCGGCGCCAATTGTAAGATCTCAACTCGGTCTATCTAAAGATAGAAAGAGTTTTAGGGTTTGTAAATTAGGGATTATAAAAGAAGGATTTAAGAACGCGGTGAGATTTGGGAATTTAGGGTTTAAAGCCGGCGCCTCCGAGGTGGAAGCCGGTAAAGAATGTTATGAAAGTCGCCGGAGATATTTTAGGTCAAATATCGTTCTAAAGTCTCTCAAGCCGAAAAATATTAAGAAAAAGCGTGTCTATTGAACGAATATTGGGTTCCCTTATATAGGGTTACAAGTCGGTTTACATGAAAAAGGAAAATAAGATAAATACAGAATATTTCCTAGAATATCGCCTTTATCTTTAACTAGAATATTTCCCTTTTTCCGACTTTGGTGCGCGGCGCCTTTCTTTCAACACTATCCTAACCCTAATGCAAGCCGGTTGCCTCTAGTTCGGTTTAACCTAAGTTTTACCGCCTTGGGCCTTATTCCCGGCTTTCCATTTTGGGCCGACCTAAACTCATGAATAGGCCTTTTTAGGAAAGTGCTAATATTAACTCTAACACTTATTATAAAGTAATATATATATATATAGATTGATGCATTGTTTTGGCTTGTGACATGTTCGTCATGCTAGCTAGATTTTGCGAATTTTAGTATGATCACATCTAAAAACAAACATTTTAACTAGTTTAAGCTTTCTAGAGTTTGAAAAATCATTAACAAGATAGTCTATGACCTTGGTGGGTTTTACAACATTTTAAAGAGAAATGTAACAAAAACCGTATATTTCCTAACTTCACATTAATGCTTCGACCCACTGCTTGAAAGTGATCCCGTAACGACAGGACCGGCCTAATGTATCTAACTATTTTGGACCTGTAGGACAAAATGTTTGTTATTTATAATTAGTTATTTTTTGTCAACTAGCGCAAAAAAACATTGGATTCCAATATAATTCCTTTTCTGGATTATTCCTGTTTTTATTAAATATAATATTAAATATTTTTATTATATTTTTATTTTGATGTTATATTTTCATAAAATTTAATGCACTAACATCCAAACATAACATAATTTTCCTTGAAATCTAACAAAAATATCCATAAATAGATTAGGAAAAAATGTAGAAGTCCCTTAATCCAATGATTTAACTAAATGTTCTTTTAATTGTCACTGAACTGAATTTTCATTAATTACATAAGAAAGTTTAAGATTTGAATCATAAAGAGTGTAATTTATTATCATGCATATTAATATAGACAAATTTACATGAGATCTTCAGTGTGATATATATGTAGAATTGTTAGATGTAAATCTTCATAAATCAATAAAATTATTTATTTGTAAAATTGTCCATGTATTAATTTTCATAATTTATAATATAATAGCAGATTTTTGTAGTAATAAACAAGTTTTGGTCTCGCTAGTTTGCTGTTCCGGCCAGGACTATGGCGGCATCGTCTAGCGATAATATAAATTGTACAGTAACAACTAGTAGCACAAGCAAGCTATTGCGATAATTCCATGATTAGATAATTGGTACAGTTGATATATGTCATTTATAATCTGTATGACCGATACATTCCTTCATCTTTAATAGGAAGACAAATGGTTCCCCTAAACTATCCAAGGGAGAGCCATCATGCTCCTTATCTTTACTTTTGGTGTCGAGATTGGTATAGTCTTTAATTTGGAATTTTATGGTATTTGATAGTTTAATAGCTAAATATATTAGTGTAGAAGAATAAATAACAAAAAGAATACAGGAATGAATCCATGATTTGGAGGCCATGCACGTTACGTTTCACTAGCTTTCTTTGTCTACATTGTACACTACAACATATAAAATGCAAGTAATATCACAATATATATAAATATATATAACTTGTAGGCCTTTGTTGCGAACTTGGAACTCATTTTTAAATTATGATCATTCGATCTAAGATTTACCTTTAAAAAATTTCAATTTCATATGATTTGTAATATGAGACACATGATCATTTGTCTTCTTATTTGTTGATCTACACATATTTTTTTTGTAGAACTTATATAATTAAATCTTTCAGAAGCATTAGAAAGAAAAATCAGAAAATGATTTTGGAATCCTATGTGGATTTACCAAACGAAAAAAAAAAATATATAGTAATCAACTCATTCTTATCAATTGTGTTTGTTTTCTTTGTAATCCACCCTGTAATAGTTGATTATTATGCCTACGATGAATCATGCATCATGCATGTACAATCTTTGTTATCATCCTGTAATGTAGGACCATCGTGTTCATACCTTGAAACTATATTTTAGAGTTTTTGCTCCAACTCAAGTTGTATGAATTTTATTATATTATGAATATACTATAATATTTGTCTGAGAGTGTATAACTTTTAATCGATTAACCAAAGTACTATAGATCTAGGAGTCTTTAATCTGATTAATCCTCGTCATATTCGGTTCATGAATTTTTCCACTTATAGGAAATATGTTGAAACCAAATTTTCATAGTAAAATTTGAGTTTTCTTTTAGTTTTTATTTTATTAACGAATGTTTAGTTTCATAGGACTAGTATCAGGTCACTTGTTTTTTTTTAACATCCTGGTCCATTTTCCGGTTAACAAACAAGATTTTAGTATGATTTTAGATGGTTCGATCGGTTTGGCCAAATAAAACAAACGTAGCTAGCTGGACCACCGAAACTTCAACATCGTGTGTAATTAATGATGGATTAGTCCAAATGTTACAGATTGTTTGATTGTGATTGTATGGTTTCATGGCCTCCCAAATAACATCGGCTTATCCTAATTCCTAATACATCCCTCTGTCCAAACGCCTTCCCTTTGTACCTAAATCAATCCAAAAAAACGTGTCAATGTCTATATACCAAAAAAGAAGTTCTGAATAACCAAAATAAAGGGAAAAGTAAGATTAAAAAAAAAAAAAAGAGGAAAGGTTTGACAAAAAAATGTAAATAAAATGGAGAGAAACTTGAATTACCATGAAGTGCGGTCATGGTATAATTCAAGTTAAAGTTATCTTCTAGTCTAGAGAATACAATATGGTGGTGGTAGATAGAATAACTATTTCTAAGTTATATTTTATTAAGTTTTGTTTTTAATACCGTCAAAGTTTTAAGTATTATATTCATAAAATTTTAGGAATTTAAAATCAGAATTTAAATAATCCGATTTAAAAATTAATCTTTCGTACCCAAAAAAATTTGAACTCGGAACAAAGAATTAATCTCTCTGTGTTAGCATTAGACTACCACACTTTTGATAATATAAATTGATTTTGAGCCAGAAAAAAAAAAAAAAAAATAAGGCAAAGGCAAGAGATTGAGATCTCATGCGAGAGATCGTATAGATCTTTCCACTTATGTACTTATTTTATTTAGATATTCCGACTGACTCACTTACACAGATCTACTCAATTTCATCACCACATGCATGCACTCGATACGTGCCATGTCAAAAAAAGAAATATCATTTCTTTTTGCCGTATATCAACACAACATTTGTAATTTCTGTAGTTGTACATCACGCAGAACAGCTAGTGTATATATGTTCAGAGAGATCAAATCTAACTTCAAATACGACATATCATAATGGTGACAAAAAAAGGTCAAGGTAGCAAAATATAAACTAAAGCTAGATCGTACGAAACCGATTAAAGACTAGTTCAATATAATTAATTATACCTTATGAAACCAAAACCTGAGTCGGCTTTGAGTTCTTGGTTCGATCGTGGAGGCGTGCTTCTGTTTGGTTTTCTCGGGTTCTGGTTTGTATTTGCTCGGAGTTTGGCTGGTAGTGCTCGTTTTTTTGTTTCACTAGATTGGATCATTGCGAGCTCTTGTTTCTCAGTCTGATTTCGACTTCAACGGTTTCTATGGGATCTTGCCAGAAAGCGGTCTTCCTTTGTTTCAGTTTGATCATTAGGATTATTTGCTCATCCATATCTTTGTCTTATCGCTTTGTTCTAGTTTTTAGTCTTTGGGGTAGTCTTTATAACCGCTGGTTTTCGTCTTCGGTTTTGTAAGTTTGTATTTCATCTTAGTCTCCGGAAGTTCGATCTGTGAACTTGTCGGTTTTGTCTTTGAAAGGATTGCGATCCTTGCCAGCCTATGTATTTCGCCTTTGAATTCCAATATAATCCATCAGATGAAAAAAAAAAAAACAAAACCAAAACCCAACCATGCACTTATAGGAAATGAATCACAATTATCTAGAAAAAAATAACGAATATGCAACTAGCTAGCTAACTAGTAAAGTCATTTAACCAATCCACATAGTCCAATTAGTAAATAATGTCTAGTATGTTTCCATCAATATTCAAGTTGTTTACTAGAACTTTCATATGAATTTTCCGACTCAAACATTAGTTAGTTAAACAGATTAATTTTTATTTAGAAAAACTAGTAAAGTCATTTTACAGCCTAATATTTGTTCTATGTCATGGTAAGGGCGTATATTTTTTTATATTACTAATCTAGCTAGGCATGTAAAACGTTGTGGTCCATGGTAATACCTTGAAATCATAATGTCACATAAAAATTATACAACCTTTCACATTGGACATTTAATAAATATAAAAAACTGGTTGCCATTCAATTGTTTACATAAATATATATAATGATGCATGGACTGGATTTTAAATCTAAACACATGCCATGTCTTTAGGTTGTAATATGTACAAGACATATATATTTTAACCATGCAAACCTTTATGTTTTATATCTAAGATAAGATGTTGATCTAGAATATATATACTTTTTACTTTACCTATAGTGGTATTACTATTATTTTGATGTTACCATAGTTCTTTTTATCAAGATAACAGTTTCTGTTTATACAGACTTCAGTGTTTTTAATGTGACCATAACCCACACGTCTTTAGATGGGCGACCGATGGTACGAGAACACCATTTGCGTTTGTTTCATTTGTTGTGGTCCGCTAATTGCTGAGCTTCCAAAATTTTGAGTTTGATTCGTCTCTTATGTATTTGCAAAAACTTTTGTAAGGTTTTTATTGTTATTATTAAGAAATTACATTGCAACAAAATTTATAGACATATAATAAAAAGAGAAATGACATCCTAATATTTGGAATATATATTTTATTCTAATCAAGTGATGAGTGCTCGATGGAAAATTTATTACTGAAATAAAAATTAAAACCTAAAATCTAACTTCTCAACGGTTTATGCCTATAAATTCTCAGTTAGTTCCATCTAATTAGATTGGGATATAGATGCTACCTTTGTGTGACGGTGGGGTTTCTATTGCTGAGTTCTAAAAACTTAAAAGACTTTGCCAGCCAATCATATATAGATTACCACGAACTCGTTCTTTTGTATTTTAGTTCTCTCTATTTTCACATGTAATAAACATTGGAATGGAAATTTATAAATGTCAAAAAGTGTTTAAAAACTTAAAAAATAAAAAAAAATATAGAAAAGAAGATTTTATTATTATTTAAAAATAATTTAAAATTTTGGTTACAAATGAAAGAAAAATCAGATATTTATAGCCTGAAAAATACAAAATATCTAAAATATTTTAATTTTATATCTAAATTTTTTTACCATAATATCTAAATTAAAATATTATAATTGTCATAGATATTCTGGATTTTTATTTTTAACAAGATGTGAGAATTTTCTAAAAAAGTTAAAGAGGTGAAGATGTGAAGATGTTTTCTAGAAATTTTTAAAAATTGGATCAAGATTTTCATTTATGTTGGATTAATAACCCAAATATTAAAATAGATCCAAAAAGCAAGTTTAACTTTCAACAATTGAAACTCATTGTTAACATTTCATTCATCATAAAAATGACTCTAGCTTAAGCGTAAAGTAAAAACATTATATCATTTACATAAGTGTACAATGTTTTATCTACGCTTTTAATTGAGTTCTACATTATACCACTTTTGGTTGGACATACCCACTCTCGCATTCTTTTTCATTCACGTGGATTATATTCTTGTTCCGACACTAAATTTACTACTTTCATAAACCCAAAAAATTGTCGACCGGTTTTACATATTACCACAACACTTTGAATAACTTTTTAGTAGATCATTTTTTCCCCGATGGTTAGCTTATAATTTTTTTTTATTGTGAGTCACTACATCAAATGAGTTTTATTGATAAAATTATAGAGATTAAATATTTTTTTTATTTGAACCATTTTTAATATTAAGATTAAATATTTATTAGGGCAAAAACTCAACTAATTTTTTTCCTTATTAACCTAAATGTATTAGGGCAAAAACTCAACTAATTTTCAAGGATGACAATATTAGCGACTAATCTCATTCCAAATTTGTTAATGAGGTCTAAGAGATGACCACATCTTCATCTGGTTAACAACATTAACTTAATTCCCAACAAAAATTGAATTAAGTACCAACATATTTACATTATGCCTTAAGCTGATTTCTACCACTAAATTATCACTGTTTTTTTAATAGATAACATAAATTTTAAAAATGCCTCGCTATTTTCAAATAATATTACTTCTTAAACTTATATATTCCCCTCGTATTTAACTGATGTGTTCCATAAAAAAAAACTTGTTTAATAAATTTATTATTCAGAAAATTAGGTAAACGCTATAAAAATGGTGAACCACATGTGCTCTAGCTAGCTGTACTTATCATCAACCCTTCCCTAGTAATACTGTATTTATCTAAATTAGGAAATTGCTTTCATTCTCCTTCCTATATATATTTACCTTACTTATCTCCATTTTATTTTATTTTTCTCAATCATGTCAAAAGTAACTTTCCATCTAGGTAGCACGGAAGCTTCGTCGCATGACCGCTTGGCGCTTTAGAATCGGAGTCGGAATCGGAAGCTTATGGAATCTTTCGGAACCTCGCTTCCAAAACGCTTCAAAAAAATCTCTTTAAAAATGCATTGGAAGCTTACGCTTCCGTTTTGGAAACTTGCATTTCCATTTTAAAATCATAATGCATAAACAAAGAACAAATGTAAAGTTATATTTTATATGTTTTTATTATTATAAAAAAAATTTAGAGATAGAAGGAAAAAATCATATATAAATCGTTAAAACTAATAGTAAAATTTAATATTTGTGAATGATAAATTTTATTTTTACTTACAAAAAATTTGTTTAAATATAGTATATTGATCATTTGTGAATTACTAGAAATGATTAATTTAATTAATTAGATAGTATATCTTTGAAAACTTAAAATGTTTTAGTTATTTTCACAATATACTTTGAGTTTGTCTTATTTGATATAGTTAGTTGAGAATGAATACAATATTTTGTATTTAGTTTTGAATCATAAAAGTTTTAATTTTATATTATATTATTTTTAATATATATGTATATATATGCTATCAATACGTACCCGTTTCCTATATATTTCTAAAAAGCCGCTTCTGCGTTTTCATACGATTCCGATTCCGCGTACCCGCTTCTGATTCTCCATTATATTTACCTTACTTATCTCCTAAATGCGACATTCTAACTTTATGCATGTGTGTATGTATATACGTGTATGTAAAGACACAAACACATATAACAAACCCCTCTCAACCTCACTTCTCCAACAAGTTTTCTACATCCACAAAACAAAAATTCTCTAGATAATGGATCTTGAGTTATTACAAGATCTGTCCAAACTCAATTTCCCAAAAACCATTAAGATCCGATCCAAAACCTCTAAAAACAACAACCACGGCGATGATGATGACGATGATGGCTTTAGATGCAGCACACCCACATCTCAAGAACACAAGATTCCCTCTGTTCTAGATTCTCCACCTCCCCCGCCGCGAAAACCTCGTCCACTGCCGTCAAAACCGTCGGCTACGGCGGCTCTGATGATCAGATCGTGTAAGAGGAAGCTCTTAGTGTCGACTTGTGAGATTATCATGAACCGGGAAGAGATTGATCGTTTCTTTACCTCCGTCTACAGTGACACGTCGACGGCGGCGAAACGTCGGAGAAGTTAGTCTTATTGAGCGCGAAGATGAGCCTTTGGTTCAAGATTTACATTTTTTTTTTACAGTTTTACTGGAAATATTGTGAACTCGTGTAGTATAAATTAAAAACTTATTATAATTTTTAAAATGGATGGATAATTTTCTGCAACCACATATTAATTTCGCATGGAGGGGTCGTTGATGTAAATTTCGTAATAAATGAAATTTAATTACGATTGCCAAGTTTTATAATAATAATTGGGATATTTCTGTCATGTCTAACAGACAAGGTCGATTTATTTATGATCCAGCGTAATAAACTGTTTTTTATCCATATCCTGTATTAAGTTACGTATAAAAAAATAATAATATTTTAATAAAAGTATAAATAAATAAATATATTGTTTCGTTGTGTGCTTTCAAAAATTACAATCAGTTTAACAAATATACAAATAAATTTGTAAGTGCAAAAGTAAGTCGCTTTGACGCTTTCATTAATAGAAATAAAATTTATAGTACTCTAATAAAAAGTATTAATGATAGCAGTTAATTAGGTTAACAAAAATGCTAATAGCGTTGAAAAGTATTAGGTGCTAATTTGGTAGAAGATGTATCAGTTGCGTGTCCAACTTTGTGAAAGCAACAACGCAGAGACAATGAGGCCATCATAGATGCAAATATCTCCCTAGTTTAGAGGAGTAATGTTTTAATATTAGTTCTGTAATTAACTCAGTTATATTAAATATAAAATTTATTGATCAGATCTTCGTGCTTGTTTCTGACATTTTGACCTTCCGGTAGAGCGACGGGCGTACGTAACTTTGGGATCTGTACAGACTGCAATTCATTTCTATGAATATTTCAAAGTTCGAAGTTGATACTCATCCTTCAATCTTTACGATCCCCAAATTTATTACATCCTAGTTAGAAAAGAATTCAGATAATTTGTTTGATGAACCGGAAAATACAGTATAACTCTATAAACTAGTATTCAAAATTAATGTCTCTATAATATAATACTGCCTTTATTTTTTATATAAAATGTTTTAGAGATTTAATTTTCTTTTTTTATATATTTTTTTGTTAAATGCTTTAAATGCAATTATTAATATTATTTAGTCTTTTTAGTGATCGGTTGAATTTTATTTAAATATACTAAAAATAATAATTGAAAATAAAATAAAAATGAATCTTAAACTCTGTCTTTTAAAACAAAATCTATTATATAAAAAAGAGGGAGTCGATTTTTTTTTGATTTTAAATAGTTTTGATCAAATAAATTTCTCGATTAATTAATATCCTTAAACTGAAAATATCATCATCCTGATATTATTAGTTTGTAAAAGTTTTACTGTTGTGAAAATCTATATTATTTTTAATGCAACTGTTAACTAAAACTTACACAGTAATAAAATATATCTACTTTAAACGAATTTCTAGCAGTTTAAGTCTGGGATTCTAAAATATGTATTTAGTTTTATATTCTTAAAAGTTGAAGTAGGTTTGATTATTTCATTTTTGTTAGTAGTTTTTTATATAACAGAATAAAAAGAAACAAAATAAATCATGATTCCAGAAAATCGAATTGTTTGTATGCGTGTTGCGTCTCATTCGACAATTGAATTTCTTTTTCGTTGAGAAGCAACATATTAAAATTATTTGACCGGTGGACAGAAAGAAGAAGATTACTCATCACTTGACCAACAAAATTAATATGAAAATTGAATATAGAGTAATTATATGCGACAAAAAAATGGAATTAATGGGCGTTATTTATTAGACCAATAAAATTGAATGGAAATTAAATACTATAGTGTAATGATATGGTCCTGCGACGAGCCATGTCTACGCAACCAACAAGTAAAACTGTATCTTAGAACATAAGCTACTACTACTCTTTTTTACTTCTTCATGATTGAGTTATATTGTTGTTATTCAATAGGAAAAATCAAGTGTGCATATAGTATATACCATAATATTGTCTCTTTTTAACAAAACATAAATACGCATACGGTATCATCATGTCCCATGTAAGAGAAAGCTATACATTTTTTGATTCAATTGGAAAACCCCTAAAGATCATCCGGCTATATGCTCATACATGAATCTATACACGTTTGTGAAGAATGATTTTGAGCTATCGTTAGGGAGATACATGGTACTTTTGTTTCTCTTGAAAATGTTTTTGTGAGAAATATTATGCTTTGAATCAATATCAATTCATGAAATGGTGAAACTGTATGTACAAATATGATCATTTCATCCCATCATCTTTGTTAATTTTCTCTCAACTAGTTATGTTTCTTTAAATACAGCTGTACTGAGCTCTTGGTTTGCATCGCTGAAACAATCTGCAGAGACAATGCTTCAAGAATTTAGAGACAAAACACCAAGGATCTTAACCAGAGGAAGAGTTCAAAGTAATGAATATTTTTAGAACAATACCAAAGATTACGAACCTGTTCTTGCTTAGACATCAACAAAATCCCATTCTCTTGTTTGTTGTTTCTACTTGTTTTCCAATCTCAGCAGGCTTATGCGATAGTGTAGGCTCGGATTACCTCAAGGATTGGCGCTCTACACAATGGGCATTTCCCTCCAGTTCGGACTAGCTCGTTACCACAATTTGAGCAAGTGCACATGTGACCGCATCTACAGTATCACAAAGATATGATCAGACACTTTTTTTGGTTCTGTAAATTACAAACAAACCGGGTTTGACCAAATAAATTACCTGTACAAGAGGGAATCTATGTCGGTATCGCAGCAGACACAGCAAGTTCCGTTCTTTACATGACCCCATCTCGACCCATCCTCGGATGTTCCTGGTCCAAGACCTGATGGCATCATTCATTTAATTAACAGATCGTTCGATATGCAGACTAGGGACTGAAATTTGGATAGAAAGTAGGAAAAAAAAACCTTTGTCAAGGGGAGATCGGTTTAAAGCTGCAGAGACCTCTTGTCTAACCGAACGCTGCAGTTCAGATTGCATATTCATACAAGTTTCTAGAGTCCTCTGCATATGAATCATTCCTTGCTGAAGTCTAGCCATGTCTCCTCTCAAGTCGTTGATTATCTCCCATTCCTATTCACCAGCACCAACCAAGTAATAAGAAATCTCTAAAGTGTCGCAAGGAGCTAACACGCCATCTTTATAAATAGAGAACCAGAAACAAAGCTGAAAAAGAGCAAAAAAGAAAAAGCTTGAAAATGTTAGGCTTACGAATTCAGATCGATGCAAAGACTGGCGAGCGTAGCTGGTGTGATGCCATGTTGGCTGTGGTGGAGGCATTGGTGGAGTTGGCAGTGTTTGTGAACGGTTGATACCATCAAGCTGATCCTCGTCCTGTAGAAACCCTTGTTGCTCTATACGATGTTCTTGAGAATCCGATTCTGGTTGAAAATCCCAGTCAACATGAGCAAGTCCTACTCTCCTCTCAACATATGACTGTATCAGTTGATCCAGATTTTCCCGGAAACCACTACGTAGAAGATTAGAAACACTTCTCCTACAAAAGTAAAAACAAAATAATTCCATTAAACAAAGAGAATATACGCCAGGAAAACAGAGAAAACGATTCCACTATCTCCATACCTGCTTAATAGCTCTCGAAGTTCAATGCTGTAAACATTATCGTCATCAGGTAAATGGAGCCTGCTTAATCTTCTCATTGGTACTACACGCCGATTCCTTGTTGCTCCAAACCGTGTCTCAGGCAGATTCCCATTAGATTGTCTAGAGCTATCTGCAGGCCATACACTCTGACCTTCTATTGTAACAGTTTCATTTGAGTTTCCAATTCCGTCGTGGTGCATGCCATCAACTGAGTTTTCTTGCCCGTTTATAACTATGTTACCATTATCCCTTTCACTGAACTGGCTTAAGGTTGCTGGCACCGAATTTTGCCTCTGGTCTGTTGTGAAAACTTCAGGCCAAACCGTATCTTGACTGGTATCTTCTTCCCAATTTCTATCTGCATTTGTTTGGTTACTTCCTGACGTGCCTAAATTGTTAGGTAAGAGGGGGGCCTGTCTAGAAGAATTTGAACGCTCATTTAGCCGCTGGGAATTCTCAGCAGTGTTAGCTATTGTTCGGTTATTCCTGGAAGTATTAGTGTTATCGCCGTTAGTGTTGCTTTCTAGCCTGTCACGAACTCCTTCCCTGTGACAGTCAATATCAATATCGAGAAATGAGCTGCGAGTAAGCTAAATGTCAAAAAGTTAAGTCGATAAAATGAAAATGCAAAGTCAACCATTATATGCATATCTTCAATGAGTGGGGAAGGTAAATGAGATGCAATGATATAACATGTCCACAATTCACATTGACGACTGTGTGATAAATATAGGTAACTGTTTAACCATTCAGCGGGAAAGAACAAAAGTTTTTACCGCAAACCAGAAACTGTATGTCTTTCTCTTAGCTGGTGGAGTTCACTTGCTGCCATTGATGGAGCTCTAACTTCCTCTGCAGGTGTCTCATTCCGTAAGAATCTTCCTCTTAAAAGCGACTGATGTAGAGTATTAAAAAAACGTTAGAAATCAAGTTCCAAGGTTCTAGCATTAAGTTACTATATGGTGTTAGTAGCCCAGCCTTGCAATACGCCTTAAATTCCTTCACACCTTTGGTTCTACCAATTAGGAGAACAAACAACACTAAATTTTCATTATATAAGGGCAACGAGAATTTTGGCAGCATACCATGCTGTAAAAATCTAGCCCACCCTAAATTTTACAGCTCTGTAGTGTACTATGTGCGGTCCATATAACATAAGTTGGGTATAGAGCATGCATTTAAGCCTTGTAACGCATTAGTTTATTCCCCTCCTATCATGTGGAGTTCTATTCACAATAACTAGAGAACCTGTTTATAAATATGCAATAAAAGTTTGAACAAAGAAGAGAAAATGGCTGCCCTAAGAACAAACCTGAATCCGGTTGCGATGAGCAAAATCCGAGACTGCACGATGCTCCAACAAACCCTGAAGCTCTCGCTGTCGCTCTCGTTCAATCCTCATGAGCAAATCAACTAATGCTTGCCTTCCTTGTAGTCTCCTCAAGTCTCTACGAGTATGTTCCCGTCTCCCTTCCTCATTCTCAACGGCTAACCCTTCACGAACCCTCTGAACTTGTGGACTCTCATGAGTCCTGTCATCTTGTGAACCAAGGGATCGTTGTTGATCTTCTCTTCGACTTGCACGAGCTCCTCTCTGCTGACTTGTCATTTGCATCCATTCCCTGATAATCCTGACTCTTCCTCTCTCAGTATCACCAAGCCATTCTCCTCTACTGTCATCGTCTCTCTGTCTTACATTAGATGAAATATCACTGATTCCACCACGTACAATTTGTCTCACCCTCTCAGTTTCAACATCGCCAAGATCTGGAGACAGTTCTCTACTGGAAGATCCATAATCATTCTCACTCTCACTCGATCCCCTCAGGCTCTCATTGTTTCCACTCACCTGACTCTCAGACGCATTAGAGCCAGGAAAATCAGCATTTCTTTGCCTCAGTCTCCTCCTCTCACGTGCCCTATTCAGTACATGTTCATCTTCCAACTCTCTCCACATCTGCAAAACCCCAGATGCTTGAGTTCTAGGCCTCTCAGCAGCAGCCTGACGCCTTGAAGAGGGAGGAGAGTGTGACTCCCTAAGGAAAGAGGAGTCAAGCGTAGAGACAGAATGCAAACCAGCAATCGCAATCAGTTCTGACTCACGGTTCCTCCTCTCAATGGTGGTAATCATCTCCTGAGCTTGCCTTGCAGCCCAACGGCTCAGAATCTGGGACTGCCGCCTTCTCGCAGCAGAGGATTCAGCTATATCCTCACCTTCGAGCTCAGACCTCCTTCTCCTCCTTAGAGGATGTTCATCCTCATGATCATCATTGTCTGGATTGTGAACTGAGCTGCATGACTCAAATGAGATGCAATCGTCCATGAAATCCTCAAAACCATGATTAAACTGAGCACTGGAACCATCCATAGACTCCGTCTTTTGTTGCAAAGGATCGATATCAGTCATCCTCGAACCTCAACGAAACCTCAATTCCCTTAAATTTCCCTTTTCTCAAAATCCAATTAACAAAATACACGCAAATAGCTTCCTCACACTCAGAATCTAAACCACAACATCACAACTGCAAGGAGTTTCCCGGAAAAAAAAAAAAAATCATGATAGCACGACACCCAAAATATTCAAAATGTCACACCCAATTGTCCTCTAATTTAGATTATCACAATAACATCAATCATCGCCCAGAAATTCCTCAAATTCCACTTTCCTGAAAAGAGAAAACCAATATTGATTGTAACGATGGAAATTCTACGAAACAATCGGAGTCAATTGTGAAATTAACCGTAAATCAAGGACCGAAATTATCGAGACATACCTCTTCGAGGACTTCGTCAATGGCGAAACGAAAAGGGCAAAACAAAAACTAGCAAGTAAAAACAAATCGATAAACTTAGCGAAATTGAACGAAGAAAATTCCGGAGAGAGAGAGAGATTAAAGACGAAGAGAATCAGCAGTTTATATATGGCACAAGAGAGGGAGTCCTCTTCCGAGAGAAAAGGTGCCAATGGTCATTAGATAGCCAAGAAAAATACAAAAACTTTAAAAATCATTAATCATTAATGGTCACCACACTCAAATAAATGGGTTCTTCGTCATAAAAGCTTATAAAAAAAATCACAGCATTATGATTTCCTTTTTGTTTACCCTGATTTTCCACACTTTATAGACTTCTGAATTAATTTTAGAAAATAATTGACTTTATTTTTGAAACCGAATACCATATACATTATGATATAAGGTGATTTTGTAAATGCTAAAATCCACCTATTATATAGTGAATCACACACTTAATATTAAAAAAAAATCTACTTCAAAGATGTTAATAAATTCCTGATAAAAAAGCAACATTTTAAGCTATGTGCGCCATATTTCTTTATAGCCATATTTCTTTATAGCACACTGTTTGTGAAATGATTTGCATTTATTTAGTTTTGTATGACTTTAATTTAATGAAATTTAATCAGCAAAAAACATGATTTTAATTAAAAAAAAGTTATCATAAGCAGAAAATGTAAAATATTTTATCATATTAGTGTTAAAAGATTATTGTTTATAAAAAGATTAAAATAACAGAGAATAAATTCTATAGAATTTTAGTAGGTAGAATAGATTGAATGTTACATCATATAAAACCTTGTGAAATAAAAAATGTTACATCATATTTGAGATGTGAATATGAGTTAAGAAAGATTGAGGATATATATATATTACTATATATTAGAGAGTAAAGTGGGTAATTGAACTAAATGAAATTACTTAAAAATTAAATGGACTAAATTAATTATTATTTAATTAAAAAAGTCTGACTCTGGCTTCACTCAGAGTTGACTAACCGCCCAGCAACAAACAATTCGAAGGCCGTTGAAGGATACGCTTACGTACGAACGCCGAAAGAAGCACCACTACGTCGCCGGAGATTTACAAGTCAAGAGGGAAAAAGTTGCGGCGTATTTGCACGGAAGGAGATTCGAATTGTACGAGCAGAGAGGTAAGTAGAATTTCGTTCAATCGACTCTTTCTCTCTTTCTCTCATCCCGGAATTTCTATCGGTTGATTGTTTCTCTATCTTTCACAGCGAAAATGGAGTCCACAGAGTCTGACGCGGCGGCTGAATCCCCGGAGGATCTGACAAAGAAATCGCAAGAATCTGGTACTTCCGATTCGATTTGGTCCTCTTTTTTTCCCCGTGCGAATAATTCCATAGAAATTAGAGAAAACTGAGATCAGAGAAATTTGTTTTGCTCAGTGCGTTTCATTTCCCGACGATGATTGGATTGCATTCCATCTTATAATCAGATCATCGATGAGATTATTTCAAGTTTTGTTATGATGTCCATGAATCAAGGAAAGAATCGAGCTATTTTTGTTACTATTTCTTAGAGTGGTAATGTAGTTTCTTAATCTTGTTCAGACTCTACTGAGAAGCCAACGCACATTCGTTTCCTTGTATACGAAGGGTTAGTTGGTTCTGTGATTGGGAAAGGTGGCTCAACGATCACTCAGTTTCAGGAAAACTCGGGTGCTCAAATCCAGGTCTCGCGTAATCGAGAACATTTCCCAGGAACGGCTTGTAGAATTGTTTTGATATTTGGCACGGCTAAACAAGTTCTCACTGCACTCAAACTTGTTCTTGGTAAACTGCACAATGAGGTAAGTATTTGTAGTTGCTTGTAGCTATCTGTATTTGTCGCTGTTAATTGACCAAGTTTGGGTTCCTACTTTTTTTTATAGCGTCTAGCTGAAGGTGGTAGTGACGTTGAGCTTAGGAGAACAAGAATTGTGGTTCGACACTGTTCCTGTGGAGTTATCATTGGAAGAGGAGGAGCCACCATCAGGTAAGTTTCCTTTCTATTCTCCTAGCAACAGAATCCATGATGAGTCTATTTCACCGTGAAAATTGACATATAAGAATGTGTTTAGTCATGTTGAAATCATTGTTTTCAAACTTCATATCTTTAAGAGAACAAGTTATCTTCTATTCATAGAAGAAAAGGGACCTTTTTCTGGTTATTTTTAAGGGAATGTCCGTCAATCTTTGGATATTTCTATTCAGTTTCAGAATGTGGCATTACATCTTCTAACCCTAAACATATATGGTTGTTTTGGCATAGGTCCTTTATTGAAGACTCCAAGGCTGGTATTAAGATATCTCCTCTGGAAAATAATAAATTCTTCGGGTTGAGAGATAGGCTAGTGACATTGTCTGGAACCATGGAGGATCAGATGCGCGCAATTGATTTAATTTTGACTAAGCTAACCGAGGATGATGATTACTCTCACCAAGTGCATCCAGGAGGTATACCTTATTCTAATTGAGTTTGATTTCCTTCTTGAAGTGTCTTATGTTATCACGATCTGTATTTCTTTGATTTTGTAATGAGTTATGCATTCGCTAGCAATAGGCATGGCTAGATATGCCATAGATAGCATAAGTGTATTATTGTTTGGTAACTGGTAAGGCCCCTGTAAATTTCAAGACAAAACTTGTGTATGGAGGAGATAATAGCTCTCAGGTTTTGTTTTGGCTTTTTGCTTTTGTTGGTTTAGCTTTCTATTCTCACAACGTTTTCTGATATTGACTCGCTTATTTATACACGATGAATAAAAGATTCCAATATCAGAAAACGTTGTGAGAATAGAAAGCTAAAGTAACAAAAGCCAAAAGCAAAAACAAAACCTGAGAGCTATTTGTTGATATCTGAGCAAATAAGCCGGTAGTTGAAGATTCATTTTCTTGTAGAGATCCTTTTTAACTCGACATTTTAGGTCTTTACAACATTGTTCTCGGATGGAGGAGGTTGGTGAAGCTACCACACAAGCCTCTTGGAAGTAAACAAAATAACAAGGTTTTCTCTCTTCTCGCTATATATTTTCCATCACAAATTTATATCAGTGATTATGAAAGAAACTCTATGTTGCTGGCTGCTAGCAAAGTGTATTGATCAATTCATATGTAAGGACTTAGGCCCTGAATGGCACTTCGATTTAAGTGTGACTGCGATTTGTATGTGGGAGGGATGTGTTTTGGAAGCGATGCGGTTAGTTAAAATTATGAATGGAGTTATGTTTTGGGTGCGATGTGATTACCCTACATTCTTGAATGAGAAAGTGATTTAGATGTGATTATGATAAAAAGTATCTTAATATTATTAATTTATTTATTAATTAAAATTATGTTTTTTGGTCAAACGGAATTTCGCGTATTTGACGGAAAAACAGAATTTTGCGGTTTTGGCGAAAAAATGAAATTTTGCGGTTTTGACGGGAACTGAACTTTGCGATTTTGATGAAAAATGGAATTTCACGGTTTTGGCGGGAAAACAGATTTTTGTGGTTTTGGCGGGGAAACGGAATTTTGCGGTTTTGACGAGGAAACTGATTTTTGCGGCTTTGACGGGAAAACGAAATTTCACGGTTTTGGCGGGAAAACGGAATTTCACGGTTTTGGCGGGAAAACATAATTTTGCGGTTTTGGCGGGAAAACGGAATTTTGCGGTTTTGACGGAAAAACAAAATTTTGCTGGAAAATGAAATTTTTGTGTTTTTAGTCGCGAAACCGTGAAATTTCGTTTTCCCGCCAAAACCGTGAAATTTCGTTTTCCCGTCAAAACCACGAAATTCCATTTTTCCGTCAAAATCGCAAAGTTCATTTTCCGCCAAAACCGCAAAATTCTGTTTTTCCGTCAAAACCGTGAAATTCTATTTTCCGCCAAAATCGCGAAATTCTATTTTCCGTCAAAATCGCATAGTTCAGTTTTCCCGTCAAAACCGCAAAATTCCATTTTCCCGCCAAAACCGCGAAATACCGTTTTCCCGCCAAAACTACGAAATTCCGTTTTCCCATCAAAATCGCAAATTTTCAATTTTCGTGAAATTGGAAACGAAATTAATAAAATAATATATTTTAATTAATAATTACAAAATTTAATGTAATTAGTAATAGGATAAAAATATAGAATTAAAAAAATATATATATAATCGCACAACAAACGCAGCTTTTTGGTGCGATTTGAGTGATGCATAATTTGCAAAGAACTAATCACCTTATAAAAGTAAATGAATCGCATCACTGTCAAATCGGAATACCATTCAGTGGTAGATCATGATTAGGGTCATCACACCTCAACCGAATCGTAGTACCATTCGGGGCCTTAGGAGACTGCTCTTGCTAGATTTAGAAGAATATGACTTCCCTGGAAAGCAGACCCTTTTCAGAGAGAGAGTTTAAATGTTTTTTTGAATGGCTGTTTTCTGATCAACGAATCTAGAGTAGAAGATATTAAGTGACCATACTCAGAAATGCTTTTTGTTTATATTATAGGAAGATAATTTCAACGTGGTGACCATAGGTGTGCCGGATGCGCACATAGGTGTGGTCATTGGCCGTGGAGGACGTCGCATCTTGGCCACCAGTGTGGTCTGTTCCAATATTTCCGATCCATTTGAATCTTTACTTACTCAATTTTATTATCACCAAACTATTCACGCCTTTGTTTTCTTTCGAATCTGTAAATGGCAGTTCAGTGGTGCCAGAATAAAGGTATCAGGCCGAGGAAGTTTTATCCCTGGAACTACTGATAGGTATTGAATAAACAAAACATTCTCTTGTTACAGAAATGACATGCAGAGCGTGAACAATGTGTTGTCTAACTTTTTCTTTTGACATTATCAGGAAAGTTACCATCTCTGGATCGCAAGGTTCTATCGATATTGCTCTATCGATTATAGAACGTAACGTAGATGCATCGAAGAGGGCCTATGGTTAACCTGACATGAAAGAAGAACCTTGATTTGTTCATTTGTTGATTTGTGGAACACGGCCGATACAGACTAGTTTTAAAACAAGTATACCTATATAAATCAATGTGTACAAACACAAAGGTCTTGTCTTTAAAGAAGTGGTGCTTATCACCGAGAAGAAACCAGAGTGCTTACTTTGAAACTAACTGAGAGTAGGAGGACCCAGAAACACATGAAGATCAACATTACACTTGTTAAATTACTTCCTGATTTCCCGGACCCATTCTCTTGGACCAAACCTGAAGAAAGGAGCAAGTCAAGGTTCCTGTTTTTGCTGTATGACCAACCCATGTTGCTGTTTGATATTGTGATCATAACTGCGGTTGCATGAACGGAACCTGATGATTGTCCTGCGTGTAGCCGGATAGCTGCATCCTTTGTGGGGAACTCAGAAGCAAATGCAGTTGGAGCTGGAATAGCACTCAACATGTGGCTCGTCTTCTTGAGGACCGAGTACTTGTAATCTACGTTATTAAGAAATGATCCATCAGCCAAACAGAACACTTGAGGCCTATTAGCATATGGAGGGTGAGGTCTTACCTGGCTCAATCTCTGTTGCATCTGCATCGACTTGTTTCGAACAAGATGCTTCCACCATTTGTTTGCCTCCTGAGGCTTCTTCTTTCTCCAATTCCTCAGTCTCGGCCTGTCGGTTTAAAGGTGAGTTAAAGGGAAACTAAGAAAAGGTCGAAGATAAAGACTTATATATACCATTTGAAAAAGCTCTTCGGGATCGACAATAACATCTTCAGTTGCCATCAGTTGAGAAGGATCGAAAGTCAAGTTTTGGTCACTCTCATCATCCTCATTAAAGAAGGTAAGATAATCTTCAAAGTCGAAACCCTCTTGCTGAGCGTTGCTGAGATCATTCGTTTCTAGGTACAGACCATCGTTCTGCAGAAGATTACTGTTTGGGTCCAGAAACTCCTCACCAGTAAAGTAGTTACTCTCAACAAGAAAATCATTATAGCCTGATGTATCAGTCTCAAAGATGTTGTCAGAAGATTGCAAGTTTGCCGTGCTCTCGTCCTGGACGCCAAAACCATTTGCCTCATCTGGAAACAATGCATCATTTTGAAGGCTACCATCACAGATGATAGGCTTCTGTTCTTCCCCTTCCACTGGTCGTTCAAAGTAGCCATTAGAGTGCTCATAGTTTCCTGGTTGGATATAGTTTCTTGAGCCTGAGTAGTTTGTTTCAACATTATTGCTGCATTCCCCTTGATTAAGTCCCAAATCAATAGGAATGGCATCACAGACCACAAGGTTGTCAGGCTTCTGCAAGATTAAAATTTGATTTTCAGAAATGAAAAAAACATGATTTTGCATATTAAAAGCACATTAAGACAGAATATATCAATTAGATTCACTAATTGTTGCATATTTCATATCAACCATAAGCAAATAGGACCAACACTACTGCAACACAAACCTGATAAATGTCATCGATGTCGAGATAAAGATGATCTTCATGACTTCCAGGATCTTGATTAGGTACGAATGTCATATCATCCTCCTCCTCCCACTCTTCCTCAACAAAAGGAGCACCGTACTGCTCTCCATTTTTAGGACCAGAGCCACTCTTCTGGAATATCTTACAAAGCACATACGCATCCTGTCCACAATTCCCAAGAGTCAAGTCAGCAACACAATTTCATTGAAGACCGGGAAAAAAAAAAGCTAAACATAAAAGGAGCTCTCAAATTTGCAAACTTACTTGCTGAACACCAGTTTTCTGGAGATCTTCATCAACCAAACGATACTCATGCATAACCCAATTAGTTCTTTCACCACGAGGAGCTCGACCTCTGTGATAAACAAGAGTCTTCTTCATCCCTACAACTCTTGACCCATTACGAATCTCCCGATCCTTCCCTGTCGTCTTCCAGTATCCCTTCTCAGTCGCACGGTTCGTCTTCGATCCATTTGAATACTTTTTATCAAGCACACTAAAGAAGTACCACTCCAAGTCTCTGCTTTTCAGCTTCGACTTGTCTATTTCCAAAACCAAACACATTTCCAATATCATTTACCATCGTTTTTTACAATAAACAATTCATCGATCTAATTAAGTGAATCGGAAACTGACCTGGGAGATCCCACGGTTCGGATTTGTATACATCGGTGGCTGAGATAGCATCGAATTTAAAGGGTTTATTGCAGATCTTGCGTTTCAGATAGTAACGAACGAGTTCTTCGTCTGTTGGGTGAAAACGGAATCCAGGAGCAAGCGACGTCTCTGAGCCACGACCCATTCAATCGGTGGATAGAAAATCAAAAAGACGAGAGATGGACGATGAACACAACTCAAAGCGACTGACGAAAAAGATATGTAAGTCAAAAAGATTAACGTCGTGGAGGTTTTAAATCTTCCAGGAAAGTGTGCCAATAGAGAATATAAAAGAGACATGCTGTGATATTTTCTGGGTGACAGTCTCTAACTCACCGACACGTAGAAAGTCATATATTTTTGGTCTTATGGAATTGGTTGAAGAAAATAAAAGTCTTTATGGAATTTGTTGAGGTAGTTGGTTGGCGAAAATATAGAGATTTAGAAGAATTTGATTTTTAGTGAGTTCTTATGTGATTTAGAGTGAATAATGGATTTTTTCATGATTTTAGTTAAAAATGTTTTCCAATCTTATCTTTAAGATATGAAATTATGATTCTTACATTTTTAACAAAAAAAGCTCCACAACAAATTTTCTTAAATATATTATTTTATATACTTTTTAAAATCAGAAGTTCAATAAACTTAGATTTTAAAACTCTTTCTAAAATTCAAATCCTATAATGGATACATATCCATCCAGAATCTATTTTTTAATTGATTTATAGATAAATAAATTAATAAATTAAATTCTAAAACAGAAAAGGGCTAAAGATACATTTTTAAATAAATAAATTTATGAAGAATGTAAAAAAAAAACTGTTAAAGGGTTGAATATAAAAGTATTAACCTAAAATAAGTAAAAATAAATACATATTTATTGCTGACAAAAAGCATATTTATTATTTATGCCTCTTTTCAAAAAGAAAAATACATATTTATTTCAAAATGGAATCCAGGCTTTAGATCCGTCTTAAACACTTTCAGTTAAGAAAAAAAAAAAATCAAATAACGTGTAACAAAAGTCTTCTAGCGTCGCTGACGCAACCGCATTCGTAGCCTATATCCGAATTGCTCAATGACGATAATGCCCTTGCTTCTGACACCCAATCACGGTTTTACTTGATAAGCACTTTACTCAGTTCTCATAAAGACAGAGAGACGATTATGCCCTCAGACATGACCACTAACAACGGTTTTGCCGACAATAGCTCAGGGTCGTACCAAGCATTCTTGAAACAAACAAAGAGAGTTCTTGTCTGAAAAGATTAGATTTAACATATGACACTGGAGCAAACTGAAAATGTTCTCAGAAGATGCATAAACATTAAAAAGAAAGACACACAGCTCAGCGGCTGCGATCCGGGTTATCCTAATTTTACAACAGAGATTCACACGGTTCTCAATCCGTCTGAAGAAGCTACATAGATAGCTCATAATATTACATCTTAAACGCAAAGAAGAAGAAACCTGAAGAGTTGGTTTTAGACCATTGCTTGTCCCTTCGCGTTGTTCTTCCTCAGCTCATCGTTCTCTTGACGCAGTGCATCGATCCTCGACTGGAGAATACTGATCATAGCCTCAGCACTCATCATCTCAAGCTTGAAAGTTTCTCTCTCAACAGACATCTGATGAATCTCCTTCTGGAGATCATTAAGCTTCTCTTCAGTAGATGGAAGTGGAGCAGGAGGAGAAGCTTCCTTGTTGAGAGGTTGCGGGTTTTCTTTCTTGTCGGAGATACCCATGAGAGAGAATTCAAGCAATGCAGAGATGGCTGTGTTGGTGGCAGCAGCAGCGGATGATGAGATTAAGGTTGGTGTATTGTCGACGGTTGTTGTTGTGGACGAACAGTGGTCCTGTGTGGTCCTGCTTAAGTTGTTATTGTTGGACTCGTTTTGGCGTCTGCGTTTGTATTGAAGGATAGGCAGTGGAGCTTCTTTGTTGAGAACACATGATACAGGACGAGGACGCTCGTCTTCTTGCTCAAGTTTGAGTGCTTCCTCAACTTCACCATAATGGTTGTTGTTGTTATTCTCCTGCGGCTTGGGGACATTTTCATGATGGTTAAGTTCGATATCCATTGGAGCAGTCTCTCTTGGTGGTTCGTTGATGTTAATGAGGTCCTTGCTTGCCGACTGGATTTCCTACGACAGATTACAAGTTATATGAACCAAGATGGTTTGGTCAACTTCATAGATGAAGACTAGAAGTGATTTTTTTTACTAAAACACAACAAATCCTTCTTTATCTAATCAGTTAGATGAGTTCATATGATGCTAAGTTTAAAGATCTATTAATAAGCATGATTGAGAATAAATCCAACGAAAAATCTATAAGGTTGAGTTATACAAGTTTTGGTTACAGGCTCGACGAACTAGTCCAGTAGTCCAGTTCAAGTAACTCAGCCAACATAAACAGTACTTATAGAATCTTCATTTCAGCAAAATGTTTTTTTCATATAAGAAATATGATATTTTGTAAATCAAGAGTTAGAGAGATGATTCATCACATAATTTCAACACTTTTACACTTAGTAAGTAGTAACATTAAATTAGCATAGTGGTTCATCAATAGACTAGTCCAGTTCAAATAAACTCACTCGGTCCACTGGAACGACTTAAGAGATGGGTTATGAAGGAAGTACAAACCTGGTCCATTTGGTTGTTTCCATTGGATATTGGTAGCGGCTCTGCCCTGACCCTAACGTCAACTCCTGGAATCAAAGCTACACCATCATCAGACCATTCCTCTTCCATGAATGGCGCATATCTGTTCCCACTAGGTGGCCCAATGTTATTCTTGTGGAACACTCTGCACAACACATATGCATCTTGCTGCACCCAAACAAAGATTTGAGTTAAGACAGGAACATAACTTAGGATTCTTTGGACAGTATCAGATAAACCGATAAGTAACTCTTTTGTAAACATACTAACCACGAGGTTTCCATTTTTTTCGGTTTCATAATCCACAAGACGATACTCATGCATGACCCAATTGGTCCGAAGCCCGTCTGGAGCACGCCCGCTGTGGAAAACGAGTGTCTTTTTCATACCAAGCAACTGAATGTCACGGCGGATTTCTCTGTCTTTTCCAGTTGCTTTCCAGTATCCTTTGTTAGTGGCTCGGTTCATTCTTGCGCCGTTTCCGTACTTCTTATCTAACGCGCTGTAGAAGTACCATTCCTGGTCCCTTGTCTTCAACCTCGAATACACTGTAACACACACACAACACAGCAGAAGAGAAAAACCAAACTTGAGATACTCAGATACGCAACAATAAACTTTCATGTCCTGAAACACAAGTAAACTAATGTGGAAGCACAAGTTAGCAAGAAATCCTTAAGGAATCTGAACTACACAAGGCATAAATGAAACCAAACTTAATAACACAAAACTCAAAACTTCAGACCAAACACAGAACAACAAACTTCATGTCCTGAAACACAAGCAAACTAATGCGGAAGCACAAGTTAGGAAGAAATCTGATAAGGAATCTGAAATACACAAGGCATAAAATGAAACCGAACTTAATAACACTAAACTCAAACTTTTGAACAACAAACTTCATTCCCTGAGACACAAGCAAACAAAACTGAAGCACAAGTCACCCAGAAATTCTTAAGAATCTGGAAAAACTTAAACTTCCCCAATTAATAAGTCAATAGGATTAAAATTCTTCACAGTTTTACAACCTAAACATAGCAAAAGGTAAATCTGCAACGAAATTTCCTCAGAAAATGAATCGAAACCCATAAAGCTAAAAACTTTCCCCAGAATTGAGTCAGGAAACGAAACCGTGAAGAAGCCAGACCACGACACAAACCCCAAATCAGAAGCAACGAATTCACACATCTCACAAGAAAAAAAACCCAGAATCATACAGATTACAGATACACAGAAACAAAGAGCTAGAGAGAGACAAAAAGTTAACGAACCTGCTAAATCCCAAGGCTCATGCTTGTAAATATCGACTTCCCCAATCGCATCGAAACGTACGGGTTTACCCTGAACCTTTCGCTTCAAGTAATAGCTAACAAGTTCCTCGTCAGTCGGATGAAATCGGAAGCCAGGAGCAAGCGCCGTCGCCGCGGTAGCAGTACTTCCCGCAGTCGCCGTCGGCGGCGAAGACACAACAGCCAAAGATTCGCGACCCATTAAAGCAAAGACCGTACTTGTTCTAGGGTTTGTTCTCAATCCCACTTTCCCCGAACGAACAGCAAGACAAGTTGGCAAATGGGTTTTTAATTTTATGGAGAAGAAACCAAAGAGAGAAGCCCAAGAGTAAAGGTACCTTCAATTGCAAGAAATTTACTTTCTTTTTCACGTTTCCCAGAAAGCTAGAAAACAAGTACTTCGGATTGCGATTCCAGTTTTGTTTATTTCATTTTGCTTTTTTCTTTAATTAAGAGTGTTGCAGTAATAAACCCTAATAACAAATGTTACAGCGTAGGTTTTGTCGTATTATGTAGTAAAATAAGGAGACGCTGTCGTGTCATTGTGGTCTGAAAAGTAATTTTCTTTTTTCAGATCTAAAGATCAAAAAACCAAAAGAACAGACCTACATATACAAAAAGTACAATCATTCTACAATGGACACACAAAATTCATAAATGATACACATTAAATTCTGAAAAGAGTTAAACATAGACAGATTCTGTGTAACATAAGGACATAGTCTAAAATCGAAAAAATCCACCCAGTTTGATTGAGACATACGAAATCCCATTACAATACGATATAAAACTATTCAAAGAGAATTTGAAAAGCGAAAACAATTCAAGACTTTTCAATTAGTCCATATTTTACTTATGAGTAACACAAAATCAGATAAATTAGCATAGAGTGCACAAGTTTACTAATTTGCGTATTTTAATTATGTCTTTCAGTTATGGATATCTGAGTTATCTTAGAAATTTTTATATTATTAACCAAAAAATAAAATACGTCTATCAGTTTATAAAAGTACTCCAATAAATTTAAAGTTTTCTTTTAAAGTTGATAAACAAAAGTTGGACAATAAAATTAACTAAAGTGGTGTTATTCAATCATATATTTAAACTCAATTTTATAAGTTTTTTATTTTTTTTTTGATAATCCAGGCTTCCCGGCCTCTTTGGAGGACCGGACTATACCCTGGGCCCAGTCAGGCTGCAGGCCAGCTTCACCTGGGAGGTTTTTCCCTGGGCCGAAGCCCAGTGCCCGCATTGTGTCCGTCGGAGGCAGGTTAGTTTCCGCATGGGGGGGGATCGAACCCGGATGGGGGTGGCCACCCGAATCCGTCCCTTCCACTTGGACTACCTCGTCCGGACCAATTTTATAAGTTTTGTAATCCATTGTTATTTAGTTAGTGATTCTAAACTTTGTTTTAAAATTTAGTGTTATTGGATCTTTTATTTGTAAATCATAAATAAAAGATTTTAAAATTTGGTGTTATTCAATTAAGATTTTAAATACTTTTTAAAATTCACTGTTACTCAAAATTAAATGACTTTTAAAATTTTTGTATAAAAGTCATTTGAAATGAATTCCAATGGATTTTTTCAATGAATTTTCATGAGTAAATAAATAAAAATAAAATATAAGCTATATTGTAGAGATTTTAGAATCTACACTTATGAACTCTTAAAACTAATATTTTTTTATTTTGAAGATTTAAAAACTTATAAAATTAAGTTTAAATATAAGATTGAATAATTAAGGTAACTATTAGACAATAAACCTAGAAGCTTGTGGATTAAGCTTAGTAAGAAGAATAGATACACAAGAAAAATCGCACGTGGCTTATTCCCACATGGCTGAAGCTTCTGCAGCTAGCTGCGAATCATATAACTTTAAGAAAATTATCAAATATCCCGAAATTAGTTGTAACTTCCAAGAAAATCAATATACAAATTTAAATATATATATATATATTTATTTTTGTCAACAGTGTTATTAATGGGCCAAAGCCTTAACGTTTTTACAAACGGGCCGAAGCCCAGTACAGAATGAAACAACGCGAGTAATAGAAAGCCCAGCAAAGCCCGCTTCAGACGATAAGAACGCCACATGAAAACGCTCCGCAAGAAGGGACATACAGAAAGACACGCGTCAGAAAGGAACACCGCCGGAATTAGTGCGTGAGCGTGGAGGAGGACGCCGCTGAAACTCACCGAACCACCATTCTGTAAGAGCTAAACACCATTTGTCGGTCAAACACTTCCCAAATCCACCGTGAAAACACATGCATCCAAATAAAACGACTACTGTAACTCCGCCGGAATCGACCAGCCCAAGGAGACGCTAACGCCGAGTGGGTTAAAAAACCCTATGTATCCACCGAGCGATTGTCCTCTAAAGTAAGTGGCACGCATGCGATGTTAATCCTCAAGAAAGGACGAGGAAGAACGAAGCCGGAGATAAAACAGGGAAGACACGACAAGAGAGGCAGAGGAAGCAAGACCGTCGTCGGAAAGACGAGAAAAACCGGTTAAACCAGTAAAGTCCGAGTAATCAAAAAGGAATATCCAGCCCAAAAGAAGACGCCGAATTTATTGGAAACAAAATCCAAAAAACGAAACCGATCATAACGCGAATCCAATAGAATCAAACGGAAAAGCCAGTCGCGATAGGAAGTAATAGAGAAGGGGAACAAAAATTTTGAATTCCAACAGATAGAGAGATGAAAGAGGAGAGGAAATCAGAAAAACCCTGATTCAGAAGTTCGCCGGCCCTCTGAAAGATGAAGATCAGAGAAGAAGGCGACGGCGGCGATCGAAAGGAGTCGCTCTCGCTAGAGAGAGAAACTCTTTTTTACAAATTTAAATATATACATCCCTTTGTTTGAGAGTGGAATGATTAAGCTTAATTCGTACCAAACCATTTTTACTTTTTAAAATAATTACAAATTACGTGTAACTAAAGTCTTCAACGTCGGCTGACAGAACCACATTCGTAAATCTCAGCGCTATCCCATTTCTTAAAATGACGATTATACCCTCAAGTCATTACCTTTACCTGTTCTCTTCCCAGTTCTCAAGGAACCGAAACAGTAAGCAAGATACTAGTTTTTGTCTGGAAGAGAAAGGACCAAACTCTCTCTATTATTGAGATTGAACATTCCTTGGGACAGATTAGTAGCAAATATTTTTTGGAACATTTTTTCATAGTATTTAGTTTAGAACAGTATGAATAAAAAAAATAGTCCGCAGATCAAATATGGACTATTTTTATAAACAAATAAAATTAATTTACATCTGACTGTTATCCACCCAAAAATAAAATAATTTGGTCCATATTTTAATTAGTCTACTCTAACCGTTGTTACCTTTTGAACCATAAAGAGAGTTTCTTGACTTCAAAGACTAGATGATAATAATATACAACAATAGACCAACTTGAAAATGTTATCAAAAGATGTTGAAAAACATCAGAAAATAAGATAATTTATTAAAAAAAAACACAGCACAGCGGCTCTGATCCGTTCATCCTAATCTTACAGAGATTGACCACACAGTTCTCAATCCGTCTGATAAAGCTACATAGATAGTTCATAAATATTAGGGAGATTACAGCTAAGAAGAAGACACTTAGAGAGATGGTTTTAGAGCTTTTATTGTCCATTAGCGCTGTTCTTCTTCAGCTCATCATTCTCCTGACGCAGAGCATCGATCCTCGACTGGAGAATACTGATCATAGCCTCTGCACTCATCATCTCAAGCTTGAAAGTTTCTCTCTCAACAGACATATTGTGCTTCTCCTTCTGGAGATCATTAAGCTTCACTTCAAGAGATGGAAGTGGAGTAGGAGGAGAAGCTTCCTTTTGAAGAGGTTCTTTCTTTTCGGAGATACCCATGAGAGAGAACTCAAGCAATGCTGAGATTGCAGTGTTGGTGGCAGCAGCAGCAGTTGATGATACTAAGGTTGTTGTGTTGTCGACGGTTATTGTGGACGAGCAGTGGTCCTGTGTGATTCTGCTGTTGGATTCGTTTTGGCGTCTGCGTTTGTATTGGAGGAGAGGTAACGGAGCTTCTTTGTTGAGAATGCATAAAGGAGGAGGACGTTCATATTCATATGTGTGCTCACGTTTGAGTGCTTCCTCATCTTCATCATAATGGTTGCTGCTGTTGTTGTTGTTACTCTCATGCGGCTTGGGGGCAGTGTCATGATGATTGTGATGGTTAAGTTCGATATCCATTGGAGTAGTCTCTCTTGGTGGCTCATTGATGTTAATGAATTCCTTGCTTGCTGACTTAATTTCCTACAACAAATTTCAGGTTATGTAAACCTTCAGAAGGCACAAATACTATATTTGAAACCAAAATGCGTTTATATACTTTTCAGATGAAGATCAAAAGTGAAATGTTCACTAAAACACAACAAATTCTTGTCTTGTTGATTCTCTTTCTGATCAACTGTGTGAGTTCATATAATTCAAAAACGGGGACTTTAAGTCCGAAAGATCTGTCGGATTATAGAATTTCATAAGAAAACTGAAATGTCCGACCAACTTTGATTTGATAAAATGAAGTAGTTGACAAAAATAAAAAATAAAAATTGTAATAGACATGATTGAGATCCTAGAGTAAAAAAGGCCTAAGAAATCATTTAGATATCTTGTAATTCAAGAGAGACGATTCATCAGATAAACCTATAAGACTGAGTTCGACAAGAGTTGGGTAACAAACTCAATGGATTAGTTAGCCTACTGAAACAGAAAGGACTTAGAGAAGCTTCACGTCATTATAAATATTTTGCATATAAGAAACATGATATTTTGCGAGTTAAGAGAAGGTAATTCACTTCAACACAGAGCTTTTGCATATAAGAAATTGTTAGGATCCCACAAAGAAAATATAAAGGGACCAACACTAATATATAAAGGATATGGGTCATTCAACTAATTATCAATTGGTTTTAAGTTGGAAGCCCAAAAAACTTAACATGGTATCAGAGTCTCGTATAACCGTTTAACCAAAGTAGGATCACTAATATAGAAAGGCTTAGGATATCAATCCACTAATCGCTAACTGGTTTTGAGTTGGAAGTTCATAACAAGCCCAAATTAACAGAAATACTGAAATGAAACTAAACAACTTCTGGGTTATGAAGGAAGTACAAACCTGGTCCATGTGGTTGTTTCCATTGGCTATTGGTAGCGGCTCTGCCCTGACACTAACGTCAACTCCTGGAATCAGAGCTACTCCATCATCAGTCCATTCCTCTTCCATGAACGGTGCATATCTGTTCCCACTTGGTGGCCCAATGTTATTTTTGTGGAACACTCTGCACAACACATATGCATCTTGCTGCACCCAAACAAAGATTTGAGTTAAGATAGGAACATAACCTAGGATGATTCTTTGGACAGTATCAGATAAACCGATAAGTAACTCTTTTGTATACTAACCACGAGGTTTCCATTCTTTTCAGTTTCATAATCCACAAGGCGATACTCGTGCATGACCCAATTGGTGCGAAGCCCGTCAGGAGCACGCCCGCTGTGGAAAACGAGTGTCTTTTTCATACCGAGCAACTGAATGTCACGGCGGATTTCTCTGTCTTTTCCAGTTGCTTTCCAGTAGCCTTTGTTAGTTGCTCGGTTCATTCTAGCGCCGTTTCCATACTTCTTATCTAACGCGCTGTAGAAGTACCATTCCTGGTCCCTTGTCTTCAGCCTCGAAAACACTGTAACACAGCAGAAGAGAAAATCAAACCAGACATAACAACTCTAAACTTGAGATACACATACACGCAACAACAAACTTCATGTCCTGAAACACAAGCAAACTAATGTGTAAGCACAACTTAGCAAGAAATCTTATAAGGAATCTGAAATACATAATACCAGAAAATAAAAACTGAGAACTGGCTTAATAATACTAAACTCAAAACTTCAGACCAAACACAGAATAACAAACTTCATGTCCTGAAACACAAATAAACTAATGTGGAAGCACAAGTTGGCAAGAAATCTTTTTAAGGAATCTGAAATACATCATCCCCGAAGACAAAAACTGAAACCTGACTTAATAACACTAAACTCAAAACTTCAGACCAAACACAGGACAGCAAACTTCATGTCCTGAAACACAAGCAAACTAATGTGGAAGCACAAGTTTGCAAGAAATCTTTTGAAGGAATCTGAAATACATCATACTAGAAAATAAAAACTGAAACCTGACTTAATAATACTAAACTCAAAAATTCAGACCAAACACAGAACAACTAAGCTTCATGTCCTGAAACACAAGCAAACTAATGTGGAAGCACAAGATAGCTAGAAATCTTTTTAAGGAATCTGAAATACATCAAAATAAAAACTGAAACCCGACTTAATAACACTAAACTCAAACTTCAGACCAAACACAAAACAACAAACTTCATTTCCTGAGACACAAGCAAACAAAACTGAAGCACAAGCTAGCAAGAAATTCTTAAGGAATCTGGAAAAAAACTAGATTTAGCTCAATTAACAAGCCGACTGGTCGCAATATTTCACAAGTATTACAGCCTAAACATAACAAGAGGTACTAACAGAGAATCTGCAACAAAATTTTCCGAGAAAATGAATCGAATCCCATAAATCTAAACTCCTTTCCCAAAATTGAGCCAGGAGACGAAACCATGAAGAAACCCAAGCCGCCACAAAACAAAATCCCAAATCAGAAGCAACGAACCTGCTAAATCCCAGGGCTCATGCTTGTAGATATCGACTTCCCCAATCGCATCGAAACGTACAGGTTTGCCCAGAACCTTTCGTTTCAAGTAATAGCTAACGAGTTCCTCGTCAGTCGGATGAAATCGGAAGCCAGGAGCAAGCGCCGTCGCCGCCGTAGTAGTAGTACCCTTCACAGTCGCCGTCGGCGGCGAAGACACAACAGCCATAGATTCGTGACCCATTGAAGCAAAGACCGTACTTGTTCTAGGGTTTCTTCTAAATCTCTCTTCACCAGACGAACACCCAAAGAAAGTTGCCAAATGGGTTTTCAATTTTACGGAGAAGAAACCAAAGAGAGAAGACCAAGATTAAAGGTACCTTCAATTGCAAGAAATTTGTTTCTTTTCGAGTTCCCAGAAAGCTAGAAAACAATTGCGATTCCGATTTTTATTTCCATTTTAATTATTCATTTTCCGATTGATTATTATCCTTTCTTTTTTGAAGTGTGTTGCAGTAATAAAACCCTACAAAACGTTACTGCTTAGGGTTTTGTCGTTTTGTGAAGTAAAATAAAGGAATCACTGTCGTAGTAGTAGTGGTCTGAAAAGTGTCTAACCATAATATATATAGTTGACAAAAAAATATATTATATCAATAAAAATTCTATCAAATCAAAGTTATAGATATTTTATCATTCAAATCAAATGCAATATTTTCGCGAAACATAAAAAGAAAAAATCAAATTTGAATTTTACCAAACTAGGGTAAAAAGTTAATGAGAGAATATAAATTTCTGAATAAAGATAAATATTTCTCGGGTACTCATCTAGTAGAAGTTAATTGTTGATAAAAATAACTACTATAAATGTACATAAAATTTATTGAGAAATTGACCCCATATAAAAAAAGTTAATGAGAGAATAAAGGAGTGATAGGTACGTTTGCTTGTATGAGGATACTTTACCAATAAGGCAAGCTAAAGGGGGAAGAAGACTTGGTCCACACGAATCATCATCTTCCCCATCCATTTTCTCCTTAATATTTATTTTTCTTCATTTATTTTCATTATTTCCTACTAGTACTAGTAGTGCAAGTCCAACCTAATTTTATTTCAATTTTCAGTTCGTAGTTTGGTATTTGTTTGAAATATTTTTCGAATTTAAAAGAAAGACTTAAATTCATTTGATTTATTAACAAAAACTAAATTATTAACAAAATTAATCCAATAAAGCAGATTAAAATCTAGTTCTAATCTTATAATTACATAACTTTTGAAACAGTAAAGTAAAAATAAATTTAAATACTATTTATTTATTTTTGGTTTGTCAGCTAACTGACACCACTGTCCCCATAAAAGGACAAAATGCTAAAATATCAACCCAACTTTTCAGCCTCATACTTCAAAAATATAATAAGAAAATCTGTGTTGAGCCTCGTGTTTGGTTCTGGGCCTAATTTCTTCTGAGATTAGAGAGTGTTTTTAAAGCCCACTATACAATTGTAGCCCATTTCAAAGACAAGTTTCTTAGCCAGACTAAAACACCCTCTTCTAGGCAAAGGCAATGATACATCCAGACCAGAAGTGTAGTGAGATGCAGTTCTGGTAAATAATTGCATTTTCTAATGATATTGCGACAGTTTATTTTTTAGTTTGCAAAGATTTTTGGGACGTTATTTTCAATATTTTATATATCCATTCCAAATTGTGCATTTTATACATGATGTAATGTGTGATTATAAGGTCGAGTTTGACACTACATTATCCAACAAAAATATCATAAAGGCCATAGTAATATTGATATAACTTAAGGTAATCCCATGCCTATGGATGAATCTAGACTAAGTCTCTGGGAAAATACAGTTGACGGATAGGATAGACTTCTCTCCGATTATACAAATAGATCAAAAACAAAAATTCATAGCCGTGTTAGTATTCAAAAGCAATGTATTTTAGTTTTCCATAGTAAATGAATTAAATTTGAAATGTATTGGCATCCTAAACTTGTTTTCTTACTATTCGACCACAAGGTCTCGGACAGTTTTGATCTCTCACTCTCGACCTATAATTTCATTGTCAACACGAACAAGTATTCTGTTTGAAATGAATGTTTAAGCAAAAAGGTTACGACCCGTCACACCATTTTCATGAACTTTTAGATTCTTTTGTTCATTTAAGGGTTACACTCCTTTACTTTAAAGTATACATGAACGTGAAAAAAGTTTTAAAAGATAGGTTAAATCTATATTCTTGTTCTAAAAAAATATAGGTTAATTTGTAAATATTATTACAAGGAGAGTATGATATTTTTATTTTTTTTATTTTTTTCGAATGAATGTAAAATTTATTCAATCAAAACAACGAGAGAGTATGATATCTATTTGTTGTTCTTTTATTATTATCGTGCAACCAAAATATCTTACATTAACTTGGATTTAAATACATAGCATCTGCACATATAGACTAGGAAGACAAATAAAAGTCGCGTGGCTAATGAGTATATATATAGAGATTTGTATAATATAGAGTTTTCTTTTGCAATGAAGTAAAAAAAAAAGGAATCTTGCAATTCCTGTACAAGCAAGGAATCTGTAATTTTCTTTTAAAAATGGGTCATCAATTTTTGAGTAAAATTTAAAAATTTAATAAACGAATTTTGGTATTGAATTTTGATTTCAGTAATGGCAATCCACCAATGTAGGAGCAGAAGACAAAACAAGAGACTTGTGTTCTTCGCTCTGTTTATTCTCATGTGTTTGTTCATGTTCTTGTTCCTGTTCTTGCTTTGAAGCAAAGCTTAATCCGTTGACTCGATTCTCATCTTCCGGGGCAGGTAGATTCAGATCTAAATCTAACGACACAACCGCACTCCTCGCTCTCTTAACCGGAACCTGAACCGGATGAACCGACATCTGGTCAAACGACATAGGTGACAATGACAAAGCCGTGTTTGCAGTAGCCAAACTGGCCGCAACCGCTACTGGTGCTGCTGTAGAAGCGGATGCTGCAGCCACCACTGCGCCTCTGTGACGTCTCATATGACCACCTAAGGCTTGTCCAGATGTGAATTCAGCTCCACATATCCCACATTCATGGACTTTATTGTTACCCGCTTTACCGTATGCCACAAGCGATCTATGGCTACTGTTTGGAGTTGCGGTGTTGAGATGAAGAGAAACGGCGTCGTCGTAGATAGACTTCTTGAGGTCATGATCGGAGTAAATACCCGCGGCGGCTTTAGGCTTCTTGTGGCTGGCTCTATGGCCACCAAGAGCTTGGAAAGAAGGAAAAGTCCGGTCACATGTTTTGCATTGGTAAACATAGTAACCGGCTCTGCCACCACTGCCATTCGTCGTGGTCCCATTAGATGTCTCAAGAAACCTTCTGCTGCTAGATCTATACGCATTGTTGTTGTTGTTGTTACCGGATTCTTGGTAACTTATCATAAGCTGTCTTGTTTGTTGTTGCGGGTGTGGTTGTGGTTGTTGGTGGGGAATAGAGTGGCCTTGGGCAAGGAGGATCAAACAATTAGCCATATCTTGATCTTCCTCGTCAGCCGCGGCCTTTAATGTCGCATTGTTGAAAGAAGATGAAGAGGCAGATGATGAAGATGCCACACCATTGATCAAAATGTTGTTATCATTCTTGTTGTTGTTGATGATATCATTGAGACTCTTCTCCTTGGAAACAAGACTGGTGGAGTCTTCCGGTTCTTGAGAAGACATAGGAGGGACGATAGAGAAAGGGATTGGGGACTGCGGACGCTGCCGCTTAGTGCGCTTCCCTTTAAGGATCAATGATTGTTCCTTAGCGGCTGATATCTCCTCCTCCGCGGTTTCCATTGGCTATACAGAGAGATTCAAGATTGATAAAGTTCAAAGAAGATGAATGAATTAGAGAGAAGTGAATTTGAAGATGGAGATGATCATGATTACATATATAAAGATGTATATGTGTGTTAAGAGAGAGATATGTGTGTGGTGGATTGGAGAGATACATACATAAATAGAGAGTGATTTAGGGAGAGGAGTCAAAGAGAGACACCACATTCTCAAGTGTGTGGAATATGTTGGACTTGTCTTTTTGTAGCCTCTTAAATTTTAGTACTTCTGTTATTGTCTCTATTACAATTTTCCCAACTTGGCAAACTCATCACAATACACAAAGAGCTAGAGAGAGGAGAGAGAAAGAGAGACCAAACATAACAACAATATGTGTAAATTTAGACAATTACTTAAGAGTAATGTATTATTTGTCTCCTCAATATGATCCCTTTCTTTTACTCTATATAACAACTTATTCTTTGATTAGTTCTGTCCAAAGAATCACATGTGGCTTTTATTTTTCTCTACAAAAAAATACATGGGGTTAAACTTTTGGTTTTGAATAGTAACAATCATCAAAACGGAATATTTCGTGAAAGATCAAAACTGCTTTCATATTATTTGTCACAAATATATACATAAATTAATAAAATAAATATGTTGCAAATCAAATGAAAACGATTGTTGTCATCTACGTTTTTAACTTAAATTAAAATAGGTCAAACATTTTGATTTTTTTTTAATTTTTAAAGGATTCCGAAATCCGACAATTATAACATACAAACCATTTTTAAATAAATAATTTGATATATAACATACAACCACCCAAAAATTGAGTGGTTTACTCTACATCCAAATTAGTTCATTATGATTATTAAAACATAACATCTCACATTGAAGTTGGAAGAAATCTTATACAGTATATAAGGAATAAGGTTCAATGCATTCATTGCCACGTAGTATATAACTTAATACTCCAATTCATAAACTTTAATCCAATACATTATTGATCTGATCCAAAAATTAGTTCATCGATTATTGCCCAAATATTCCAAAATTAGTGACCAAAAAGAAATTATCTTGAAAAGACGTATTACAACAAAAATATTTTACATCGAAAATTATAATAAATTTTATACAATATATAAGAGTATGCGTCAATCCACTTGTTGTCAATTGGTTTTGAGTTGAAAATCCATATAACTTCATCACTACTATTATTTCAACACTGAATACAATGTTTCTAATACAAAAGCGGATCAATCCGTTTAGTTACCCAAAACTGATCAACATCATTGCTTTCAATAATACGGATCTAACCTACTATTTTATTTCCTTTAAAATATTTCATGCAACAGCTATATATTACTGAAATTAGCTTGAATGTTTTTATGTGATCTTCTACCATCGTTGAGATAATACAAATGATTTTAAAAGGAAGCAAAAAAAAAAATGTAAATAAAGGCTAATAAGAGGTTACTTTGGGTGAACGAATGGGTAAATTATGAATGATAGTGCAAGCCTGGCTCTCACGGAATCCACGGCTCTCCCTTCGTCTCTCTCTCTCTACCATGACTCCACTCCATCTTTTTATTTTGTTTTATATTTTTTTATGCTGGCATATTTCTTATACGTATACGTACGCACATGTTGGTTTAGCGCATAAATACACTTTTCTAATTAATTTCTAATGACATACTCGAAAGAAAAAACTTAAGTCCAACCAACATGTCGTAAGAGTGGGACGACTTATCAAACTAGACTTGACTCTTGAGACAATAATTGGGGAAGTATAGCTAGATAATGACCAAGTCTAGCTCGAGTAAGGTGTTATGAGATGGTCGGTTGGTTATTAATTTACATTTTTTTAAGAATCGTGCATATTCGCATGAATGATTTACTACTGATAATTTGTGAACTGAAAGTCTAACTTGCGTTTTGTGTATAAACTACAATTTTAAGTTATAATAATATATAGTTAATACATGTTGGCGTGTGTATGTATTATGAGGTATAATGCCAATTTGTTCATGGTTGCATGATGTGAAGAGCACCCACTTCACGTAAAGAATATTACTAAGTAACAAGAAATCAACAAGTGCAGCTCACCGTATCTTCAAGACTTATGAGACTATCAACCAATAACAATCATTATATTTTATATATACTTGGTTAATGTATTTTTAAATACAAAAATACAGTTATGTGGGGAGCTTGGATTTGGTCCGAAAAGTTTACATGCTAGTTCGGTAACAAGCGATCTGATTATCCTCTAACATTAGACGGAAATCATTCCAAATTCAAAATAGGCAATATGGTGATCCTTCAAAAAGAAGTCCATTTTATATCACATCGGTGCATTGCTATCGAAACTAATCAGATCAACCGATAGAATATATAAAAAATAGTTTTAAATCGTTTTATGCCGAAGCCAAACATGAGCACTTGTTTTTTTCCACTAAACTTCATTCATCATAAAATGCAAAGTTATATACAAGGTAGAATACGGTGATAGAAAACAGAGCCACATGTATCCAACTTCCAGAGACCTGATTAAAAGACAAACATTAAACCTAAGACAAACATTAAACCTAAACCGATTTATTACAGGCCGGTTAAACAAAAAGAAAACTGCACATCCTTCACTAAAACGATACCAAAGAACCTACCAAATAAACCTAATTTAAAAAGCGTCCACTCTAATGAACATGCATGAGAACATTCTTATTATATTGTTCAAGACAACGTGAACAAAAGATGAGCACTTAGTTGTATCTCATGTTTTTGTGGCTATGAAAATGGATCAATAGGGTTGCCAAAAAATGGATCAATAGCATAAAAGATAATGAAATATAAATCAGTTAATACTACTTGTAAAACCAAGTTCTTTTTATATACGTCCAGTTACATTTCATAGATTAATTTACTTATACTTTAATGTAACTAGGATGGATATTTTGTGTGTGAGCATTTGGTAATCCTTTTATACTATGTCTATATGAGCATACATTTGAGCCAGTTACATATAATTGGTTGAAGTGGCATTCTGACATGTTCACACACACAGTCATACGCATAAACTAAGGCAATTATATTATCAAAATGTTTAGATGAAATAAATATGTGGTTTAACAGATTATTTATATTTATCGCTGTATTAATTTTATACAAAGTCTACTCTCCATTGTTTGGATGTAGCTAATAATTAGCGTAAAATGATAGTGATTAATTATTGCTTATTCCCAATGATTAGGGAAGAGTCGACTGGATAACATGGACTGCATGTAACCATAATATATACAATTCAGTAGACGTTAGTACATATATCCCGTTTTTTTTTTTTTTTTTTTTTTTTCAAATATCCATTTCAAAAGTCACACATCTTAATTAGCGTGATATACCATATATCTTAAAAAAAAATATTGACAAACACTTAGAAACAGTTGTTTTCTCGTAATAAAATATGAATCTAAAACGATTGAGTCATCCAAACTGATGGTTCAAAATTAATGTAGACAATGTATAAAGGTTGTGAGATAGTAGCTTTTTGTTGATATGAGGTGAAGATGAAGTCAAAATTAAACTAATCAGACTAATCATTAAAATTTGTACACGAACTTACTTTGTTTTACTATATTAGTGTCCACTATCCATTGTTCACGTCTACATTCAAAATTATAAACAACCATTTTGTTACCAAAAATTTCGATCGATACATTTACTCATCATAGTCTCATAAGCGTCCACAAAACAAATTTTATGAACCATTATATCAAATTATTGGATAGTACTAGTAGTGTTATTTACATACTAACATTCTACTATATTAGAATACTCATACTGTTTTGCGGATGTTTTATAACAAAACATAATATGGCACGTATAATACTGTCCACGTTATTAGAAAATTCTGTAGCAATATTGTAAAATTTTGAAGTCATGGTAATATAATATGACAATCAGGCCGGCTGGACGTTTATCGGCCATTGGACCCAATGAAACAAAAAAATTTATGAACCTCATTTATATAAACATATATAATTCACAGTTAGTTAATTGCGAAACAAGTAAGTTAGTTATAGCTTAATTCCAAACAGTATTACTTATGTAACATAATATGCTAATACTAACTAAATATATCACTAAAATACTAATGTAAATAAAATTTAGTTGATTAAAAATAGAATATCTATATAGAAATCGTTAAAACATATTACAGTGTTTTTATTTATTTGTACATTTGGTTGATTTTATTGTAAAACTGAAAAGGACCCCCACATTTGATCGGTTCTGATCTCTTGCAAATTTTGCATTTGCTCATCGTCGCCATTGATAAATTGTCGATATCTCGATTTTTTTTATAAAAATCCACCATTTTCTTATTAATAAAACAGAGAGAAAGAGAAAGATAATGGGAGAGTTAAGGAGAATAAGTCGGTTGTAAGTTACGTTTAGAGGAAGAAGCTTTTAATTATTGAGTTGAGTGGCCTGTGGTGTCCTCCCTCTTGATCTTGTCTTGACTGCTTTCATATTTCTATAACACCAAATATTGGTATACATGTATATATAGTCTGTATCTAAAATCAAAGAACTATTCATCCGGCGAAAAAATACAAAGAACACGATGAAGAAAATAGTTCTTTAGAGAGAAAACAATATATTTTCAATAGTTCTGATACCATACGAGCAAGAGAGAAAGATATATTTTCAATATCTTTGATATAATATGAAATAAATAAATAATTTTTTTGTTAATTGTAAAACAAATGTACAATTGGGAGTTTTATATATAGTCCCCAAACATAAGCCAAGTCATAAACCAAAAGAAAAACTATTCATTGGTTTATAGAACATACCAGTTTACAGACATACACACAATCATATTTATAGAACATACCAGTTTAAAGATGAAACATTAGTCTTTGGTCCAACGCTGGTCGATTTTTTCAGGATCACCATTTTTGGATAAGTAAATTCCATCGGCTCTTGCACTATAAAGTCGTACCTCCCCACATCGAGGAACAAAAGCTCCTTTGTATGCTCTAAAAAATGATGAATGACCATCTTGTTGTAATAAGCACTGCCAAGATGTCGTGCCACCCCAAGCCTCATCGATGTTCATACGATATGGAAGACCTTTGAATGTCGCCGTGCCGGTGGATTTATCCTTTTGGTTAGATTCGCAACTAATTTTCAGAATACGATTGTTAGGAAGGCGGTTTCGGAATAGTATGGTGTTTTTTTCGCAAGCTTCATTTGACCCAACGTACAAAACAACAATTAACAAAATTACTATAAGATTATTCATTTTTTTAGGAATAATATGTTTTATTTTTGTGTGAATCTAAGAACATTAAAATGAAGTAATTTATAGCTTTTTTGTTGGCGAATAGATAATAACAAAAAGTTGAAAGGCCATGCAAAAAATAGAACACAAACACAATTAGACCCCAAAAAAGTATAAAATTAGAACACGAACGTTAACCAACCAATAAACTCTTATCGCAGAGTCAATGCCAGAAATTTAGGGTCGCCGATAAGATCAAACGGTTTGACTAAAGGACGTACTTTACGTGTGTTCCTATTCTAAAAGATATAGATATAAGTGTGCTATACTAGGAGAAAATTTGAGACATCAAACAACAAACTAAAAGTACCTGATATAGCACATTAAAAGTTTCACATAAAAGTTAGGTTTGCGATGTCGGTTAATCGAATTGACCATTTTTCGATTATCGGTTAACCGAAGTTTTTGAAAAGTTACAGAAACTAACTGAATGAAAATTTGGTTAGATTCAATTATCTGTTAATTTTGGTTATTATTGAGATATTGTAGAGATTAATGGGCCATGAATGCCTTAATCTCTAGAGAGTGTGTAATTGTCCCACATTGGAAGTTGGGAGGGACCTTGACTAATATATAAGTGACTTGGGTCAATCCACTTATCACCAATTGGTTTTAGGTTGGAAGCCCAGGAAACTTGACATGGTATCAGAGCCTGATCCACACACTCTCGTAACCCGGCCCAAAAGTGGCCCGTGCCTTCGGACCCTAGGATTGATGGTCTGTCGAGATTAATGGCTAGAAGGGCCATTATCTCGAGGGGAGGTATTGAGATATTGTAGAGATTAATGGGCCATGAATGGACCTTGACTAATATATAAGTGACTTGGATCAATCCACTTATCACCAATTGGTTTTAGGTTGGAAGCACAGGAAACTTGACGGTTATCAAATTCAAAGCTAAAACTAATCAAATTTTGTTTTTATTCAAATTCGGTTAAATTCAAATAAATTGGTTATTTGAATTTGAAAATTAAAATGTATTTTAACCAAACCAAGGTAATCCAACTAGAACCAAAATCCGAAAATGTGGTTCAGTTTGGTTAAAAATCTGAGACTATAAAAAACATGGTCCAAATGATTGTGCATATAGAAGACCAAAATTGAACAAAATAGCTAATTATGCTAAGTTCTTTTAACAACCATCCATTTAATATATTCTAAAAGTTTTAGTAAAATATTATATGATCCAATTTTAATAAAAAAAAATAGAGAGTTTCATTGAATTTTATTTCTTTTTTCTTTGGTATAGAAAATTTTCAATTTATTTTTTTACAATTCCACCAAACTAGTTCCAGTAATATATTATATTTCTTCTACTAATAATTTACCATTTGCACCCAAGGTTTCTTATGGGGAAGACATGATTATTATATACACATGCTTTAATAGAATATTTTGTTGCTAAAGAGATTGGCCATCGATCCACCTTTGGAACATGATATAACTCTCCTCTGGTTTATATTCTGCAGTGTGTCCTCCTCCCTACAATCAAACTCAGTATTCAATTGAAAAACAAAAGTGAAACCGCTATCAAAAAGTTTTGAGTTGAGACAAAGAAAAGTGACTTACTTTGATAGTTGCAAATGTCATCTTATTGGCATAAGTCATCGTGTATCTGCGGAAACAGAGTTGAGAGTCTAATGAGCTCAGACGACAATAGAATGAAATTAACAAGAGAAAAAAGTAATATACCCAGCGATTTGATCGCCTATCATCCAAGGTCTCCAGTCATCAATGATAGAATAGTTCAGAGATCTAATCCAAGCTTGAGTTCCAAGGAAAGGCACTAACATATCGTGATCACCACTGTTCACCCAAAAACAAAACATAACTGATCAGTTTACACTAAAAGCCTTTGAATATTATACTTCTTTCAAAAGGCAAGAATCTAAACTCTGACCTGAAGATGAGAGAACGGTAGCCATTGATGCTGTTATTCATATGGTACGGTACACTGTTTTTGATGTCACGAGTGTAAGGTATTTCCCAGTTACAACGTTCCCATTTCACTTTACTCTCCTGCAATCATAGTTACTCGTCATTACCAAGAACTCAAGAATTATAATCTTTAACATATGAAATACCTTATTGATATGAAGAGCCTTGCGCACGCTCTCATCATTGGCCCAGTAGGTAGTTAACAAGTACCGATAAGTCTGCAAATGCATACTTGTTACTTTCTCAATGATTTAACAGTTAACAGAAAAGGTAATATGGATTACTTACATAGCAGTTGGGAAGTGTGTCTTCAGATTCTTCGCACAATGGCGTTAAGATAAGTGCGAAGTTTATTCTATCAGTGCACTATAAAAATCACCACAAAAGTCTGACTTAAGGTTTGATTGGCAAGAACTGTGGCTTTAGATTTATTGCTGTATAAATTATGCTGTAGATTTTTTGCTTTGACTTTAAATTTTTAATTTGTAGGTTTTGAGCTGTGAATTTATAAATTTTCCAAAGTCAGTATATACAGATTTTTTTACTTTCTACAGTCAAAAAAAAAAAAAAAAATCTGCAGCTTTACAAAGTGTAAGTAAAACATAATTAGAGAAAAATTAGACTGTAAAAAATATTATGGCTGTGAAAAGATTTTACAGAGCATTTGTCAATCAAGCTCTTAATGATAAATCTTACAAGAACTAAACTTTCATGGGCTTTCAATCTTTGGGTTAAGTTACTAGAGTGTGTGGATCATGCTAGGCTCTCATCTAATCTATTAAAACAGGTGACTGACCATGGTACATAAATGTTGTTTCCGAAATTTGCCCTTGATATTATTAGGATTTGTAACCTTCATTAAGGGTAATTAGAGAATATAACATTATCTCTACAATCCATGTTTCCAAACAAGACAATTATTAAACATGTAGCCAAACAACCAAAATCTAATGGGTTCCACTTTCCTAATTAATTAAAATCAAAACAAATTAATTGATAAATATAATGAATAATTTATACATCAACTATTATATATAAATTAAGATTCTCTAATTTATGATTTAATTCAAAATATATTTATAATATATTTTAATATTTTTTATTTTGTTTCAAATATATATATATATATATATATACATATATTACGATTGATGTTTTTACGATTGTACTTTTTAGCAAGTTTTTCCATCAAACTGAAAAATATTTAATTAGTTAAACGGGTTGAAAAATTAATTAGCCAATCTCGATTATAAATTTTCTAAACAAAAATTCGCATATAGTAAATAATTTCAGCTGATATATTTTAAAATTAATAAAATATTAAAATGATTTCATACTTATATTATTCAAATATTTGAAGCGAAAAATTATGTTTTATGTTTAAATGAAGTTTTTAACGGATAGTTCCATCAAATTTGCAAATTATATATACGACTACAACATGTATTTTATAAAATAATATTTTAGATAAATAAAATAACAATTAAACATATACCACATAACTTTTGCAATAGTTGTTTTCACATATATATTTTTTTCCAAACTATGATCTTACGATACAACACAGATTAAAATATATAATGCGAAATCGTTATTTTAATCTTTTAATCCTTACGATATATCTCCTCCAAATAACACATAATTCATTAAAAAAAAAAACTAAATTGCTAACTCACTGTTTATAATGTTGGTTAAACAATTATAATCAAAATTAGATTACATAATTAAAAATCTAATTACCCTTAATGAAGGTTACAAATCCTAATAATATCAAGGGCAAATTTCGGAAACAAAATTTATGTACCATGGTCAGTCACCTTCATTAAGGGTAATTAGGGAATATAACATTATCTCTACAATCCATGTTTCCAAACAAGACAATTATTAAACATGTAGCCAAACAACCAAAATCTAATGGGTTCCACTTTCCTAATTAATTAAAATCAAAACAAATTAATTGATAAATATAATGAATAATTTATACATCAATTATTATATATAAATTAAGATTCTCTAATTTATGATTTAATTCAAAATATATTTATAATATATTTTAATATTTTTTTATTTTGTTTCAAATATATATATATATATATATATATATATATATATATATATATACATATATTACGATTGATGTTTTTACGATTGTACTTTTTAGCAAGTTTTTCCATCAAACTGAAAAATATTTAATTAATTAAACGGGTTGAAAAATTAATTAGCCAATCTCGATTATAAATTTTCTAAACAAAAATTCGCATATAGTAAATAATTTCAGCTGATATATTTTAAAATTAATAAAATATTAAAATGATTTCATACTTATATTATTCAAATATTTGAAGCGAAAAATTATGTTTTATGTTTAAATGAAGTTTTTAACGGATAGTTCCATCAAATTTGCAAATTATATATACGACTACAACATGTATTTTATAAAATAATATTTTAGATAAATAAAATAACAATTAAACATATACCACATAACTTTTACAATAGTTGTTTTCACATATATATTTTTTTTCCAAACTATGATCTTACGATACAACACAGATTAAAATATATAATGCGAAATCGTTATTTTAATCTCTTAATCCTTACGATATATCTCCTCCAAATAACACATAATTCATTTTTAAAAAAAAACTAAATTGCTAACTCACTGTTTATAATGTTGGTTAAACAATTATAATCAAAATTAGATTACATAATTAAAAATCTAAACTACTATTAACAAAATGAATAAAAAGTAAAATTTGTAAAGAAAATTAAACCCGCACTTTCTAAGTGCGGGTCAAAATCTAGTACCATATTAAGTTTCTTGAGCTTCCAACATAAAACCAATTAGTGATAACTGGATTGGCCCAAATCTCTTATATATTAGTCAATATTACTATCAATTTCCAATGTGAGACAATTATCACACACTTTCTAGAGATTAAAGTCTCAAACCCGTTACTCTACAATATCTCTATGTGTGTCATTGTGTGTGTACCTTCTTATATTCTTGAACGAGTTTCAAGCATTCCGTGTTACTTGGATCAACAGTTTCATATTCTCCTTTGCAGATTCTCTTCATTGACTGCTTAAAAACAGTGTTTTGAACTACTTTGTCATCTACTTTCAGACAAGAGTAAATATGTTATTTCATACCTTGTAAAGTTCATCAGAGATCAATGCCATTCCATGAGCATAAGGAATGCGATGGTTACGATCAAAATCAGTTTCAGCTGACGGGTTTCCGAGCACATAACCCTGTTTTTAATGGCAGTGTACCAAAGAAGACAAGGTAACTATCAGTTTTTAAACAAGGTACCATTTGTGTGGTAGCCTAGTGGTAGTTTAAGGGGATTTCAAATCCCCATTGGTACGAAAAGTATTCTTTAATCTAATTGTAAGAGATTATGGGTTTAAGACCCGGAGCTTCTACTGTATTCAAAAAAAGAAGAAAAAAAACAAGGTATATATTATATGTAAGAAGCAACAAATATAGATGAACCTGAAGGTTTATTGGAGGTTCGCAGCATATATAATTTCCTGCATCATCGTGTCTGTACAGTTATAAAATTGCAAGACTCAAAAGTAAATGAACAAACAAAAATCATACCTTTTGAGATTTCTTGAACGAGAGCAGGAACAACCATACCGGAATAAGAATCTCCACCGACATAGAAAGGGTTGGAGAGAAACTCTTGATGCTTATTTAGCCACTGCACAACAACCAAAATAAATGAAAAGGCTCATAAATATATCCAGGACCAAAACTGAATTATTGGCATTGACCTCTAAATCTTACTGAGTCAATATATATAGGTTTTGTGGCTCCAAAACTGTTTCCAAAAAAAAAAAATCTTAAGATTTACATTAAAATATTTCTAACCCCTAAACCTTAAAGCCGGCATGTATGTCTATGCACAAAGAGGATATGCTTCAAGAGATGCTTCACATGAGTATTTTTTACCTTTTGAAGAAACTCGTGGATCCGTTTGGCTTCTCCTGAATCACTAGGTTTACTAGCAAGCTGAGTTCTTGAGTATGAGAAGCCAGTTCCAACAGGCTGATCCAAATATATTATACTTGAAATCTGATACACAAATTGAAAAAGATGAGGCATAAACCAACTGGGAGTTGTAATATGTACAACACTTTGTGCTACCTTAGTCCATGAATATGTAGTAGAGACCAATGAAGGAAGAGTTCCATTGTAAACCTCAAATTTCACAGTCACAGGCCCTGTTTGTTTTTAGATTCAAACAAGTCACTGAACAAAAACAAAACAGGGACAGAACATAACAACTGAGTTGCATAGGATTTATTACCATTCTCGTAAAGAAGACCAGAGATAGAAGAGCAACCAGGTCCTCCACTTAACCAGAGAAGGAGAGGGTCGTCTTCTGGATTCCTCTCAGACTTGATGAAGTAGTAGAACAATTGCGCTTGCTCTTCCTCACCAACACCAATATACCTTTCAAATCACAAAAGAATAACTCCAAACTCAGAACAAATTAACCCGGTTTAGTATGGTAAAGAGAGTATATCAGAAAACAAACCCGGTTTCGAGCTCAAAAGGAAGAGGACCTTCAAAACCAGGAAGGTTCTTGATGATAGAGGCAGAATCAACAGCATTGTGACACAAGATAAGAAGAAGAAGCAGCTTCTGGACAGAGGAAACGTAGTTGTTAGCCATTGGTGTTGTGATAAACAAGTGCCTTTAAGGACTAATTATTGAATCTTTTTTTTATATTAGAAAAAGGCGTACCGTAATTCACTTGTCGCCTCCTCACTGTCTCTATCTTTGAATTTTTAGACATCTTATCCTAATCTGTCACATACTTTTATAAAAAAAGGAAAAAAAAAAAGAGAATGGGAAAGCTTATTAAACACGGCATAAATCTTAAGAGCTTACTATTTAGGAATATCAATCCAGATTAGGGCTCCGGTCAGCTTATTGACAGAGCTAAATGACTGGCGCTGAGTCAAGAAGACCCATAGTTTGGAAAACAATGTGTGCCGTGAAATATTGATTTTTTTTTTTTTTTTGCCAACGCCGTGAAATATTAATTAAGTGGCTCATGATACCTTGTACTTCTTTTTTTTTGGGTGAACTGATACCTTGTACTTATTGCCTTTTACCTTTTATCAACAATGGAGAAACAAAAGGCTGCCCGGCTTTGTGCATATTCTCCTTTGCAGATTCTCTCCAACGACTGCTTAAAAAATAGAGTTATGATTGATTATCACAATCACAATGTGACAAAAAAAAATCATAATCACAAATCACCATTTTCAACCACATGATAAAGGATAAAAACTTTATAAATTAATATTTGATAAATTAATAATTCAACTTATTAATAAATTTATATGATCTTAAATTACGTTTTTATTTCAATGATTTTTTTAATAAATTTGTAACTCTACAACTTAATAGATTATTAGAGTTCCCGTGTTAATAATTTATAAAGTTTTTTTTTAGTTTCTAAGTGTTTTAATTTAATTATTTATTTCAAATTACACACAATAAAAATATTTTTTTCATATATACATGAATTACCATGATTCTAACAATTTTGTAGAAACCATTTTCAAAATATGTAAAGCCAATATAAGCCATATTATAAATCTCCTATTAATGAAGGCTATAAATCTCAGAATCACATAAGAGTTGACTAACTACCTTGAAACTAATAAAATCACTTTTTAGATATCCATTTTTTTTTTAAAAAAAATAACCATACACACCAATCATTTGTGTTACTATTAAACCACCACACTTTTGATAACATATTCAAAGTTTCACATAAATAGTAATGGTTTCTAAGGGAGAAGGTGTGATTATTATATACATGCTTAATAGAATAATAATTTTGTTGCTAAAGAGGTTGGCCATTGATCCACCTTAGGAACATGATATAACCCTCCTCTGGTTTATACTCGGTTGTATGTCCTCCTCCCTACAATCAAACCCACCATTCAATTAGAAAACAAAAGTGAAAACCGCTATCAAAATATTTTGAGTGGAAACAAAGATAAGAGACTTGCTTTGATAGTCGCAAATGTCATCTTATTGGCATAAGTCATCGTGTATCTGCCAAAACAGAGTGAGTATAATGAGCTCATACGACAATAGAATGAACTCATCAATGATTAAAAAGTAATATACCCCGCGATTTGATCGCCTATCATCCAAGGTCTCCAGTCATCAATGAGAGAATAGTTAAGAGATCTGATCCAAGCTAGAGTTCCATGTATAGGCACTAACAAATCATGATCACCACTGTTCACCCAAAAACAAAACATAACTGATCAGTTTACACAAAAAGCTTGAGTATTTGTACTACTTGCAAAAGGCAAGAGGCTAAACTCTGACCTATAGATGAGAGAAGGATAGCCATTGATGCTATTATTCATATGGTACGGTACACTGCTTTTGATGTCACGAGTGTAAGGTATTTCCCCGTTACAACGTACCCATTTCACTTTACTCTCCTGCAATCATAGTTCCTCGTCGTTACCAAAAACTTTCGATCTATAACCTTTGACATATGCACAAAGCCGGTTTCGAGCATAAACCAGGTAAGCGACGGATTATGGCATACGATTGAAAAGGACATTGTTTATATATTTTATTTATTAATATATATATATAAAATATAGAAGGGCATTTCTAAAATATTTCTCATAATATATATTTTAAAAAGTTTAAAGGACATATGATTTTAGACAAAAATATATGAAAAAGTATATTATTTATAGATTTGCATATGACATACAAAAATGTTGGACCCACACTAATATGCAATACCTGATTAATATGAAGAGCTCTGCGCACGCTCTCATCATTGGCCCAGTGTGTAGTTAACAAGCACTTATAAGTCTGCAAAATGCATACTCGTAAAGTATTTATCTACTTAACAGTTAACAGAGGGTAAGAATGTTTACTTACATAGCAATTGGGAGGTGTGTTTGAAGTTTCGTGGCACAACGGCGTTAAGATAAACGCGATGTTTATATTATCAGTGCACTATAAAAAAATCACCACAAAAGTCTGACTTAGTGATAAATCTTACAAAACTTTTTTGTCGTAAAATCTTACAAGAACTAAACTCTCCATGAGTGTGTTTGTGTGTGTGTACCTTGTGATATTCTTTTACGAGTTTCAAGCATTCCGTGTTACTTGGATCAATAGTTGCATATTCTCCTTTGCAGATTCTCTCCAACGACTGCTTAAAAAATAGAGTTCTGAACTAATATTTGTTATCTACTTTCAGACAACAGTACGTATGTTGTGTTTCATACCTCGTAAAGTTCATCAGAGATCATTGCCATTCCATGAGCATAAGGAATGCGATGGTTATCATCAAATCCAGTTATAGTTGACGGGTTTCCAAGCAGATAGCCCTGTTTTTTAAATGGCATTGTACCACCAAAGAAGATAAGGTAACTATGATATCAGTTTTTAAACAAGGTACCAACGATGTTGTAACCTAGTGGTAGCACAAGGTTCTTTTGTACTCCGGATTCGAACCACCATTGGTATAGAAGGGTATTTTTTAAATCAAAATATATAAAGGTTGATTCTGAACTTGTGGAAGATTATGGGTTTAAGACTCGGAATTTTCAGGGTATTCAAAAACAAATACAAATACGAGGAATATGTAAGAAGCAACAAATATTGAGGACCTGAAGGTTTATTGGAGGTTTGCAGCATAAATCATTTCCTGCACCATCGTGTCTATACTGTTATAAAACTGCAAGACTCAAAGGTAAATGAACAAACAAATAATCATACCTTTTGAGATTTCTTGAACGAGTGCCGGAACAACCTTGCCGGAATAAGAATCTCCGCCGACATAGAAGGGGTTGGAGATAAACTCTTGATGCTTGTTTAGCCACTGCACAACAACCAGAAAAAGACTCATAAATGTATGTCTATGCACAAAGAATAGATGCTTCAAGAAACCAATCCACTTTGGTCCAGTTGGTAGATGAGTGTCTAGTAGGCTTCCGCCAAGTTAGGTTCGTTTCGGGTTGGCCGCCGAGGCTTTCACGTGCGTGTCCGACCTAAAGATTTGTTGGCTAAACCGACTAATATTTTAAAAAACATTATACCCAGAAAAAAAAAGAGATGCTTCAAGAGACGACCAGATGAGTCTTTTTTACCTTTTGAAGAAACTCATGGATCCGCTTGGGTTCTTCTGAATCACTGGATTTATTAGCAAGCTGAGTTCTTGAGTAGGAGAAGCCAGTTCCAACAGGCTGATCTAAATATATTATACTTGAAATCTGATACACAACTTGAAAAAGATGAGGAATAAACGATTGGGAGTTGTAATATGTACTACACTTTGTGCTACCTTAGTCCATGAATATGTAGTAGAGACCAAGGAAGGAACAGTTCCATTGTAAACCTCAACTTTCACAGTCACTGGCCCTGTTTTTTTCGTTTTTTTATTTTATTCAGACAAGTCACTGAACAAAAACAAAGCAGAGAGACAGAACATAACTACTGAGTTTAAGAGGATTAATTACCATTCTCGTAAAGAAGACCAGATATAGAAGAGCAACCAGGCCCTCCACTTAACCAGATAAGGAGAGGGTCTTCTTTTGGATTCCTCTCAGACTTTATGAAGTAGTAGAACAACTGTACTTGCTCATCCTCACCAACACCAATGTACCTTTCAAATCACACAAGAAAAAAATCATACATATTTTACTCCAAACTCAGAACAAATTAACCTGGTTTAGTATGGTAAGAGTATTTCAGAAACAAACCCGGTTTCGAGCTCAAAAGGAAGAGGACCTTCAAAACCAGGAAGATACTTGATGATAGAGGCAGAATCAACAGCATTGTTACACAAGATAAGAAGAAGAAGCAGCTTCTGGACAGAGGAAACGTAGTCGTTAGCCATTGGTTTTGTGTAAACAAGTGCCTTTAAGGACCAATGATTGAATCTTTTTATATCACTTGTCTCCTCCTCACTGTCTCCATCTTTGAATTTTTAGACTTCTTATCCAAATAATCTGTGTCTGTCACGTGTTTTTTTAATGAAAAATATAGAGAATGAGAAAGCTTATTAGTCACGGCATAAATCTTAAGAGCTTACTGTTTAGGAATATCAATCAAGATTAGGGCTCCGGTCAGCTAATTGCCCATGATTGGAGAGCGCTGAATGACTGGCGCTGAGTCAAGAAGACCCACAGTATTCATTACAGTATGTCACTAGCGACCAATTTCTAGTTTTAGCGTTTTCCCGCCCTTGTTTCGGTGAGTAGTTGTATGCTTTTTTTTAGGCCTAGGCAAAATAACAAGAACTCAAGTATCCAACCGAATCTGAATCGGAAAAAGAACTGAACTCAAACCGACAAAATATTCGAATAGATCTTAAACTTTTATATCTGAAGAACCGGAATGTGAAACCAACTGTGGCCTAGTGGTCAAGTGGTTAAAGCTCTACACCGGCAGGTACTTAGTTCGCTTATAAGAAAGTTTTCAGGAGCACGTGTCCTTGTAATCAAACCTGAACAGAACCGAATAGATATCCGAAATATCCAAACTACAATTATATGTCCAAAATATTAATTATTTAGAGTTAATATAACAAAATTATTCAAAATTACAATTATAAACTCAAATATATTGATTATTTTAGACTAAAATAACTAAATTATCCAAAATAAACAAAATATATGAAAGTTCTTGTTATATTTTTTTTTAAAATTTTACAAATTTTTATCTAAATATACCAATTTTTATTTTTGTTTTATGATTTTTTTAGTATTGAAATTGAACCGAATCCTAATGGAATCTTACCGATTCCGAACTAAAATTTTATAATACCTGAATGAATTTTATATGTATGGATCCAAAAACTCAAAAATCCGAAAATGCTAAACTGAAACTGAACCGATATCGGAACATCCAGACCAAATTTTTGGTGATGCAAAAACTCGAGATTTGAATCCAGACCAACATATTTAAATCGACGAGTTGCTACCTATGGGCCAGAAAAATTAATTAAGTGGCCCACACCATACCTTCTACTATTTGCCTTTTACCAATAATGGAGAAATAAAAGGCTGTCCGGCCTGACTAGAATTTATGATCGATTTATGATTGATTTATCACAATCACAATCACATATCCATTTTCAGCAATATGATATCATATATCCCTCTCTTCCACAAACAATATATGATGTTTTGGTGATTTTTTTATTTTAAATTATATGATGTTTTCATTTTTAATGTCTAATTAATTAGCTTTGTCTTGTTTACAATTCATATTCAAAATATTGTTTTACTATTGGTTAAATTAGATTAGGTAAATAATAAATGATGCTTTAGTTATAGAAATAAAACAAAATTAAGTGATTTCTTAATTCATGCGCAAAAACCTTAAACTGTTTATATAGTTCAAGGTGTTTTAATTTAACTACTAGAGTTTACCCAAAAATATGATTTTTATTAATTTTACTATATTAGAAACTCTTTAACTTTGGTTTGATTTTAATTTTAATTTTTTAAATACTATGATTTATACATTTGATTTGGTTTTTATTGTTTTCGTTTTTGTTTTGAATTTCATTGTTTTTGATATTTCAAGTATTTTTGAAATATTTCGAGATTAAGTTTTAGTCAATTGAGTTTCATATAGGATTTTATAATTAAGATTTTAATCACAATTTGGGTTTCATCTATGACAAAAAGTTACAATCGATAAAATAAAAATAATAGAAAACAAATTACATTGTACTAATTCTAAGAATTAGCATATTCAAACTATAAGTGTTCAATTAATACATTTCGAAGTTTAATATGAGCTCCCCGGTCCTTGATGTCGAGCTAAAAATTCTTGAAATCAGACATCTTCATTACTCACCACCAAAGTGACCAACAAGATTATACCGATACTATTGTTATTTTAGCGGAGATGGTAATTATGGTTATTAAAGTATTGTTTAAGATTATATTTTGCCTTTTAAATTGTCTTGTTTCATTTTGATTTTTTATGTGTTTTTATAATTTTGTAATTTTATGTTGTAGTCTTTAATTGAATTTTATTATGTATTTTTAATCTTAACTAATTTGCATATATATTACGATATTTTGTGAAATTCTAAAATACTGGAATGGATTTACGCCTAGTACCGAAATATCCAAAATTCGTCAAACTGATCCGAACAGTACCCGGATGCTTAAACCAACAAAAATTTTAACTAACAAACAACAATTTAATTTTATTAATAAATAAAAATAAAATTTTAATATTTGGTGTAATGAATATGGTGCAACACTATTCACAAAACACAAAAATATATTTGATATTGGATTTGATGCATTATTAGAGAAGAATTAACACTAAATTTGATATTTTTGTGTTCCATTAAAAATGGGTTAAGTACCCTCAAATGGGTGAAATCACTTTTTTGTCAACATAACTCCATATATTAAATTAAAGTTTCCAGAATCGGATTATCATCCCGGAGGATTAACCGATCCGGCTCATCGTGACTTACATGGGAGAAAAATAAATTACGTGCTCTCGCCCCTTTTGTAAGGGAATCAGCACGAACATTTAGAGTCCTAGGTATCAACACTAGCTCTAAAGATACAAAGGCTTCTTTCCATGATGAGTAAAGCTCCAACTCGGTCTTGAAGCTCGGCCAGTCTTGGGGTTCTTTCGTCATGCTGATCAAATCTGAGCAATCTGTTTCGATTACAACCTCATAAATCCCGCCTTCGAGGAGGCACGACATCGTCCATAGCAAGCCATCAAGTTCTGCATGTAGTGGGGATAAACACCTTCTGCATCCTTGTGCTCCTGTGACCCTTCTTCCAAATGTGTCTTTAAAAAACTATCCTAATCCACTAGTCATGCCATGATCAACCCAAGAGGCATCGATTTGGCATGTTGGGATCGTCGGAGAAAATCGGGGAATTTGAAGATCTACTCCTTGTCGAGGGAGGTTTCCGTTTTCTTCTCCTTATGTCTATTCTTTTTTGTTTGCCTCTCTCCAGTTTCTGCCTCCAAAATAGCTTGTTGGAGAGTTGTTAAGGGAGATATCTTCTTTCCATCGGAAAATTTGCTATTTCTAGCCTTCCAAAAGAGGAAGTCTATGTTACAGAAAATAGATGTACTCGGGAAGCAACCCGGAATGGACGAAAAGTCCGATAGAACCCATACTTGTAAAGCAGGGGGCATTCAAAAAGAAGATGGTTAATTTTTTCCTCCGGGACACCGCATCTAAGGCAAGAAGCGTTTGTCCCTAGGTGTCTGTAAGTCAATCATTGGCACGTTGTCACACATCCCGAGAGTGAAATCACCTTTTAGATATTTCAATATTAAAATAATCATCAACACCAATCATTGTGTTACCATTAGGCCACCACATATTTGATAACACATTTGAAGCTTCACTTACACAGTAATAGTTTCTTATGGAAAATGTGTGATTAATATATATATGCTTTAATAGAATAATAATTTTGTTGCTAAAGAGGTTGGCCATTGATCCACCTTTGGAACATGATATAACCCTCCTCTGGTTTATACTCGTTTGTGTGTCCTCCTCCCTACAATCAAACCCACGATTCAATTAAAAAACAAAAGTGAAAACCGCTATCAAAATGTTTTGAGTGGAAACAAAGATAAGAGACTTGCTTTGATAGTCGCAAATGTCATCTTATTGGCATAAGTCATCGTGTATCTGCAGAAACAGAGTGAGTCTAATGAGCTCATATGACAATAGAATGAACTCATCAATGAAAAAGAAAACAAATAAGGTAATATACCCAGCGATTTGATCGCCTATCATCCAAGGTCTCCAGTCATCAATAAGAGAATAGTTCAGAGATCTAATCCAAGCTAGAGTTCCATGTAAAGGCACTAACATATCGTGATCACCACTGTTCACCAAAAAAAAATGACTGAGTTTACAAAAAGAAAAAAGCTTTGAATATTGTTGTAATGACCCCAAACTTATGTTTTGGGTTGGATTTTAAATTTTCCTTTCTAAACCCAAAAAATCTATTAGCTCATCTCTTTAACCTTGCCCTCCACCTATCTTCTCTATAAAGAAATGAGCTAATGGGTCCAAGGATCGTTTCTCGGAGCTTCGCGGAGCTAATGAGCTCCGCATTTACCAGAGATACGTAAGGATCCAAGGAATTCATAATATGTCGTTGGATACCTATCAGTCTCAACTTTCTAAAAAGGTAATAATCGTTTAATTCCGACTTACCGTTTGGAAGTTATGGTCTATTTTTTAATATGTGTATGTTCATGACGAATTTGTGTGTAGTCTAGTTATGTATATGTTTTGAATTGGGACCATGGGAGCATATATCGGTTAGCCCTTTGGACATAGACGCTTGTACTAACGACGTCGTTTTCGGTTCTCCGGGAGCGGGTTAAGGTCCCTCAATCCTTCTTGAGGGATCAGCTTCTGTCGTTTTTAAAAACTTTATTTTTGTTTGTGAAAAGTGTTTGCGAAGTTTAGTGGTACCCAGAGAAAGTTTCGAAAGTGTTTTCAAAACACCAACTAGAGTAGTATGTGACTTATTCTATATGGTTCTAGTCTATTTAGATATTCTTCAATTACCCTTAAGTTGTGTGCCGAGATGTATGTCGGAATGCATGCCATTAAGTATATGTTTAGATGTATGTAGCGGTGTTTGCCTTCCGGGTAGTAGATGCCATGGAAGTGTTTATTAGAAATGGTGTTGTCTGGTGCTGGTGCTTAGCGGTGTGCCGCAAGGCGATAAGTATGTGGTCGCGTTTACTGAAGAGTTCAAGAAGCATTTCGAATGGAGTTCTTAGGGTGAATCGAAGAAGAGGTTTTGTGACATTTCGAGTTCAAGTTTCTATCTTCATTATGTTGTTCCGTTCAGTATCCGTTTCTAGTCTTGAATCTCCCTTATCTTCTTGGTGCTCTCATTCCTTTCCTATCTTGAAGTTTCTGCAAGTTGGACTTTCGTTCTTCATATGCTTCTTCCTTGGACTATTGCAGTCATGCTCCTTATCATAGTTCCTATCAGTTTCTTGGTTCCAAAAAAAGTCGTCTAGTGGAAACATTTATGGATTCTTTCTAAGTGCTTTTGCGATCTTATCTTTTCCTTCGGAGTCGTTTTTGGTTTCCTGCTCTCTTCTCCCTCTCGGCTTGTATTCTTTTCTCGCTTTGTGGTTCTGCTTGGTGAGTCTTAGCTCATCTTGTCTTTTCTTCTTGGATGACAGAATAAAAATGAGAAATTTGAGACTTCTTTGGATGTCATTCCTTAACATCTCCAGGCCGACTAAGGGTTGTTGTTTGATCGTCCAAAGTCAAAAGGTTTCGGGTGTACGGTTTGGAAGTCCAACTCCTTACTCGTTCCTTCCTCTTTCATTCCTTGGATTCCCAAGAGGAAGTGTGACTTCAAAAGAGTTCGCACATCCTTCCTAAGTGCTTTCCGTGTTCCGTTGTGTTTTGGGCTCGAGTTCCACGGAATTTTTCCTCTTAAAATTCAGGATCACAAATTCCCGACAAGTGTGGAGAATTGTAATGGCCCAAAACTTATGTTTTTAGGTTTGATTTTTAATTTTCCTTTCCAAGCCCCAAAAAACTCATTAACCCATCTCTTTAACCCATATATTCATCTATTCTCTATAAATAGAGATAGCCACCTAGAGAAAAATCAAGAATAAAATTTCCAGCTAAGCTACGCCTGTTTCTGGCTAGCCCAGCCATTGTCGATCGGAGCTAGCCGTCCCCGGATTCCGGCGAGCCACCAGAATCACCACCATCCTCCGGTCTCCCCTCTTATATCCTCCTTTTCTTTATGCTCTTATCGCTTTTTGATTCCATGTGGTGATAAGTCGGAGATCTAAGCTTGTTTCTTCGATCTTTCATTTTTCCGAATACATATCTAGGATCGAAGCAATTCCGGCCGTCAGATTGATTCGCGTTTTATCAGAGATCCGTAAGGATCCAAGGAACACACAAATCGTTGGATAGCTCTTGGTCTCGTATTTCCAAAAAGATAAGAATCGCTCAATTCCGACATACCATTTGGAAGTTATGGTTTGTTTTCTAAAACATGTTTGTAGTCTAGTTATGTATGTGTTTTGAGTTGGGACCATGGAAAGACATGTCGGCATAGACACTTGTCCTAACGACGTTGTTTTCGGTTTGCCGGAAGCGGATCGTTACAATTTTACTACTTTCAAAAGGCAAGAGGCAAAACTCTGACCTGTAGATGAGAGAAGGAATGCCATTGATGCTGTTATTCACATGGTACGGTACACTACTTTTGATGTCACGAATGTATTGTATTAGCCAGTTACAACGTTCCCATTTCTTTTTACTCTCCTGCAATCATACTTCCTCGTCGTTACCAAAAACTCTAGATCTATAATCTTTGACATATGCAATACCTTATTAATATGAAGAGCCCTGCGCACGCTCTCATCATTGGCCCAGTGTGTAGTTAGCAAGCACCGATAAGTCTGCAAATGCATACTCGTAAAGTACTTATCTACTTAAAAGTTAACAGAGGGTAATATTGATTACTTACATAGCAACTGGGAGGTGTGTGTGAAGATTCCCAGCACAATGGCATTAAGATAAATGCGACGTTTATTTTATCAGTGCACTATAGAAAATCACCACAAAAGTTTTGACTTAGTGATGAATCTTACAAGAAGTAAACTCTTCATAAGTGTGTGTGTGTACCTTGTGATATTCTTTAACGAGTTTCAAGCATTCCGTGTTACTTGGATCAACATTTATATATTCTCCTTTGCAGATTCTCTCCAACGACTGCTTAAAAAAACAGAGTTCTGAACTACTATTTGTTATCTACTTTGAGACAACAGTACGTATGTCGTGTTTCATACCTCGTAAAGTTCCTCAGAGATCATTGCCATTCCATGAGCATAAGGTATGCGATGGTTTTCATCAAATACATCTTCAGTTGACGGGTTTCCGAGCATATAGCCCTGTTTTTTATATGGCAGTGTACCAAACAAGACAAGGTAACTATCAGTTTTTAAACAAGTAGCATAAGGAGATTGGTTCTCTTGTGTCTTGGGTTCAAACTTCCACTAGTATGGAAATGTAATCTTTAAATGAGAATATATAAAGACTAATTTCGGGCTCTTGCAAGATTATGATCTAAAACCTGGAACTTCCACGGTATTCGAAAAAAAGAAGTACTCCCTCCGTTTCACAAAGAGTGTCGTTCTAGCATTTTTCACACATATTAAGAAAACAATCAAATTTTCTATTTTACCCTTAATTAATTACACTATTTAATTTGTTCACACTTATTAATAAGCTAAATGACAAGGATAAAATTGAGAATGTATTTAAAATTTTGCATTGAAAATGTAAAACGACACTTATTTTGAAACAAAAATTTAGTCTTAAAACGACACTTAATATGAAACGGAGGGAGTATAAGTTATATGTAAGAAGCAACGAATATTGATGAACCTGAAGGTTTATTGGAGGTTTGCAGCATAAATCATTTCCTGCATCGTCGTGTCTATGCTGTTATAAAACTGCAAGACTCAAAGTAAAGGAACAAACAAAAAAATCATACCTTTTGAGATTTCTTGAACGAGTGCCGGAATAACCTTACCGGAATAGGAATCTCCGCCGACATAGAACGGGTTGGAGATAAACTCTTGATGCTTGTTTAGCCACTGCACAACAACAGCAAAAATAAAGGCTCATAAATGTAATATCTATGCACAAAGAATAGAAGATGCTTCAAGAAACCAATCCGCGTTGATCCAGTTGGTAAATAAGTGTTTAGTAGGCTTCCGCCAAGCTAGGTTCAATTCGGGTTTGCCGCCGAGGCTTTCACATGGGCTTCCGACCCAAATTCCGACCCAAAGATTTGTTTGTTAAACCGACTAATCTTTTAAAAACATTTACCGAAAAAAAGAGATGCTTCAAGAGATGACCACATGAGTCTTTTTTACCTTTTGAAGAAACTCATGGATCCGCTTGGCTTCTCCTGTATCACTGGATTTATTAGCAAGCTGAGTTCTTGAATAGGAGAATCCAGTTCCAACAGGCTGATCTAAATATATTATACTTGAAATCTGATACATAAATTGAAAAGGATCAGGCAGTTGTATAATTGTCATATTTGAATATGTACAACACTTTGTGCTACCTTAGTCCATGAATATGTAGTAGAGACCAATGAAGGAAGAGTTCCATTGTAAACCTCAAATTTCACAGTCACAGGCCCTGTTTGTTTTTAGATTCAAACATGTCACTGAACAAAAACAAAACAGGGACAGAACATAACAACTGAGTTGCATAGGATTTCTTACCATTCTCGTAAAGAAGACCAGAGAGAGAAGAGCAACCAGGTCCTCCACTTAACCAAAGAAGGAGAGGGTCTTCTTTTGGATTCCTCTCAGACTTGATGAAGTAGTAGAACAATTGTGCTTGCTCTTCCTCACCAACACCAATATACCTTTCAAATCACAAAATAAAAAATCATACATACTTTACTCCAAACTCAGAACAAACTAACCCGGGTTAGTATGGTAAGATAACGTCAGAAAACAAACCCGGTTTCAAGCTCAAAAGGAAGAGGACCTTCAAAACCAGGAAGGTACTTGATGATAGAGGCAGAATCAACAGCCTTGCGATGCAAGATAAGAAGAAGAAGAAGAAAAAAAAGAAGAAGCAGCTTCTGAACAGAGAAAACGTAGTTGTTAGTCATTGGTGTTCTGATAAAACAAGTGCCTTTAAGAACCAATTATTGAATCTTTTTATATTAGAAAAAGGCGTACCGTAACTCACTTGTCAATCCAGATTAGGGCATCTGTCACAAGTGAGAAAGCTTATTAATCACGGCATAAATCTTAAGAACTTTATTGTTTAGGAATATCAATCCAGATTAGGGCTCCCGTCACCTTATTACACACGCGTCGCTCGGTTAAGATTAAAAAGAAAGTCGAGTGTCCTTGAAAAACACTGGGGGCCATGAATTCGGCTTATTACCAAAAATGGAGAAACAAAAGGCTGGACGTCCTCAATTAGAATTTATGATGGGTTTCTATTTTGATAACAATCACAATCACATATCCATTTTTAGCCGTATGATATTGATATATGTAAAGTTAGTTTCTCTATCTTCTCTTTTTGCCACATGAACATCTTAATTTTAAAGTATGTGATTTTTAAATTTATGATATAGAATATATGAAATATTCTTTTCACACTTTTTTATAAAAGAGTTATTTACATATATCTGAACTTTCAAAAATAAATATTAATAATGAAGTAGATGCTCTTTGACAAAAAAAAAATGATGTAGATGCTTAGTCGAATTATAAAAAGAAAAAAGAAAAGTTAGCTTTATATATATAGAAGTGAAAATGTATTTCCCATAATCTATATCATAAACTTAAAAGTGACCTACTTTAGTGAATTAAAATATATTATTATTTCAATAAAATATTTAGTATTTTTTATGTTATAATAATATATAAATTATGTATTATAGTTTCAAAGTAAATGTTTTCTATCGAAAATATATCGAAAAATATGTTATTTTATTCAAATTAATATTAAATAATATATTTTGAAATAATTTCACGTATTCAATATTTATATATAACTAAAAAAAAATTTAAGTCGTTTAAAAGTTCTTCTCTTGACAATCATAATTTTCGAAAGATCATTTTAACAATTAAAAATGCATGTGTATTTGTTAACCACATCAAAACAACAACATATTAAAAAAATGTCCATGTTCGTTATACTGAAATGATTTTTATTTTATATTTTATCTAAATCAATAGTTAAAAAATTGAATTAACATGAAGTAAATTTTGTAATATATTTCTTAGAACTGGTGAAGATAGTGTATACATTGACAGACTGGTCGGTCTTTCTATCTACCATGAGAGAATATGTACAAAAAATTCATCTTCACATAATTTGCTATCATGCATATTCTTTCGGATGAACAACAGAAAGATGGACAAACTGGTACATAGTGTCTGAATCCAACTGTTTTTTTCTTATCTATGTAGAATCTGATCTACCATCTTGGATTAAAAAGAATTTTAAAAATGAATAAGAAAAAATATGGCTAAACTATATTAAAAACAAATGTCTAAAATAGGGGAAAAAATAATCTATGTGTGTTGAGTACTAATAGTTCGCATTTCCAAAGACCTTTATTTTACTCATTGTTAGAATCAAAGTAGAACACACAATGCAAAAATATAACTAATTCTCCATCTAACCGAATATTTTCTAGACCATACACTACACAAACAAGAACCAACACACAAAAAAGTGAAACCAGATTATGTTCCACTAAGAAGACGGTACCCAAGTTTCAATTTGCATACATTGCCATCAAGTACTATAAACCCATTCTCCACTGTCACATTATCGTTTGTATAGTTGTATTATACAACTTGTATAGCACCAAGATCACTCGCTAGCTCTTATTGAAGCAAAAATAATACCTACATATATACATTGTGAATTTGTGATGATTATAGCAGCTATTTCAACAAGGATGAAGACCATCTAGCGAGACTCAGAAGTCCCTTCGCATCTTCTGCTTAAGTGAGACTTCCTTGTATGACTTGATTTTTCCTGCAGCTTGCCTTGAAGGTCTTCCAACAGACGTCTTTCTCATCTCCTCTGCTTCACCACCTCTTGTTCTGTTCTTTAATTCTCTATTAAGCTCCTCTTGTTGCCTTCTTGAAGAGACTCTGTTAAGTATAATACCATTCAGATAACAGTCTTAACTCTTTTATTCTGCGGAACTGAGGGTATATATCTATCACTACAAAACCTGCTTTTCCCGATTATCTCTTTCGTGTCATGTAGGTCTACTGCTTCGGGTTTAGACCCGATAGATAGATCACTTGCAGAGCATCTGAAATGGCATCCATGTATACGTGTGATTGGTTCATGAACAAGTTATCAATCAAGAAGAGTGGAAAAAGAGAGAACATGTGGAGCTTATACAAACCCGGCTTTTGCAGCGGACTCTTGATCATCATGTATACCATTTAAGTTTTCAGTCACGCCCATCTCTTGGATATTAAACCTCCTAGACTGTCTTCTCAACGAAACCCTGCGAAGAGTTTTAAATCGCAAATTTATCAACCTCTACAAGGGTAGACTACTTATAAACAGGGCATAACGCTTATTGCAGACCTCCTAATATTGGTTGTCTGTACTGACTCTCCCGGTCTGCCAATTATATCTAATGCTTCGGAATTGGCGGGACTCGTCCTTCCACAAACTCTGCTATAAAGAAAAATAACAAGTTCAGAATCACCTGATTTCCCAAAAGTTTTTACAAGACAGTGGATGAAACAAAAAGCAGACTGAACAAGAGAGAAAATAAACCTTTTATTGTTGGCTTTCTCGTTTATTTGCAATGCGTTACCATTGGAACTCTCTGAAGCTTAGAAAAGAACGATAAAAGGGTAAAGTTGTTAAGAGGTTCCTAGATTCCACAATGATAACCAAAAAGATTATATTATGAATTTGACTGTTGCTTTCTCTTACCAGTCTTATGATCCTCGCCATTTGGATGAAAGTTTTCGCAAGCCCTACGAGAAGCGTTTGCACGATCCTGAAGGTCACAACAATGCACAAAAAGGTTTGAACAATGAGCTAGAATGGTGATAGTGTCTTATTCCAGAATTCCACAAAATCCAGCTCTCATAAGTACCTTGTCTTCTGATGCGTGGTGGTGAGTACATGGAAGGTTATGCGACTGGAAAGAAAAGTTTGCGGCCTCTCAACTATGTAACAGTTTAGATAGTAGTTATGGTCATCGAAAAATCACATACAAATTAAAACAGACCTCAAGCAGCAATTTCCTGGCCATGAGTACCCCGTTCTTGCAACTTAGTTCGTGCTGAAGTGTCTTCAGCTGAAATGCACAGAAAATTCCAGCTACTTATAGTTAACGATCAACCCACCCTACGTTTGAGCAACTTGTGTTCCAGAAACATACTTGGTCTTTGCTTGTATTGATCTCCTGCCAGGAAACAATAATGAAAGACAACTTGAAATCACACTGTAACCAAAGAATTCCCAAAATGATATATCCAAGTGAACCATTTAAAGATGAGATGTACCGCCAAGATACGAGTGTTGGTCTGAGCAAGCTGCAAATTCTGTTCTTGAACCTTCTGTAAGTTGATCCTAAATTTCTGCAGCTCATATCCACTCCTCTCGATGATTGCACTGTAGTCACAAAAACAACAATTAGCAACAAATTAATATACACAAAACACTCACAAGTTTCATATTTGTGGAATGAAGATTGATACTTTCTCTCCATGAGGACTTTCATCAGTCTCATATTTTCCTGCAAAAACAAAAAGATAAAGCATTTGAATAAGCACAGTCAAAGAGAATTAAAAGAAAAAACATTTCCCAAAAATCCAACAACAAAATGTCATAAACATTTTCATGAACTCAAAAAGGGATTAAGCAGTACCTTTTGAAGTTTTTCAGCGTATTCAGCAGGAGAGAGTAACATAGATTGTTGCTGATTTGCTCCATGGTTCATTAGTATGTTCCGGTTCGGCAAGTTTGTGATATCTCCGAGTTTTCTTCGTTGAGCACTGTTCATCGGAGGTTCCAGAACAATTTTCTCTCCTTTTGCTTTTGCTTTGTCAGTAGGAACAACTACAGATTTCAATAAACAATTCAAACAAATCTAAACGTAACTCATCATCATTGGTAAACTAGCATTATTGTGTATGAACACTCCAGAAAACATAATCAAACCCTAAAATCGACAAATAGGAGCGCTGTGTCCAGAAATTCCAAGCGAATGAGATGAAATCAACCGAATGCGAAGAGGAAGATGAGCAATTAACAAAGATACCACAACAGATTAAATTACTGAGACTCAATTTACAAGCTAAATTGGAAGAAAACCATATGCAATCCGATGAAAGGATCACTCCGGATGTGAGCTATGCCTACTTCGAATTCAAAACATCGAACCAGGAAGACAAACACAGAGAAAGCGAAGAAGAGAGGATAACTAAGCAAGACTAAATTCGAACCTTCAACGGCGTGATCATCGACTTTAAGAATCGTCGCTCGCACCATTGTGAAGGCGGAGTAAAACCCTAATTGATCGTTGTGTCGCCTGGATCGGAATTGAATTCGGGCGGGAAAATAAGAAAGAGCCGGCGGAGAGTGTGTATACAACTGACGCGGCTAAAACGGTAAAACGTAATTAAACTGGGCCCAGAAGTTGACAACCAAAATAAATTAGATTTGTGCTTGGTAATCATTGGGCCCTAAAGGGAACCAGAGGAGGCCCGTTCTTTTAGCCCACCTTAAATTTGTACTTTTGCAACCCATATTGCAGGTTAGAGGCTCGAACTTCATTCTTTGGATTTTTAACTTTTTTTCTTTTTGACAAGAAATTCCAGGACCTACACTGGACTGGACATGTTCAAAACTTTTAACCCTTAATTTTCAAGATTATCGTGACCAGCTAATCAACATCTTTCTTCAATGTTTAATCAATGAACGAAAATGATGACCGGCTAGACAGTTATAAATTGGGTAACAGTTCAAACTATGTAATTAAGACGATATTGAAGTTATATATGATTAATAACATTGTGTTAAAGGATTTGATATGTTTACGGTTATGGTGATTGTGTAAAGATACTACTAGTTTAGGAAACTAGATATTCATTCTATGTAACATGACAAAGAAAACCGATAAATTATGATAAAAACAATCAAGCAAGGATAGATGTGTATATTATGAAATATGAATTTAAATAGAAAATATTATGTTTTTCTCTCCCAAAGAGATCCCTAATTATATTGAAAACAATTATTAATATTATTTTTTTTATCATAATCACACCCCCACAAATATATACATGAAAATTTTCACTCCACTTGTACAAAAAATCCACATACAAAACAATTGAAATCTTTTAGAACGCACGTGGCTTCCTTAAAGCGTTTGTGGTTGTTGTCATCGCTTCCACCCAAGTTAATAGAAAAAATATTTTACAAAACTTTGGCATAATCTTTGATCCGATCAAAGCCCACATGCAATCAAAGTCACACTCTCATCGCCGACAAGAGATTTGTCTACAATCACTTGTGTTTCTCGAAAATATTCATAAGAATTGTTGATATGGTACAAATCATTGATCCCGTAACAAGAACACGCTCAAATTCACCAATCTCAAACGAGTTTCAAGTTACATATAAGATTGGTAATATAGTCCACTGCGATGGTATTCTACTATGTATGTGTGGTGATTGGAATATTGTCTCCAGTCAACAACTTCATAATTCTTTGGTGTTGACATTGTGGCTAGCTCAATCTCCTAGTAGTGAAGCAAGGCTTCATATTCGAGGAATCAAGATAAGTACATCTTGCAATTTGAAATCCAATTTAAAGAAAATAGATGGATCAATCCCTTACAATGATTCACATGTTATGATTGCTACGAGATTATGTACAACACTAATAAGTCTTGTGATTGTTACATGATATTGAGGTTTTCAGATAAACTTTATATGGTTCATGATGGCGAAACACATGTTCAAGACGATGTCCTAGAATCTCTTGATGCCAAGGTTGATTAGGATGTAAATATTTTATGCAAATGTGTGGCTGTGATGGGTAAACATGTATTGTCTTGCTTAGAAGAAGTGCAAAAACTAGGTTTTGATTTCTTCCTTGAAACATTCAAGGACATATAGCATTTGTCCTCCCTCTCAAGGCAATATTTATTTAGACTGTTTTAATGACATGTTGTTTTTTCTAAAGTTAGGCCTATTTCTGAATATAAGCATGATAAGCATTGATTTTCGACTTTTATTTTTGAATAATAAGATGCGTGAAGAATGAAACTAGTGGAAGATTTCAAAGGATCAAAGCATCTCCATGGAAGCGGTATCTGTATAGAGAGCAAGGCAAGGTAGAGTCCATTGTAGAGGGGAAAAGATAACATAGCCAGTTAAAATAGCCAGTTAAAATAAGTGGTTGAGGTGATGCCACATGGAAAGGGATAAAACCTGTACGTTGATATTATTAACGATGGACTATATTAAATCATAGTAGGTGTCAAAGTTTGGTAGACTGATAAACTTGGACGTCCTCTTACATGTACATCATCCGAGTATTTCCTATAATCATACAATTCCATCAAGTTAGAAAATCATTCGCATACCAAAAACTGATTGGTATATGACTGTATCTATAAAGGAACCATGCATCCTTATGAAAATTATATAATTCACCTTAATCGTCTAATTAAAATTAATATTATTAATTTGTGTTTATCATTGAACCGAACCATTAATATAATTGATTCTATTAACAAAACCAAGCATACCAACTTTATCCGAGAATTTTCATGTAAAATCAAAAAATGACTTAACATTAAGTAACAAAATATTTTAATGTGAAATATTCCAATTTTAAAAAAGACATAATTATTAGAATATATTGGATAAACCTTTGAATATCTTAACAGGCTATTCGAATGGTAAATATTTTACAAATATCACATAAAATTTAGTGAACAAATAAAATCTACCGGGAATTTAGTTCCATTTTTAAATAGAGTAGGAATGGAAATCTAGCATATTTAGAACTCATCAACCAAAACATAAACTAAAGGAAACAAGTACAACAATAAAATATTACCCAAAACTTAGCTAACAAATCTAAATCATTATAGTTATTCAATATTATCTTAGGTCTTAGGTAACAAGAAAATCCACGAGATATATATTTAAACAAAATCATTCTATCATAACAAAAAGATTTGCAAGTCACAACTTTCGAATTATGATATTTACTCAACCTACGTTTTAAATATTCGTAGCAATATTTGTTACTTAAATACAATAATATCAAGATTTACCTATAAATTCCTAAATTTTATCTTAAAAAATCCCTAGAAGATAAAAACATATAGTTGTGCCATAAAATATGCCATAAAACTATAGTTGTGCCATAAAATATGATCAATAAATTAAAATCGATCACAAACTTACATATTCAATCAATACTCACAAGTAGCAAGAATCATCATGTCCATTAATTTATAAAAATGGATAAAAACATTTTTAAAAACAAAATCCTAATAATGTTATGCCATTAGAATTATAAAGGTATTTTTAATTCTCATGATAAATTTGGATTTTTTTAAAAAAAATATAGATATCAAAATCTTTCAGTTGATCTGAAATAGAAGGTTTTTAAATACCTTTTACATCGACTTTAAATCCTAAGCGCCAAAATAATACATTTTAATCAAAGCCGTAACGTTAGTTCTATTCGTTTAAAAATGAGGATGCACATGCTCTATACGTCCAATAGTTATATACTTATAAAGACCTTTTTCAAATTGATATAGCTAGCACCACCATTAATGTTACATATCAGTACTACTTCTAAGGTCATTTACAAATTGTATAATTGAGTGTCAAAGCATTTGGCCGTATAAGCATCAATATTTATATTTTATCATGATTAGGAAATTACATGATTTCAACTGTAACAAAATTCAAACATATCTTAGTATTCAATATTTTTGTGCAACAACATATCAATACTATTAAAAATTACTAGATTTTGACCCGCACTTTCTAAGTGCGGGTTTAATTTTCTTTACAAATTTTACTTTTTATTAATTTTGTTAATAGTATTTTAGATTTTAAATTATGTAATCTAATTTTGATTATAATTGTTTAACCAACATTATAAACAGTGAGTTAGCAATTTAGTTTTTTTTTTTTAAAATGAATTATGTGTTATTTGGAGGAGATATATCGTAAGGATTAAGAGATTAAAATAACAATTTCGCATTATATGATTTAATCTATGTTGTATCGTAAGATCATGGTTTAGAAAAAAAAAAAATATATATATATATATATGAAAACAATTATTGTAAAAGTTATGTGGTATAGGTTTAATTGTTATTATATTTATCTAAAATATTATTTTGTAAAACACATGTTGTAGTCGTATATATAATTTGCAAATTTGATGAAACAACCCGTTAAAAACTTCATTCAAACATAAAGCATAATTTGACGCTTCAAATATATGAATAATATAAATATGAAATCATTTTAATTTTTTATTAAGTTTAAAATATATCAACTGAAATTATTTACTATATGTATATATATTTTAAACTCATGCGAAATTTTTTTAAGAAAATTTATAATCGAAATTGGCTAATTAATTTTTCAACCCGTTTAATTATTTAAATATTTTTTAGTTTGATGGAAAAACCTTCTAAAAAGTACAATCGTAAAAACATCAATCGTAATATATATATTTGAAACAAAATAAAAAAGATATTAAAATATACTATAAATATATTTTGAATTAAATCATAAATTAGAGAATATTAATTTATATATATAATAGTTGATGTATAAATTATTAATTATATTTATCAATTAATTTGTTTTGATTTTAATTAATTAGGAAAGTGGGATCCATTATATTTTGGTGGTTTGGCTACATGTTTAATAATTGTCTTGTTTGGAAACATGGATTGTAGAGATGATGTTATATTCCCTAATTACCCTTAATGAAATTTAATTAAATCATTAATATGCAATGACATATGCAAACCTATTATTTATTAGGTCCTCTCTCTTTTTTAGCTCAGCCCCTTCTAAATGTATTAGAGGGTTTGGTTTCTCCTTTATTCTCCTTCCTCTCTCTAACTTGAGTAGAGCAAATCTCGCCGGCATTAATTGCTACGGTATACTTTCCATTCTTTTCAAAATTCCCCCCCACACATTTCCTTTTGTATCACCATTTAGCTGCAATCTCTCGCCTAATTTCCTGCGTTGCTCCAATTTTGATTCTCGGAATATCAAGATATGGAGAGTTTCCATAAATCAGTGGCGACATCTCAGCCTTTTAATTACCTCATTTTCCTCACACCAATTGATTGTCTTCCCAAAAAAAACTTTCTACGGCGATTTTGGCCAGCAACTTTCAAACCTCCGCCGGAAAACATGTCTGACCTCCTCCACCAGGCTATGGGTTCGATGACAATTGAAGACGATGAACCTATCATCATACCAGATGACCCTAAGTTCAAGGTCTATGAGGAAAACAGCATGAGTCTGTTAGGGAGACTCCTCAACCCGGATGCCCAGCCCATGGCGAAGATGATTGAAGACATGCCGAAACACTGGCGTGTCTATGATCGGGTTCGGGGCATTGCGCTCTCAAGAGATAAGTTTCAGTTCATCTTCAAGAGAGAAGAGGATCTCGAAACAGTATTGAATGAGCGTCCATGCTCGTTCCGCCAATGGACGATGCTCCTTGAACGTTGGACTGATTCTCCACCAGAAGATTTTCTCACCAAATTTGAAGCCTGGGTCAGGATCCGGAATATACCTTGCAACTTCTACACGATGGAAACGATGAATGCTCTGGCCAAGGGTGCTGGCAAGGTGATTGAAATCGCTTACGATCCTAAGGCTTCCCAAAAGACGGACTTTATTCGAGCGAAGGTCCTGCTTGATATTAACAAACCAGTCAGAGATGAGAAGAAACTGGATTTACCAACAGGAGACTCCGTGATGATCTCGTATGAGTTTGAAAAACTAAGGAAGAAGTGTTTCTACTGTTTCCGTCTCACGCACGACAAGAACAACTGCCTTTTGCTAAAGAATCAGATGCAGCCTGGTTTCAGCAAAGCAGATGCCCATCCTGAAGTTGGCGACGTCACAAGGAAGCTGCTCAGCAAAGGGAAGGAAAAAGAAGCCACACCTCTTGACGTTCCACCTGGTTTTGCTCCTTTGTTCCCAGAGTTACCTCTGGAAGCTCAAAAAATGGCAATGATGTACATATCCCATTCGGATGATACAGAGCGCCTTGCTAGAATCCAAAGAGTGAATCCATTGCAGATGATGAGGAAGCTCGTCGTAAGGCACTGCCTACATTCACTCCGATCATCAACAAAGAACAAGGCAGGGTGTTTGAATATGACAAGGAGACCAATGTGTTGAAATCGATCAGCCTCAAAATCCCATATCGAGCTAATTCTGTTCCGGTTCATCTCGGAGAAGTTGACTCATGGTCAGAGTCCTCAGAACAGAGCTCCTCCTCTCCTCTGGTCACAAAGAGCTCAACGGTTTTTCGCATTGGCACCTCTGCTAGCCATGCATCCGGAGCCTCTCGTGATCAGGGCAAGAAACGCAACAGGCCTCCTGCCTGGAAACGCAGACTGAGGCAGAACTCCAGTACAAGCAACCACGTTGATCCCCTGACTACTCCATACGCAGGTGAAGTAGCTCCCAAGCGCAAGGCTGAACCCACAAACTGCGAAGTCACAAAACGTTCCAACAAACTCCAAGACAAGACGGTGGCTTCCGTATTGAAGCCGCTGCCACCCCAATGAGCATTTTGAGTTGGAACTGTCAAGGTTTGGGAAACACCGAGACAGTTCAACACCTCCGGGAGCTTCGCAGAAAGTTCTTTCCGGACCTATTGTTTCTCATGGAGACGAAGCAGAAAACTAGTTATATGGAGTCTTTAAAAGTTAGTTTGGGATATGATGAGTTAATCACAGTTGAGCCTATTGGTTTGAGTGGTGGCCTAGCTGTGATGTGGAAGAAATGTTTTATTGTGGATGTACTTTCGATGAATAAAAGAGTTATTGATTTACAAGTGAAATTGGGTTCTATTGCATTTTACTTATCTTGCGTCTACGGCGATCCTGTCCGCAGCCATCGCCAAGCAGTATGGGATCAATTATCCAGTATCGGTCTGACTAGAGACAACGCTTGGATCTTATTGGGAGATTTCAATGAATTAATGGGTAATGAAGAGAAAAAAGGTGGAGCTATTAGAGATGAATCTACATTTTGGAACTTCAGGAACATGGCATCAAGCTGTAAAATAAGAGAGATTAAAAGCATTGGCAACAGCTTGTCATGGGGAGGTATGCGCGATAAAGTTTGGGTGCAGTGTCGTCTCGACAGGAGCTTCAGTAATGATGAATGGTTCCGGCTATTTCCGCGTTCTCAAACCGAATATTTTGACATGTGGGCTTCAGATCATCGGCCTATCATTGTCAGCTTCGCCTACGAACCGGAAGCACAAATGAGAGGCCGGTTTTGTTTTGATAAGAGGATGATCAACAAGCCGGGTATTGAAAGTATTGTTGAAAAAGGCTGGAATGGGAGCAACCAAACTGATCATCTCAGCTGCATGGACAGAATTGATCAGTGTCGTAAGGCACTCTCAAAATGGAAGCGCTCATCTGATCTGAACTCGAGAGATAAAATCACGCGACTTAAACAGATTCTCGAGTCTGAAATCTCTCTGCTGCAACCAAATCAGTCGACGCTGAAGCGAGTAAAACTTGAGTTAGCTCAAGCTTACAAAGAAGAAGAAAAATTCTGGAAGCAAAGATATAAAGAGCAGAGGATTAAATCAGGAGATAGGAACACCACCTTCTTCCACAACTGTGTAAAAGGGAGAAAGGCTCAAAACAGAGTTATCATGCTGAAAAATAGCCAGGGTATTGAGGAATATGCAGAAGGTGATAAAGGGAATATTGCAGTGGATTACTACAGGGATTTGTTCATGAGCTCAAACCCCTTTGATATGGAGCAGCTTTTTGAAAATTTTCAATCCAGGGTAACCCCTTCCATGAATACCCAGCTGACATCTATAATCACGGACGAGGAGATTAAATCAGCAGCATTCAGCGTCAAAGGAAGCAGCGCCCCAGGCGAAGATGGACTTACTGGTGTGTTCTATAAAAAATTTTGGCATATTGTGGGCCATAAAGTGACGGAGGAGATTCACAGCTTCTTTGCTACTGGAGTACTACCTGCGGGATGGAATCACACTCAATTGTGTCTCCTCCCAAAGATACGCAACCCCTCGGAAATGAAAGACATGCGGCCTATTAGTCTTTGCTCGGTGCACTACAAAATCATATCGAAAATTCTATGTGGGAGACTAAAGACAATCCTGCCTCATATTGTGTCTGACACTCAAGGAGCTTTCGTTGCTGGCCGCTTGATTACTGATAACGTCATTGTGGCACATGAGCTGGTCCACGGTCTAAGAACAAGAGATAAGGTAGCGGACACCTTCTTGGCGGTGAAAACCGACATGTCAAAAGCTTATGACCGTGTTGAATGGTGCTTCCTAGAAACTCTCATGGAGAAGATGGGGTTTGATAGAGTATGGATAAGGTGGATCATGGCTTGCGTCAATTCTGTCTCGTACTCGGTTCTACTCAATGGGAGGTCACATGGATTCATTAGGCCGGAACGAGGGATTCGACAAGGAGATCCATTGTCTCCGTTCTTGTTTATCCTTTGTGCAGAGGCTCTGGTGCATTCCCTTAACAATGCTGAGCAGAAAGAGCAATTACATGGCATAAAGTTGGCACCAGCGGCTCCCCCGGTTCATCACTTACTATTTGCCGACGACAGCTTGCTAATGTGCCGGGCTAATGCGGCTGAGAGTACTGTTCTGATGGAATGCCTAAAACAATACGGTGAAGCCTCTGGTCAGGTTATCAACGCTCAGAAATCATCCATTATCTTTGGGGCCAAGATCTCAGACCATAACAAAAACGAGGTAAAGCGCATACTGAATATCGATAAAGAAGGAGGAGATGGGTCTTACCTTGGGCTTCCAGAGTGTTTCAAAGGTTCTAAACGAGAACTACTGAACTTCATCCGAGAGAAATTACAAGGCCGGCTGCAAGGATGGTTCACTAAAGCTCTTTCTCAAGGCGGAAAAGAAATACTGCTCAAGTCCATATGCCTTGCACTTCCTATATACGCCATGTCAGTTTTCAAGCTGCCAAAAGACCTTTGTGACAAGCTAACTAGTGCAATGACTGAATTTTGGTGGAGCAGTGGTAACAACCGTAAGAAAATCCCTTGGGTAGCTTGGAAAAAGTTGTGTAGAAGCAAAGATAAAGGAGGTTTAGGCTTCCACGAAATCAGCAGATTCAACCAAGCCCTCTTGGGTAAGCAGGCTTGGAGAATTTGGAGCAAACCTGACTCCCTTGTTGCAAAAATTCTTAAAGCACGCTATTATTCGAACGGTTCTTTCCTGGAATGTGGAGCAGGAACAAGACCTTCGTATGCGTGGAGGAGCATACTACATGGAAGAGACCTACTGAAACAAGGACTAACTCGTACCATAGGTAATGGTCTGGATACAAATGTATGGGGTTGTAAATGGATTATTGACCCTTTACCCCGATCTCCAATGTACCGAGAAGGTAGTACCATTGATCTTACTCTCACTGTGGCCGAACTGCTCATTCCACATACCAATTTTTGGGATGTCCAGAAAGTGTACCAAACCTTCAATGAGGCGGATGCTGCGAGAATCCTCAAACTATGCCCTCAGGTTCACTCTCCGGATAAAGACGTATGGGGCTACACCAAGTCAAATGAGTACACAACGAGAAGCGGTTACCTCCTACTAGGTACCATTGCGGACCAAACCTCTCAAGCTCAGAGAATCATGCCACCGATGGAAAAACAGGTATGGAAGGGAATATGGAAAATAGAAGCTCCTCCTAGGATCAAACATTTCTTCTGGAAAATATTGTCAGGTGCTCTTGCTGTCAAAGAGCGTCTGCAATCTAGGGGACTCCAGGTAGACACTTCTTGCCCAATGTGTGGCAATGCGCCTGAGAGTATTAACCATCTCCTCTTCCAATGTGAGTTTGCGAAGGATGTCTGGTCAAGAACACATATTGCACCTCCGGATGCAGGGTTCTCACCAAACTCTGTATTTATTAACATCTACTCGATACTCTCACGACTGAAACAGAAAGCTCAAGCTACAAGAACTGCTAAAGTGTTACCTTGGGTTCTGTGGCATATCTGGAAGGCTAGAAACAGCCTGGTTTTTGAGAAAACCAGATTGAGTCCAGAAGCAGTAATGGACTTGGCTCGAGAGGACACGGAAGAATGGTTTACGGTGAACAAACCAAACAAAGCGAATCCGAATACTCAACCTGCTATGTTACACTCCAGTGCGTGGCAAAGACCTCCTAATGGCTTTTTGAAATGCAACATTGGGGCCTCATGGGTGAGTAAATATAGAAACTGTGGTGCATCATGGGTTCTAAGAGATGGATCAGGAGTAGTAGTGGCTCATGGCCGAAGAGCTTTCTCTAATGTCCAATCATTAACGGAATGTGAAGTGTTGGCGGTGTTGTGGGCGGTTGAAAGCTTAGCTACAATGCGATATACAAGGATTATTTTTGAATCTAGCTTCAGAGGAGCGCGAGACGCCTTACTATATCCTCATCATGCTCCTCAAGTTCAACAGTCCATCTCGACCATACATAGTCACCTAACGCAGATACATCACTGGAGCTTAAACTATGTCAATCTGGATCGCAATACGGTTGCCCACAAGATCGCGCGGAGTGTCACATCAGAAAACTTCTGCAACCAATCATATATCGCCAAAGGTGGTCCAAGATGGTTAAGACATGTGACGGATGCGGAAGCAGCACAGCCTCGTATGCTTAGAGTATAAGGCGCTGGAACTTGGAACATGCCTCTACCTCTCAACAGGCAAATGTAATGTGAATGAAGTTCAATCGATCATGGCTTGTGGCAATGTTACTTCTCCTTGTTTCCCTCTGCTATCCCCTTTTTTTGTGTGTTGCTTTTGTTTCATTAAGGCTATGGCCTATGACTCTGTTTCCTCTGCTCATTGGGAGCTTTTTCTTTTAATAACAACCAGCGTTAAAAAAAAAAGTTGTAATAAACACATGAACTAAAGGTTAGTTGTCTTTTAACTCTAATTTTTTAATAATATTGATACAACCATGAAATCATATTATTAAAATCGACAATATTTAATCCAAACATAAATTTTACGTAACAAATATTTTAGGAAAGATTGGAAAACATCTTTGAATATCTTATCAGCATATTCAAATTGTAAATATCTTTTAAATATAACCTAAAGTTTAATGAACTAATAAAACCAACCGAAATTTTAGTTACAAATTTTAAATAAAGTAATAACCTATTGAAATATCAGATCATGGAATTACCTGTAACCAAAACTTAAATTTAAGATAACAAATCTTATATCACCAAAATCTAAATATAGGATTGAAAATCAAATTTTGACCCAAAAAAAAAAGGATTGAAAATCAAACATATTTAAAACCTCATCAACCAAAACATAAAAGGGGTGATTGGTAATGGCTTTAGAATCTCTCTAAAACCTAATTTCTCTCCAAAGCATACAATCTAATCCAATCATGCTTTGTAAATATTTTTCTGTCCAAAGCTCTTTATTATTTTTTATTTTTTTGTTTTGGCTGTACAAAGCTAAATATGCAGAGAAAAAAAATTGAGCTGTGAAAAATGAAAATATTTTCAAAGCCAAAAACCTACATCAATTAAATTTAAAGTCAAAGCAAAAAAATCTACAGCATAATTTATACAGCAAAAAAAATAAAAGCCACAACTCTTCCAATCAACCTCAAAGTGTTGGAAACAAGCACAACCATAAACTATGACCTCAAAAACCTCATCAATCGAACATATATTATTTTCAAACACAAAACTAATAACTACAACATTATAATTATTATAAATTATATAATTTAACCAGTTACACTACAAAATATTTAGAAAATCAATTTTTAAAATAAATAAGTGTCATAAAATATGATCAAATAAATAAAAACCGATCACAAACTTACATATTTAATCAATGCGCACAAAATAAGAAATCATCACGTCCATTAGTTTATAACAAAAGACTTTTAAAACCTAAGAGCATGTGTAGTAGTGAACCCCCTCTTGGGGTTCTTAAAATTTTTTTTTTATTATTTTTTTTTTTTTTTTGCATTTAGGAAAAAAAAAATTCAAAAAAAAGGAGCCAATCGGCTCATGACACGTGGCAGAACAGTGAAGGACTCGCCCCTTAGAAGCTCTTGGGGAAGAGCCGGTTCTTCCCATTATTACATTTTCTGATTTTTTTAATTAAATCTACCTATGAATTTGTGCACAAACCCCTTTAGAAACTCCACTACACATGCTCTAACAAACTAACATTTTTAAAACAAAACATTAATTAAGCAATTTATTTTCCATGAAAAAATAAATCCGCGTTTAAAAACACGGATCAAAATCTAATTATTAGCTTTAAAATAACACTTAAAACAAATCGTACAAACTTAAAGTAGGATTTAGTTCATTGGGGAGGTTTGGCCCACTTGAACAACCTTTAATATATATAAATAAATGTCGGCTAAATTAGCAAACCGACCTTAGCTCAGTTGGTAGAGCGGAAGACTGTAGTGGGTTCTCCCAAAGAAATCTTTAGGTCGCTGGTTCGATTCCGGCAGGTCGGAACTTTTTTTCTTTCTCCTTTTTAAATATATGGGACCCACATCCATATCTTTTGCTTCCCACTCAATTCGCGTGCCTAACCGTTAATTAACCCAGACGCTATCTTCGCGTAACAGATCACTCGCTATTTTCTTGAAATTTGCAAATTAGCCCCAAATTTCCCGGGCACGTTCAGAAGATCCACGTGTACAGCTTCTCCTTCCTCGTATACAAGCTCAAAAAACACTAAAATCCAAAAAAGAAAAAAAAAAACAAAGTAATGAAAATGGAGAAACTAACCTTCCTCTCCCTGCTCTTGCATTTCGTCGTCTTCATTGCTAGTACATCTCAGTCTTCTTCTACTCTCTTGAACGATCGCAGCTTCGAGATACCGAACTTGCCGTCATCGCGAGCGGAGAAGCTGATCCGAGAGCTAAACCTGTTTCCGAAGTTGGACGTGAATGTGATCGATGGCGGTGATTCGACTCTCACTTTCGCGGATGTACCTTCGATTGTTGAACGGAACTTCATATTCCCGAATATTATTTCCGACGGCGGCGGCGCTACTGTCGAGGATTTAGGTCATCATGCTGGTTATTACAAGCTCCCGAAATCTCAAGGAGCAAGGTTTATATCTAATCCTTGTTGTTCATGTGTATTTCGAAGCTTTACTCTTACCGGTTCGTGAAATGTCTGTACATTGTTTGATCTAGCATCTGATTTGTTATGCTTTCATTCAGAATTCGCAGCTAGCTCTGGGACTAGATTGTGTTTAATGTCGATCTGACATTTTTTGCTAATAAGAATCTTAATTAAATGTTTGTTCAACTGTTCGATTGGTGTGTTTAGGATGTTCTACTTCTTCTTTGAGTCACGCAACAAGAAAGGCAACAAGAAAGATGCTCCTCTTGTGATTTGGTTGACCGGAGGGCCTGGATGTAGCAGTGAATTGGCTATGTTCTATGAGAACGGTCCTTTCAAGCTCGATAAGAACATGTCTCTTGCTTGGAATGAGTATGGATGGGACCAGGTATTACCTTATATATTTATGATCTTGTTATTATCCACCCAATTCTTATTATTGGTCCTAATTGAGAATTTATCTTGCAGGCTTCCAATCTCCTGTATGTTGACCAGCCTGTTGGAACTGGTTTCAGCTACACCACAGACAAAAGTGATATCCGTCATGAAGAAACCGGAGTTAGCGATGATCTTTATGATTTCCTGCAGGTATGGCACTGGATATTCTTCTGAACTTTTGTGAATACAGAAACCTGCATCCAAGCATTGACTTGGATAAACCTCTTTTTGATTGTTCTGGTTTATTTAGCTGTAACAAGATAGTGATAATGTTTCCTCATGTGACCTCAGGCTTTCTTTGCGGAGCACCCTAAGCTGGCAAATAACGACTTTTACATAACTGGAGAGTCATATGCTGGGCATTACATTCCAGCTTTTGCTGCCCGAGTCCATAAAGGAAACAAGGCTAATGAAGGAATTCATGTTAACCTTAAGGCATGAGACTGTTTCCTTCTTTTTTTTGCTATCCCTCTGTTATGGTACTCATAAGTATAATCTTGCAGGGATTCGCCATTGGAAATGGGCTTACAAATCCTTTATTCCAATACCCAGCTTATCCTGACTATGCATTCACAATGGGTTTAATTAAGCAAGAAGAGCATGATCGTTTAGAAAAGATTGTCCCACTGTGCGAAGTATCAATTAAGCTTTGTGGTAATGCCTCTGATTTTCATTATCAAGTTGTCTCTTTCAATTGCTCCATGTGTTTTGATGGATCCTGAATCTGTGTTTTTTGTTTGTTTGTTTGTTTGGTGGTTTTTCAGGAACAAATGGAACAGTTTCTTGCTTGGCGTCATATCTTGTTTGCAACACCTTGTTCAGCGGTGTAATAAATCATGCTCGTGGAGTAAACGTAAGCCCAAAATAACTGTTTGATTTTCATTGCTAATTGGATTTGCATATAATAATGTTTCTGGTAACATCATGTGAATAAATGAAACCTTGAAGAAACCATTGCTATCCGCCAGAGAAGCCATCATTTAAGCAATTCTGTTTAATCTTTCTTCATTTAAAGTAATGATAACTTGACGCACTTCTTGTGCAGTATTACGACATCAGGAAGAAGTGTGAGGGAAGTATGTGCTACGACTTCTCAAACATGGAGAAATTCTTGAATCTGAACTCGGTGAGAAAGTCACTTGGTGTTGGGGACATAGAGTTTGTCTCCTGTAGTAGTAGTGTCTATCAGGCAATGCTACAAGACTGGATGAGGAATCTCGAGGTAGGAATTCCCACGCTCTTGGAAGATGGAATCAACCTTCTTGTATACGCGGGAGAATATGATCTCATCTGCAACTGGCTCGGTGAGTTCCAAAAACATAACATAATCAAATCCATACTTGAGAACAAATGAAATAGACGGAATTCAATTGTGAACTGAACAAAAAATCAACTTAACTAGTAGAAATACAATTGTTAATGTGTCTAAGTCTTTGGCATTAGAGTAGGGTAAACTTTTGGAAATGATAACTTGAATTGGAGCAGGTAACTGGAGGTGGGTGAATGCAATGGAGTGGTCAGGGAGAACGAACTTTAAGGCGACTAAGGAAGTTCCCTTTGTGGTTGACGGTAAGGAAGCAGGCAAATTAAAGAGTTATGGACATCTGAGTTTCCTCAAGGTCAGGATTTTCTTACATAAAATCAATCTTTTGTAGTTCTGCTGATTGTCTTGTATAGTAACAACAAAGAGTTTGATGATTTTAACAAAATAAATAAACAGGTGCATGATGCGGGACACATGGTTCCAATGGACCAGCCAAAAGCTGCGTTGAAAATGTTGAAGGGATGGATGGAGAATTCGCTTAGTGGAGATACTGGGGCTACTACTACAGATGGAAATGCTGTTGTTATTACTACAGAAGGAGATGATCTGGTTGCTCAAATCTAACCCCATTTTCTTTTTAATTGCAGGAAAACCTAAATAGCAACAAACAAAGAAACAATGTGTACTGTGTGTTGTGTAAACGCTTGACGTTTCCTTCTGTAATTTGGTCTCTAAAGAAAACTACATGTAGGGGTTGTACAATTTCGTTAAAGTTAAAACTCTTGTGAACCAAGAAAACATATTGTAAAAGAAAAAAGGAACCAGATAAATCTGCTATTTTTTTTTCCAATTTGACATAGAAATCACATCAAACCGGATTGAACGTGACCTGGTTCGATACGGTTTAAACCGAAAAATGTCGCCCGAAAGTCCCTACTTTCAGCTATGGTCTTGAATATTGACACATAAAAGATAAAACCATCAAAACACTTCTTCTCTAATGCAGACCGGGAGCGGTTCCAGCTGAGGACGACCAACAGGACAGCTTTGGAATTCCTTAGGTTTTCTACAAGTTGGCAATACACAATGTATTGTTTGCAAAAGAATGTAAAGTTGGGAACAAGAACTGAAGTCTAGTCACTTGCCAGAAAAATGGATCAAGAACAAAATCTTCAAATCAACAAATGAAAAGAGTTGCATCATACACGGAATGAATTTGTTCCTGAGTTTTCATCAATCTCTTTGTCTCTGATTCAATAATCACATACCAGAAAAACGGTCTATACCAGAACAACACATCCTTTCGAGTTTGAGTTTAAAACAACACATCCTTTGGTGTCCGTTAGTTTTGCCGTTAACAGTGTTAGTTCCAAGGGTTAATTTGTATAAAGTTGATACGTGGGGTTTGAATTAACTCCGCATTCTAAGTTGGGGTTTTGTTTTGCAATTTCTCGGTTTGTTTGTTAATAACTTATTACATAAGTAAAGTTAAACGTAGACTCATAGGGATGGGTGCCGAGCTTGAGTGGTGGTTCATCTTTTCATTGTCTCTCCATGTAAGGAACCACCTATGTGTTGTCATAATGTCATCAATGTAAACTGATCAGAAATTTCAAAAGGACAAATACTTCCCAAGAGCGACACTAATTAAGAAGAATGAATACCTGAACTTAATCCAACTCCTGTGCCCAACCACTTGCTTTCCTCTTGAGTGGTACTGCTTCCTATCGCCTCTACTATTGTAGTTTGCTCAGAGGCTTTGCCATTCCCTGAAGGCTCATGTCTTATAGTGTCTGAGTCACCATTATTGTTTTGATTCAGCTGCACCGGTCCTTTAATCCTTCTGTGCAACAACAAGGTTCTAAGAGATTGTCTACTGATAAGTGAGAGGCACATCAGATCTTGTAGCTTACCTGATCAGCTTCCGCTTCAATGCACCGGATTTCACTTTTAATATACCTTCTCAACAAAGAGAGACGAAAGGAAAGATGTCATTACTGGTTCTACACAAATAGGCATGGAGGGTAATGAAATACAGCCTAACCAGATTTTGTGCCTGCAGATGACGATGCTGGCTTGCGACCGGTTCGCTCAGCTTTAATAGAAGCGATGACGGAATCAGCTCCAATTCCTAGACCTTTTCTTCCCACCAGTTTCACTCCAAGTGTTTCGCAGAGATAGTAAAGTCTCTTTTCATCACCACCTCTGACTTCTCTCAGGTCAAGAGCCTGTTGTCTAGTCAATAACGTATACACCTGAATTTGTTGCTGTTGATTGAAATGAGACTGAAGCTGCTGAAACAGTATCTTGTTTGAGTGCTGATCTGCTATTGGATCTTCGTTTCTCTTAAGAGGCTCGCTTAGCGTTACCCTTAAAATTGCAGGAGACTTTGGGTCTGGATTCCTTCGACTAAAGATTATGGAGAAACTCCCAAACTCCAGATCAGGGTCCCTAAACAAATCTGCAAGAAGGGTAGCACAAGAATAAGGATTCTTTGAAGGGTTCCTATCGATTCTCTTCCTTATGCCTCGTGCCTTTGCAGAATGAGCCATATTAGCAGCTTCTCGCAGACCAGTAACGAAAGCTCCATGCATGGTTGCAGGGTACCGCCTTGTCGTGGCTTCTCCGGCAAAGAAAAGCCGGCCATCTCCCACACTTTCTGCTAATATGTCGTAATCATCACCTGAAGCTCCCACTGCAACATTAGAGTAAGATCCGAAACTGAATGGATCACCGCCCCATCTGGTGCAGACTGTTTGAATTGGATCAGGGACATTTATTCCTTGTGGTTCATACATACCTGAAATGCATTAGGATGCAAAGTGCGGTATACATTAGCCTCAACGTCATCAGATCTGGAGTACATATCTCGAACTAGTATTTCTGGTTCTACATATCATGTACAACTGAATCTAATTAGAATGACAATCGACCATAGTAAATCTATTACCCCTAAGAATCTGAAGAACACGAGTCACTGCGTCAGTGGGTGGCATTGTCTCAAACTTATGAGCAGCTTCTCCCGCAACCAGAGCAATCAATAGAGGACCACCTGCAACTTGTGCATAGCTATAAAACAGAAAGAATTCACCTCGATAGTTTGGATCCTCAGTAAGATGTCCAAAGGTATCGAGATCTGTGCCCCAAAACCCGTACGGAAAGAGCATTGCAACTTTATTCAATAACCCAAAACCTAGTCTCTTTATACAATCAAGCTTTCTCTGAGGCAACTCCGGCATAAATTTGATGGATCCGTTCTTAAGGACACCAAGGGGAACTGTACACAGCACCATATCACCCTCATACACTTGATTTCCAGCAGTCACCTTTACACCATCTGCACCATATCTGATTGTTTGGACGGTCTTCTCATATAAGATTGGTACACTTTCAGCCAACGCCTGAACCAGCCTTCCATTTCCTCCAGGAAGAAAACAGTGATCTCCACCCATATCGTATGGGTCATCTTGATCCCAGAATGCAAGAGAAAGCTTTGATACTAAACCTGCATTTGCATATTCCAAGTTAGCAAGATGCCAATTAAACAAACCCATCTCCTCGCTGGCCACATCGTCCGCGTCCCCATGGACTTGCCTGAATGTCTCCAGTGCTGCTCCAAGGGAGACATCCATGGAAGCATCACCCATCAACTGTCTAAGTTTACTTGCCTTGTCTAGAAGCCGGTTAAAAGCTGCCTCGACCTTCATATCCAAATCAGGATCAACCGGTTTACCATCCACTCTATAAAGAGGACACTTATCTCGTACCTTAAAAAGAGAATAACCTAGCTGCCTCGCTATTATCCCTAGAGGATTTCCTAAAGTTCCAGTCAAAACACTTCCTCCTAAATCCGCTGCAGCTACTACTCTATTACCTTCCATCTTTTTGGTATAAACCCGACCACCGGGTCGTTTCCTACCTTCCAAGACCGTGACTTTAAACCCAAACCTCATCAGCTGCCTCGCTGCAGCCAAACCAGATAAACCAGCACCCACTATAATTACACTAGGCTTGCTTGATTGAGCAGGAATCTTGTCTTTGACTGCCTGTGCTATCCCAAAATTGATATATCCATGCATAACCAAGTAATTATAAGCAGAATCCAAGAGACTAGTGCAATGTTTAGGAATCGAATCAAGAAACATCTCCTTTGTGACCCAACTAGAAACATTTTCTCTCCACTTCGATATGATGTGGTTCCTAATCAAGATGTAATTCACTTGTTCAATTCCTCCAACCACAGGCACCACACCGAATTCAATCTCCTCCTCAGTAAGTGAATCAGCAGGGAACCCAGCTGTGAGAGCAAGCACAGCTTCGGTGGTAGCGTCCTTGTTGATCGTAATGATCTCATCACCTATCCCAGGATAATTTCTAACTGTCTGGTTTGATCCATTGACCTCAACGTTTGGCCTCCCGGAATAAGAAGCTGAAGATGACACGAAATTGCTGTGACCGGGGAGGACACCGACGTTAAGGACGGGGAGGATGTGAAATGACGACGCTGAACGCTGAGATCGGCCTCTCCTTCGTTTTTTTGGCGCTGAGAAGGAGACCATCTGCTCAAAACTAGGGCTGGAGATCGAGCTCGGAAATGGATTCAAAGTTGGGTCTGGAACAAGATTCGAGTGCGATTGAGGAGGAATCGTAGGAAACTGAGATTGGGATACAGAGGGGACATTATCTTGGCTCTTATCCGGTGGATTCATCAATCCACCGTCGCCGTCGAATTGCAGCAGAGTGGTCGACGACGAGGAAGCAAATAGACGGAGAAGAAATAGAATCGATTTTTTGGGGTTGGTAAATGGTTTTTTAATTGAAAAGTTAAGGCGCAGTTTCTTCTACAAAGTCCAGAGGGGTAACTCATATTATACAGCCCATTACATCTTCGACTAGGATTTTAGGATAAAGAGTATATACATCGACTGTTACCTTATCCAGCTCTTTTATATACAGAACAAATTATACATTGCCGAATATACATCGATTGGATTGACTAACGGTTTTGTCATCAAATATAGATAAATGTTTAATCATTCATCCGTCCTCTGTTCGATTCCATAATTTTTTCTGAAACCATGATCTTCATGTTATCAAGAATAATATTAGAATCAATAGCAAGCAATTTCTCTCTTATTTTTTCATCAACATCAAGCGTAGATATGAATTATGTTTATCGACCAGAAAATTCTAAAAAAACTCAGTGATAGACGTCAAAACAAATATGAGACGAATTTTTCTAAAAGAAAAGATAATTTTCGAAATAATTAATATAAAAATGATAAAGATGATCGTAGATTTTGTTCATAGATTTATCTAATTTTTAACAGATTTCGTAGAATGTATATTCCACAAAATATAAAAAAAAAAGAATCGTGAATTATATGTTCCACGAAAATTAGAATAATGAGTAATTGGTAGAATGTAAATTATACGAAATTGTAGAATAAATTAAATTTCAGATTACGTATTCCACAAAATATTTCAATTTTTATAATATAATGAAAAATGTAGAAATCATATTCCACAGTTTTAGAATGCAATTAATATCGTAGAGTTTACAATCTACAAAAAGTAGACGGACCTAGTGCAAATGGTAGATTATATATTTTAAATTGTTTGGATATTAATGAAAACGGTAGAATTATCGCTTAGACAAAATCACGGAACTATTCGTATGTTCTTAAATAGAAATAAGTTATATTATTTTTTTAAAAAAAAATAAAAAAAGTATATTAAATTTTGAAAATAATATGAAAAGGTTTTTTTTGTCAACATGAAATTTTTGAAAAATCTAGATAGGTTTATTTTTATTTTATCTACTTTTTTGCAATTTTAAAATTAAAATAATTTGAAACATGAATTTTTAAAAATAATAATAAGGACGTGTTAAATTAAAGTAGAATTGTTGACACAAAAAAAAAATTTAAAAGTAGAATTGAATAAAGGGTAAAGGGTCAATAATTTTTTTTCATCCATTTTATTTTTAATTCTCTGATTATGTTTCTGGTGAAACGAAACCCCTCATTCGAATTTAGGGTTTACTGGGTTGATGACGATCCAATCGAATCCGTATATATCTTTGGCATGAATATGATCTTCTTCTCCTCAGAGATTGTATTTATTGTTGCAGGTTGGAAGCTGGATTTGTAGTCGAGCTCGAATATGGCTGACTTTGGTTTGTTCTCTTTCCCTTGTTTGATGGAAGTTGTTTCATCTCGTGTTCCAAATTGAAAAATCTCACCATGTCTGATTACAATGGTGATGAACCTGAAGATGAATATATGGCCGATGAATACGACATGTATGATATGAATGCAGAGTTTGATGGTAGAGATATCGATGCATCTGATTTCGACCAATTGGTTTGTCTTCCTCTGTCCTTTTAGGCTTGTTTATGTCTGATTAACAACACTCAACTATGTACTTGTATATGGAATATCTCAGAACAAGACTGCAGCTCAAGCTCGGAATGGAAAGGACATTCAAGGTATACCGTGGGATAGACTTAGCGTTACTAGAAAAGAGTAGAGAAAACTAGGCTAGAACAGTATAAGAATTGAAAATATCCCTAATTCCGGAGAGGCATCTGGGAAGGTGAGTTACATTTCATGCGGTTATCTGTTTAGGAAATGTCCCGTATGATGTCCTTTTCTCACTTCAGTCTTTCTATACATTCAGGAGGAATTCTAGATCAGTGAGAACAACGATTCTTCATTTTCAGGTTTGTCAAGTGCACCATTACACTTAAGCCCCCGTGTCTGTTAAACGTAACTTGGTAGATTATTATTTTGTTGTGGGATGCATGAAATCAGATGTAGACCTCCCCCTGTTCTAATATTGCTGATGCAACCATAGTTTCATGGAAATCTGATCATAGTTAGGCTGAATTATTTTCTCTTCCTTGTTACAGTTGAGGAATTTGGTCTGGGCTACATCAAAACATGATGTCCAACTACTCTATCAGCCACTGGTCTTCTTTGACAGGTTGCAGGAATGGAATTCTCAACGTTAAAGGTCATGTAATTAATTTGACTCGGAGTTTCCTCTCGTCTCTGTTGGGTTTATCTAAAGCGATATTCCGAAACATCCGGAGAGTTTGTTGGAAACTCAAGTTAGCACTCTTGCAGTAAAAGAAAGGCTGCTGGTGGATTTCAAGGAGAGCTCATTTGCAAGGTTAGGTTAGTGGCGTTGAATGGGATATTAAGGCACAGTGTTTCTACTAACCGCTTTGAAGTCTCTTTTCATGATTTAAAATGTCCAAGAAGCTGCTTATTCATGCTCTATTTTTTTGTTTCCCTTGCAACTAGCATCTTGATAGACCTGGTGTGAGTTTCTGCTCACGCACAACTTACACGGAAAACGCCATCACCAACGCAGTAGATATATACAGGACCTCAGGTACCTCTTCGCCTTTCATATAAATTTGGTGGTATTGGATTTCTGATTTTAGACTATAGGGCAAAGAGAAACTGAAACTAGTATATTCAATCAGCTTTAAAAAAAATAAAACTAAATACAATTGATCAAGAAGTCAAACTTGAACATGAGTCATGATGATACACAAGGATGAAAACTTGGTTTGTGGTTATAGTTATCGGTTAGTTTGATTCTCAACCGCTCCTTTTTTACCCATTCAAGATGGTCTTTAAGACCATTATCAAGCAAACTTGGACCAAGAAAGACAGGAATGATTGTTGAAGAACACATAATCTGAAAGTGGGTGAGAATCTTTCTTGATGTAACCACCATTACTGGACAAATCTCTTTATGGGTAGATACAGTAATGGAGAGTGGTCCTACTTACTAAAGAACACAGATCGTCATACCTCGTTGTAGATCAGATATGACTAACTTTGATATATGGACAATCTTAACCGACCTCAATGGATCCAGTGTTGTTTGCCTGTTTATAGTTTAATTACAATAAACTTTGAAGAAATGGTTGGTTATGAAGTAACCTCTGAGACACATTGATCATATTCCTTTTGAAGTAGCTTTCTGTTGAAATGTTAACATCGGAAGGTTCAGATCTAGACAATTAATTAGAACCAAAGCTTTACTTGTTCGTAGGGTATTGAAGGGTATTCGGTTTATTTTGGTTTATTCTAGAAAATGGGATCTTAAAATTTATTAATGTAGAAAGTAATACATAATTAAAAAGAGAGAGAGAGACTTAAGTAACTAAGCATCTCTGATTGCAACAGCTTCTTTAACCTCAGTGGTTCCATTGTTCTTCTCCATTGCAGGCTTCTCAATCTCAGGAATCACAAAAGCTGAAACCGGGAAAGTCCTGGACAAACCGGTTGGTGTCCTGAAATTGATCTTCTCAGAAGTTGTTGGCTGCTCCAAGACAAGCTCATTGAGAGTGACCCAAATAAGAAGCTCCTTGGCCTTAACACCGGTCAGTTTCTTGATCTTTCCGACTTCTACCACGGCGGTGACCTCAGTGCCGTAAGAGACGAGTTTCCCAATGGCTTCAAACTTGTGAGTGATGCTCTTCTTCTGCTTTAGCCACACAACACCTGTTTCTCTGTCGTAACCAACCTCTTCTATGTCCTTCAATGGCAATAACCCATTAGGCATATTAACTTCCTTGAGGAAAACCTTCGTCTTCTCGCGGCATAACTCATCTCCTGTATATTTCTCTGCCCTAGCTCTCACTTCATCTGTAACCAAACCCATCTCTCTGTTTTTTTTTCCTTTGTTTTTGTTTTTGAGATATCTGTCTTTTGGGTTGCCTTCTCATTTATAGGTGGTGTAGTTTGGAGTTACCCTTGCATACTATATTTAATTACGGAAAATGCCACTTAAAACTTATTCATCATGTATCCATAATAAATTTATACTCCCTCCGTTTCACAAAGAGTGTCATTCTACACATTTTTTCTTGTTTCATAAAGAGTGTCATTTTATATTTCCAATATCATTTTTTACATTGAATTCTTATTTTACCCTTCACCCAAAGCTCAATTTATTTAAATTTAAATCATTTTAGTCTAATTAATGATGTAATAAATGAGGGCATTTTTGTATAACTACATATTTTCTTAATATGTGTGAAATGTGTCAAAGTGACACTCTTTATGAAACAGAGGGAGTATATATTAGGTGGCTATAAATTGTTTCGGTGAAATTAAATTGCATTCCATAGGTCTTTAATAGTTACAGTTGGGCAGATTTATAGCCTAAATTAAAGTGACTTGGTTGAGGAGACAGACGTGTCGAATCTGATTTATATCCAATAACATATTGACACGTGTCGAATCTGATTTATGCCTTTGTAGGTAGGACGGTCACCTTATTTAATCGCATGGTGCTGGTGTAGTTTCAACTTGCAAAAAAGGGGAAAAAATTATATAACAAATAAAAAGTGCATGAATGCATGAATCAATAGATTGAAATGGAAAAAATTGTCGAGACTGCAAAATAAATAACATAACATTTACACTTATTTAGCTAAATCTAGATTCTACTGCCATTTTTCCACAAGAAAAATATATTACATAAAAAGATACAGACTTAACATGATACCTAAGTCAAATTCCAAACAAGGGACAAAACTATAACTTTTATAAGATAACAAAGGATAATCCGATCAAAATTTGAAGAAAATACAGATCACACCGAGAACTCTTTTTTTTTTTTTTTTGTCAAACATCACACCGGGAACTCAAATTTGAAAACACTACAAGAAAATTGTGTGATAGCGATGGAAATCTGTATCTATTTTTTTCCAGCTATGAATAGTTACAAATTAGCTAAAACTTAAAAAATCAAATCTGTTTTACTATATTTGATTTTCTAGTTTTTTATTTTGTTTCACAATATTTGATTTTCTATAGTATAATTAATGAATTGTTTATTTTTAATATGATTAATTGGTATATGCATTAAATTTTGTTTGACTAATTAAATACAAACATTCTAAAAGTATACCAAGAATGAAGTTTCAATTAAAAAAAAACATAGTCAATTAGTTATTACAAAACCAATACTTCTTTACTTTTTTAGTTTGCAAAAGATATATATATATATTAATTGATTCTTAATTTATGTGCAAAAGCTAGGAAATCAAATAGTATAATGAAACAAAGGGAGTATTAGTTACGAAATTTCGGAGTAGACATTCGTAGCTATTTAGTTACCTATAACGCTCTGATAGAGTCATAGATAACATTAGTTGCACCTAGCGAAGAATTAAGTCGTAGCTGTAAAACCACAAAATAGGTTGTAGCCAGAGCCGTATCTGAGATTTTGGGGGCCCTATTCATAAAAAATACAAAAATCATAATATTTCTAATATATAATAATTTTGAGATCATCCAATATCTATTATCATTGAAAATTTTATTGTTTCTATTTATTTCTTTTTGTTTTACATTTTTGACAACATTTATTTTATATATTTTTGTAGCTTTTATTATAAATTTAATATTATATATGTATATACATATATTTTTTTGTAAAAAATGGGGGTCTTGTAAAGTGGGGGCTCCATTTAAAACATCAAAAATGGGTCTAACGTCGACTATGGTTGTAGCTATTCATAGCTATATAGCTATGTAGTTTTGACACGGTCGTAGAAAAATATAGCTGCGAGTAGCAACAAATTGTATCGTATCAATGTATCTACAAAACAAATTTGTGACTATTCGTGAAAATAACAGTTGTGAATATGAAGAAACCGTAGAAAAAAATAGCTGGGAATATTTACAATATTCTATGGATATGTAGCCACAATTTTTTTTTGTAGAAAGTCATAGCGATAGCTACAACCTAGGACGCATACATAAATAATAGAGTTCACATGCCATTTATATATCTCGTTAAAAATGTCAATCAAATCAATCAATCTTGTTGTTGGCGCAAATAATATATTCTCTTTAGCTGCGACTAGGGTCGTAGCTATTCGCAGCTAAGGAGAAATAACACGTTTTTAAACTATTGTAAATATTTTGTTACTCAAAAAATCTTTATAGCTACGACACGAAGCACGGTAGCTCATAAGCTTTTCACTTACAAACATTCAAAAACTTATTTCATATAAACGTTTGAAAAAATGTTGCGATTTCTTTTCGTCTATCATTATACAATATGATTGATTTTTTTATCGAGAGAATGGATGTATAAACGTTTAAAACATTATGATTTTTGTATGTGTGAGAAATTTGAGGAGGGATTAAATTATTATATTCCGTTTGCGTGATATCAAAATTATTATATTCCGTTTGCGTATCATCAATATTATTATCTTGTTATGTCCGTGTAAGAAGTGCAAAAACCAAAAGTGTCAAGATGTTGATATTGTGTTGAGTCATCTTCTGTTAAAAGGTTTTACGAAAAACTATTATGTGTTGACCCATCATAGAGAACAATGTCACTATGGCGGTAAAACATCTACAAGTCACTATGGCGGCAAAGCATCAGCAAGTCATCACTTGACGGGACGTGAAACTGGTACCAGATATTCTGATATTCAAGTTCCAACAGATGAGTTCCATGATCCCAATGAAAATTTCAATATGTTACATGATAGTGTCAAAATATCCAAGAACCAATCTGTGATACAATTTACCAAGCTTTAGAAGCCGTAAATCAACCATTATACGATGGGTGTGCTGATGGGAGAACTCAATTGTACCTAACATAGAAAATAATGAATTGTAAAACTAATTTCAATATCTTACAGGAATGTCTAAACGATATCTCTCAAAACAAGATAATAATCTTGTCAAGACAATATCCTAGAGGAGTGTCTTTTAGTTGATGAAATTAAATCGTGTCATGAAAATTTCAACCTAATTGGGTTATCAAACAAAATCCGCTTGTTTTTGATAATATTGAGTTGGGTCATGATTAACGGTTGTAAACAAATAAATTCCGATGAACGGTTCAGATTTTAGAAAAAAATCCGTGTAATATTTATGCCTTTTGTAGATGAATATATATATAAATCCTTTTACCCTTGATAAATATTTTTAAAATAATAACATATTTTGTAAATAATATGCAGGGATAAAGTTAGTTTTTTAAAATGATATTTTTATAAGATAGATGTATACTTAAGAAAAATGTTGTCGTCCCAAAAAGAAAAAACGTTGGTCTATTTTTTTTTGTTGTGGACTATTTTCCCATATATATATATATATTTTTTTTTTTATTATAAACAAATTGGGGGAAAACAGAAAACAATTAGAGAGAAGAAAAGTCTGGAAAATCAGAAGAACTTGGAACAAGAAGAACAACGCGTCCAGACTTTTTCCTTCAATTTTCTAGAGATTTTTATATTTTCCTTCGTGATCGGCGACGCATCATCAGATTCGAACGCGGATTTGTATCCGAGGTAAGATTCGTAGCTGAAAAATCCATCATTTCGTTTCTCGATTTCGCTATGTAGATCTACTTCCACACATAAGTGTTTGATTGATAATTCCGAATTCTGTATACGCCGATTGTCTCGCCACTCAGTTGGAATGTATCTGATTATCTTTCGCTGACGGAGTGATGATGTTTGAATGTTTACGATGTCTTCTCCCTGACTTGAATTCTATGTCCTCCATTCGGTCCACTAGCTTCTTTGTTTGGAAATTGAACTGCGTATCATCGTGATTCACCGTGGGGATGCTGTATCAGCGTGTTCTCTAGCTCATGTATGTGTGTGTTCACTCGTTTTTGGGTTTTGAACTTTTAATTGCATCGACAGATAGCTTGACTGGAATGTGCTGAGGAACACTCATTTGGGCTCGAACAAGCCAAAAGAATAAAGTTCGCTAGCATGGGAATTTTCAACGGTTTGCCTGTTCCCTCCGATAAAACTGTAAGTCCATTTTCTTCCCTCCCAAGCTAAGTAAAAGAACCATAAGTTCGGCCTTAAAGGAGGAATCGTTTGGTTGGTTCGACGGTGTTCTTTCATCCCCGTAGATAGGGACATAAAGTATGCCCGTAGTTTTCTTTATTCTCCTCAGCATAAAGAAAATTAGGGGAAAGAATGAAAAGTAAATAATGTTTTTAATGGAAGAAGTGATACAAGGTGCTAGATTGGAAACCGAGTGGAATTATCTCTGCTCTCGATTTTGTTTTTGGAGTACATATATGTGTGTGTGTGTGTGTGTGCCTGAGTGATGATGGTTATTGCAGTACCTTAGGGAGGAGCTGGCACGAATAGATGAGAGCTGGGCTGCTGCACGCTTTGACTCTTTGCCACATGTGGTCCATATCCTTACGTCAAAAGACCGTGAAGCTGACATTCATATATTAAGGGAACAAAGTGATGTTGTTGAGGAGGTTGTGGATGAAGTTGTCCATGCTTATCATGGTGGTTTCAACAAGGCCATTCAAAACTACTCACAGGTTTCTAATATTTGTTAGCTCTTCCCTTTTATTGCATAATGTCTTTTCTTTTTCTATAACGTCCCATAAACTTCTCTTACCGCTTATTGATATTCAGATTGCTCGTTTGATTTACAAATCTGCTATCCATAATAAATTTTATGGCTGCTTCTATGATTTCTAAATTTTAGTTTTTCTTTGGAATAATACTAGTTAAGAAAGAATTTATCTAGTAAAAGCTCATTCGTGAAGTAACTTGATTTTGATTCTCTCGTCATTTGCCCTGCTTTCAATGTATTCCTCATCAGATCTTGCGATTATTCAGCGAGTCCACTGATAAAATAGGCGACTTGAAGCATGATTTAGCAGAAGCAAAGAAGAGCTTGGGTTCACGCAATAAACAATTACATCAGTTGTGGTACCGTTCTGTAACATTGCGGCACATCATCTCACTTCTGGATCAAATTGAGGGCATTGCTAAGGTTGGTTGGATTAGGCCAAACAGTTCTTAGTTGATTGTTTTGTGGACAGTGCTTGATATGTGTTTGCGCTGCTCTGTAATTTTATTCGTCATTCATGATAGTTTCTGATGATACTTTTGCTGGTATGCTTCCAATATATATTTCTTTTACTTTTTGCTATTTAAAAGAAACTGCCTTTCTGATGTGGTGGCTCTGCCTCTGGAAACATTGAACAGGTTCCATCTCGTATTGAGAAGCTCATTGCTGATAAGCAGTTTTACGCTGCTATTCAAGTGTATCTCCAGTCGTCTCTGATGCTTGAGCGTGAGGGGCTTCAAACGGTAATTTCCTAACTGACAATACTGGAAAAGCGATCTTATGGGAACTTTTTGGGTCTTCCCATTCATTTGTCAATTTGATAGACTGTTTTGTTATTAATTCGTTGAATGGGATCTGTTATCATCTAATTTCCATCGGGAACTTGTGATTGTCTCTGTTTGAGAGATATACTGTTCACTTGGATCTTCTACTCATAGAATATGGTTCGTTCACTCAGGTTGGTGCTCTCCAAGATGTCAGATCTGAGCTAACTAAGCTGCGGGGAGCCCTTTTCTTCAAAATTTTAGACGATTTGCATGCACACCTATACAATAGAGGTGAATACAGGTAGGCTTCTTTTCAGCTTGTATATGTGCTGCTTTTTTTCCTTGGTTCCAGTGACCTGCTTGCTTGATAGTGTACCCCATCACTTCTATCAGTGCACATTCTTCTGTTCTTCACCTTGTCTATGCTGCAGTTCAGTCGCGTCAAGCATATATGAAAGAGATGATGAAGTACCAACAACAACAGCTGTTGCAGCTAGTCGAATGAGCTCACAACCACTGTCTCGTAGAACACGTACACTGAAAGGTGATAGTCAGTTTGGTGTTAGAGGGCTCACAAACGGTTCACATAGAACGGCGTCCATTGAAGAAGGGTATGATTTTGCAACATTTCCCTTCAGTTGATTCTCTATGGAATATAAAGATTAGCTTTATTTGGAATGATCATTGTCTGTTTAGTTACGGTTGTCCATAGAGACTCCCGGCTTTATTTTTAATATAGAGATTACAATACTTGCATCAATTCTCTAATCATTATGTGGAGGTTCTCCTTGAAAAAATTGTCAATAAAAGAAAGTATGCTGTAAATTGATTATGGCAGAAGTTGCTTTGTCAACCTAAGGTTTCGCTACGTATATTCTGCTTTTATAAAAACTTCTTTTCTTGTTTTGCCTTTCCTTGACTTCGCTAATGTGTGTGTTTTTAATCATGTTGTGTTTCTTAGTTCATCATTTGATGGACATGATGATGAGGACTCTTTAGAACATGATGAAGCCACCGCAGATGGGCAGACTATCAGGAATGGCACTGATAGTAAATTGCTTTCTTACCAACTTCCGCCTTGGCTTTCTGATTCCACTCCTGACGAATTTATTGTACGTATTTTTACACTTATATAACATATTTTCTGTCCATTTTTTCAGTGTTGTGACATTGCCTTTTCTCCTGTTTCAGGAAGCAGTAAGAAAGAGTGATGATCCACTGCATGTGAAGTATCTACAGACCCTTGTTCAGTGTCTCTGCATGCTCGGCAAAGTTGCAGCTGCTGGTGCTATTATATGGTTGGCTTTCTAATATGTTTCATTTATCTAAATAGTTTTAAAAATGCTGCGATTTCTGTTTTGCAGCTGGATATAGTTATAGAAAATTCAGTCATTTAATATCGTTAGTTTTAGATCGCTAGCAGTGGTCTCGTTTCGTTAGCTAACTTATCACCGATGTCATCACTAGATACTATCTTTATCAAATGTATATGTGTAATTTGTGGGGCCAGTTAACGTTTATTATTCTTGAATTTAAAGATGAATGGATAACTGATGCCGCTCAAGTTTTACTAGTTTTCCATTCAAAATGTTACTTGGTGGATATAAGTACATTCCGTCATAGAAACCGTCACACTTTTCTTAATGATGTTTTGTGTTCTCTTGCAGCCAGAAACTTCGACCCACAATACATGAGATCATAATATCCAAGATTAAAGCTCATATGGAGACTAGAAATTTGTCAAAGTCCGCCTGTAGTCAGGGTGATCGAACAGGAGCTGCGGGATTGCATATTATCAAAGGACAGCCAGAGGCCTACAGATTATCAAAAGAGAAACCTCAAAATGGGATATCAAATTCAGGAACTCACCTGGCTGTGAGCCCTGTTTCGCCTCTTATGGCTCCTGGAGGCAAAGCGCAAGCTGCAGCAAAAGACCTTCTTGACTCAATTTTAGATACTATTGTCAAGATATTTGGTGAGCTGTTCAACTGTTAAACTCGTCTCAATATTTTATTTTAAACTGAAAGCTCACAATTTCTCTTACCGTCGCTTCTATAGAAAACCATGTTGTTATTGGAGAGATTTTGGAGTTAAAGGCTTCACAACATGACATTAACACGCCAAAGTCATTGCCTACTGATGTGAATTGGAATACCGATTCTGAAGCATCCCAAGCTACTGGAGGCTACACTATAAGTTTTCCCTTGACAGTCTTACAGGTCCGCCTATTGATTCTAATTAAAGATAAATGTTTACAAATCTACATTGAACAACTGGGTTCTCATACGTAAGCTTATTGTATTTCGTGTTAATGGTGAAGAGTGAATGCCAACAACTCATATGTGAAATTCTTCGAGCAACTCCAGAAGCTGCATCAGCAGATACTGCTGCACAAACTGCTAAACTGGCAAAGAAGGCTCCCAAGAAAGATAAAAGGCAAGTGACCCCTTAGCTTTGGTAGTTCATACATTTAAGAATATGGTTTTATCATTATCATGTAGATACATAGACAACGAAACATGTCCCAAGAATTAGACATTTAAGATTTTGTTTTGATAGGCCTCATTTCCATGTACAAGCATGTTTTCATTGGGCTTTGAATCAGCTGATATGGTCATTGGCTAACATAGGGAGGATGTTAGAGCAGAGATTTCTTCTGATGATCTGATAAGAAGGTTTTATGAAACCTACGTCTAGGAATTTTGTCGTTTAGTTTCTTCTCAGCGCGCTTGTAAAGTGGAGCGTTAAAAAGTATATCACATTTTTTAGTGTGAAACTCTGCAGTTTGGTTAGTAGTATTGATGCTTGATTGATGATGGTGGACTGCAGGGATGCACCTGAAGATGGGCTAACATTCACCTTTCGGTTAACAGATGCAACTGTATCACTTTCTAATCAGGGTATTAAAATCATCCTGACTTTTCTTTGGTTATAATGTCTTTGGTGGACTTACTGACGTTATGTGCTGCTGGCAGGAGCTGACCTCATTCGCCAAGGCTGGGGAAAGAGGGCTTCAAGTTCATCACAGGAAGGTTATGGATCTGCAGCAGTTTTACCTGAACAGGGAATATATCTAGCTGCATCTCTTTACCGGCCTGTTCTTCAGGTTTTGATTCTGGTTCATCTATTCAACTTCAACTGTTCTCCAGTAGACTTATGCTCTTTTTGTGTCTTGCAGTTTACAGATAAAATCACTTCCATGTTACCCAAAAAGCATTCACAGCTTGTGTAAGTTTAAATTTTAGATTAGCTAAACACCTTGCTCATTGTCCTAAATGAAAGTTAATTATTGTTTTCTCAAGTGCTGGAAACTTGCCTATATTTTCACCATCGAGTTTTCAACTTGATCCAGGAATGATGGATTGCTTACATTCACTGAGAACTTTGTGAAGGACCACCTGTTACCGACAATGTTTGTGGACTACAGGAAAGGCGTACAGCAAGCAATATCAAGTTAGTTCTGTAGATTATAGAGATATAATCATAGCGTTTTTTGTTGCTACTTTAGGATATTTCTCCTTAAACGGTATACATAGGATTGCATCTTGAAAGAGAGCTGTTAATTTGGTTCCAAAGACTTAATAGTTTTACCATTGCAAGGTGGTAGTAGAAGCATTTGCCTGCAAACTAACTGAATCGGTCTGCTAATATAGGGTATGGCAGTTTTATAAGCTAAAGCATATTTGAGATTTGTTGCATTTATTTTGAAAGATTCCTTGGCAAGAAAGTTTTTGTAGGAATAGTTGCATTTCACTAGTTTATGAAAATGTACCAGTAGTGTCAGTGTGTAAATTTGCTACATTCAAGGTTGGAAACCCATGGTTTGCAATATCATTTTGTAGGTGCTGCCGCATTTAGGCCCCGTGCACATACAACTACTTACACCTCAACCGTAGAGAAGGGTCGACCTATCTTGCAAGGTCTTTTGGCAATAGATCTCCTTGCAAAAGAGGCAAGTGGTCTTTACTCTTTTACACTGGAAGCTAAACTTTGTTGCTGTTCATGAATTTTAATCCATCTTCATGTTCTCAGTTTCATGATATTTTTGTTTTAATGAACTTCCTTGGTCTTCACATTTTTCTAGGTTCTTGGTTGGGCTCAAGCCATGCCTAAATTTGCTACTGACCTTGTGAAGTATGTTCAGACATTTCTTGAGAGAACATTTGAGAGATGTCGAACATCATACATGGAGGTATGGATCTTCCTCGTTTATCATTTGTTATCCTCTTCCTTCTCTTCTAATCTTTTTATATGTTTGGCATCTGGTTTAGTGTTTGCACCTATAGCACAAAATCATACACTAAAAAGTAGCCTTGTGAACATGATGTGATTTTTAAAGTTCAATTTGAGATGTATGAATTAGATGATATGACCGTGGATTTAGAGTCTACAATATCTTGAACATCGTGCTAGAGTTCAGTTTGAGCTTCGCGAAAACTGACGTACTTAAAAGTGGCAGTAGTATTCTGTTTTAGGCTGTTGGCACTGTCTTGCGTAGCCACAGTGTAAATGTAGGCTGTTTTACCAGCTTGTGATAGTGCCTTTTTCCATTTTTTTATAAGCGTTTTGTTACGATTTCTATTCCCTAATTGTCCCTAAATGTAAAGCCATGCATTTCTGTCATTGCACACACTGTTCTGAGCATAAGTTTGTATTATCAATATATCAGGCTGTGCTAGAGAAGCTTAGTTACAGGCTCATTGGGAGGCATGATATTGAGAAATTGATGCGACTTGAAGCGGCGAGTGCTTGTTTGCCATCTCCACTTGGCCATTCTGTTTCTCACTCTGAAGCTGTTGGCTCCGAAGTAGAACTCAGTGAACTATTCTTAAGTTTCCCGTCTATCAAGCAGGTAAATTTCATGTGTTGTCTTCAACTTATCCGAGTAAGAATTTTTCATCTGGTGAAGATTATTTAAGTAAAGGTGTTTCTTACAGGATAATCTAATTCGTGATGACAATAAACTGATTTTGTTGGCCTCTCTTAGTGACTCGCTTGAATACGTGGCAGACTCTATTGAGAGGTGAGTTCTTTGGATCTGATTCTTTATGCATGTCTTTTCCTGGACTTGTTCCTATCTCTCAGTACATCTTAGATGTTATCAGGACACAAGGAAAAAGGATAACTAAGAGTCTAAACTAGATTGATTGCTGTCGTTTCCAGATCAATTTTAAAGAAACTCAGAAACTTTGCGTTCATTGTTAAAACAGAAACTTGCATTGTTTGATGGGTCTTCTGTTAGTCCTCTCTTCCTTCCCTAAGTAGCAAGCAAATGAAAACTCTTTCTGAAGTTTGGATTTCCAAAAATCTCTAGGCTTGGACAAGCGGTTCCTCGTGCGGCAAGTCAAGCTGAAGGTAATAGCAGGAATCAAGCAACTTCTCCTAGGAATCTGGCATCATTTGCTGATGAGTACAGAAAACTAGCGACTGATTGCCTAAAGGTTCTTCGTGTTGAGATGCAATTGGAAACAGTATTTCATCTTCAGGTATGTGATGGATGTTCCCTTTGCTAAGAAGGTGACATGGCTATGAGAAATTAAATCTGTGGCCTGTGAAACTTACGAAATACTATGGTGATGAAAAGGAAATGACGAATCGGGAATACTTGGAGGATGAAGATGCTGAAGAGCCAGACGACTTTGTGATTTCTCTTACTTCACAGGTTTGTTATATCACTATAATGAACCTTGTTTAGTTTCATAGCCGTCAAATTTGGTATCACTCTCTTCTGCTGAGAGAACCTAGTTAGCCAAATGATGAAGTCATCTTAATGATGAAGCAATCTAGTTTTGAACTGGTTTTCGAGGTGATAATCAGTTCAATTCCTATAGTTCTGCACCAAGTTTTTTACACTTCCTTGTCTTAACAGATAACACGTAGGGACGAGGGAATGGCCCCTTTCATCTCTGGTGAGAAACGCAATTATGTATTTGGTGGTATTTGTGGAATTGCTGCAAATGCGTCCATTAAGGTACACACCTCTTCTTTTTATCTTTGAAACCGGTTTTTATTCACTGTAATGGAATGTATAGTAAGATATTTGGTACTTCCAGTTCACATGTCAATATACCATTTCACAATTCTACATCTAACAGTTGATCATCATCCTCTAAACCATTAAAGTCTCTGATTACGTATTTTTCTAGGCTCTGGCTGACATGAGATCAATCAACCTTTTTGGAGTTCAACAAATTTGTCGGAACACTATTGCATTGGAACAGGTAAAAAGATCAGAGCCTTATTGTAGGTCTCGAGTTTACTATTCTAAATCATTTCCAATAACATTCACTGTCTACATTCCTTGCAGGCCATGGCAGCTATTCCATATGTCGATGGTGAAAGCGTACAACAGAACCTAGATCGCGTCCGTACTTATTTTGAACTACTAAACATGCCATTCGAGGTTAGCAAAAGAATTTGGTTTCTCCATCGCATTTTCTCAGTATTCTTAGACTCAGATGTTTGTTTATCTGATGTTCTTCCACAGGCGTTGCTTGCATTCATAGCGGAACATGACCAAATGTTTACACCCACAGAGTCTGCTTTCTCAACTTTATTTTCTCTGTTAACCTAAATTTATCGAAGTAAACACAAGATTGAGTCTCTAATACGGTTTCTTTTGCAGGTATTCCAATCTTCTAAAGGTGAATGTTCCTGGAAGAGATACTCCTCCAGATGCTCAATCCCGCCTTTCGGAAATTCTTTCTCACTGAAATATCAACTACTCAAGCAAGTGAACAAACAAAGCTTCTCCAGCAGCCAAATCTGTTTCACAATAGTGAAATCCCAAAGGAGAGGCAAGAGACATGGAAATGTATATCATCTTCGTTCTTCTGTTGCGATAAGTGTCCGGTTCCATTATTTTTTTTCTTGTCTAGTTTCGTGAGTATCTTGTTTTGTGGTGTTGAATACGGAACCCAAAGACCTTTCTTTGAGAGCTTTGTTTTGTGTTTAAATTCTTTGGTTTGTATAAAACTTCCCAAGGTGAGTACATTTTCCAAGATTTATACCAAAAGACAGAAAAATGAAACTAATCGAAATAGCTTTCTGATTAATTTTGAAAACAAACAAAAAGTCAAAAATTAATTCCATTGGAGTTAAGACATACTCGATATCATCAACATAAGATTTCATTATGGTTACAGGGGGTAAGCCAAACGATTCTCGCCCAACGATTATTCGGAATGTTGACCATCTGAGTCATTGTAGTTGATTGCAAGGTGTAAACAGTAAGAAATAAATGACAAATATTGGTAGCTACTGTAATTTGGCTTCACGACGGATCAATGGTTACTAAGATCGACGATGAAAAGAATGAGACTTTTATTGTTGATAGTAACATAATACTTCTTTTATGTATTGTTCGTCAGAATAGGTATACATCAAAAGCGGGGAACAAAGATCTGGAAAACTCCAGATGTTAACTAGGATACTTGCAATGATTATTGCAGCAAATAAGGTTACCCCTGTGGATTTTTAAAGAAGACAGAGCATTGCATTTGTAAGTTGTAACATACATTGCAAATGAGTATTATTTACCAACACTTGCACTAAATGTACAATGTTCAAACATACATTGCAAATGAGTAACAATGAGCAACAACATTAACATTTTATTTACCAAGACTTACAGTAAATGTACAATGTTCAAGAGTCTCCAAGTGTATATAGAATCCATATGCTGAGTCAGAGATGTCAATCCTTGAGGAAAGGAAGACGAGTAACAGTATTCCCCATGCTACCATCTGCAGATTTCTTTGGGGATGAAGATGGCAGCATATTATTGGAGGATCGACGAGGGAGTATCTGAAGCCGCGGATTAAGGTGAGTGCCGAGATTCTCCACCGCGAGTTGATAACTCTCTACCAGCTCTAGCTGCCGGACTATTATGTCTGATCGTCTAGGAAGAAGCTCCACCGGTTCACCTCCCGGGATAACAATGTATTCGATTGCTAGACGGACCTCCTGCGTTACAAAAACATGGATATTATCAACAAGTATACTCGCAAGTGTCTCTAATCTACAGTCACTGTGAACTGTGTTCAGACTTTTGTACATGAGATGGTATAATTCCTAGTGAACTAAGAGATGGTCGGGGAAGAGGTTATGAGAGTTTTACCTCGAGGGCATCAAGTTCTTCTAAACTGGGTTTGCTCTCTGGAGCATCATCATTGATCTCGATATCATCAACAGAAGATTTCTCTATGGTAATAGGGGCTGAGCCAAACGATTCTCTCCCAAGGATCATTCGGACTGCCTTGACCATCTGAGCCATTGTAGTTGACTGCAACGTATAAACAGCAAGAAAGAAATTAATCAAACTAATGAAACAATGTAATGCACTGAATCATCATCATCAATCATGTAAGGAGTGTACCTTAATGACAAATATCGGTAGCTTGTGTAATTTGGCAACACGACGGATTGATGGATTCTGTTTCAATTCGGAACTTGAGGCTAGAATGACATCTGCTTCTCCAACATCATCTGTCACTTCTATGTCATCTTCTAGGCCCATAACTTCGGCTACTTGAAGGAGATCAGCTTCAACAACCTAAATAACAATGATATAGTTGGTATCTTTGGCTAATTAAGGTGAAGGACCAGAAAAGGAAAATTCAGAAGCCTGAGAAAGATAAGATCGGGTTCTTTACATTGTAAGTATAAACAAGAACAGGTGAACTTCTTTGGCTCATGGATATGTTACTGCTAGCCTTCTTATACCGAGTGGGAAGAAAGTCTTCATCTTCGTCGTCGGAGAGCACTTCATTTGCAAAATCTAAGTTGAGCAATGGTGCAGGCTCCACTTCAAGGTTCTCCAAAGGAATGGGAGTCATTAGCTTATGAGGAACATCATCTTCACCACGAATTTGACGGATCTCACATGGAGCGGATTTACCTATAATTTGGTTTGGTTTCCCCATTTGCTAGGTCAGTTTCACTTTGAAGGAGAAACTGTTTTAAGTTAACTTACCAGCTAGTATAGCATCAACGGTAACATCTAGCCTTTGATGAACACGGCACTCGGTTCTCGATATCATCTCTACAGCACAAGTAAATGTTGGAGGTCCTTTTCTTTCAAGAATTGTCTTCTGCACTTTTCGTTTCCTTGCTTCTTCATCACCAAGAGTCACACTCTGTGTTAAAAAAAAAAAATCAAGTCAATGTTGACTCTTATAATAAGAGAGCAAAAAAAGAATAAGCAAAGTTGTAGTTTAAGGTCACAACCTCAATACCACCAATAAGGATCTGCAAAGAGGGATTCTTGATAATGTTGTCAATAGTCATCCCATGAGCAGTTGCAACGAGCTGGACGCCTCGCTGAGCAATAGTGCTAGCAGCTAATGCTTCAAGCTCTGTTCCTATCTCATCGATGATGATGGTCTCAGGCATATGATTCTCAACCGCCTCAATCATAACCTGCGTAAGGTTTTTTGCATCAAAAACTTAGTGAATACACTAAGATTGTTTTCATTCCATCTTGTAACATATTTTTACTAGTCCATGGACTTACATCGTGCTGTAAATTCACATTTGGAACTTGCATCCGCCTGGCACGGCCGATTCCAGAATGAGGAACATCACCGTCACCACCGATCTCATTTGACGTGTCAACAATCACTACACGTTTCCTGTGCTCATCAGCTAACATCCGTGCGATTTCTCTGTACAACGCCAACCAAACAAGTCACATAACATGTAACATCAGAATCGAAGATCATCATTCATTACATTACAAGTTCATTACCAAAGCACACCCCGGGATCTAAACCAATGTACCTGATTAAAGTTGTTTTGCCAACTCCAGGAGAACCTATGACCAAGATTGATCCTCCTCTTTCTATCAAATCTCTTATGATCTCTGCACTTCCAGACACAACTCGACCCACTCGACATGTTAGACCAATTATTTGCAGTTTGCGGTTACGTATAGCGCTTATACGATGCAAAGATCTGTTAATCCCTGATCGGTTATCATCCGAGAAATCACCAACCTATAATTGAAAACATTCATCTTCTCATCAGCTTCATTCAAGCAGAGAGTATATGTGAATCTAGTTAAAAAGCTAAAACATTTGAGAATTGAGTTGCATGTATATGATCAGATACACACCTTTGATACGGCAAGCTTCAGATCTTGTTGTGTAACAGGCTGTTCTGAGATCACCCAATCGCCGGAAGGGAATCGAGCAAGTGGCTTTCTCCCTAAATCCATCACCACCTCGATCAATTCCCCAATTGCTTCGTGCTTAACTAGCTCCTTCCTCGTCGCCGGAGGAAGAATCTCGAGGAAAGCGTCAAGCTCCACTGTCGGTGTGGCTGTCTTCCGCGATGAGATCGATGCGGAGTTCTCTGAATCAGCTGAAGGTAGCTGAACATCGAAACTGAATCCATCAGATGGCCTCCGCACTGGAGACGGCGATGCCGGAGACTTCGACGATGCAATCCTCTGACGCGCACCACGTGTTCGACGGAATGAGGAGGACGATGAAAAAGCGGTTGGGGTGGTGGCGGAGATCAACCGTCGCGATGCTTGCCATGAGCTGTTGATATCAATCAGAACTAACCGCGAATTCAACGCTTTCATTACAATTATTTTAAAATTATATTAATTAAATAAAAAATTCAGTTTTTCGTTTTCGCGACTGGATTCTCTTGGTGTATGTGTTTCTGAAAGCATGAACGAATTAAAAAGAAAAAGCTCAAGAAGGAAAGGAGAAGATTGAAGAAGTGAAGCAAAATCAAACGACTACGTTTATGGTTAAGTATTTCGTTTTTTCTTCTTTTATTTTGAATAATAAGATGCGTGAAGACTGAAACTAGTGGAAGATTCCAAAGGATCAAAGCATCTTCAAGATAACATAACCTGTTTTAGTCAAGTGGTTGAGCTGATGCCACGTGGAGAGTTAGACAATCTTGTTAACTCGTCAGCAGATGCTGCTGCACAAACTGGTAGACTTGCAAAGAAGGCTCTTAGCTTTGGTAGTTCATACATTTACGAATATGGTTTTCTCATTATCTTGACAAGGAAACATGTCCCAAGAATTACACATTTAAGATTTTATTTTGTTAGGCCTTTTCTTCTCAGCGCACTAGTAAAGTGGAGTGTTCAAGAGTATTATCACATTTTTGAGTGGCAGTTTGGTTAGCAGTATTGGTGATGGTGGATTGCAGGGATGCACCTGAAGATGGGCTAACATTCACCTTTCGGTTAACAGATGCAACTGTATCAATTTCTAATCATCCTGACTTTTCTTTGGTTATAATGCCTTTAAGGCTGAGGAAAGAGGGCTTCAAATTCATCACAGGGAATATATCTAGCTGCATCTATTTACCGGCCTGGTTTTGATTCTGCTTTTTTCATTCAACTTCAACTGTTTCCCAGTAGACTTATGCTCTTTTGTGAAATCACTGTTTTCTCAGGAATATGATGGATTGCTTACATTCACTGAGTGAGAACTTTGTCAAGGAAAAGCTTACAGCAAGCTATATCAAAGTTAGTTCCGTAGACTATTATAGAGATCTAAAATCATAGCGTTTTGAATCTCACTTCACTCTCACTCGTGATTGTACTGTTGTCGACAACATGAAATGAGTTGTGTTTTATAGAAATCTTAACTATTCTAAAATGAATTTAGAAAAGTGTTTAATCCAATAAACATTCCAGTAGTCGCAGTATTATTCCATCCGTATACCATTTTATTCCTTCTCGCTAGTCGCTAGAGCCAACAAAATAATAAATTCAATATAGAGTAGTTCAGCTTTAGTTGTGTTTGCCATCGTTAAACTGTGCGTTTTTGGAAGACTTGAAAGTTTGAAGAAACTCTTTACCCTTCTGTAACTCCTGCTTCTCCCTCGACTTGTCCCACTTATGTTCACTCGCTAGAATCTCCACCACACGCTGCAACGCCCGCGCCGCTGCGTCTGTATCCAAGAACGCGATTCTACATCTCCTTGCTATGAAATCAACCGCTGATTCACAGTACTCATGCCTTGCACAGTAAGCAACCTCTGCTTCTAGAAACGGATGTCCATGTGCCAACCGTTTCCCCAAACCCTCCTCCTGCATTAGAGAACCGAAACCAAACCATATCACTAGTCAATCCTCTAAACGTTATTAAGATAGAAGAACCGAACCTGAGCTATGGTGGCGACTCGGTCAGCCAATGAACCATAGGCATGAGACAAATGTTTAGCAGCAGCTGTGTCCATTGCTCCAGGAACCACTTTACCACCATAGGTTTTTTTCATGCGTACGTATTGCTGTGCAAGAGCTGTGAAAGAAGATGGTTCCCATCCATAAGAACCTAGAAGCTGTAGCTTTTGTGTTACACATTCATTGGTTGGACTCAGCTTTCCCGATTTGATTGCTGCATCAACCGCATCTTCCGCCATGCTGAAACGAATTTACCGATGAGTTAGCAATAATAACACAGCTTTTTAAAAATTCTGCTATGTTCATGAACTCCCTCACCTTCGATAAGTTGTCCATTTTCCACCCGTGATTGTAACCAGACCAGGACATTCCTCGATGACAACGTGGTCTCTGGAGATACTCTCTGTACTCTTTGCTGTTGGATCCATGGCCAATGGACGGATCCCACTCCAAGCCGAAAGAACATCAGTACGTCGAACCTACCGAAATTTCATGATGTATAATATCATCAACTGAATTGTTGAGGAGAGATATGGTAAGCTGAATATGGACATACCTTAATGTTAAGATAGTCACTGATTGCGTCCAGTATAAATTGAATCTCATCCTCATGAGGTTCTGGAAGCGGAGTGATTGACGTGTTAGAGTCTGTAGTCCCTGCTACTGTTCTTCCCAACCAAGGTAACATAAACACAACGCGACCATCCTTAGTTTTAGGAACTATCAAGCCCATCCCTTCTGGAGAATAGTAATCAGGGAGCACGATGTGTACACCGCTGCTTGGACATATCATCGGTTTTGTATCTTCATCAACCATCTTCCTAATGGAATCACAGAACGGTCCAGCCGCATTAACAACCACTTTTGCATAGCTGTCAAATTCTTGGCCTGTCCAAATAAACAATCTCATTAATAACTGCACAAATCATCACATAGATTGAAGAAGTTGCTAGTCATTGTACCTGTGAGATTGTTACGAACCCGAGCACCAATTATTCTCTTAGTAGCATCATCTCTAATAAGCGATACAACCTCAGCATGGTTGAGAACAGCAGCACCAGCTAATGCAGCAGTACATGCCAAACCCACATTCACACGTGAATCATTCATTTGCCCGTCATAATACACAACAGTTCCCCTCAAACTCTTGTCTTTCCCTTTCCTTGCAAGAGTTGGGAAGAGCTCAGCAGACTCTTGTGCAGAGTAGTATCTAGATAGATGTAATAAGCGTGGTCCTGCGACCAAGTCATACATCTTCAGTCCCATCCAGAAGTATACAACTTCGAACCAGTCAAAACAAGGTGTCATACATGGCAGAGCATGGCAGAGATGTGGTGCATTCTCAATGAGCTGTTTACGCTCCTCAAGCGCATGGAATACAAGCTTCAGCTGTCCATAATCAAGATTGAAAACAGCTTTCTCCAAGTATCGAACGCCTAGCAAGATCAGTGTAAACCAGCCACTAAATAAAATCAAAATTCATCAAGAAAGTAAATGGAAGATCAAATCATTCAGAGCGCTTTCTCATCCTATATTTCGAATATCCAACGCTTACCACCATGAATAAGCTTCGTTGAACGCGAAGACGTTCCGGAGGAGAAATCCTCTCGCTCAACAAGACCAACACGGAGGCCACGTGTAGCAGCGTCGAGAGCGACTCCAGAACCAGTGGCTCCACCGCCAATGACGAGGACATCGAGAGGATTAGAAGAACTAGCTCCAATTAGAACAGACACTTGAGCAGATCGAGAAGGTACGGTGGCGTTGGGATCACCAATCCTACGCCTCAACGAATCTAGAATCGGACCACCGGCTCTGTCGCTGGAGGCAACCGACGGGGATAGGTAGACAGCGCCACCGGACGTAGCGGCAATTACGGCGGCTCCGACGGCTAAACGGCGAATGGAAGCGACTGACATGGAAGATCGTGGAGTGAGATTCAGTCTTGGCTGAAGAGAATTGCGTTGGGAAGCGAAGCGATCATGGGAAGAAGAAGATTTTTGTGAATGAAGAAAATTCCAAAAATGGAATGGAAACCACTGTAATGGCAAGTTATCCGTAAATTACGGTTTCACCCTGTCAGATTACCGTGACGTAAGTGGATGAAGGGTGTTTTCGTCATTTAAATAAAATCGAGGTCCGAGATTCAAGGAATAGTTTGAGTGGGCTGAAAGAGTTTATTGACTTTCTATTATAGGGCCTTTTAGTTTTTGCTAGGATTGTTTTGTGAAACGACAGTGTATTTAAGAAAATAATTTGTCATAGTGTTAGCGGTTGTTTATTAAGCCCGGGAGGATAAAATGCGGAATACCTTCTCAATCATGAATAATTAGACATGTTAATATGTTATGTAAATAATCAAATACTAGATTTTGACCCGCACTTAAGTGCGGGTTTAATTTTCTTTACAAATTTTACTTTTTATTCATTTTGTTAATAGTAGTTTAGATTTTTAATTATGTAATCTAATTTTCATTATAATTGTTTAACCAACATTATAAACAGTGAGTTAACAATTTAGTTTTTTTTTTTTAAATGAATTATGTGTTATTTGGAGGAGATATATCGTAAGGATTAAGAGATTAAAATAACGATTTCGAATTATATATTTTAATCTGCGTTGTATCGTAAGATCATAGTTTGGAAAAATATATATATGTGAAAACAACTATTGTAAAAGTTATGTGGTATATGTGGTATATGTTTAATTGTTATTTTATTTATCTAAAATATTATTTTATAAAATACATGTTGTAGTCGTATATATAATTTGCAAATTTGATGGAACTATCCGTTAAAAACTTCATTCAAACATAAAGCATAATTTGACGCTTCAAATATTTGAATAATATAAGTATGAAATCATTTTATTATTTTATTAATTTTAAAATATATCAGCTGAAATTATTTAATATATGCGAATTTTTTTTAGAAAATTTATAATTGAGATTGGCTAATTGAATTTTCAACCCGTTTAATTAATTAAATATTTGTCAGTTTGATGGAAAAACCTGCTAAAAAGTACAATCGTAAAAACATCAATCGTAATATGTGTATATATATATATTTGAAACAAAATAAAAAGATATTAAAATATATTTCAAATATTTGAATAATATAAGTATGAAATCATTTTAATATTTTATTAATTTTAAAATATATCAGCTGAAATTATTTACTATATGCGAATTTTTTTATAGAAAATTTATAATCGAGATTGGTTAATTAATTTTTCAACCCGTTTAATTAATTAAATATTTTTCAGTTTGATGGAAAAACCTGCTAAAAAGTACAATCGTAAAAACATCAATCGTAATATGTGTATATATATATATATATATATTTTGAAACAAAATAAAAAGATATTAAAATATATTATAAATATATTTTGAATTAAATCATAAATTAAGATCATAAATTAGAGAATCTTAATTTATATATAATAGTTGATGTATAAATTATTCATTATATTTATCAATTAATTTGTTTTGATTTTAATTAATTAGGAAAGTGGGACCTATTAGATTTTGGTTGTTTGGTTACATGTGTTAATAATTGTCTTGTTTGGAAACATGGATTGTAGAGATAATGTTATATTCCCTAATTATCCTTAATGAAGATTATAAATCCTAATAATATTAAGGGCAAATTTCAGGAACAACATTTATGTACCATGGACAAACTCCAATTTTTTAATAGTATTGATTTGAACTTGATGAAAATCATGTTTTTGTCAATAAAATGATATTTTGACGTATATTTGTGCATATATAGGCATAACTGGATAAATATATAGTAAAAAAAATTGTTGAATATGACAAAATAGTTATAGTAATATAATTAAGATCATGATATGTAGCCTAGTGATTAATTTATGATTATACTGACAATATATATCCTCTACCATCCAGATTTATTGGTCGGGTTTGCTGCCAGCAAATGTCGGTTGTATTTGCAACCCGAGTTCGATCATCACTTGGAATGTATTCTGGTTTACAAAAGAATTAAAGAAGCGATTTTCTCCTTTCTTTTGATTAATATAAAGAGAGAAGAGATTCTTGGTGTTTTTTTAATGTCATACAAGATTCTTGGTTTTGACCCAAAAAATAAATAAAAATACAAGATTCTTAGTTTAAATAAGAACCTTAATCATTAATTCATGATTTGTTAGTGAATAACAACAGATGAGATCATACGGGTCTCCTCATAATCGTTTATTCTAATCACCACTAAAGATGAGTTGATAAGTATAATTAAAAAATAACAAAAAGACAAAAAGAATATATATCGAATGTTAATAGAAGTGACAGACAGTTTTGAAGAAGAATTAGCAGAGAAACGATGAAGGAGGCGATCTCATCACACTTGCAAGCTTCTTCTTTGTCTTTACCTTCGTCTCCCATTCTTCGATCATCTCATCGTCTTCACTAGATTTCTTTCTAAAATCCCTCACTCGCTGCTCGTCACTCGAAATCGAGAGGTGATTACTGTTGATCGCAATCGGATTCTCTGATCATTTCTTCTTTGGAAATATTTTCTGATGGATTCTCAGATTTCGTTAAATTTCGAAGACACACCGACAACATGAAGTTTGTTCTTATGTTTCTGTTTTTGTAGGGATTGATTAGGTTTCATATTAGATTCAGATAAAGGGATTAAATGTTTACTGGTAGTTACATGGATACGAGATCAAACATGACGAGTATGAATCGAGGATCCAATGTGGATCTCGAGGATCAGTTCCAGAGGGAACTCGAATCTCTGCTTCACCAACATCGTAACCGCCAAACATTTGGACGACAACCAGAGGGAGACGTCCATGTGCACAGAAGCGGAAGCGCCCCACCGACGGTAGAAGGTTTGTTGAGAGCTATAGATAATCAGTACTCTGATTATATTACAGAAGCTGGGAACATTACCACTAACAATGGCGTGGAGCTTTTGTCTGACGATGAGTTACGTTGGCACCCTGCGTATCTCTCGTATTACTATTCCAACGAGCATTCAAACCCGAGGTTGCCGCCTCCGTTGCTGTCTAGAGAAGATTGGAGGATTGCTCAGAGGTTTCATAATAGTGAGTCTGTCTTTGATCCTGTTGGAGAATGGAGGAAGAAAGTGGTTGAAGCCGACAACAACAACAACAACTCCTCATCGCTCTTCTCTGTTCAGCCAGGTGTTGAGCAGGCAGAGAATGATTTGATTGAACTTAAGAATGCTGTAGCACAGGGACGCTCTCAGAAGACCCCTGTGCAACGCTTAGATCCGGCTCTTGGACCGAGAAGGAAGAGCTTTGCTGATATACTTCAGGTAGTGTCTATACATTTTGATGCTTATATTCCATTCTGTGAGGTGCCTGAATACCTCTACTTGGTTGTTTTGTAACCTTTACAGCAAGGACTTGACCGAGATGCAGCCTTATGCAGCCAACTCTCTCGGCCTGCGAGTTGCAACACATTCCGTGACATGAAAGATCCTGCGGTCTTGTCTAATTTCAGTGCGGGTGGATTCGATAGCCCATTAGCATTCCATGAAACATTACATTTTGCTGCTCAAAACGGTCCAAACACTATGCTAGGTTCCACCATGAGTTCTCCAGTGCCAAGGAATAGAACTCCCGACTCACATCTAGTCGGGCGGCGGTCCCCGGCCCCAGGTCTTCCCCCTATTGGTACCAGAGTCGGTGGTCCTGTCGAGAAAAAGAATACGTTTGGAAAAGCCATCCAAAACTCAGAGTCTTACACTGCTGCTGATGTTGCTGACAGACTTTCGAGGTTGAACATGTCAGAGATTAGTCAAGTAAATGATAATCATATGCAGTCCCCGCTTCATGTGGAATTAGAGAATCAATCTGATGTCATGCGTTACATACCCAACGATCATAAGAAGGCTTTGCGTCAACAAAATATTGTTATGACAGAGTCAAACGATCACTTGTTTTCTTCAGATTATGGTGGAGTTATGAGTGGCTATGGAACAAGCCATGGTGCTTCAACGGTGGGTTCTCACGGACAGGTCAACATCCCTAAAAACTCCTCTTCAGCGAGTCTTTACTCGACTTCAGACCGCTCTAGATTAGGAAGCGTGGGCTTATCAGATGTCAATATTCAGAATGCAAATATCAGTGGAACGGACTTCTCCACAGCTGGTGGCTACTTGGTAAATAATAAGTTGAATTCATTAGCTGAGCACTACTCCGCTGAAGGTATCTCACTCTTCCTCCTTCTCATAAACACAAAAAAACGTATTGCTATAGGTTGATCTATTTGGTTTTATCCTTTTGTTTCAGGTTCACATTTGACTGGGGAAGGGGATAGACAAAGCCTGAATAGATTGATGAATCAAGCTGCTTCTGAGCTTCACACTCCAGTTATTGACCCCCATTACAGCCAGTATCGGCATACAACATCAGCTACCGGTGCCCCAAGTGACCATTCTCTTCTTAGAAACAATTTTGGGACTTCAAACGGAGATACAACCAATGAATACCTCGCGATGTTACTTGCTCAAAACAGGCAACAGCTGGGTAATCTCAGTGCTGCAAATCCGAGATTCTTTGAGAATCCTTCTTATGATCTCGGCAGCATGTATCTAGGAAACCATTTACCTTCTCCTTCCAAGAATTCAAGGAGTCTCCAGAACATGCGAATGTCACAATCTGTCTCGATGATGAAAGTTCCTTTTGGAGGATTACAGGGATCTTCCCATGTAGATATTGGCAGCACAACGGAAGCATCCTTACTAGAAGGGTTCAAAAACAACAAGACAAGGTCTTTGGAGCTTTCAGAAATAGTTGGGAATGTGATTGAGTTCAGGTATTTACCGTGTCTTATCTAATATACTTCATTTACAGTTACTTGTTCACGTTTGTCTTGATTTCACACATACGTGCAGCATGGATCAGTACGGAAGTCGTTTCATTCAGCAAAAACTTGAGACTGCAACAGATGAGGAAAAGAATGCAATATTCCCTGAGATACTTCCTTATGGTCGCACTTTAATGACAGATGTTTTTGGAAATTATGTCATTCAAAAGGTACCAGCTGTGGCATCCAAATCATTTCATTACAAATGGCTAGATGTGTCACTTTAGTTTATGTTTTGTTTTCTTTTTTCTGTTTTAGTTTTTTGAGCATGGTACAGACAAACAGAGAAAAGAACTCGCTGAACAAGTTACTGGCCATGTTTTGGCTCTCTCGTTACAAATGTATGGCTGCAGGGTTATCCAAAAGGTACTCGATACAAAGGCATTGTTTTGGCACTAATTATTGTAGAGATAGGCTTTTGGCTTTTCTGAGGGTTTCCCTATCTTGTTTCTGCGATAATGATACAGGCATTAGAGGTGGTTGATTTGGAGCAGCAAGCTCGAATTGTGAAAGAGCTTGATGGTTCTGTTATGAAATGTGTTTATGATCAGAACGGTAATCATGTGATCCAGAAGTGTATAGAGCGTCTTCCTCAGGATTGGATACAGTTCATTATTTCCTCATTTTACGGGAACGTCTTAGCTCTTTCAACACATCCTTATGGATGCCGTGTAATTCAGGTTCGATTTCTACATAACACCTTTTTGGTTTATTGGTGACAGAATCAAATTTTCAAACAATACTTGCACGGCAGAGGGTACTGGAGCATATTGATGACAAAGAAACCCAACGGATCATTATGGAGGAAATCATGCATTCAGTCTGCACTCTAGCTCAAGATCAGTACGGAAATTATGTTATTCAGGTAAATTTCTGAATGCTTGCTTTACATTCTTGCTGCATGAAAATGGAAGCCCTGATAATGATTGACCTTGCTTCCGGCTGTAGCATATCATACAACACGGTAAACCACACGAACGGTCAGAAATTATCAATAAGCTTGCTGGGCAGATTGTGAAGATGAGTCAACAGAAGTTTGCTTCTAATGTGGTTGAAAAATGCTTAACATTCGGCGGTCCAGAGGAACGTCAGGTTCTAGTGAATGAGATGCTTGGTTATACTGATGAAAACGAGCCTCTTCAGGTTCTGCAACTAAAATAACCTTTGCTCGCTCATGTCAATGTCTCAGAAGTCTCTGCCACTAACGCTGAAACAATTTGCAGTCGATGATGAAGGATCCATTTGGGAACTACGTAGTGCAAAAGGTTCTTGAAACATGCGATGATCAAAGTCTTGCACTCATTCTTTCTCGAATTAAAGTACACTTGAATGGCTTGAAGAGATATACATATGGGAAACACATCGTTGCCCGGGTTGAGAAACTTATCACCACTGGAGGTAAACATTTCTTCTCTTTCTCTCTGTATAAATTCACAGGTCATGATCATGATCGTGAACATGTATCATTTGTTATTTTTGTTTCTACAGAGAGAAGAATCGGGCTCTCGTCATCTTTAACCGCAAATGCTACTCCTTAGCCAGATGAGTAAGTAAATCTTAAGCTTATAACACAACCAGAGAAAGAGGGACAATTTGATGAACAGAGAGCTAAGCAAAGCACCGGTTCATGTTTATAGTATATATTTTGCAAATAATGTGTAAATAAAGTAGAGGGGTTTAGATTTAAGTCAGTAAATAAATGTAGTTTGGATTTACACTGGCCTAGTGTATAAAATGAAGCCTTGCTATTTTATTATGTAAAGCAATGGCTTGTTTTTGGTCTTATTCTACAATCTACACAAAACAACTATGTAAGATATCTTGAGGCTTTGGTCCCCAATAATTTCAATATCTATTGTTTTTAACCACTAAAGTTTTGAATTGAACATTTTACACCCACCAAAGGCAGAGTAAATACTGAATTTTTTGATGTGATAAACTCGTCAAGTTTCATTTTTGCCAACCAGCCCCATCAAAGTCTCAGAGTGAGACAGGATTTGGTTCATCCAACGACAATTCCAACATATGTACCAAAACCAGGGGCGGATCTATGTTCTAAAAGTGGTGGCACGTGCCCCATACTCATTATAGAAATTGTCCAAGGAACGAGTTCAGTTGTTGATTCATTTGGCTGATTGGTCAGTGATGGCTTTTGTAGTCTCAAATGGAACGAGAACGAATCTTCCTCCCACCACTTTTTTGTTACCCATGTTCTATTTTATTATCATTTATGTGTAGTCATATATCTCATATTTATTTTCTTTTTGCATCTTACTCCATTTTTTTTTCATTCTCTCTCTTATATACTGGTTGCATAATTGCATCTATATTTTCAATTTTCATTACATATTAATTTTCTCTCTTTCACCTTTTTAATGTCAATATGTTGTTTTAGTATCAAATAATTTAAAATCTAACTTGTAAAAAGTTATTTGGTTATCATATATCATTTTTTAAAAAATATCATTTTATGTATTCTTGTATATATATAAACAGATCTAAAAATCATGAAAATAGTATTGTTTATTAGTTATTTTTCAAAACTCAAAATTCAAAATGTATTATAAGTTACTGTTTTGAATAAAAATTACATAAGCATTACTTTTATTATGATTTTGTTATTATTATATGTGCCCCATACAAATATTTGGTCTAGATCCGCCCCTGACCAAAACTATGTAATGTATCAACCAACACTATCTCTCATACAACTGAACCTGCTTCTTCTTCATTACATTAATCTCATTTCCAAATGATATCGCCCAAGAAGCGCAGAGCAGGGACACCTCTGATCTCCATGTCGACTAGCGGAGCCTCCATTAATGTCAAACCAGAGAGTTCTGAATCCTCTCGTATCATATCAAGAGCGCGCATTTGGTCCTGCATGTTCATTTTGTCACGTTTAGATGCATTTCACCACAGCAAAACATAAATGGAAAACATTCTCTTTGATTCTTTGGTCGAGGAGTAGAAAAGACCAATCTTCAGTTTAAAAGAGGAATGATAAGTTTGTGTGTGTGCATGTGTACGTATATATATACCTTTCTCTTTATGGAACAAAATTTGCAGTCTGAGGAGGATGGCGGGAGAATCTGGTTAACAACAAGTCTTCTGACAGGGACACTTTCCTTCTTCAATGAAGCACTTAATCTAGAAGACTCACTGACAGCCATTACCTTCGAGATGTCAACAAACATTAAGAACGGTGAGAAGTCTTAAACTTTAAATGGATATGTTCTTAGACAATGCATGTTTGAAGATAGGAGGACCCCTAACAAGATGTATGTGTGTATATTACCGTTGGGATAGTGACAATGACAAATTCTGTTGACTCTGTGTCACGAAAAAGCTCGCGAACTTTAACCATTCTTTCTCTCAGTCGTTCCAGTTTGTCGGCCTTTCACATTCACAGAAAATTTAAAAGGAATGAAACGGTGTCCTCTCAAGACGACAACTACTATATCTGACAATGTATACAAAAGACTTACAGCATCAGGCCGGTTATCTTCTTTCCCAAAGACCGATTTGATTGCTGATGTAGCCGAGGTTATTTTCTGCCTAAGCTGTAGATGCAGAAGAGAGAGTTAAGAAGACAAAGTCTCAGAAACTGATACGCACTTTGGTGAAACAAACTAACACATGAACGTAGAAGAGTGATTTATCTGACTGACATCTCCCACCTTCAAGATTTTACCTATGGACGCGTCTAGGAAGTCTGGTAAGGAGAGTAGCCTAAGCGTATGACCCTGTATGTAGCAACGACATTTGTTAATTTTGCTATAAGAAAGGAGGCAAGTTATCAGTAAAGCTTGCTCACCGTTGGTGCAGTATCAAACACGATTCTGGTGAACATGTTATACTCGGGTGATTCCAGAAACTGAATGACCTGTGAACAACCTTGGCTATCAGCAAGAGACAAGCACACAAAACACGAAGAAAATCATGACGAAAGAAAGAAGGATCAGATAGAAAATCAGTTACCTTAGAAATGGCAATCGCTTCATCTAATCCAGGAGGTGGTGTGTCGAGTAATTCTCCAAGTTTAAGTTCCCCCAACTTCATCAACCAAAAAAACGAGTCAATATCATATGATTAGTATCAGAAACAACAAAACTCACACGGCTACCACAGAGGAATACATTATGATTAATTAGCCACTAACACCATTTTGAAACACATTTCAGTAAAACAATTCCACCAGAAAGTTGACACGATGCTACAACAACATACCTGTTCTACAAGCATCCCAAGTCCCATACCATCCATAAAATCTTTGACTCCAGTTCCTCCATTCATCTGGGAGGCACTACGAAACTCTTCTCTAGCCTTCTCAGGGTTTATCTGTTGCAGGGCTATAAATTAAAACTCAATTTGAGTGTAAGGATTATAACCACAGAAACCAAAGATGCCCCAAAACATAAACTACAAATAAACATACTTCTAGAGCAAATAAAGGAGATTCAGGTCCTTCAACAGGCACTAGCATTCCTCCAGTCAAGTCCTAGTAATCAACAAAAACAATAGAGACACACCAATCATATGTATTTCATCAATCAAACCAAGACAAAGTAACTCTTTTTTTTTAACAGAATTTCATCGTTTACCTGAGCAAAAGAATCGCTCAAGGAATGTGCTGGATCTGTGGATACAACAAGAGTTGGGTGTCCATTGTTGGCGAATCTCACAGCTAAAGAAGCAGCACAGCTAGTTTTTCCCACTCCTCCTTTACCTCCGAGCATGTAATACTTTCGTTTTGTGCCGGAGACCATCTCATCGAATTCCGACACCGTCTCCGCTGTGCTAGCTACTGATTTCACTGAACCCACAAATCAAAAGAGAAGCTTTTCGATCACTCTAATACTTAATTACATGTTTCAATCAGGACAAGGGGGAAATTTTCGGAATTCGAACCTTGGAGAGAGTTTTTATGGCGATTCTGTTTGACGGAGAGAGAAAGAATCGCCGGCGAGATTGTGGATGAGGAGAGAGTTGTTCGAGATGAGAAAGAGATGAAATCAATTCCCGATACGAGAGTCGGTGACGAGAATCTCGGTTTACTTAGAGGAGAAGAAGATAACAGAGAGGACGAAAGAGTCGCCATTTTTGCGTCTGCTTTGCTCCTCCTTCTTACTTGTGAGTTGTGAATAATGATGCTAAGACCCAGAGGCGGTGCCGAGAAACTTTTATTATCGTGTTCTTGCTGCGAACACATAATAAGTAAGTCCCAAATTTGGCTTTCTTTTTCGTAAGTCATAATACCAAAAAAATATTTTTACTTTTTAGTATTATTCAAACATAAGATAACACACATATGATCGATAGCGTCTCCTCACAACCATCTGGATTGTTTTGGCCATCTTCAACTATCTCTTTTATTTTAGTGTGTTTGAGATTTTGGTCAATGGTAGATAACCAAATTTGGGTTATCTTTGGTTTTCTGTTTCGTGTGCGTATAATTTAGGGTTATAGATTTGTTTTTGACGATCTCGAAAAAGTGTCGGTCTTATCATTTGTTGTGTTTAGGATAGAATCCGATTATCCCATCTTCATGTGTTGATGAATCTTGAAACTATTATCCTCTCGCCGTCCTTAGAATAATAGGTTTTCTCCCATGGTCTTTCTGTAATTTGTTCTTGTAAGGTAAGCCTCTACTGAGGATGCAAAGTTCTAGATTTAGACCCTTTTCGGAAGAAGATTAGGCGGGTAGGAGTTAGTTTCTCGATATTTTCTTATTAAGTTCTGGGTAGTCGTATTGTTTTGGTCTTGTCCGTTGTGGTTTCTCTATCTTCGGATCTCATCCGTTTGCAGTGTCAGGTCCACTCGAAAATGATTTGTCTTCCGACTCTTCCGGTATTATCGCATGCTCTATTATTGGCCTTAAAATCCTGGTTGATGCTTCCATTGTAATTGGTTTAAGTTTTGGAAATTTATTTCCATTGTAGTTTCCCTTATATGTGCTTTGATCATGTTTGCTTGTATACTAAAATTATATTTTGGTTTGTATTAAATAATAAAATGAGTGTTAAAAAAGAAAGATAACACACATATGTTGCCAAAAAAGAAGAAGATAACACACATATGCTTCAAATTCTCTGCTCCTAACAAGAGAACTCCTAGTTTTAGAAAGAGGATTTTCTCTCCAAAGTCTGATTATTTCGTTTTCTTTTCTTCTTCTCGGATTTTATTTTTCCAGAAGAGGAGGTTTCGATTTTCGGTTTCTAAGCGATTTTCCTGTTTTGATGTTCATATTTCCAGATTTTTGATCAGATCCTCTTCTCGATCTAGATTGGTTCTTGTTTTCATTAAGGTTTCCAGATTCTCTCGCTTAGCTCCCATATGAGTTTTTCCGATTATTAACAAAAATTTCTGATTCTCTTTCCCGGTGTTTCTTATCGTCGCAGAGGCCGGTGTTCTTCCTCATCTCTCTCGGTCGTATCATTCTCTTAGAATAATATCGACATCGCTATTTCCGTCTGACCGGAGTTAGAAAGCCAAATCGTTATAATGGATTTGGCCGACGGTGACGCTTTCTAGGTATGGTTGTTTCCGGTGAGGTGCTTGAAGCAATTGTTCTCTCTTTGTGGTTTCTCTTCTTGGTAATCCTTTGGAAGAAAGGTGGGATCGGCAGCTCGGACTTCATCAGCGACAGAGTTTTAGCTGTCACGGTGACTATTCCAATGATTTCTCCGGTGTAGGGTTCTCCGTGATTGTTGCATGATGACAATGGCTTTGCGCTCGACACATGTCCTCTCTTATGTGTCCTTTGTGCTTATCCCTATATTTCATTTGGGTATTGGGCTTTACTGGGCATGCTATTTCTTTGCTCTGTTTGGACTTTTAATATTTCAGTTCGTGTTATATATCTTTTGCTCTTATAGATTTTTCTATATGAAAAAATAAAATAACAAGAGAACTCAAACATGTGTCTAAACAACAACTCAAAGTTCACACAAAAACACATGAATGTGCAAAGCTCAGTGAGCTTAACTGTTAGTTAAGTGTTTGAATGGCAGCATCACTCACCATGTACTGATTTAGATACAGATTAAACCATCTTTTTCTAAACGAACTTTTATTTATTCATAAAAATAGTTCGCATTTGTTTTCTAATAAAATTTTGTTTTATATGTTTGCAACACCAAATATTATTAAATGATAAACAAAATCGCTTTTGGCCACACTCGAACTAATCTACTCAAGGCTATTATTCAAAACCTAAATACTTAGAAGGATCAGAATATGGTTCTATTTGTCTTAGCTTGCACCTTCACTTCAGCCAAGGAAGTCTTCCCTAGCATGTTCATCATATTGAATCCATACTTTTTTAGTATTTTTGCTTGAGAGGAATGTGAACCTTAGTTTCGGATGATAAGGAGAAACAGGGCTCATGGAGATAGAAGCATATATAGCATTTTAAGCTTCTCTCTCGTTTTATTATTCCTAATGGATGCCTCCTTCCATTTCCATTATGCCAACACCTTGTTACCTAGTAATAACATTGCATCAATTGCGAACCATTCTCTCTCACCTTAAGTACTCTTGTTATTTCTTAGTGCTGAATATACAGCCCTATGCGTAATGCCTCACCAGGTTGTTGCGTGTGGTACAATCCATAAAAACAGAGCATTTAGCCATTTATCATACAAAGAACATATAAGTTTCAAGTCCTGAGAATATTCAGTGTCATGGAAATCAAGAAAAATTATAAAACACAAATCTTGTAAGAGAGAAGAAAAAAGTTTCATAATTAAGAATCTTGGACGAAGATCTGTCAAAAACGATTTCAACAGATCGGAATCGGAGCTCCGTTCCATTCCTTGAGACATTCCAACAAAGGATCAATAAGTTTTCCATCACAAATCGCCGAGAACACTTTATCAAACACTTCCCCCGGTGACCTAACATTCTCTCCAGTAAGCAGCTCTGTCTCCAGCTCAGCGCGGACCAACCGGTACAACGGATAAGACCGGCACTCCTTAATCCGGTTAGCTATAACCGAACTCCCTTCCTCATATTCAACCCGGACACGTTCCACTTCTTCCGGGAGAAGCAATTTCAGCTCAGACTCAAACGCTCCGATTTTCTGGAAAACCGATGTCGAAACATTAGCCTCCCGGTCTGGATCCGCTATAGCGTGGTCCACAAGAATATGTCTAAGTTTCTGCATCAACGGGTAAGTAAGACTGCATGGATCGTCTACGTAGGAGAAGACATACTCCCGGTCAACCACTTGGATGACATCGCGTTCGGTGAACCTTAACGAATGTAGCTCACCGTTAGCACCAACTGTGAAGACCCGTTTCGCTACCTGGCTCACCGCGGCCTTAACCGCTTTCTTTAAATTCTCTTCAAGATGTCTCAGATCGACGGCTTGACATAGCCCAACTAAGTAGGTCGTGGACATTAGCTTGAGAATATCAACGGCTTCCGCGGTTTTCCGGCTGGATATCAACCCAAGGGAGTTAACGTCTTGGTTATGCTGCTCAGCGCTTTGGACGTGGTTGGTCACGGGGTTAGCCAAGAACTGAAGCTCAGAGCAATAAGAAGCCATAGCTATTTCCGCGCCTTTGAACCCGTAATCAAGACTAGGGTTTCTTCCACCGGATAGGTTAGAAGGTAAACCGTTGTTGTAGAAATCATTTACCAGTTCAGAGAACTGTGCAAACATGAGTTTCCCGATTGAAGCGATGGCTAGACGGGAGTTATCCATGGCTACACCAATCGGTGTACCCTGGAAATTTCCGCCGTGCAATGCTTTGTTCCTCGACACATCGATTAGAGGATTGTCGTTGACCGAGTTGATCTCACGCTCTATCATTTTAGTCGCGGCTCTGATCACCTCGATCTGTGGTCCAAGCCATTGGGGTGACGTCCTTAGCGCGTACCTGCAACTTAATAGAAAACATATCTCAGCTAACCAAACCAAACATCATTTCAATTTGGTCGGACTTCGGTTCGGTTTCAGTTCGGTTTTTCGGGTTTTTTTTGCCGAAAATAGCCGAAATTTATTTCGGTTCGGTTTTTAGTTTTTCGGTTACTGATTTTTTTCCGCAAGTAACCAAAAATTCGAGAAAAATGGTTAATTTCGGTTTATTTGCTTATTCGGATCGGATCGGTTCGGTTCGAATAGTTTCGATTAATTCGATTAATTTTGAGTATATTTAGGTTATTTCGGTTCTGTTCGGTTTCGTTCGAAAAATTTAATATATTTTATTTTGATTTATATAAAAAATCGATGAACCGAACGGTTCGAACCGAACCGAACCGAAAACCGAATATAGTTTTTAAAACCACTTAAAGAACAAAATTAACCGAACCGAACTGAACGGAAATTTTTTGGTTTGGTTCGGATCGGCAAATTCAGTTCGGTTAAAAGTCCCAGAGCTAATTTCAACCCAAAAAGTCTGTTACTTGAGAAGCAAGAAACGTTACCGATCTTGTTTAGGTTTTTGAAGAGGATCCATTTCGTGGAGCTGTTGAGCTTCTTTAACGTAAGAGCTTCCATCTAATATATGTTCCATAATCGCAGCGGCTTCAATCTGACCTGGATGATGCTTGAGTTTATGCGTTAGATGATCAGTAAACTCCTGTTTCCCTTGCATAACCTCTGCGAACATCGCAGACATAACTTCAGACAAAACCGCCAAAACATTTGCCTCAAACAGAACCGTCGAGGCTAAACCCGATCCAACCGCTGTCCCGTTCACGAGCGCCAGTCCTTCCTTTGGCTGCAGCTCGAAAAAGGACGATACTCCGGCGAGCCTAAAGGCATCGGAGGCAGTGAGAGTCTCACCAGAAGGACCCACGGCTTTTGAATTGGGACGGCCGGTGAGGAGACCGGCAATGTAAGAGAGGGGAACAAGGTCTCCGGATGCGGTGATGGTGCCACGGAGAGGGAGGCAGGGAGTGATTTCTTTGTTAAGAAGCTTTGTAATGGCTTCAAGAATTTCAAAGCGTATTCCGGAGTAGCCTTGGAGGAGAGTGTTGACACGGACGAGCATTGCCGCTCTCGTCGCCGGCTTAGGCAGCGTGTGTGACGTGTCTCCGACGCCGGCGCCGAATATTCCGGCGTTCAGGAATCTATATCGCGTCATAAATTTGCATGTTGCCATTAGTTTCGTCCGTGACTAAAAAATATTAAAAACATTTTCTACGTTTTTATTCAAAATACTTTCAAAATGACTGAAAATATATACTCCCTCCATTTCATAATGTTTCATGTTTTAGACATTTCACACAAATTAAGAAATAATTAATATCTAACTATAAATGCATATTTCTCTTTCATAAAAACACTTTCCAATAATTATTAACCAATAATAATTCAATATAGATTTTGGAACTCACAGTTTATAAACATTAATTAGTAAAAATTGCATAGAAAACCTAAAACATAAATCTTTATGAAACAAATTTTTTTTCTAAAACATGAAACATTATGAAACGGAGGGAGTATCTTACATAAAAAGTGGATAAGTTAAGGCGTGTAATTAATAGGACAAATAATTATGTCTCATTTTAATCACTTATTATTATCCAACACCAAATTAATTCAGGTAATTTTTTGTCAACATTCAGGTAATTAATATTGTCACAAAAATATTCACCTAATAATAGTTATTAGGTACAACCATTTCCTAAAAAATGAAAGCTTTTAGGCAAAAGAGAGATGACCAAGATCAGTACATTTTACTTGTCCCACCATTTTTATACCCAAATTATTTTATTCCTTTCTCCTTAATAAACAAATTTATGGGTCTAAACTTTTCTCAAAATATATAAACTTCCAACGCATTTAATTTAAGTTTACAAGAAATTCAAAATATAAAAATACCATGCATCATTACAAAAGTTGTACTTACTTACCTATAGTATAATTAATCTATATAAATTAATACTATAAATTAATATTTTGATCTCAAATTAAGTTATTGATAAATTAATATATTTCTAAATAATAAAATATATATGATGGTTTCAACGTTATTAATTTAGAGATTTTATATATTATATTTTATGGTATTCCAAAATTTATTCAGTAGACTAAACAAATTCATTTAATTTTATAACGTAATAAAAATGAGAAAATAGTATTATGTACCTAATATGTTAGAGCATCCTCAATGGTTAAGAACCTCATATGGGGTTCTTAGTAATAAAATATTAATATTTTTAATTCATTTAGTTAAAGAATTAAAATTTAGTTTTGAAAAAAATTTAACCCAATTATATAGTGACACATGTTAAATGAGTCTCTTAGCAAGAACTCTAAGGTTCTTAAATAAGAACTCTAAGGTTCTAGATAAGAACCTCACATCTACCTCTCTCCTACTTTTTATTATTTTATCAATTTTCATGTTAAGAAACTCTTATAAGAACCTTATTGTTGGGAATGCTCTTATTTAGAAAACAAATATTACCTAATAAGCTCCTTTTGAAGTGCACCACCTTCTTTGGTTCGTCTATGGGAAGTTGCACCAAACCCTGTGGTGACTCCATAACTGTCAGTGCCCCGGTTCATGCTCTCCATCACCCAGTCGCTACTCGCCTTTACTCCAGCACGAGCCTCCTCCGCCAGCTCCACCTTCACTCCTCCGCTAGCCACGGCGGCAACTTGACCAATCGTCAGCGTCTCTCCTCCTAACCGCACGGCCCCTTTTCTGTAATCTTCCACCATACGTTTCACCTCTTCCAAGTGGCTCCCTTTTAAAGCTTCCGCCGCCGCGTTCCAGTTCAACGGATCGCCGGAGACGGCGACTATATCGTTGTTGTTTTGTTTGCACAACTCCATGGATTGATAATGTGATCTTAATGTGTTGACAATATTATACGAAAAAAATAAGCACTAAAAAGGATTACAAAGGAAATTTTATTTGATTGCAAATAAATTTCCTGAGAGAAATGTGAGCGACAATGGAAGTTTTAAATAGAGGCAAAAACTAAGAGTTGGTGAGAACCAGACGAGTTAGTTGAAATGTGTCTACAACCGTCGGATGTTCATTGTAATCTTACTTGTCGATCTTGAGCGTCAAGTATTGCCAGAGATAGGGACACGGTATTTGCCTGCGAGTGTGACGAAGACCACAAAACCAAATTTCATAATATCTATATCAATTTTTTTTATTGTTTGAGACTTTTTTCCTTTCTTGTATGGAATGTTGATAAAATGTTCTTCTCTTTTAACAAACAAAAATAGTAATGTCATTAATAGCTCATCCACCATCAAATATCATCGAGATAGCTCGCATATATTATCATATATATAATGAGAGACTTTTTTCTCTCTTTCTCAGGTTTCCACGTCAGCCAAAAATACAATCCTTCTCAGGCTTCCACGTCAGCCAAAAATACAATCCACGTGGCTTAAGGTTTTTTTCTTTCTTAGAGCATGTCTATCGTAGTATCTTAGGAGTTTTTAAGCTGAGTTTCTTAGGAGTTTCAATTTTAAAAAAAATGAATAAGCCTAATATACTTTAGGATCGGTCCTTATTTAAGCACTTTAAGAACCAGTATCTTATCAATGTGGCACTTTCTCATTGGTCTTCTTTTTTCTGTTTTTTTCGGTCAAAATCCTCGCTCCTCTCACTCTGTCTCTATCTCTCTCCTTCACTCTGAGATCAAGCGATTACCTCCCATGGCAAAAATCTCTGAAGTGATTATTTAGCTCTTTTTGTTCTGCTTCTTCATCCTTTTTATGGATCTTGGAGTTCGGATTCAAAGTTCGGTTTCGGTCAGGAAAATGGGTCTCCGGGTCAAACAGAACTGGGATCTCGTTTTAGCAACAAGGAAGAGAGATCCGGATTGGACGGTGAAGATTGCTGGAGGAGCTCGACAAACGGTGGCAATCTCCGGCGTATTCTCCGCCGTTTCTTCCTACATGATTCATGTTCGGTAGAGAATACGCGAGGAAAGAGCTCGGCGGTTTAATCGAAGAACTCCGTCGCGGAGGTTCTGACTCTTCTTCTCCTCCCCATTCGTGAATCGTGAGTTAGGTACTCCAATTTCCTAGGCATTTTGATTCGAAGACGGAAGCTCTTAGTTTCGATTTGGATTGTTCTATTTATGTCACTTCCAGAATGTTTCATAATAATTTCTTACACTCTGGTCTGAGCAAGTATTGTATAAACGTTGTGTTAGCAGATCATCCTTCAAGTTAATCAAAGTATGAAACTTTACCAGACAAAAAAAAAAAATTAAGAACCCACTCAAGAGTTCATCAATGGATGAACAAAAAAACAATGGGTTCTTAACTATTCCAAACTACTTGAAAAAACATTAAAAAATTCTTAAGAACCCCATTTTAGAATTCATCAATGTACATGCTCTTAAACATGCTGCAGGAAGCATTCCAATTCCATGAGAAACGCACTTTTTAGATCGAGGTCGAAAGACCACTCAGTTTCTGTCGTGATTCACATTACATACCTCTTTCTCTCTCTCTCTTCATCAATCCATGTCTCCCCTCTTTAGCGATCGATTTTGGAGTTTCAGTTGACCTTTTGTATTCTCCGATGGATGGCGTGCAAGCAAGATGCATCGGGATCAGGTGTCTGTCGCCACGAAGAATCATGGCTCGGTAGCTTACCTCACTGGAGACGGCCAAAGGGAGGAAGACGGCTATGCCGGAAAGCCGTGTGAGAGACTGTTGCTCGGTTAGGATCAGAAATTTCTCGGAGGATGGTCATGGAGTTGGCCAGTTTACATATTCGCCGCCACCAAGGACCATCGATTCAGGTAGCCTTCTTTGTTTCTCCCTAAATCAATTATTCCGGCGGATTGGAGTATAGCTTATTGATAAGGGTTAGGTTTAGTCTAGGTCTAATTAATGTTTGACATGATTTTTTCTACAAAAATACCTTTTAAAGGTTATTCATGTGTTATGAGAACTGAAAGATCCAAATGGAAACTAACTCTGATCCAATCTATCAGAAAAAGTGGAAGATGCAAATCAATTAGTTGAAGAGGTAGATGCTAATGTGTGAGTTTTAATTCAGTATCATAGAAGAGCAAGCATTGTATGAACATTACAGCGTTTAATTGGCCGCTCAAATGTAATTTCGAATTAAATTGTTTTCTTCTGTAATTAGAAATGCAAAGAAGGGAGACTTTGTTCAGCATTAGAATTGTTGAACCAATGACCCTCGCTGTTATATCTTCTCTGAAAGAAATCCCAGTCACTGTGTTTGGAGGAAAAGGAAGTGCAAACACCTTTGGATCTAATAACGTATTCCTGCTTGTCAATTTGCAAATTAAATAAATCATTCATCTTTTTATCACCCTTTTCAGCAAGACAAACAGACAATTTGTCCAGCGCTTGAGGCAGCTATAGATTATCAGCTGAAAGTATTGTCAGTTGCCATCACTTACGGAGGCAGTTCACTTCGTCTGTACAAAGATCATTTGATTGAAGCTACCTCTTCGACATTTAACTCTTCTTCTTGGAAGGTGTTATTTACTGAAACGACATCTCTGGAATCAAATGTGTCTTAGCGTGTGCTGTTTTTTTGTGATGTGAACTTTTAACTGCCTTGTCTGATGATTTGATGGTTTCCTTAAGGTTAATGGAGCTGGGGAACATCTTCTTGAATCTCTCCTTGGAAGTTTGATTCTTTACTATCATATTGATCAATACAAGTGCGTAATAACTCGAGAATACATGTCATCAATATCTTGGTGTGTTTTTTTGTCTCTTTAGTCATCACTCATATAACAAAAAGTTTCTGTCATTGTTAGATGTTTGTCTCATCACCCTGCTGCTCCTGCTTTGGAGGAATGGATCCGCACCAAATCTTCTTCTAAGGATGAGCAGGTGGCGCCTTCCAGGTGGCATGTTCCCACTAAAGAGGAAATTCAGTTTGCCAACGAGCTTTTAGACCTTCATCTTCAGTCTGCATTAAATGATCTTACGAGAATTTGCCAATCAAACATCAACTCTGAAACAGGTAATTCAGTCATTCCTTTGTGTGCTTTCAGGGGCGGAGCTACATTTGGGGCAGGGGGGGCAGCTGCCCCCGGTAATTTTTAATATTTGTCAAAATTGTAACTCATATAACTAAAAGTTCCTTGGATCAGTTGGATTGCCCCCGTTAAAATTTTCTCTTTGCCCCTTTTGTTGCCGAGTTCGAATCTTGCATCTTACAATTTTACCTTTTTATCAATTAAAACTAACTATTGATTTGTTCCTATATCTGCTCACTCCACTTCACTTTTATATAAATAATAGAATATTTATTGTATTTTTCATTCCATACTTTTTTCAGAGATAGTTCGTTAACTTATTTTTTCTTTCTGTTGTCAACGTCATTAACTATTTTTCATATACTTTTCAACTAATTATTTATTTTTATGAGTAAAGTTGTTTGTTTATTTATTTTTCCATTGTATTTATGAGTAAAGTTGTTTGTTTATTTATTTTTCCATTGTATCTATGTGTTTAGTTTAGTTTGGTTAGTATTAACAAAAAAACCATATAATATTTGTAAGAAAAATACTGAAGATATATGTTAAATCATATAAATAATATAAATATTTGTGTGTTTTAAATATCAACATTTTATTAATTTATGTAATATAAACAAATATTTATACATTTTAAATATGGTTTATTTTAATATAAAATACTATTATAATAAATATTTTAATTAATTTATGTCCCCGGTCAAAAATATTTCTGGATCCGCCACTGTGTGCTTTAGTCTCTCATCTAGGATATTTGCATATTTGTCAATCGTAGACCGATCTAGAAAAGTTTCTTGAATGTCAGACCGATGAAATGAGGCGAAAACATCAAGAGTTTCTTAAGCTATAGATAGATACATACAAACTATTAGAATATCACAACGGTATGCTGAGGCAAAAACAGCAACTGCCTCTCTTTGGACAGCAAGAGCAGTGTGCATATTTCAACACAAGTGACGTTGTAGCTGGCCCAAAACATTTGTAAAACCTGAGTGTAAATATTCTAAGCTCAAGGTAAAGTAAAGTCCTGAAATTTAAGCGACTAAAGATCTTGATTCTCTGTCTCAACTCAAACGCATTAGCTCCCACATAACACACAAAACTTTAAGTCCCACCTCAAATTAAATTCACTAGCATTTGTCAGATTCTACTTGAGATTTGCAGACAGAGAAAGAAACTTTTAAAAAATGCGCAAGTCTATTATCTGGAATAAATTGATCTTGATTCTCTTCTCTAATGGAACTGTTATTGTGACAAGATTTACAGGAGGTTTCAGTGAATAGTCATGATTCAGAAGTAATGAGGTTCAGACACAGGTGTTCATGATCATTGGAGGAACAACAAGGAGTGTGTACGTATGAACTGGAGAGAGGGCTACACGAGCTCATGGAGACAAGACAAGAATTTTGGGAAAAAATATAGCAAACACACCCCCGCGCGTGCGCGGAGGGTTTAGTCCCTAGTATATAGAATGTCATTTATTCCCGAGTGACTGCAATATATATACTAGGTCTAAATGGTTGTACATAGAGGAACAAAATTCATCAATCAATTCTGCTAAATTCCTCTAGAAACCATTCATTTAATATTTTTTATAAAACCAACTTTTTAATATATAAAAAATAGAGAGTTCCACTAAATTTTGTTCCTATCTTATTTAGTACAGTAAAAATTCAGTCTAACTTTACATAATTCCACCAAACTAATTCCATGAATATCTATTCTCTTTATTCCACTTACAGTACACGACCAAGATAAAATCTGGATATGTTGGTTACACTTATGACAACCAATTCACCAAAAGCAAAAATAAAACCAAGTTGGTGGTAGGAATTAGCTTGGGGCATAAATTTATTGGGTATGAAATTCAGAATTAACTGTTGTTTGGCTAGACGAATATGAGGTTATGTTTCAGATTTCATTAGAAAATCCAGAATCAGACTAATCATTGGTACTATTTTTTTGGAGATTAGTTAGGTTTCGACCAAATACTTCCATGTTAATTAAAAAAAAACATGAATTCATTTAGTTTATAAATGACTTTTTACTTGATGCATGTTAAAGATCTGTTTAAATCTGGATATGGGATCTTTTAAAAGTCACTGGAACTAAAACAAATAAACATTTTTGATTAGTTGAAGGAATATGGTTCGAGAATAATTTTGATCATGTTGATTATTTCTAAGTATAAACTATATATGATTTGACAAAAAAAAAACTATATATATGATTAATTAAAAAAAACAGTGGCAGACAAAAAAAACAAATTAAAAGACAGCACATAAATAATTAGACCATTGCAAAAGTGGTAAGAACACAAAATATTTTTTTTTTCATATAAGTTACGATGAGTCGGATCGATTAATCCTCTGGAATAGAATCCTATCCGAAAATTTTGATTTAATATATAGAGTATATATTGACAAAAAAATAATTAGACTATTATTGAATGGTTTGACCACAATTTCCGTCGAATGTGTCTCATATTTACCCAAAAAAACTACTAATATTCATATATATAGAAATTAACTTATTTGACTTTATGGGAATGGAAAGTCGAGTACGCATAATTTCCTCCCGGAAAGCTTACCAAACACATAAAATTGATTGCTGTGAAATATATTGGATAGAGTTGGTGAGGTTTTGGTGAAAGCCCCTCTTCACCAACCATAGTCATACCTCTCACCAATTATATATATATGAAATTAAACAGTAGAATTATTAGTACAAGTCATGTAAATTATGATAATATATGAATATCTAATATTATATTCATGTCTTAAAAACAAAAGCAAGATACATGTATACCAACCCTCTCGAATAAATAATATTGCCTACAATTGTAAACCATATACTTGTTTAAGGTTGCTTTAAAAAAAACTTGATTTGTTTGAGTCTCTTATCATTTTTGTTTGGAGAATTTGTTTGTTTGTCTTCATTTTTAGCAGGAAGATAAGAAACCACATCTAGGTTTGTTCAGAATTTAAAATATATAAATATATGATACATAAAATAAAGATCATATAATCATTTTAGATTCTTCCTAACGAGCCAGATTGGGTGTATATGATACCGACATCACACTATATAAAAATTGGCATGTTTAAAATGAAGAAGAGTGTTTGTTGGATTTGAGTAACAGCTTCCAAACCAAATGATATATGGTCCTCAGATCACATGTGAATTTTGTTTTCTTCTTCTTTACCTTCTTGGCAAGAAGTTCTTGCATGTGGAATTTGGACTAAAACTGTAAGAGTACATCTATAATTATTTTTGGTTATTCTAACTCAAATCTGAATATGACATTGTACGTTTTTAAAAACAACATTACATCTAACGGCTTGCCATATATATCGCCAATGACTACTTCTAAATCTGAAATACAACAAAAAGAAACTTCAAAATTTCTCATTACAAAATCAATATTTTGACGGGAATAATTGTTCATGGGTGATGTTTAGATGACTTCAAAGTAGAGAGGATGAAAACGAGCGTCGGTCCAATCTCAGCAGCCACTCGGCAAAAATTGTAGATCCTTGTGGTAGGTAAACGTTATAAACCAATTAGTGGACGAGCAAATTTGTCTTCTTCTTTTTGGTTGAGGATAAAAAGATGGGAGCTCATTTGTCATTCTTGAACAAAAATAGAGGCTAATGATTATTATCGATCCTTACATTTGAACAAAAAGCAAAGGCAATCCCCCGATACAATTTAATTACACCTTTTGATCATTAACCAAATCAACTCATGAATATCACACCAATAAAATAACATTTGTTGTTACCTCCTTCACTTTGTTTCTTGTAGAAATCAACCAAAACCATTGTTCAACATATATAATGGCTCCTAAATCTATACACGTTGGAGAAGATTTTAAACAATGTACATATTCTACTGTAAGTCTTCCTAACTATGTATATAGTTAATGTTGTTGGTCAATACTCAATAATTTCTGCAATCATTTGTTTGTTAAAATATCAATTTATTAACCACAACGAGAAAGAAAAAAAACAGAAGTTTTGCATGAATCTTTCGTATTCATCTCTTTTTATTTGCTTCCAACACCTTGCTGGATTTGAATCAAACTCGGAACATAATTAAACAAAACGGCCAACATGAATCTTCTACTCTAAAGATTCATTTGTTTGACTTCTATTGTCTTTCCCAATAATATGGCCAACTTTTTGCCGTCTAATTCATCCTTTCCGAAGTATTAGGATGATTTTTTTCTTCTTGTCGACCAAGGAACTTACGCCCTCCCAAATAAAAAAAGCTCAGACATGAAAATCAACTACTATGACCATCTCCACGACACCATTTTGGACTCACCAATCTTATTTGTCACCCATATCTCTCTGCTTGTTAAATATAAAGATCTAACAAGCAGAATCAAGAAATCAATATATATGTGTATATATATCTCGAAACCAACTATGACAACTAAGCTTTCAATAAAACTAAACCTTAAAACCGAATCAAAGCCCTCTTTCTCTTATTCACGCATCTCATCATGGAAGAGGGATCAGATTTGGAAGGTATACGCAAAGTTCAGCTTATAGCATATTTAAAAGACATTTGACTCAAGTCTTCCAAAATTTTATAAATTTTATATAAAAAAATATTTATATAATAGTTAAAATTATTTTAAATTATATTCAACTAAGTGTTTTTGATTAAATCATAATGATTTTACTAATTTGTTCTACGTTGTCATCAACATACCAATCCACAATTTCCGATACTCGTTATTCTTTTACCACGATCCCAATTCTTTATTCATAACGATACATTCAATTTTCATAAACACATTTTTTATCCTTTTTTATATTTTCTCAAATTTATTTTGTGTTTATTTATATAAATTTGAATTTAATACTTAGTCTTTTATTGTTCATTTTAATGATAATGATAAATATAGACAAATTGATACTTGCTTTTGATTTTGATTATAATAAGTCAAATTTGAAATGAGTATTATAGCCATGTATTTTCCAAAATCTTGAAGTAAAAGATTTTTATTCAATTTTTCTTTTAAACATTTTAGTTTTTTTTTAGTTTTTTTTTTTAAATATTTTGTGATAATGTAAAGAATTTACCTTGTAAAAATCGTCTTAATCCCCGCACAGTCTTTACACGACATTGCATACACATAGCCACAAATGAAATAGCGATGCCAACAATGCTCGTAGTCTCGTTCAATCTCAATTTGTTTTCTTAGCATCCCAATCAACTTTGGCATCATCATGAGGTTTCCATGATTTCTTAGTACAGTCATACAACTCTACTTGTGCTTCACCACAGACCTCATAACGGCTATTAGAAAATCTCAAGATTTTGTAATCATCGTGAGACTTATTAATGTCATAATCAATCTCGTAATTATCATAACACGTGAAATATTGCAAGAACTTCATCCATCTAATTTTTCTCAAAACCGGATTTTAGATTGTAAGCGTATCTTAATTCATTGAATGTGATATTCCAATCACCACACATGCATAATAGAGATGTTCTTGAACATTGTACATTTTATTGCAAGTCTTCATAGCTATATTATATGTTAATGTTATTAGTCAATACTCAATTGTATATGCAACAACCATTCAAATGTTTAACAATGATTTGAGTTTTAATTTTTGATCAATTGGATAAACTATATAATATATCTGAAATAAATTTTAAAATATTTAATATTTATTAAATAAATATATTTTCCACAGATAATATCTGCAACTCAAAAATATCATTTGTTGTTCATGAAACCTAGATGTGTATTTATACAAATCATTTGACTGGAGACAAATTGGGCAACATAGACATATTATGGAGAACCAACAAAAAAGTTCTGTATAGACTACATTGGTTATAAGATTCTTCCAAGACAGAGCTCATTGTATGAAAAATATGATAGAAATAATCTACTTCTACAAGACTTGAACAACATCACTCAGAAATGATAGAAATTGTACAAAGATGATATACCTAACCAACCAACTAGTGAAGTTAGATATCTGAACGTTCAAGAATATCTATACTATTAAAGCAGAAGTACATTTTAGAAACTGTCCATTCTTTTCAATTTATTTACATATAATGCCATTGGTTTTTTTTGTTTTATTTTTTTTCGTTAAGGACATAATAGTATTAAAAAAAATTTGGCAGTTTAAGAAAAAGGAAATGTTGTTGACAAAACAATGGAAATGTCTTTTACTTTTATTTCCACGGAATATGAGATCTTTGAAGTAACAAAATCTCTAAAAGATATTCAATAATTATTCTAATTTCAAATCATGATCTTTCAAGTAAGTAACAATATCAAGAATCACATAAATTTATACAAATTTAATATCAAAATTGTCAAATATATACTCACTAAATACCAATAAAATATTTCTAATAAATATTAGGTTGAATGTATTTAACCATCACCACGGGTATATACAAGATCGTATACAAATTGTAATATTCTCCAAAGATCTCTAATATATATTGATGGTTAAATAAAGATAATAACAATTGAATTAGTCATTAATAATATTTTTGAACATTTAACATAATACTTTGTATAAATAGACTACATATCCAACAACCTAGAATCACTTTCACGGCTTTTTCTTTTGTTTCTCTACTAGAGTAAAATTGTGGATGCTTGAAGGTGACATGACCTTTGATAAATAATCAAAGGTGATGCTTCTAGGTTGGTGTTCAAACATATGAAGGTGGGTTATTGTACACTTGATTTTATCGTAGGTTGAAATTCGAAGGACATGTAATTGTAAGAGAGGATATCGTTTGGTCTTTGGCCTTCAACTTATTTGTTTGTTTTATTCTTTGGTGAAACTAGAGAGGCTGATGATGATGGCAATTGTTATAGCTTTGATTGTAGAAAGATGGAGTCAAGTGCTTGCATAAACATGCAGTGTAAGAATGATAAATCCCGAAGTATTCGCTAAAATATTCAACATAATATTATCCTAATGATTATGATTTATCTAATTTAATCATTTTTAGGATGGATATGTGTGAATTCGTTCCGGGTTCGTATGATCGATCCGTGAGAATATTCTATATAAAGAGGATGCAAAGGTACAAAGTAAACAACTTTTTATACTTTAAATTCAAATGTTATGGTGAACCACTTTGTTTAATTTTGATTTTATTATGCAGTTTATATATATTTATGTGCTTCTTTTTTCTCTTGTAGAGTATTATTTGTCAAGTATAGATGTGATGCTACCTATGTTATTTCGGGAAGAGACACTAATCTCAGGTTATGTAAGGCCAAAGCATCAGAGAACTTGGGAGTTGTAAGCGTATGTGCCGTTTATTATTACACAATATTAGGTTTCTTTACTCAAAATGAAAACCAAAAATTGAAAAAAAGAATATTAACACAGCCTAAGCCATGAACTCAATAGTGAATTTCGATTGTGAGATATTTACTTGTACAACTTACGTTTCAACTTGACAATGGTAAATTCTCATATATTGATCGATAGATGTATCAGAGTTTACCAACTTATGAGGTTTGGTCCAAAACAAATACGAATCTGAAACAAATAAAACTATTATATAGTCACAAACAGATTTATATTACACCATATAAGGATGTGTAAACTTAGGGTTGTTAAAATGGTTAATAAATAGCGGATCTAAACGGGTTTAAACGGAATACAAAATACTGTGATTTTGATATCAAAAAATCAAAATTTTAAAAAACTAAAACTAATTTTTCTTTTCTTTTTTAATATTTTCGTATTTCATATTAAATTTAGAATTTAAAAGTTATTTTAAAAATTAAATTTAAAAAATAAAATTCGGCAACTACCTAAACGAGTTTAAATGGCTATGTTTTATGTTTGACGGTTTAAACTAGTGATTCTAAACGTGTCTTAAATATATATTTAAACGAGACGAGTCTAAACATACCGATTCCATCTGTTTTAACATATGTATAATAAAATTTTAAAAGAAAAACCAAAAAATAAATATTTTTACTAAAATAATTTCTTGATAAAAAATATTATCCCGCGCATCAAATCTAGTACAACATCTCAACAAACATGTCTCTACAAAAATCATACACTTCCCAACCAGAGTTTTAAATACAACGAAGACCATAAGATTGTTCTTCTATATGATATCTTGATGCTAGCAAATTCACCTGCAAAACATGTTTTACCATAATCAACTCAACTAGGTCGATCAAACAATACATCAAATTTCTTTAATCAATCCGGCATATTATAAAAATAAGTTTGTAAACAATTTCCAAGTTTCATATATTTATATTATATATTGCCAAATTGATTAAAAACTGATTAATTTGCATTAGTGAAAAACAAATTGGACATAAGAAAATCTCTAACGATCAAATGAATTCAAATGACTGGATTTCATGTCCGTTTAGTTTTACAACTACGAAAATCAATCAAATTTATTTAATCAATCCGGCATATTATAAAAATAAGTTTGTAAACAATTTCCAAGTATTATATATTTTTTGCCTACTTGATTAAAAAAACTGATTAATTTGCATTAGTGAAAAACAAATTGGACATAAGAAAATCTCTAACGATCAAATGAATTCAAATGACTGGATTTCATGTCCGGTTAGTTTTACAACTACGAAAATCAATCAAATTTTTTTAATCAATCCGGCATATTATAAAAATAAGTTTGTAAACAATTTTTAAGTATTATATATTTTTGCCTACTTGATTAAAAAAACTGATTAATTTGCATTAGTGAAAAACAAATTGGACATAAGAAAATCTCTAACGATCAAATGAATCAAATGACTGGATTTCATGTCCGGTTAGTTTTACAACTACGAAAATCAATCAAATTTTTTTAATCAATCCGGCATATTATAAAAATAAGTTTGTAAACAATTTTTAAGTATTATATATTTTTGCCTACTTGATTAAAAAACTGATTAATTTGCATTAGTGAAAAACAAATTGGACATAAGAAAATCTCTAACGATCAAATGAATCAAATGACTGGATTTCATGTCCGGTTAGTTTTACAACTACGAAAATCAATCAAATTTATTTAATCAATCCAACATATTATAAAAATAAGTTTGTAAACAATTTTAAAGTTTCATATATTTATATTATATATATTTGCCAAATTGATTAAAAACGGATTAATTTGCATTAGTGAAAAACAAATTGGACATAAGAAAATTTCTAACGATCAAATGAATTCAAATGACTGGATTTCATGTCCGGTTAGTTTTACAACTATGAAACCAATCAAATTTCTTTAATCAATCCGGCATATTATAAAAATAAGTTTGAAAACAATTTTCAAGTTTCGTATATTTATATTATATATGTGTGTCAAATTGATTAAAAACTGATTAATTTGCATTAGTGAAAAACAAATTGGACATAAAAAATTAGAAAAATTAGTGTTTTGCTAAATTCCAAGTTTGCAAACAATTTTCAAATTCATTTAAAAATTATATTATATTTTGTTAAATTGATAAGAAATCAATTGAAAAACGATGATTTTTTTTTTAAAAAAAAATTATGTAAATCTTTAAAACCAATTGAAAAAACAAACTTCTTTAATAAATTCGGCATACTAATTTTTTATTTTGCATGTACAAAAATAAATAAATAAAAACTTATCTTTGCATATGAAGTAATTGCCGCTCCTTTCTCATACGGGATATGAACCTAAAATAATTCCAAATTAATGTTTGGTTAGATTAAAAAAAAAAACTAACTGTCTACATTTAAGAATAAGTTTTAAGCGATAATGCTAAATTAACAGAGCAACAACCTAAGCAAACACCAAGACACTCAAGACACTCATGGTATTTTGTCGGTTAGAAAAGAGTTTGGTTGTAAACAAAATACCTTGAAGAAGTTGTATAAGCTTCTTTTCGGTTGAGCCTCTCTCGGAAGGCAAAACAATGTTTGTCTTTCGCAAACCCTTTTAACTTTCTCTACCTCGTCTTCAACTAGTTTCTGCACCAAACCGTTAAAACCAATGTTTACGTAATTCACAAGAAAGTATTGCTGAGAGATTTTTGTATCGTAACGGTCACGTAATTTAAAGTAGAGTGCGATGCTCATGCCTTCTCCATTACTATCACCTAGAAACATTGCCGCTGGATAAGTTGACAACTGCAAAACAAGTTTCATTACTCATTAGTGTCTTAAACAAGAACACATCTTTTTATTCCTTTAGGTTTTTACCTGAATGTTGACAATTAGAAGAGCAGGGAGCTTTGCCACGGTTTGCTGGTTCACCAACGATGACGAGCTTGATAATCGACGGTTTGCTGGTTCGGTAAAGCCTGAGAATAAGTAGAACGGTGGTTAAAATACACGAGATCAGAATAGGATCTGTAGACGAAAGCGATAAGCAAAAGCAAATTGAGACGGAGAGTACTTACCATCGATGAAACTGAAATCGAAAAAAACAAGCGATGCGAGGAGAATATATGAGAACACATTGCTTTCACAGTTACTACCTACAACGAAAAATAAACAACAAATTGAGAGAATCGAAATCCAAACTGCAAATTGATTCCACAGATCTGGAGTAAAGAACAGAGTGAGAAAATGGATGAAACTAAAACATTTAAGAACCCTAATAAATCTGTGCCAATTTCAGAAAACAAACAGTGATTCAATTTGGGATTCTTCCATCATGAGCCAAACAATCACACACTTCACAATCACATTAATGTTGGGAACATTATAGAGGTTAGAATAAGTCGATAATCTCTTAAAAGAAATCAATCCCTAATTTATAAACAGTCAAAACCTAGGAAACGAAATCCACGAAACAACCTAAAAATCAAGTACCTGATTCGATATACACTATCTTTGAACCCTAAATTCGATTAAGAAATCGATTGATCTGCTGAAAGTCTTCAGGATTAGAGAGAGCCGTTGGAAGATGAAGGAGACAAATTTAAAATGTAAAATTTAAATGGTGCCAACGGACACCGTGACTTCTGCTCTATAAGCCTTATGTGTATGTAATATGGGCTTTTTACAAATGTCGGCCCATTTCATATAACTATTTTATCGTGTTTTTTAATGGTCGAGAAACTAGCCGTTCATTTGGAAAGAGGTTTAGGTCTTGTAATAATGGTCTCTTTCATTTGTTAATTGCAGTGGTTTTGGTTTTGGAACTTGTAGTAACTCTTCTTCAGTTTTAGTCGTAGCCGTTTGTTGGGTGAAGCGTAAAAAGTATGCCTACGGTTGGTTCTTAATAATTTGGTGGTGAAAATGTTTATTTTTTGGTAACCTTTTTTATAAAAAAAATAGTTGGGTTCCCAATAATGCTGAGTCGGAAAGATTATATGAAAATTATAATAATCAGGCCAATCAAAATTATTGAACCGGTGTTTCTCTTTACAAAGCCATATTAAAAACCCAATAGACATTCTTTCAAGCTGAAGTTATAAAAGTTGTGACTTTCCAATTTTTCTGATATGAGCTCAATAAGTTGGCTCAAATGAAGCTACAATTCTTGTAAAAAAGTTTATTTTTTTGAATCAATTTAACATTTTTTCAAAAAAAAAAAAAAAAAAAAAACCAATAAACATTCTCTTAGCTACGTGTGTGTGTGAGATACTCTATATTTGGTTCAGTTCTGGTATTTAGATAAAAAGGTTTAGGATTCAATGCTTATTTATCTTCTTTTATTTGTCTAATTCTAGTTTTAATTGATGCGTATGCAAAAGCGATTGCTTGACCAGCAATGGTTCTTACAATGTTTAAATCTTATTTTATGGGCCGGCCTGACCCAAAACAAAAATAAACTTATTGACTTCGTAAAATTGTTTTGTTCTCGGGTTTGGAATGATCAGATTCTAGTCCATTTAAGGAGGTAAATTTATTCCACAAGGCTCATATGGAGAGCAGAGCTCACGTCCAAATCTTACAAAAGCAACGACGAGAAAGGTAAAATAAAACTCATAATTCAGCTAAAAAGAAAAATATTCCAAAAGCAAGCTCATACGGCAACGAACTCAAGCGACGAGGAATGGAAGAACAGTGAGCATGAAGGTCTCGTAGTTGAAAGTAGCTGAGCCTGATAACGCCGTATCCTTTTCCTTAAACTTCTCAGTCAGCCCCTGCAATGTATATCATCAAACATCAAACACACAAACCACACACGCACACACAAACTCTCTACTCAAAATGTCTAAGATTGTGATTCAAACAATGAGAATATAACATACCTTTACAGTCAAACAGCACCTGCATCAATGGAAAAAACCAGAATCAGTATGGAACTTTACTTTTTACAGAGGACAAGACAAAGTAAATGGGGGTTGAAATCAAATGAACATACTCGATGAAATTGTCATACTCAATAGCCCTATTCCTGCCTCCACTTTTGTCAAACTTTGAAACGAGCAGATCCAAAACCACAGGAGACACTGAAAACCCAAGACTCAAGAGTGCATCTCTCAGCTCGTTTGTATCGATTCTGCCACTTCTGTCCTTATCAAACCTCTCAAAGATGGTCTGAAAACCAAAACACCAAACAATTTAACTACAAGATCTTGATATGTTGTTATAAACAACCAACAAATTTCCATCAAAATCATTACTTTTAACTTACCCTCCAACTCTGAAGACTGTAGAACAATGAAGTAAACTCTTTCGGTCCTGCCAAGCGGAAATTTTTAAATCAGTATATAGGTGCTGTTCTTTTGTGCGTTGAGAAACTGCATCTCACTGCAAAAACAAGATATTGTTCTTCTAGTGGTACTTAAGAACTGCATCCAGACGCAAAAACCAGATATTGCATCCAAAATAGTTGGAAATTCTGGATGCAATTGAAAGTTGAGTTGAGACGCACTTTGGTGCATCTCGATTACCAAAAATCTAAAATACTCTGATTTTTTTTAAATAGCATTTTTCGCCAAAACCGTAAAATATCAATTTCCCGCCAAAACAAAAAAAAATTGTGATTTTCCGCTAAAACCTCAAATCGCGTTTTCCCGCCAAAACCGCAAAATCGCGTTTTTCCGCCGAAACCGCAAAATCACGTTTTTCCGCCAAAACCGCAAAACCGCGTTTTCCCGCCAAAACCGAAAATCCCGTTTTTCGGCCAAAACCGCAAAATTGAGTTTTTCCACCAAAACCGTAAAATCGCGTTTTTCCGCCAAAACCGCAAAATCGCGTTTTTCCGCCAAAACGGCAAAATTGCGTTTTCCCGTCAAAACCGTTAAATCGCGTTTTCCTGACAAAACAGCAAAATCGTGTTTTCCCGTCAAAACCGCAAAATGGTGTTTTCCCGCCGAAACCGAAAAGTTGTGATTTCCCGCCAAAAACGAAAAATCACGTTTTTCTGTCAAAACCGCAAAATCGCGTTTTTCCGCCGAAACCGCAAAATCGCGTTTTCCCGTCAAAACCGTAAAATGGCGTTTTCCTGACAAAACAGCAAAATCGCGTTTTTCCGCCAAAACCGCAAATGGCGTTTTCCCGCCAAAACCGCAAAATGGCGTTTTCCCGCCAAAACCGCAAAATCGCATTTTTCCGCCGAAACCGCAAAATCGTGTTTTTCCGCCGAAACCGAAAATGGCGTTTTCCCGCCAAAACCGCAAATCGCGTTTTTTTCCGCCAAAACAGCAAAATTGCGTTTTCCCGCCAAAACCGCAAAATCGTTTTTTCCCGCCAAAAACCGAAAAGTTGTGATTTCTCGCCAAAACCGCAAAATTGAATTTTCCCTCCAAAACCGCAAAATCCAAACCTTAAAAATAATGCATCCAACTAATATATACAAACACACAAAGAAACATAAATGTATCTAGACGCAATTTCTAGACGCAGTTTTTAAATGCACAAAAGAACAACTGAACAATATCTGGATGCAATTTTTGGAAACTGCATTTGGATGCAGTTTCCAGACGCAATTTCCAGATGAGGAAAAGAACAGGCCCATACTCAAAACCAGGCTAGCACGAAGAATAAGTAAAAGATTATTTCTTTATAGTTTCAACTTGAATTAAAATAATGTAAAACTGATGATGATTTCGTATGATGGAGACGTTGAGTATCAAAGATCAAAGTCAAACTCCCAAATTGTCAAATTGCTAAACTATGATCAAGATCCAGCCAACGAAAAGACTAATAATCAGTGGCGAGAATATCGGATCAATCTGAAGAATTTTAGAAACTCACCGATCTTCCTGACGTTGCTGTTAGTGAAGAGATACATAAGGAGATGAACAGTTCTTATACTGAAGCTCTGATGATACGAAGAGAGAGCCCCCTGAAGCTCTTTGTCGTCGATGAAGCCGCTATTGTCCCGATCCGCGGCCTGGAAGCAAGCTACGATGTTCGGATCCGTTCCCGGAGGAAAAGCAGACGGGACCAGAGACGCAAACGGGCTTCCATAAGCAGCCTGCGGAGGAGGAGCTCCGTACCCTCCTTGTCCCGATGGAGCTCCGTACCCTCCTTGTCCCGAAGAAGCTCCGTAACCACCGTAATCAGAAGGTCCAGACGACCCATGAGCACCGTAACCACCGGGAGATCCGTAAGCACCGTGAGGTTTTTCTTTATGCGGCTTATGATCTCCAGGAGGAGCCGCGTACGGGGCAGATTGTGGTGCACCGTAAGGCGCTGAGGAAGGTGGAGGCTGCGAGCCGTAAGGAACCGCGTACGGTGAAGCAGCTGAGGATCCGTATGGTGGTTGATTGGTACCGGAGGATCCGTAAGGTTGAGGCGGTGGTGGATTTCCGCCGTAACCGTAACCTTGGCTCGATGGAGGATAACCAGACATGGTGGAGAAGCTTTCAGAGATCAAAGAAGTAGAGAAAGTTGTTAAGCGAAATTTGGTAAATGAATATGAAATGTTATTATTGTCTACGTCAGATATATAAATATATAGCGAGATATTTAATTGGGGTTCCGATTCTAGATATTTACGAAAAGACCATAGGATAAGAACCAAATGTTTATGACACGTTGAAGGGTGTAATCGTAATAATGAGAATACGATTTACACACGGGTGACGCGTCAACATTAGTTGCTGATATGATGACACTTGCTTCGTCGTCCCTCGTCAGATCAGCTTTTTCTGGCGGGCCCGGTTCAATTTAAATAACAGCGAAAAAGATTTGGTTCGAATTTGAATACATACTCGTAGGCCTGGGATATAAAACCGAACCGAAATTATCGAACCGAAACCGAACCGAATTTTAGTGAATCGAAACCGAACCGAACCGAAGAAAAAAACCGATTGGTAGTTTTTTAAAAAATAGAAAAAAACCGAAAACCGAAAAACCGAACCGAAAAACCGAAGTCCCTGACCTATTATTCATTATAGTAGACTTGTAGTTGTCAATCGGTTTTGATTTTCATAAAAGTTTCAATATTTCCATATATATATATATATATATTTTTGTCAGTTTGTGTTTATGTGTTTGATATATAAATATACGTATAGCCTTGGAATATAAAATTGAATCGAAATTATCGAACCGAACCGAACCGAACCGAAGTTTTATGAACCGAAACCGAACCGAACCGAAGAAAAAAAACCGATCGGTAGGATTTTTAAAAACCAAAAAAACCGAAAAACCGAATAACCGAACCGTAACCGAACCGAAGAACCGAAGTCCGAGGCCTACATACTCGATTCGTAATTGGAACACGAAAAAGTTCATTTATTTCAAACATAATTGAATTTAAGACAATTAAAAACCTAGTCCTAATAAAGAATAAATTTAGATTATGGACCAATATTTATTGGTCAAGATATTAATTACTTACCTAATCCGAAAAAGATAATAAAAGATAATTTTGAGTAACATAATAACTGCAAATGATTTTTTTTTTCCTTTGTAAGGATCACAACACAAAATAAGATAATTTAGTGTCGGAAAAAGATAATTTAGTACTGTAAGAGACAAAAACAAGATTTAAAATTCCTTAATTGTTATTAAAATTAGTCATTTCTAATGTAATGTATATAAGATTATCCAATTTAACTTTTGTCAAAAAAAGATTATCCAATTTAATACTTCATTAATTACGTTTACCAAACAAAGCAAACAACAATTCAAGTTTTTTTTTGCTGAGAATAAAGAAAAGGCTTCCTTTTTTCTTATCAAGGCTTCGTCTTTGTCGTCCCCATGCTCGAGGCAAGGAGCTAAAATTTCTCTCGTCTCCTATCAAAACCCAACCAAATTTCGATCTCATCAACGAAGATGAACAACAAGAAGAAGAACCCAGATCAGAAATCAGAAATGTCATCTTCTTCATCTTCTCCGAAGAAACAAACGCTCTTCATATTATCCCTAATCATCTTCTGGTACACATCCAACATCGGTGTTCTTCTCCTCAACAAGTTCCTCCTCTCCAATTACGGATTCAAATTCCCAATTTTCCTCACAATGTGTCACATGTCCGCTTGCGCAATCCTCAGCTACATCTCCATCGTTTTCCTCAAGCTCGTCCCTCTCCAACACCTCAAATCTCGCTCTCAGTTCATGAAAGTCGCAACTCTCAGCATTGTCTTCTGTGCCTCCGTTGTCGGTGGGAACGTGTCTCTTCGTTATCTTCCTGTTTCGTTTAATCAAGCCGTTGGTGCTACGACGCCGTTTTTCACCGCGCTGTTTGCTTATCTTATGACCTTTAAGAGAGAAGCTTGGGTCACTTATGGTGCTCTTGTCCCCGTCGTTACCGGTGTCGTAATCGCCAGTGGGGTAACGTTTCTGTTTTTAATGTGTTCTGTCTTTAGATTCAAGATATGGGTCCATTGATTCGTGATGTTTTACAAAGAAATGTGTTCTGTCTGTGTAGATTTAGATGTCTGATCCGTTACGAGTCCTGTGTGTGTTATCTAAAGCTTCATCCTTTTTTACTTGGCTGCGTTATTCAAGTCCTGTGTTATATCTAAAGCTTCATCCTTTTTTCTTGTAACCATTTCTCACAATCAACATTGTGGTTCCAATGATTTGTTTCTCTTGCAAGGTCTTTGTCATTGAATGTTTGGTATTGTCATGTTGTTTGTTGTTGATGCTGAGGTTTCTGTATTAACTTAATGAATGATCAATGATCTGGGTCACAGGGTGAGCCAGGTTTTCACTGGTTTGGATTCATTATGTGCATAAGTGCTACTGCAGCAAGAGCTTTTAAATCTGTTCTTCAAGGGATCTTACTTTCTTCCGAGGGGTAATTCCGTTCATAAGATCATTCCTCAATGAGTTTTAAAGTTTTAACATGTATTTAAGTTCACTTGCAGAGAAAAGTTGAATTCGATGAATTTGATGCTGTACATGTCCCCAATAGCCGTCATTGCGCTACTGCCCGTCACAATAGTTATGGAACCAGATGTGATGAGTGTGACTCTATCACTCGCAAGACAACATAAGTACATGTGGATACTTCTCCTGGTTAACTCTGTAATGGCTTATTCAGCCAACTTGTTGAACTTTCTGGTTACCAAGCACACAAGTGCCCTTACCCTGCAGGTAAGAAAATGAAAACGTTTAAAACATTTACATAAACTAGAGGTGCTCATTGGATCAAACGTGTGTGTGTGTTCAATGTTTCAGGTTCTTGGAAACGCTAAAGGAGCGGTTGCGGTTGTAATCTCGATCTTGCTATTCCAAAACCCGGTCACGGTGATGGGAATTGGCGGGTATAGTATAACGGTGCTTGGGGTTGTTGCTTATGGGGAGACTAAACGCAGGTTTAGATGAGCTCAGAGACTCCTTAATCTGATGGGCTCTTAGGAACTGATGAAACTTTGACATTATATACCTTTAGAGATATATACTTCTTATCTCATACTAATTTTTGTATCTAACCTACATATAGTTAGCATATATGTATATTGCGTTGTGTTAGATTCTATGATATTTTTTTTTTCCGGAGATGAGATTTCCATTGACCATTGTTGTGTTTGAAGATACTTTATCTTGTCACTATTGTTCACTAACATGAAGGGAACACAAAAAAAATCGATTTCTCCAAATAGTATATCAAATCAATACTGTCTCACAAATTGAATATCTACAAATCATAATCATAAAAAGAATTGTTAACAAGATAAATTATCAATAGGTGTTGCAGTTTATGGCGTTGCAGACACCATGGAGTTAGTGTTGCAGATGATGGATAAGATTAACTGAAAGGGAAGGCCTCAGGCCAATACATATAACTTGTTTTTCGGTATGGACAAGACAAGCGATTACATGAAACTGAATAAGATTAAAACATTCAACCACATATAAAAGGGATAGTGGGAAACCGGAGATAACATCACCATAGCCATGTCATCACAGAGAGGAGACATTGTCATCTTCCCTCCTTGATTTTGAGTCCAAGCATTGCCTTAGAGTCTTCATCTCTGGGCTTCACAAAGCTTGTGGAGTAGGATCCAGAACTGCCTGCGTCTTTGGATTGAAAGGCGCTGAAAGAGGAGCTTGTTGTGTTGTCGTCAGATCTCATGTCGGATAGGTATCCTGGCTTAGAGGTGACCGAAGGGACCTCAACATCTCCCAAAAGCATAGCCACTACTCGCGACATTGTTGGCCTTAGAGAAGATGGTTGTACGCAATTCAGAGCAATGCCAATCATGCGTTTCATTTCTTCCACGTTGAATTCAGTCAGCTTATGGTCAATAAGTTCAACTTCACAGCTTTTGTCATATAGATTCCAAGCCTGAATACACACACCATGAATTGAGTTGTATATCGTATTTCACTATCACCAATCAAATTTTTTGACTAAACGTACCAATTCAGGAAGAAATCTTTTTTCACCATCCAGTTTCTCATCAGAGCATTTCCTTCCGCTCACTAGCTCAAGAACCACAACACCAAAGGCATAAACATCTGTTTTCTCTGTTAGGAGACCACGCATGGCATACTCTGGCGCAAGATAGCCACTTGCATTGGTACAAAAAAAAACATGTGTTATATATAAATCCATATTTAGGGTTGCATCAGGGTTTGGGGATGGATACTCACTGTGTTCCTGCCAGTCCGGTACTTATGTGAGTTTTCTTGTCATCGTATAGTTTTGCAAGCCCAAAGTCGGAAACTTTTGGGACCAGTTCAGAGTCAAGCAAAATGTTGGCGGGCTTCACATCCCTGTGTATTATGCGAACACTCGCTTCCTCATGGAGGTAGGCTAGACCTCTGGCTACTCCCAGGCATATCTCACGACGGGTTGGCCAATCAAGATTTAAACTCTTATCACCATATAGTGCATGATCAAGACTTCCATTAGGGAGATACTCATATACGAGCAAACGATGAACTCCTTCATAGCAGCATCCATAAAGTTTTACTAGGTTGCGATGCATAACTGTAGAGATTGCTACAATCTCAGCAACAAATTGTCCCTTCCCACTACGGGATCCAACCGACAACTGTTTCACCGCGACCTCTCTTCCATCGTTGAGTTTTCCCTGTTCAATGTTTTAAATCATAACAAAACGTGTTACAGATATTCTGGTTTCTAAGTATTTTGTCCATTTTCTTATGGGGCTTACCTTGTAAACAGACCCAAATCCTCCCTCTCCAAGCTTGTTTGAGGGAGCGAAATCTTGAGTTGCAGTTTTAAGTTCAGAGTAAGTAAATGTGTAAGGCTTTACGTCCATTTTAAGTATCTCTGCAACAACAAAAACTGGTTCCTTTAAAAAATGATACTCAACGGCTTGTTTGTGTTCTGATTACATCTATACCTTCATCATCTGTGTATCGTTTTCCTTTTTTCCGGATAATGAAGATAACCAAGCCTGCTAAGATGCTCAAAAGTGCTATGGTAACAATGAGACCCACAATAGGACCAGTCCTGTTCTTTCCTTCTGATGGTGGCTTGTTAGCCACAGTTGGTGTAAAATCTGAGCATCAATATGTAGCAATCAGGGTATTCACCAGCATTGTGAAAATCAGGGAAAAGAACAAAATAAGTTGCCATTTGTGTTACCTGGTTTTGCACTGACGGCCGATATTATTGGCCCATAAGCCCCTTGAATAGGAATACAACATGTTCCTTTTCCAGCCCAGAAAAGATGAATTTCGAGGTAATTTTCTGATACATTTGCTTTATATTCTGTGTGAAATGCTCGAACACTAGAGTCACCAGCTCTTGTCCGTACATCAAAATCCTTTTCAACAAGTCTTCCCTGGAAAAACGGGGATAGATCTCAGAATTCACCAAAGATCATTACAATATAGTTAACTTGTAAAGCAGAAAGCTCGATCATGTGGTGCAGACCTGGACATAAATGTCAAAACGTCGTCTCCCTAAACCTTTCCAAGTGTTAGAAGTAGGAGAGTCTAGAAATTGTGTTTCCGCAAACTGAAGTGTTACTGTATAGCCTCCATTTTCTAGCCCCAATCCATAATACCTTAGGGAAGAAGCTGAAAGTCTTGCTGACTGAAAAAGCTCCGAGTCCAAAGTGTTGGTAAATTGTGAACCTGAAGTCGATGTGTATACAGTACTATTGCTACTTCCGGCAAAAAGTCCCACATTACTTGCTGCCCATCTCCGAGCAGGACTCACAACAAACGAAGCTGGTCCGAGATCCTCGTCCTCCTTCTCAAATAGTGCTCCAGTAGCAGACCTCATCTGTGGGCCTCCGCAGTTGACCGCAAAGTCAGAATCTAGACACCAGTAAGTAGAGAAAATCTTAAAACAAATTTTAAAAAGTATTGTCCCTGTGTTCATGGAAAACGCCGGTTATGATGATATCTCTTTGTAAACTTACAGATTCCTTTGCCTCGATTACATGGGAAGTTCTTCTGCAAGCAGTTCAGTCCTGATAAAACGCTTTTAACAAAAAGAAACAAATGATAAATCGTTTGTACGGAAAACATAAAAAGTAAATGACTTCGGTGGATCATATCCTTTTGCAAGAAAAAAGAGAAAGAGAAACATATTGGGATTTCAAGCACCAACAAGTACATATTTTAAGGAAATCACCTCTTGTCAAGACCTTCCAATGTGAAGTTGTTAGCAATTAGGTTGCTGCAGGAAAAAAAAAACATACAATTATGTTTACTATTCCCGAATATATGATTGTAATAAATATTTCCTACAAAAGTGACGCTTCATGCTGGATATGACGAAACCTAATGAATATACAGTGGAAACAATTTTGTTACTGAATTTGAAACATAGTGTTTTGTTTACTTACAGTTCCAAGTTTGGTAAGGTGGCCCATGACGGAAGAGTTCCAGAAAAATCATTGTATGAGACATCTCTGTAAGTATAAAAGAGCAATACTTAAGATCTACAGAATATTGTAATATATTCCACATATTCTTGATTATCTTGCCAAGTCGTCCGTGTAAAAGGTGTAAGTAACCTTCCAAAAAAATTACAGGACACGTTGTGGCTTTCAAATAATAAACAATATAAAAGATTTTGTTACTCACATATTGTTCAAAGACTGACTCTTTTGAGTGGGTAATGAACCATTCAGCATGTTGTTTCCCAGAAATCTAATATGAAGCCCCAAAAAAAAATCACAGTTATTTGGGAGAAAACTTACAAGTAGACCCAAAAGAAGTAGAAAACTTACAAGTGACTAAGTTCACTTAAGTTGAAAAATGAAGCCGGAATTGGTCCATGTAGTTTGTTGAAGCTCAAATCACTAGAAAACAGACATGAGTTACAGGATAACACATTTAAACCATTTCTGTTTACAATGAATGAGAGAAAAGAAATTATATTAAGCAGTTTAAGATCATTTCGTATTCTCTCGGTGGCTTTCACAAAGGATCACACAAGACTAGCTTCCAGGGCATATGAAGTAAAAAAATAAATAATAATAACATATGTACTTACACTTGTTGCAAACTTGAGTATTCTCCAATATTAGAAGGTATTGTCCCACTGAAATTGCTGTTTCTCAATACTCTGAGACAAATATCATCAAGGTTAAATACACGGAGGAGAGGAAAATTGTTGTACAGTACATTAATCTGATCATGAATTGGAGTAGAAGATTGAATCAAAGCTGCCTTACAATATATTTAGAGATTTCATGCCTTTGATGAATTCAAGAGAAGAGCTTCCATTGGATATATCACCTAGCCTCCTACATTTACACTAGGAATATGTGGAGAACGAGAAAAAACAATAAACGATAAATAACAATGATTCAGACAACAGTGCATCACATACAGTTGTTGCAAAGAAGTTAAGTTGGAAAATGACGACGGTATCGGACCACTCATACCAGTTCCGAGAATTCTCCTGCGGCGAAATACGTATGAAGAATTTTCCAGTAAGAGTAAAAGTTAATGAAGAAAATATAAAAACAAGAGTAGTGGAACAAGTCTGTAAAACTGAAATCTTCTTACAATGTAGTAAGTTTGGTCCATTTTCCTATAAAATCGGGTACCCGACCGGTAAGTGGCACATCCATGATCCAACTGGTTGTTTACATTTAGTTAGAATTCAGCTCAAGGCAAAAAAGTAAACGTAAAGTAAATAGTTCTTATAAAAAATAGTCGTAGAAATCTAACGATAAAGCTAAAAAATTTGAATTCAATATATCTTACGCGACTTCCAGCTCCAAAAGATTTGCAAATGAAGAAGGTATTTCCCCGCTGAATCGAGAACTATCTATGTAGCTGCAATACATTGAAGAAATATTTAAATTGCCAATTTTTATGGTCGGTGAATACTGAATTCTATAGTTAAGAAATAAACGCTTGCAGATTTAAGAGATACACTCACATTTGCTGGAGTTTAATACAATTCCCAATCTCAGCTGGTAAAGAACCAGAAAAGTTATTTGAACTGATAGCACTGCATAAAATATGTATATAGGGTATAAGGAACCATCAAAATCCTCTAGAAGCACATGATCATATTTAAGCAGCCTACGCTTACAGTGATCTTAAATCTGTAAGCAAACCAATTTCCTTAGGAACAGGGCCAGACAACGCATTGATCCCAAAAGTCCTACATGAGAAACAGTTGAAGGAGATGTGCATTGAAAATGTAGAAAAAAGAAAGACGGAAAAATGTTTCAGAGACTTACAGCCATTGCATTTGAGTCAAATTTCCAATTCCAGGGGACAAAGACCCTGTTAGGAAATTTTGAGCCAGGTTCCTGATACATGGGGAAAATATGTGATTTTAGATGCATTAAAAGTCTCAAGAAGATAAGTGGTTTGTAAAATCTTTACAGATTTGTGAGGTATATCAAAGTCCAGAGCTCGGGAGGTATAGGTCCTACAACATTTATCGCATAAACCTTCCTGCGAAAGAACAACAATAACATCCAAAATAAGACTAAAGCATTCGTTGGGAGAATGCGTCGAACACCTGGTGTGCACAAATGAGGCTAAAGAAGAAGCGTACAGTGCAGTGATGCGGCAGATAGTGGAGTCGTTGAACTTGCAATCGCATTTGATTAGAGGGTTGTACTCTTTGCTGTCTATGGTGACGCCCTCCTCGATGGCGGCGCCGGAACAAAGTTCGCCGCTGATGTTCCATTGCCTTGGCGCACTTATCTTCCAAGCCGCGAAGATGGAGTTCAAAGCACTCGCTGTTTATCCGCATCGGGTCAATTTAATTATACGCCATTTTTTTGGTCAAGAATTATACGCCCTTAATCTAGTAATTTAAAAACTGGTTCAACTGGTCTATATATCCTTGGTACTGATTAATATTCGAAAGAATGATATAAGGGGTGTATTCAACTATCAATTTTTTTTTTTTTTTTTAACGCTACCGAGCTGATTTATTGAAAGAGGTCCACTGGGCCAAATGTACATTAAAGATAAACGGGGAGGGCTAACAGGCCCAACTACAACAAACCGACAAGATTCGGTGGAAGAGATGAGTCATTGCCATCTCCAATCCCTAACGCCACGTGCCGTCAAACGGGAGAGCCGGACATGCACCCGTCGGCGCGAAATCCAGCCGATGTAGTTGCTGGTAACCACTTCGAGTCCGTCGTCCTGCCGAGCATAATCCACCGAGCGAAGCAAGGGAAACCGCCGCGAAGAAATCACTTCCATCGAAACTACCAACACCGTAGTCGCACGCTTGATATCTGCAAGCTCACAACCGGAGCCACCACAGGGAGGAAAAGGACCGCCAGACCTGGCTAACTCGAGCAGGCAAACAACTGGCCAAAGCGTGCAGAAGAAGAGGATCGGGAGGGGAGGAAGAGCATCACCGGAGCCTTGCTGTGAAATCGCCGTGGATGGAGATCGAGCGATTCCGAAAGGAATCAGACACCAAGCAAAGAAATCGAAAGAGGAGCTATAAAACAAATCGATTTCTGAATCCAGCACCTCGCTAGATGCTTAGCGGCGGAGGGAACCGCAACCGGAAAACAAAGGAAAATCAGGCAGATAGCCTGAAGAAACTCACACCAAAAACAATAGAACAAAAGAGCAACATAGATTCAACCTTCTGTTATTCCCTCTGAAAAATCAGAATCCGAGAAGAGGGAGGAAGAAGAACGGTTGAGAGAGAAATCTCTCTCTAGAAGAGAGAGAAAGGATTTGACCTTAATGTGAACTTCTATCGATATCTGTTCTCATTATTCAACTATCAATTTGAAGGTGTTTTTAAAATTCACTATTAATCAACTAATCTAATAACTTTAAAATACTTTTCTAAATCCAGTGTTATTGAACATGAGATTTATATAAAATTTGTCAAAATCATTTAAAATCCTCTGTTATTCAAATAACAATTTGTTAAAATCATATCAAATCTAGTGTTATTAAAAATGTTTCTAACTATTAGGATTTTAACGACTGCAGGGGATTTTAGATGACTTTCTTAGTTTAAAAACAAAAAAACAAAATCTCATGGTTTTAGATGATATTGTAGAGTATTTTAATATAAAATCACAACAATTTCTTTAAAACCACCAAAAACCATCAAAACCATCTAAAATCTTAATTAAACTTAAACCACTCCAAATAATGTTAGTTTAATACACCCCTAAGCACATTATAAAAATGATAATACTTTCATCTTGTCATTCTGCTATTTTTCACACATATTAAAAATATATGTAATTATTTACGTTGTCATTTATTAATATACTAAATAAATTTTTTCTCTCGAATTAATAAATTGAATATTATAGATAAAATAAAAATTTATTTTAAAAGTTCATATTAGAAATTAATATAAAATAACACTGTTTGTAAAATAAAAATAGAAAATAATATTTTTATGAAATGGATGAATATAATGTTAATAATAACATATACATATATTTATCTTTATGTACAATATAATTAGTTTTCAATAATTTGGTTTGAATTTTGAAAATTAAATGTACTGAGATAATTAGTATAATAGTAAAATGATTTAACACATTTGATATGTGTTTGATATATATACTATACTCCTATAACCGCCAGCTCAGCTTCATTTAGGTGTCTTATCCTGTTTCCACTTGCTTTGACGTTTCATGTTATATATTTTATTTGTAAGAAAAAATACTAAAATTTATTTGTAAGAAATATACATATATTTACTACTAAATAATAAAAGATATTGAAAATATTTTATTGCTATGGGAATATCTTGTCCAAATATTATAAGAGACAACTAGATTATTTTAATCTAATTGTTTTAGTTATTTTGTAAGAAAATGTTCCTCAAAAGTTCTTTTTCCTTTTCATATTTTATTGTTAAACTCAAAAAGCATTTATGTTTATGTTTATCGTATTAGTTTAGTAAAAAAGGATTTTAAATAGAGAAATACCATAAAATACCATACTTTTGGTCCTTGTTTCATAGACTACTATAATTCTTAAAAGTAGCAAATATGATATTGTAAAAACACTTATTTTCCCTAAATAAACTACACACAAAATTAAAAAATCATGTTTCGGTTCGCTAATTCTATTTAGAAGATTTCCCTCATTAGCAAGAGATTTTGAGTCACTTTGTTACTAAACTTGTGGTATTAATAGAAAGAAAAAACTAGTGATGATATTCTTGAAAAGTGTTCAAGAAAACGTTAGGTGCTAGTCGGGCGGCGATCCACCGCCTAATGCCTAAAACGTCTAGTTGGGACCTATGCGATTTAAGACGGTATATGCGTTTATTAAAGAAAACTATATATATTAGATATATTATATAATGTATATCATATAATTCAAATATTTTTAGTCTTAAAAATGGATTTAAAACTCAAAATACATTAAAATAACAAAAAAATATTAGTTAAATTTATCAACACACGACATTTGCTATCAAATCTATTAAATTTACAACATTTTTTATTGATAATCATTAATTTATAAAGTAAAAACTTATAAATTTAGTTATATGCAATAAAATTTTAAAATTACACCGAAACAAACATGAAACTTAAAAATTAAATGATAATTGGTTAAAGAATGGGTATAGCCGCTTAGAACCGCCTAGGCCCGCCTAGAACCGTCTAACCCCACATAAAACCGTTTAAATCCGCTTAATAACATAAACGCCTAATTCTAACATAGGAAAAAGTCACCACGGTCAAAGATCGCCTAGCGCCTAAGCTCCGTCTAGACCGCTTTTTAGAACAACAAAAACTTTAAATGTTGTATTTTGAGAATTGCCCTTTTAAATTATCAATACTCATTCAAGGAAACAAATATTTGTCATTCCAATTTAAGGAAATAGATAAACGATTTTGTTGTTGTAATGGATAAATGAATTTGTTTGTTAAGAAATATTTTACAAAGTTATACTGAGACACAACTATATTTTTCCATGTCTCAATTTCTTCTTTTTTTTTCCAACAACATAACATGTAATAAACTAAAATTTTAAATGGTAATCTAATGGTTAAAACTTAAAAGGATCACTCTAAATGCCTTTTTCTGATGCCAGAAAAAAATGCCTTTTTCTTTGACAAAGTTAAGACCCTTCCACTACTATTTTAACCATCATTAAACTAAACATCCGTAGTGGTAGCTTTAGTGATAATAGTTTTTTTAGTGGTAAAATATTCTGATTTTTTTTTTTTTTGACAACAGAAATTCTGGATCTATGAACTTCTAAGAATTAGCATGGGTTATGGTTTAGGATTCTCCTGGTTAACCAAAAAAAAGAAAAAACTACAGATATATTGTTAGTTTCTAAACTGTACTTCTCAAATCATAACAATATATTAAGATGGGAGCATATTCAATTACTGAGTATGTAAAATTATTCAAAATTTAACAACTAATTAATTCATTTAACTAAACAAGTTTTAATCGAAATGCTTAAGTCAGAGATAGACCTTCCTCTGGATGAGTAGTGGCTCCGGTTCCGGTTTGAGCTTGGACCACATGAATCGAACCGGGATTGCACAAGAACCAGACGACGAGGAGCAAAGACGTGAGCATCTTCGGAGGTTTTTTTATTATTATTCTGGTTCAAAAATACAAACAATAATGGTGTCTACTTCACTGAAAGCCTCTGTGTGTCTTTTTAATGGCCATCTTTTCTAATACTCATCATTGACTTATATATTTATTGACTTATATGAGTGAACCAAAACTATGGTAGTGGATCGGTGGACCACGCCCTATTTGCACACTTCCGACTACACACTGTCACATCATAATAATTTCAATCCAACATCGTCCTTTTTTCCTTCCAAGTTGATCAAGAGATAAATTTGTGAGTTGACCAAAAGGAAAAAGAGAGACTTAAGAATGCCAAGGTAAAACTCTTGAGAACTTTTTCTTTTCCTTTTCTAAGGCCATACACAACCATGAAACCCACTAGGGGTTTCATAATTTTTTTTTTAATATATATATATTTTTTTACAGACGATAAAAAAAAAATTGGCCAATCCTGTAGCGCCACGTAGGCGCTACAGTGAAGAAACGGTATCTTAGTTAAGGATTCATGCGCTCGGTTTGTTAACTCACGTGGGACCCATAATTTTTTAATATATTTTTGCCTAAGAAACCCCACCGAGAACGAGGTTGTACATGCTCTAAGTTCTTCTAACTAACCTATGTTTATATCTTGACCAAAAAAAAACCTATGTTTATATAATTTTTTTTTTGAAATATGTTAAAATATATTCAAAAAACGTTTTACATAAAAGTTTTGAAAATAAAAAGAAGAAAATCTAGATTTTACGAAATTCGATTAGACTCTTATAGAAAACCAAAATATAAGAGCATTCTCATATTTTTGCATTCTCATATTTTCCATCTCTCATTTCCCGCATCGTACTTAAAGATTCCTAACTGTTTTGTCCAACCACTTGCTGAAAGTTTCAGCCGGTACATGTTGCTCTTCCTCTTTCTATTATGCTCTCGCCATATCTTTGAAACGCATAACGAGTGGTGAAAGATGACTTCGATCCATACCTTGAGAGAGGAGTGGAATAACTTCATCCCAGTTTTTCGTGAATCTATCTTTTAAAATTCCTTGCACTAAGCTTTGCCAAACTCTCTTCGAGTATGCATACGAAAAGAATAAGTGATTTCGTGTCTCCAATGACTCAGAACATAGAACACATGTTGTGTGTGCGCCCACATTCCAATTCGACATTCTCTCCCGTAGACAATCTATTAAGCACAACTAGCCATGTTATAAAAGAGTACTTAGGGGTAGAGAATAAGAACCATATACCTTTAGACCAATCTATTTTTTATGTGGAGTCCGGATTTGATTCCATGTTTCTCTTGAGCTAAAAAATAGTCTTAAAGATGTCTCCTTTATACCTCCATAAAGGGGAATCATCATCATTGATTCTTGAGCTTCTACGGTAGCTCTCCAAGGTTTGCTCCACCTAAACCAGAAACTGATTACAATGTCTCCTTCTCCCACTTTGTTGCAGCACTTCTCCCGCCAACGC